>JABXJD010000113.1:647500-1247500 GCA_013375575.1 Percina caprodes | reverse complement strand
TGTGCAGCCTTTATACTGAAATGGAGACTCAGCTGAGTAAACAGGTCTTTAATATGCTCAGTGGCTCCAGCAGCCTCCCAGGCAAACACATGCACACACTGGCACATAGACATAAAGCACACTGGGATGGCACTGGCTTTGGTCTTTGTGGGGTAGAACAGGCGATAGAGACAGCACAAGAATGGTTTCAATTAGATCACAAAGACAATAGTGCTGCAATGTTTCCTCCAAGAGGGTGTTGTAAAAACTAGATTAAAATCCCCAAACAAGTTTACCCACTCAACAGGCATTGGTACTGCAATGCAATAAAATAGGTTAAAATAGGTGTGTTAAATATTTTCCAAAATACATTATGATGAAAAATCCCTAGACATATCTATGTAAAACCATTCAAACTACAGCCGTTCGCATGCCAGAATAAATAGCTAAAAAATGTCAAAGAACAACAGGTGCATTATTACTACAGTATAGGTACATTAATTATGATCAGGAATTTAGATCTTTACATGGGCTCTTGACCTTAATCTAAATGAGAAAATATATGTTTAAGTTGTTTAAGTGAGGTATAATAGCCCAATTAATGACTTAACCTTGAATCATATTCCTTCCTTCTGTACTTCTTGCTGTGTTTCACCCAATGCCAAATGACAGGGTCTGGTTCTAATAGACAAAGAGCCCAAGTTTAGACAAGTTTTGCTTTTTTTATATTGTTAATATGCATTATAAAAAAATGTAATCAAATGGTTCTTTCTGAATTTCCATTATAGCTTATCAGTAAGGATAGGACTTTCAGTCTGTGAGGTGATTGTGTTAAATACATGTAGTCCACTACACATACAATTCGTTATAGGAAGGCAGACTAGTCAAGACAGAATAATTACCTGTAGCTGAAATTAGATCAGTCCATTTGTTGAGCTTGCGGGTTTTTACTCTCATAATGGCTTTTTTATTCCTTCATCATCTGGGCTTCAGAATCAGTTCAGAAAAAAAACTTGTCTGTTATGTTACGTTTTTATTTTATGTTATGTTCCATTTCCCTACAGAACTCTAAACATTGTGCGGAGCAAATGAAACTCTAATATACTCTCAGGACATTACTTAAATGATGAGAGCACCAGTACGTGTGCTGAAAAACAGTAGTACATTTGGGCTTAAATTATTTCCAGGATTAAAATCACTGACCAGCACATTCAATATTAAAATCACCCAACCTTCCCTAGATGAATAAATTTGGTTGGAATAGGGCTCTTTCTTTTTACTAATATTCAGTACATGAGATTAGATTCAGATGGCAGTGTGTTTACCCAGGTGGAAATCGTTGGCATGTGTCGTTAAGCAGCTGGATTGTTGCATGTGTCTCAAAATACTGTTCAAACGTTGTAGCTTATTTAAGGTGTATATACATTGGCACACATGACGTACTGTATGTATTACAATGTCCATCCAAAATGGGTCCAAATTTACATCCTCCACATTTGATGATGTTCAAAAAGGCCAATTTGTTATCTATGAGTGTGTCTGTATTTGAATTTATACCAATCGGACAAACAACTGCAGAATCTTGGAGAGAGGAGTACTTGAGAGCTTTGCTTCTCCAAATGAAAGAGTTTCAATTGAGTTATTTAGTTAGTCAATGGAACGTCAACGGTGAAAGCTGGGGCAGTGTGGCTACTAGCTTAGTGTGTGGCCCACATCTTTCCCTCCTTTGGTTTCCTTCTACCTGTTCCTTTGCTCTGGACCCCTGTGCCCTCTCTTGTGCCTTATCAGAGACCCTTTGGTCTTGTAGTCTATCTGTATTCAGGCCCTCTGTCCCTGTTGACCTGCACAGCACAGCCTCTTGCAAAATTCAGCAGGAAAGGCTTTCTTTCTGACTCAATCCCTTTGTGGTGTGTGTGCATGTGTGTGGGAGTGTGTGTATGATAGAGGTGTTTGGGTCATTCTATTTGAGAGAGCTGTTAAAGCTAGTGTGACAGGAGCGCCTGTGTTATGCTGACCATCCAGTTTCAGTGATTTCTCACCTCCGCAGCTCAGCAAAATGGAAAGACGGCAGGCTATGGTTCCTGTCTCCATTACTTCCCCTGATATATAAGTGGATACATATGGTATTTATGGGAGCGCACACTGGGGGGGTTGGTGAGTGGGATGGCAGTCGGATGATCAGCAGTATATTTTATCTTGAAGGTTTATTGACACTGATGGTGTCAACAACAAAGTAATGTGAATAACATAAAAATGCACTGTTTATAAAAGAGAATATAGAACTGTTGGTTTCACATTAATTGGGAAGATGTGCAGCTGATCATTCATTATGTATCAGTGTTTTTCATCACGACAGAGGAAATACCTCTCTACTGCTTCGGCAGTGCTATTGGTGCTTGTGCATCCTTTGTTCTTTGCACAACCACACTCATGAAGAGAGAAAGAGTAAGAGTGGCTTTAGGGCATTGGTCAGTGAGCTGTACTTTGCTGTTTGTTGGTCTCCATCTGCAACATTTTGCAGTACCACGTTAGTGTCTGCTCCAAACCCACTTTGACTAAGTAAAGACTGCGGCCCTGGAGAGAAGTCACTCTTTTATTGGTAAATTTAGGGAACAGTTTTCTCCCACACACCCCTGGCCTAACCATAAGGGTTAAAGTCTTGCCAGGCTGATGTTTGATTAATGTAGGATAAGGTGATTGGAAGGCCCTGACCATGCTAGGGCGTGAGAGATGCCAAGAGGGAGTGGAGCTCTGGCTAAGGGCCTTATAGAAGGAAGATGAGAAGCGATGGCGGTTATTTGATTCCCTCTCATGGGTGACAAAGCCTGTACAGGTAGACTCCAGCTCTTTTGATCGGGATGCGGTCAAGTAGCGGTTAGATGGCAAGAAACTGGATCAGACTGTCAGAATGAAATGGAGCAGAGAGGGGACTTTGTGTCAGAGCAATCTGGCCACAGAGCAGGCTGGAATTAGTCCTCTGCTGTATCTTGAGTCTGACTCATGTGCTCAGAGTTGGCACCCTTCTGCCGACTGCCAGCCCCATTCATGTACACACAAAGGCAAGGCAGATAAGATCCTCTCAGGTTGAGTCATTCGGAGATAACTGTACATACACATTCAGTCATCCACACAAGCAACAGTTAGATTCTCTTAATGTGGGGGAATTGGCTGTAGGTGAAACATGGGTGAGTGTGTTCCTGACAGACCGTTTCAAGCCAAATCCTCTATGATGATCTGGAGGATTTTTGAGATGTAATGCTGTTAAAGTGTGTCCAATAAAGTTGTCATCTTTGCACAGCAGTTTTCATGCAGCAAACGCATCAAGTTGATAAGCCAGAAAAATTCTACTTTGTCTTGGCATTTGCTTACATTCCCATCACTCTTCATCTCCCTGCATGAGTGAATGACTCTGCACATGTGTGGATATGTGTTGGATGATTGTATATATTGTACTCTGTGTGTGTGTGTGTGTGTGTGTGTGTGTGTGTGTGTGTGTGCGTGCGTGTACATTGTGCCTAGAGTGAACTTGGCTCTCCTATCCTTTCCACAGCCCTTCTACATGTGCAATTACATTCCTCTTCTAATAGAGAACAGAGCTCTACCCCAATCCAGTCTCAATAAAGAGCTACTGTTCCCTTTCTGCGTGTACTTACATGTGTGTGTTGCCGCAACTACCTCTTATCCCTGAGTATTTCCACTCAACTTGTCATCTAGGCTGATTCCATATAGGAAGTTGATTACAGATTGATTGGGCTCATGTTTCCCACTAATAAGTCATGGGCCAGCCCGAGGTTCTGTTTTGAGAGATTGATGGAGACGGGACAAAGAACAATAAGAATGTTGTCCA
Source organism: Percina caprodes (assembly GCA_013375575.1). Classification (NCBI taxonomy): domain Eukaryota; kingdom Metazoa; phylum Chordata; class Actinopteri; order Perciformes; family Percidae; genus Percina; species Percina caprodes. The sequence goes on along the minus strand of JABXJD010000113.1, from coordinate 1,243,674 downwards.
GTATGTGGATACGTTGGTTATCCACACAGCAACGGCCCGGTCATGCAGATGACAGGCTGTAAGAACATGTGTGAGCAGGTGAACTGTTTGCACAATATCTGTAGCTTTCTTTCCTCTTCTTAACATAAAGTGAATGAGCAAAATCTAGGAAAAAGCATAAACTGTATTGTCCCAATCTATGCGTTCATGCCTCCCCTGTGGGTTGTTTGATAATTTTGTGATTATCCATTCAGCTACTAACTTTTAAGTATGTTAGCAGCTAGCTAACAATATCATGCTTTATTCTATGTAGTTGGGGGTAAATTTAGCTGCAATCTCACACACTAGCATCCTTTTCAGCCATGGTAGTAGTATGGATTCTTGGATGGCAATGTCACTCTGTCATTTGATTGGTCAGGCCACCCTTTGGTCCAGACTGAACTATCTCAATAACTATTTGATGAATTACCATGAGATTTTTATTAAACATAATAAATATATATTAATACAGTATATACATTATATAATATATATTTGGGCTGTACAATATAAGGAATATATGTGATATCCAATAACGTTGTTGAATATCGCGATAATTATATTACTTGTGATAAATAAACAAATATTAAATTGTACTCAGGTCTGCATTTCTGCTGCTTTTGGTATTCTTCTAAAATACAACAAATTGCTTGTTGAATTTAAAACAAATACAAGGAAATCTAAGACTTTGGAGACTTAGCACAGCATTGCTGAGTCCTTGAAGGCAATGCTGTAGCCTTTTCTTTTGTTTGCGTGTGTGATTAGTCCCTTGTCTTGTGTCTGTCTGTTTCTGCATGTGTTGTTTTGTCTCCCTCCCTCCCGGTTTTCCTCTCTGTAATTTTGTGGCCCTGGGACACGTTCCTAGGACACATAGTCAGTGCTGCAAGCAGTTGGGAGTTTGCTCAAGGGCACTTCAGCAGTGCCCAGGATGTAAACTGGCACCTCTCCTGGCACCATCAGCATGTTAGCATGTTGATGTTGTTTAAGAGTGCTGGAAAAAAATGTGCCTATTAACTTGCAATCATCATTGTTTGTTAGGGAGTCATGGTGTTTTCCCTAAGCCCTAACTTGTCCCTGCCACTCTTTTGCTAACCTCTACCTTCTCTTTCACATCTAGTTCATGTTGTGCCATTCTAGCCAGAGGCAGGGTATGGATTGATGCTCTTTCTATTAGCTTGTTTGTTTTTCATCTGACAACAGGCTATGTCCCAAAAGGTGCTGTCTCATCCTTTGGTTGCCACTCACTCGGTTTCAACAATAAATGCTTTATTCATCTCCCCCACCCTTTCCTGAACTGTACATCCCCTCTCTCTAGAACAAAGCATTCAGTCATGACTCAGTCAAATAATCATTATGGCTTCTTAAGTACCTGTGTGGAGAGGAGGAACTGGCAGTCAGAGTTGAGGAATGTGCTTCAATAAAGCTGCCTTTGAATGCTTGCTCAGGAAATGTCATAACAGCAGGTGAAAAAAAAATAAAAATGAGACAGGACAGATTAGTTCTGCAGCTGCCAGTGGCAAGCAGCCATCAGTACACCTGATGGTGGAGAAGAGGGGTCTTTCCCACTCTGAGGGAAATGGACTGTTACTCTAAAGTCACAACAGAAAGTATCCCTGTAAATCATAATTTGTTGTCATATCTAATAGTCTAATGTATTATTATGTAACAGTTATCCACCATGTGGATCAACCTGACAGTATAAAGGTAACAGACTACTTTCTCTTCTTTTAACTATCAGCAATTCCCCTGAAGAGAGCAAAACCAAAAATGAATTTGTCCCACTAACAAGTATCATCTGTGTAGCCAAAGCCTAATATTTTTTTATTCTTCTGTGCCAAAGAGCTCTATTGTCATCTAAAAGCTATTAAAAACACATAAAAGAGTTATACTGTTGCACCAGGTCGCATATTTCTTCATTACAATGAACATGGCGGGTGTAGTCTGTTCTGAAACAACTCTGTGACTTTATTTTCAATCTCTAAAGAGTTTGCTCCATGTTGGGCAGACGTCACTTCTCTTGGTTCTTTTATGTGTTTTTAATAGTTGTTGGACTACAAATTGGAAGTTTTATGGCACAAAGGTATAAGCTATAATAAAAGTATAATTTCAGGCTTGTCCTTTAAAAGCTCCTATGTGGATTTAAACATTCTGCCTTTGGGTAAGTGGTAATATCAAAAAAGACACTGTGGCAGGCTGCAGTGCACAGATTGAAAAGCTGAAAGTAACACACAGGCTGCACCAATTTCACCGTCATTGTTGGATTTTTTGACAAACTAATCATTTAAAATATGCTATAATGAAATTCTACACATGGGATTTAAAGGGGCAAACACAGTGTCAAGCTCCCATAGAGTGGCCCTTTATCTGTTCGTCTCATCCTTGTTCTCAGTGTCTGTGAGTGACAGACTGTGGACAGCAGAAGGTTGTCAGGCTGACAGACCACCATCACACAGCCCCACCACCCCCGCCAGAACGCTACTTACACACTGCCAACCCAGCACCCCCTTCAATTACAGACTGGAACAACAAACCAGACCAGCATCATTCCCCTGTCAGCTGCCATGCAATTCATACAGGTCTAGGCACACATACAACCCTCTGCAAACACACATGAACACAAAAATTTCACTACTGCAGTGGAATTGATAATACAGCCAACTATAGCTACTGTATTGATTCATTTAGTTGCTATACAATAAGAAGGTGTAGCTTTTTATAAATGTATTGCATTGTGGATGCACAATGGCTCAGTTATGCACGTGCACACACACACACACACACACACACACACACACCTCTGAATATGGTTTAAACATACAGTACAAACACACACACACACACTTAAAACATCTCATGAATATTGAACGAGGTTTGAGGGTTCCAACTGAACGCACCCCTTTCTATGTACTGTCTGTCATTGTTGAATAATTGATCCTCCCCTTTGCAATCTCCATTTGTCAAAATGAACAGTTGTGCTTCTGTGTTCCCTTTCCAAGAGGAAATACACTCTTCGCGGCTACAGGCATATGTGAACTACTGAAGCACGTCTTATTTGTCAGTTAATATTTTATCCAAATTTACAGTGTTTGCATTCAATGCCGAACAGGCAACTTCAATTTCCCGATGTTACATTTGTTGACAGGTATGAGATCAAGTATGACAAGGACGACTATGTGCTGAGAGTGAAGAAGGCTTCCATTAACGACGAGGGCATGTTCACCTGTGTGGCAGAAAACCGCGTGGGCAAGCTGGAGACCTCCGCCACTCTCACAGTCAGAGGTACCGAACAACTTTTGTCCTTTTGTTATTTTTTCACATTAGCTAGCATGTGTCAACACTTGTCATGCACCACTGAGGTTTATTGTACTTGTTAGCAATATGCAGTGAGCTTTGGATTGGCAGTAGACTTCATAGGGTCCCCTTTACACAAATGGAAATCAAGAATGCTGACTCTCACAGCTCAGAAAGATGTGGACAGTCTATGAATCTGTTTAATTATTAACATTTCCAAGTGCAACGTCGACACACTCTGCCACCCTCCCCCAATCGTGGCGGTCTGCTAGCCACACTACCCTCCTGCTGTAACTACCCAGTCAGCAAAGCCATTTCACAGATTACTGGTGCACACCGCCAGTCTACCACCTGTTGTTTGCAAGGTTAATAAAAACATTCTAACCATAATTTCCCCTCTTTTCACCACTCTTCTTTCCATTAAACCCAAGCGTTTAAGGTCTCTTTGGAGCGCTTTGCAAGCAAAACACAGGGGCCAGAGGGAGATAAAACAAGGTCTTTTGGAAGGTGGATTTGTGAAAGTAGCATCTTGGTGTTTTAGTTGATGGCGAGGACACATACAGTAACACAGAGGAAACACTGGGGAACCACTACCTGCACCAACTCTTTTGGACAGAGAGTGGGCTTTCAGAAGCTCTGGTCTTTGGATGAAACCCACATGCTGTCTTCACTTTGAAATCTTTTTGCTCTCTCTCCTCCTCTTGCTCTCTTTTTTTCTTCCCTGTCCATCAGCACCAGTGATAAACCCATCTGTAGAATTGTAGATTTCATTAATGCAGACAGCTTAGGTCCAGTAGTATGTTTGTCCCTGATATGTAGAATTGGCTGCCCCCGCATTTATATAAATGCAATTGAAGATTTCCAACCACCAGGGGGCGCTCATACCAGACTGCTTTTGACATTCTGTGTCTGAGAAACAGGGTTTGAGCAAATAAATAAAACTGTCCAGTGGACAGTGGACAAAAGCTACTGGATCCACTCTGCCATGCTTACCCTGTGCTAGAGATGTGTTGGCCCCAACACAACATGTCATTCATTCTGACTGATTTCTTTTTGTCTTATTTTATTGTGTTTGTTCTGTTCGTCTTTTGTTTTACATGTTTGTGTGTCTGTCTTAATTTGTTTCTTTTGTGTATCCACTCCTCCATTGTTGTTGTCTCCAGCTCGCCCTGTAGGTAAGTACCCATCCTTCTGATTAGATTCCATTCTGCATGCCTTCTCCATACACATTATTGCATCTGACTGCCTGAAAATCAGTTACCATTGCTTTAACATTACTGTATATAACTAACACAGGTGTTACCTGGCATTGTCTACCCTCCGAATTGTTGTTTGCAAATAGTTATGTAGTCTGTGGAGATTTTACAGCTCCACCTGGATTACTAAAACACTAATGGCCTATTACAACTGGACTGTAGGCCAACCTAATCACTGTAGCCAACTGCAAACATTTTGTTTGCAGCAACTTCACAGATCTTGGAGACATAGCTCAAAGCAAACATATATATATTTTTTAAATATGGTGAAGTTTCCTTAGTATGTGTTGGGCCCTAATTAAGTACATAGAATTTACTTCAAATACATTTCAACACACTTCATAATTATTAATGTGACAGTAGGGTTAGGGTCCAAGCAATAAACAACAGCCACAAAATACACCAAATGATTGTTGGTTTGCATTTTTATCATGTTAACTTGATCTCCACCAGCAGCTGTTGGAACTGGAGTAGGTTATAATGACACATTACAGCAGCACAAATTTATCAACTGCATTAACTCCGTTACTTCCATTATGTGTAGCTCTAAACTGAATGCTCTATAGATTCTAGACTCTGTCCTTTAAAATGAATGAGTGGGCTGGCAGTCTGATAGTCTCAGACATTGTCATCTCATATGGTCTAGGACGTGTCTAACTTGCAAGTCTTGGGGCCATCTGTGGATTTTTTGGAACACAAAGCTGAGATCTGTTTGTTTTGGATGAGCTTCTTTCCTTCTGAGCCCCACAACACAGAGCTGGGAATCTCATTGTATTTCCAAATAGATTGGGTCAAGGTCAAGGCAGAACCAAATATGATACATTTAAAATGTTAAATTGCTAGTTAGGAAGTTAGTGAAAATGGGCATCTGGAGAGAAAGGTGTGCGGTTTTGAAAGTATAAACAGAAGGAATGTAGGAACAAGAAACATGCATCAGGAAAAAGAATGGGGAAGAAAAGAATGGCAGAAGTGTGTGTCGAGACAGGCTTGACTGGCAGAAAAACCCAGACAATGCCTCACTGGCAGGACTTTGGTTGCCAAAACAGCAGTAGTTGTTCTGTGATTGTCAAACTGTCAGCTTTAAAGAAGATGGAGGAAATTACACATTTATTCTGCCTGTGGGAAGAGACAGTAATTGCAGTCAACTTCTGAATAAAATATGATTGAACGTGGGATTTTAAAGCAGGAAGAAAAGCTTTAGTTTGTGTGCCTGGGTGTACTGAATGGATGTCTGTCTCTCTGTCCGTTTGTTCTTTTCACCCTGACTGCTGTTTTCTGCTGAGCCCTCTCCAAACCAGACGGATGTAGCTTGTCATGAATTAAATATGGGCACCTGATGATGTGTTTCCTTAGGAGGGGACAGGATAGAGGCTCTCACATGTCATTAAGGGTCTCTATATCTGAAACAGGGCCAGTGTGAATTAGTTCTGAGCCAGTCTGTCACACACTGGCTTCCTCTTGATTTTTATTTATTTATTTATTTTTAAGTTTTTGATTTGTTCTTCTCTGTGGGACTTTCACTTCTTTTAAGATCCACCCCGTCACATTTGCCAATGGGTTTCATTCATTTTCTCATGTAATTTAAAAAAAGAAAAGGAGATTGAAAGCAGTGCCACAGTTATAGAATGAGCCCAATATCAGGCCAACAGGAAAAGCTACAGTTTCGGCTGATAGAGTTGATATTTTAACCTTGTATCACTTGTTCAAACAGTGAACAATAGAATAGAAAAAAAAAATGGAATAGAAAAACATACTAACTTGAATAGGGTATCTTTGTTACAAAAAGATGGATGGTGCCAAGTTGTTGGCTACAATGAAAATGATTCACAAACAGATTTTTCACTTTTATTAAGTTTGACCAAATCTAGCAGAACATCAAATGTTTGTTTTTGACATCCAGCTGCAAATCCATACAAGCAAAATCCAATTATTAACCACATAGCTAATTCACATAACTCAATTCTGTTTGAGAGTACTTAGAGAATATAAATAGAGAAATCTGTTTTTATGAATTAATTTGAGTTTGTGTGCAACAAGAGCTTTTGAGAACGGGAAAGAAGTAGACAGATGAAGAGTGTGAGAAAGGACAAGGCCGGGCAATGCAGTGATAGGGACCAGTCTACAAGGTGTTAAACCATATTTTTAGCGAGTAGTTAGTAGTGCAGTGTGTGGGATAGAACAGAGCAGAGGAAGTGAAGGGAGGGAACTGAGTCCTTGCCAAAGCATGATTTAGGAGCTCTGTATCAGGCCCAGCATTGTGAGAGCCACAAGATATCCAAGCTGCAGAAGGCCAAATGGGAAGGCAGTAAATCTGTAGCCATCTGTAGCATTCCCAACTGTGTGTATATTTGACAAATACACACCCCCAAAAAGGGATTACATGGAGAAACCAGCCAAATGGGAAGAGTTTGGCCTTACTGGGACCAGCTGGCTTGTCAGTGGAAGAACTTACAACGAAACAGAAATGCTGCAACATGCATTGCAACAATTCAGATTTTTGTGTAAAAAATGTCTTAAATTTTCATTTAGTTTGCCTATATAAAAAGGCCTCTACTACCCATTGTCGGCACTTAACTCACAGTCTTTAATTTGTTGACTTTTGTTATCTCTGCAGGGCCCATGTTTCAACCTTTAAGGAGGTTTTATCTTGGCAAACATGGTGCTTGTCAACAAGGGACTAAGACCCCCAGTGACAGCCATAGAATAAACAAGCAGAGCTCTTGGGTAATGCAGTAAATTACCTCAGGTCAAAGTTCAGACGATCTAGTTTTGCAGCTGAGATAATTGCTAATATTCATCAGTTGTACTTATTATTAGCACATGGCATCTGTGTAAGGAATAAAGGTTACTGGTAGTGCATACAGATATGGACTTAAGGGGAAAAAGTCTTCTTTGCTTCTATACTATAATCTATTGTCATCCTTATACAGTACACTTAAGCTTTTGATTATTTGAGATAAAAACATTTAAATTGATCTTTCAAATAAAAAGATCATTGCTGGTGTTAAACTATAAAGCCTCCTTAACCCATCATTAAAGAATGGTCAGGGAGTGAAGAGAGGTGGCATTGCACACCAAAAGAACTCGTATCTAACCTCTAAACTCCTTTTTTATTATTGAACTGCAACTGCCAAGTTGTCAGTCAGAAACGTCTCATTCTGTCGTGACTACGTGTGACAACTGGTCTGGCTCCTGATGGAGTTGTGAATATTGACTACGAAAGCTTCACACTACGATTTCAAAGTTTGATAGCTTTTCAAGCCTCTTCTCTATTTGATGGTGAGGTGTTAGCATGAAGTGTGGTAAACACAGACAAAGTCCCTTTAAAACTCTCGCTCCTTGTTGATACAACTTTGATCAGAAGTACTGAGCCACTTTAGAGCTGGACTTTTATATGAGACACATTCTGATAAAGACTATTCTTACATATGGAAATGTAGACATGATCAAGCCTTATATGTTTATACCTGTTCATAGTTTATTTTTCTGGGCATGGGTGTGCCTTTGTGTTGTCTCAGATTTAAGTGCCTTTGTAAAAAAAAAGGCATTTCTTCTTGCGAATGCCAATGTGACTGTCATTCATTCGGCCTTAGCCTCACCTGGATGAATGGCCAACCAGGTTACCATGGCAATGATCATGGTATTCATTGGTGTCCTTCCTCTGTTCAGAGCCATGGATATAACGCTGCATGGAAGCTCTGTACGACACTCCCATTTTGATTTGACCATGTGGTATATTGCTTGTTTTTGCTTGAAATCCCCAAGCCCCGATGATCTCCAGCCCTTATGTTTGGCCTAACAGTGTAACACTGGTCTACTAACACAGGTGTTTTTGCCCTTTGACTTCAGCTGCACCCCAGTTTGTCATCCGCCCAAGGGACCAAATTGTGGCTCAAGGCCGCACTGCCACCTTCCCGTGTGAAACCAAAGGAAACCCTCAGCCTGCTGTCTTTTGGCAGAAGGAGGGAAGTCAGGTAAGAGCAAACAACATCACACAACCAAGTGTGGAAAACATTTGTATCGTTTTTATTGCTTTTTTGCATTATTTCTTACATGCGGAAATATATTGCTCTCTTTGTCAGCAGCTTTTGTTATCTACTGTGCGTCTAGTGTTATCAACACTCAGCACTTCGTTTGGATTTCCGTGGCTGTATGCACACTTGCTGAGTACTTATGATTCTCCTGCCCTGCACATCACACACACACAGACGCATACACACAGCACTGCAAACTACACTATCTGTCATCAGTATCTTTACTACAGACACAGATACACCTTTGTTCTCAGGAGCCGCAAAACGACAGTGTGCCTGGCAAAGTGCTAATCGGTTTTCCGTGACCCTGCACTGATAAGAACGATCCTATCCCTCAGTCAAGCAGATACCCATTCAAATACCTGGGTGTCCTCACAACGCTCAATAACAGTGCCAATTAGGAGCCTGTTGGGGCTTGTAGATGAGCCAGAGATATGATTCAGCCCTGGCTAAGGTTCACACACACACACACACACACACACACACACACACACACACACACACACACACACACAGCCTGCAGGCCAACAATTACTGCAAAGTTCTCTTAAAAGAATTAACAGAAGTGAGACACAACATTTGGTGTAATACTCACCCACTTTACCCCTTACCAATGTGTGACCTAAAGATTACAGTACAACTCTGAGTAACATTGAGTCATGTTGTAAACGACTCTTCAGATAGGGAAGATTTATATTCGGCGTGTGTCTCACATAGTTATTAAAGATGAGCCTTTTGAAATGAATGTACTACAAACACTTTTGTACAAGCAGTTACTCGCTATCTCTGCACTTGTCTCTGTTTATCGATGCTTTCTGTACCTCACCCACATTGACATATAAAAGGTATAAAGGTATTTGTTGAGAGATCAAATTAAAGCTATCCTTCAGTATAGTAATTAAATGGCAGACAGACCTTTTTTCTCACACTAGAGGATAATGGAGTGTACATCTCATGTGCTAGAGATGTGTGGAGCCTAATTAAAAACAACAACATAATTTGTTGCATTAAAGAGATTAGGTGTAATTAAATCCAGTTAATGTATTTGTTGGTTACCTTTGGGGATCATAAGAAAATAGGCATACAAAAAACACAGGGATAAAGCTGCTCTAAAGCTAATAAAGAAAGAAGTAGAGGTGATGTTGTCAGTGTCATCAGTGTTTTGATCCTGTGTATTTACTCTAAATTATGTGGTATTAATTATACCTTCCTCTATTCTAAAGACACATTGTGTTAAAGTCAGCATGAGCCCAACTCGTAAAGGGTGGTCTCTGTGGGTAAAAGAGCAGTGAAACTGCTGTGGAATTAAAGCAGAAAGGAAAATAGTCATAACGCCAACAAGAGCAAAAGTTGCCTTCATAACACAGTGGAGCCTCTGGCTTGGCACAAGAATAAATATGAAACAAAGTCTTTATGTTGTATAAATGTTGGGAAGTTTGTGAGGTTGGTTAACCAAGTGATAGATAAAATTGTTCTTACTGTAGCTGTAATAGTGTGGATCTGTGTGTATGTGAGTGTGCACAGTAAGTTTATGTGTTAGTTTGGTGGTGGTGGGTGTGAATGTTTTGTCATATTCCCAGGTTGTACTGGTTCTATGTTCTCACTAATTGGCCATTGGTACCTCTTTTCCTGCAGAATTTGCTCTTTCCCAACCAACCCCAGCAGCCCAACAGTCGCTTCTCGGTGTCACCCAGCGGAGACCTCACCATCTCATCTGTGCAGCGGGCAGATGCTGGTTACTATATCTGCCAGGCTCTGACCGTTGCAGGCAGTATCCTCGCCAAAGCTCAACTGGAGGTCACAGATGGTGAGGGGAAAACCGCCGCATCCTGTAACATCTTCCATGCCAGCAAGCATACACCTTAGCACCACTGCAAATGTGGAGAAGTTGGTTCATATGTGCATGTAAACACAGATTTACTTTCAATATGCATATTTGATTCTGCCCCACATGTATTTAGACAATAACCCATCAACAAACCAATTATTAATACCAGCATACATAACATGATTTTAGTTTGTCATGGTTTAAGTGTAACACATTCCTGCTTTCTAAGTTCATATGGGAATTTGGCCCATGTGAAAGTACTGTATAGGTACACAAGAATGAAAAGCATACATTCAGCTTCAGTTTGAGAAATGCCAGTATGCCCATGACCTTCAGAAACTGTGTTTTTGCAGTACGCTCTTTGTTTTTTTGTTTTTTTCATGTGACAATTTAATTAACATTTTCTACTTTTCCTTTTGGAAAGGAAATAAAGCATTGCCCTTGAGTTCCTTCAAGTGTAATGATCAGCGTTTTGTGTGAGTGGGCGATGTGCGAGTATATGTGTGAGGGAAGGAGCAGGAGAAAGAGACACAGAGAAAGAGAGGGGGCATGATTGAGTGAGTGAGTGACATGGGTTTTCTGTGGAATGAATTATGTGGTCCTGCGAAGTGTGGGAGCATCTAATCTGCTCAGCTGCTGTGATGGCAAGATCGACGGCCATCCATATATCTGCTGAAGTACCTGCTTGTAGAAAGATTAAAAGCACTACTGGAACTGGCACTACTGCTTTTTTCCCCAATATTGTATCTAAAGTAGGAACATCCACACATACACAATTGGTATGTCCTTCAATTGCCTGGAATAAAATATCATATTTAACAGCCAAAGACTCTGGCTTATCAACAGTTAACCATTTCATTTGTTTGTTTTTTTAATAGCAGAAGGCATATTAGCAAGACTGGTGATAGGATGGTCTAAAAGAAAAGAAGGTAGAGGAAGAAAGAGTACAGGAGGGCCATGGTGAGGTCACGGCCACACCTGCTGCAATCTTCATGTGATTTACTGCCCCAAACCCCGACAACAGTCTGTGGAGTTCAAGGAGATCTGTAATGAGAAATTCCTGATCCAAAGACCCAAGGCCTCAGTTGAGCCTTGCTTCCCCTCTCTGTCACTCCTACATGCCATCATCACATGCATCCCCGTGCCTGGCAATTTCTCATGTTTGTGCATTAACTTCTGTCACTAGTCATAGCTTGCTGTCTTGGGGAAGGTGTCATAGACTTCCCTTAAAACATGTATTAACAAACATGGTTGCTAATTCAGGTTACTGAGTAGTGAATAAATATATATATATATTTTTTTATTCAAGCATTTAATGTTGGGGTAAATGTATAGTTCTTTCAAAACTGACAAAAAACCTCCGGGGTGTGTTCATGAGATAAGATAAACAAGCAGCTGGTGCTTTGAATACTCTCTTGGCTTACTTTCAGATTTACATGAATACTTTGGATTCAAATGATTGCATTCTCCCTAATATAAACATTCAAGAGCATTAAAAAACAGAGGTGAAATATAATTATTGGAATGGATTTTGGTAGATAACAGGTTTCTGCTCAATTTTTCTCTTTGTTTCTTAATAGCAAGGGGTGACCACAACACAGCATAAGTGTATTAATTCAAAACCACTACCTTTTGTCATATGTTGCTGCTAGAGTGAGAATAGGGGTGGAAATTAGGATGTGATGATGTGTTGAAAGGTTACAGAGGTAGACTTGGTAATTAGCCCTTGCAGGTCTGACATCATTAATCCATACCGTCTAATTAATGTGGGTTCTGTGATGCCAGGGGGACTCCACATTATTCAACTCTAAATATATAAACTGCCTCTGTGCTAAAGCGCTAACTCTCTCTGAGATCACCTCTGACATACCCACTATTTCATTGAAGGGACCCACAGGCTTTTTTTTGGCACATTATAACAAATGAATTTTCTCATGCAAATGGATTTCATCACAGCATTAGCATTTGTCTATGGTAAACTTAAAACAAAATTAATAAAAGGATTGTCTTATCTGATTATTTGAAGATTTAGATGTATTAATCCTCAGGAGTTCTTTTCAGTAACATTTAGTATTTGAAATTCACCTTCCATTGCGCCCCATGCTTCACAGAAAGTATTTACTGGAACCACACTGGGTCAATAGGCAAGAGTCTCACCGCTAAACTGTACCACAGAGTCTAGAGTAGTGTATAAAAATAAGGCTACCCAGGCAGTAACTGGAAACTGCTTAGCATCGCTCTGCCACATCAACGAAACTAGAAAACACTACTCAGCTTTTCTTTTCCCCCCTTCCTGGAAATACAGGATATGGTCATTGTTCTGTGGTGCAATTACAAGACCTGCAGAGAAAATAGTCGACTTTATGATAGATACCCACATCCACCCTTAGTGCATTTTATGATCAATCAGGCCCCTTATGTGAACACAGATTTTCCATCTGGACTTCAGAATGATACAAATAATATGTTCACCTTTTTGTCTTTGTATTGCAGTGCTCACAGACAGGCCGCCACCCATTATTCGCCAAGGCCCCTCCAATCAGACACTTGGGGTGGACAGTGTGGCGCTGTTGAAATGCCAGGCATCAGGAGACCCCATCCCCTCCATCAGCTGGCTGAAGGATGGGGTCAGTCTGCTGGGAAAGGATGCCCGCATGTCCCTGCAGGAGCTGGGCAGCCTGCAGATAAAAAACGTCAAGGTAAAGCATTTCATTGGTCTTATTGCTTTAAGATGTAGTTGTACTGCTGTGCCCATGTTATATTGCAATAGCTTTGTCCATAACTAGAGTTATGTCCTGCTGCGTCCTGCTGAACCATACTGTATCCCGCTACGTCCACCTTTGCTCTGCTGTGCCACGCTACACCCTGTAACGCCCTGCAGTGCCCTGCTATGACATGAACTACTACTACCATTTGTAGCCACTGTTCCATTATCTTTATTGTGACTATTATTGCCACTGTGCATCACACCCCCAATCGGCACAGCCTACCAAGAGCCTGGGTCTGAACGAGGTTTCTTCCTAAAAGGGAGTTTTTACTCGCCACTGTCACACTAATTGCTTGCTCTTGGGGGAATTATTAGAATTATTAGAGCTTTGTAAATTATAGAGTGCGGTCTAGACCGACTTTCTCTGTAAAGTGTCTCGAGATAGCTTTTGTTATGATTTGATACTATAAATACAATTGAATTGAATTGAGCGTTTGTAGGATTCAGTAAGACATGGCTTAAGCAAGGTAGCAAAATGCCTTAAAGAGATGAATAGGCAGCATTGATTCTTTTTAATTGTTTGATAGTATCACTTAGTGGCACTGCAGCTCCAACTGGCCTCAGCTGTGCCGGGTTGGATGGACTCCAGCTGTAGCATAGAAACATGTATGCACTTACAGATATATATTCACACACACGCATGCACACACACACACACACACACACACACACACACACACACACACATATACATTTAGAGTAGATTCAATTTAAAAGGCGCATGCCTCACTTTCCCCACTCGGAGGCCTCAGTGGAATATCTATTATGCTTGACAAAGCTGCCGACCACTGACATGTTATTTAATAAATGGAAGGAAGGCACAGGGACAAAAACCAACAAACAACCAAAGTTCCTAAGAGGGATGGAGAAACAAGCCAGCTGTCATCAGTCCAGGGGTTCAGGCAGCCCACCCTAAATGAATTAGCCTGGCTTTGTTGTGGTACAGCAGGACAGTGGGGACATGAGGATGGGGAGTGGAAAAGTGATGGAAGGAAGGGTGGTGAGTAGAAAATGAAATTCATTAGGAAATTAGCGTCAGCACTTTGAGGCACTCACAAATGACACACAATTTGGCCAGCACAAGACTAGCTCATGAAGTCGCCCCATCACTTTTCATTGTTTCAGCAATAGGAAGATAACATATATTCAGTCATAGCGACTACTCCCAGGATGTGTGAAATAAAATGGCACTAAAAGTAATATTAGTGGTGTCATTAGTGTGTCCATGCTGTTAGTGTATATGTGTTTTTATTCATATATACACGTGTGTTCTACTTTATACCAGCTTTCAAACTCGGTGCACTGTGTGTCCATTCTTTTAGTGTGTGTGTGTTTGTTTTTATTCATATATACAGTACGTGTGTGCTACTTTATACCAGCTTTCAAACTCGGTGCACTGTGTGTCCCAGCTTTTAGTGTGTATGTTTGTTTTTATTTATGTATACATGTGTTTGCTACTTTATACCAGCTTTCAGACTCTGGGATCTACACATGTGTGGCTACCAGTTCCAGCGGTGAAACCTCATGGAGTGCTTTCTTGGAAGTCAAAGGTACAAGATTGTGTTGTGATTGCATGTATTTTATGTACAGAAAAAAAAATCTACTTATCAGCAGTTTTCACTGGTCTTCTTCTCTCCATTCAGAATCAGGTGGAGTGCTGGTCATAAAAAAACATGATGAGAATGAGCTTCCAGGCCCGCCATCTAAACCTCAGGTCACTGATGTCACCAAGAACAGTGTGTCCTTGTCCTGGCAGCCTGGGATGGCTGGAGCATCACCTGTCTCCTCCTTTGTTATTGAAGCATTCAGGTTTGTTTAACCAGTAACATCAAACCCTCACTCTACAGTATGTATCTACTATGTAGCAGCCTTGGTAGTGTGAGGATTGCAGGTACAAATATATTGTACCGTATGGAAAGACACTGAAATATAATGTGAAACCACCTTTTTCTCTTCCGTTGCAGTCAATCAGTGAGCAACAGCTGGCAAACAGTAGCAGATCATGTCAAAACCACCCAGTTTACCGTCAAAGGCCTCCGTCCTAACACCATCTACCTGTTCATGGTCCGAGCAGTCAACAGCCAGGGGCTGAGTGATCCAAGCCCCATGTCTGATCCAGTCAGAACGCAAGGTACTTTACATAAAATGAAAATGAGAGGAATGTGTTATATTTACAGTTTTTATTAAATAAATGTATAGTTAATTCAGAACCTGTCATAATCACTTTCACTGGTGGTGGAATGTGGTGTTCTTTTTTGCTGAGTATAATTTTTGTTTCTACTGATAAGGGAAGGTCATTGTTCTTCCCTTCAAAGTGTGATACTTATCAGCCCCTCTCAGCAATCTACCGCCAGTAGCTATACCGAAATACTGCACAACTTTCCAGAGGTCACATTCTCCATCTCAGCTCAGCTCGTTGCACTTTAGCAATTATGTTAAATAAGCATGTCTACTTTTGGAAAGCCTAACTGTGTTAGTGCTATCCCTGCTATGTTAATGATCATAACTGGAGAAAATGACTGCCTCCAAAACCAAAGAAGATTCGATTACTGAACTGGACAGACCACAGTCTCCAGATTACACTGATATGTTAAGTCCCCGGCAAAAATAAATAAATCAAGAAGCAACTTTTGGCTGAGCTCTGTCAAATACAAGCCAAGAGTGTGTTTAAAAAAAAGTGGAGTCAATTTGAATTGCAGCATATCTGTCTTATGCTGAGGTGAAGGTCTTGAAATGCTATTATTATTGACAATGGCATGCATTGATGACAAATTGATTTTTCACTTCTTTTTAACTATGTTTTGCCCGTCTTGCATTAATAGTGTGGCCTGTGATCTACGACCGTCTTGGGTTGTCTGAATGAAGCTTTTTATATATATATATATAATTCTTATTGCAAGTTGTTTCCTTCCCTTCAGTAAATAACTCAAAATGGGGCTTGCTTCAACCACACTCAGTATCTCATACACTGGAGTTTTTTATTGCTTGTAACTTGAAACATGTGTATGTGCAGAATGGGAAATGAGCTGAAAAATAGTGTCATAGTGTCCATTCATCTTCCATCCAATATGTCTGGGGTCGCGCATCCAGAGTTCATTTGTTGATGTGGTTGTTCAGTCAGTCCCCAGTAAGTGCAGACAAGTCACACATCTGAAGACCTTTGCCAGCCCAGTTCTCCTTTCTTTTCTCCAAACCAGACAGGAGCCTTAATACAAAATGGAATGAGGTCATTTTAATAAAGAAGTTGCTCCTTTTGAAATGAAGTTGTAATCACTAAGTGTACGCTTCCTTGTTGAAAGCAATTGATCTATTCATTCACTCTTTTACCATTCCACGTCTAATGATGAAGCAAAATGTAATGTGAGTGAGATCTGTGAAAACCATATGGAGGGAGTGGGCAACATTTTATTTTGTGCCCTCTCTCTCTCTTTCTCACTTTTCTGTGTTGCTCTCTCATAGATATAAGTCCTCCAGCTCAAGGTGTCGACCACAGGCATGTACAGAAGGAGCTCGGTGAGGTCATGGTTCGGCTGCACAACCCAGTCGTGCTAAGTCCCACAACCATTCAGGTCACCTGGACGGTAAGGGCAGCTTGTCTTTCTGCATACAGAATCCAATTATAGTAGTACATCATTCTCATTTGTTCAGCTTGAGTCTTTGCACTGGAAGAACTTTGTCCGATCTGTAGGTGGATTTCTTATCGCCCCACATTCTTTTGACATCATTAATTTTGTAAAATTGAGTCATATGGTCAAGATAGTTTATATTCTAAGATCCCTCTTTGAAACCAAAAAGGTACAGCTTGAGGCTACAATTTGTTTTATGTCAGGGAATTTTAGTCCGGTTGTTCCCCCAGACTGCAGCTTTGAACGATGACTTAAAAGTAACTGAACATCAAATAGCTGAAAAAATTGTTTCTCCTAACCACACTGAACATCACAAGAGGTGTCAGAGACATCTGGTTGGTCATTAATCTTCTGCATGTCTTCAGCTGCTTCCCTCTTATAACAAAGACTTTGCACAGATGAAAATAGATTGAAATTAATGTTTGTGGTCGAACTGCATTTTGTGAATACAAGTTTTCTTCATGAGATGATGCATTCATCTTATTTTACACTCATAAATGCAAAATACAAACACACACCTGCTCTCCCACTATATAGTACATATGCACATATTGTGGTGTTTGACAACCATCACATGGTTCGGCAGTTTTATTCAACATGAAAAATGTGAAAACAGCCATAGCTTTGGCTAAAATATATTGTTTTAATTGTATGCTAATGAAGACAAAAAGGCTATTCATATTATTAAAAGCTGAGGTGGTCATGAAATGTGTGTGCTCATTTATTTTGATGGTGGTGCTATGAATCCCTCATGTGCAGATGTTTACAGTATACACCTATCACTTAGTGGCATGGGGTGCCTGTTTCCATTTCCAAATGAGCCACATTAGCACTTTTCCTGGTGACATGTTTATTGACCCCTGTAATAAGTCTCACCCTGAGACTTGCTAGCTACTTTAATGCTAAAGCATTGCTTTATGATTGCAATGTACAATCAACACAAAACATGGCTGCCTAATCAATCAGGGGCCTTTCAGTAAACAGAGGGGCCACTCTCAGAGAGCTTTTATATTCCCAAATCATTCCATTAATAAAAGTCACGCACCAAGCAGAGAATCCATTTTGCTGATTTACTCTGGCTACACTTGCGAAAAAACAGCTGCTTAATATCCCACTTGAAAGCCCGGCTCACTTCTTCTACTGTTAACAAGCCATTACAATGACTTATGTGCCCACTCTGACTCTGCATAAATTCCACATTTTCTGTGTAGCTAAATGGGTCCAAGTTTTAAGGGAGGGGTCCTTTGTGGGTTGCAGAGGGGCTATCACACTTCCACTCTCTGTCTTTTCTATGGGACATTTCTGCTGTTATCACCTCTGCTGTGTATTCTCCTCATGTCCCCAGGGTGTCTGTATGTGGTGCCGTATGACATTCTCATACTCACAGCCCATCGTAGATGTGGTGGGACCTGCTTTCCAGTGTCACTAGTTAGTATTTATAATAGACATGAGACATGCATCTGTCCTTTAAGGTGGCATTATGGAAAATCTTTTTAATAGAGGAGGGAACACTTTGGGCTGGGAGCTGGGAGTATGAAGTAATGTCAGGGTGTTAATTGAGCTATGTGTGTTATAGCTGGAGATAAAAGGACAATTTAACAAGTAAAATCCTCAAAAGTGTCATGAATGCAATCCTGTAAGGAAGAAATACAGTGCCAAAAACATCCCTTTTTATATTATCTTGTGGCTGGCACTAGATAGCATCTACCAATCTCTTCTGTTCAGTTCTTTTTGCACAGAAATTCAACACTAAACCTGTCTTCATTCACTTTCTCAGGTGGATCGTCAGTCCCAGTTCATCCAGGGTTACAGAGTTCTGTACAGGCAGACATCGGGACTGCCTTCACCAGGACCCTGGCAGAGCCAGGACGTAAAGGTCCCTTCTGAGCGCAGTGTTGTCCTCTCTGCACTCAAAAAGGGCATTGTGTATGAGATCAAGGTCCGTCCGTATTTCAACGAGTTTCAAGGCATGGACAGTGAATCCCGAACGGCACGGACAAGTGAGGAAGGTATGAAGCAGAAGAACCTGCTGAGTATTTTTAGATTATGTCCGGAGCAATACAACATAGTGACTCAAACTGTGTGAGTCCACACAAATGTGGGATGACAGGTGACGCATGATCCCGTAGGCTGTTTTCATGTTATTTTTTGTCATAATATTGCAGGCGTGCCATCCCTCCCTTTGACACAGAGAGTTGAGGGTATATGTGTGAATGCATGTTTGTGCCTGTCTGTCTGACCTTCCTGCTGTGCTTTTTTTGTTTATGATTGGTGGTATTAGTGCCAAACTTCTTCAAATCCATCACCCAGGAGCCACAGGCCTGAGCTGTGATTGGACAAAGCGCACACTTCTTCCTGTGAAGATGATCTGTCGCCCAAAGCTTGATTCATACAGGCTCTGACAAGACCACAGAGGAGTGTGGCACAATATCACAAACAAACACAGACACAGGTCTGTGTTTGGATGAATTTACTATTTTGACCTATGCCATAACAGAAATGCATCCAACAGCACTGTGCCAGCTTTGCTTCAACCTTTGAGGCTAATAACTGAAATTAAATTATGATGTGATCTGAAGGAAAGACACGCATGCAACAGCACAAAGAGACAAATACAGACTCCATATACTGGAGACAATGCCCATCTTGCCACAATATATTTAGGCCTGCATGTTCAAATCCTGTCTGTGTGGCAGGCTCATTTATTTTCCCTTTCTCAGAGGGACCATATCTCCTGTGGCCAGCAGCCACTGTACACTGTAGGGGAACTGCCATCACATTACACACTCTCACACACACACATACAGCACAAAACAACACTTACATACAAGCACACCACCTCCCCTAAAGGCCTTCAGAACCTCCATGTCCCAGCAATTACCAATGCTGATAACACTCGCTGCTTCTGCTCTATCTGCATCCCAGTCCCTCAGAGAGCGCCACCACTTTCTATTTCTCTCACAACCCCGCTGCTCTGCCTAGTCAGCTGGTACACCATCAAACACACAGATCTAGGCTCCTCAGAGACACTGGGACTACTAAGAAGGGCAGCTAGATGAATAGTGAAGTCTTGGTCAGAGGGTGATTAAAACTTAGCTTGTCCATTAGCTAACACAATTAGAGAATCCCTAGAGTAGGTCCAGACGGATGCTAGGTTACAGTATGCTCAGCGCTCCAATACTGTGTCTATCTTTGTAGTCTCCCTCCTCCTTTTTCACACATTCTCTCACTCTCCATCTGGAGAATCATGTCATAGGTGATAGATGAACTGTGGTGGCCATCTGAAGGGCTTAGGTTTGCATATGAACGGCAGGGACACAGAATTATCCCTGCCAATATTTGAGTAATCTTGTTCACATTATCCGATTGCCAGGATGAAGGAGGCTGCTCAATATGCTGCAGTTATTTTGACTTGTAAAAAGTTTGCACTGCTGTGTGGTGTCTTTCCTCTAACCGGTTCCTCAAATAGAGATGAACAGTGGTCAAGTTAGTGTCCACAAGCAACGCCATTTCCACACTTCTCATTTATTGTCTATGTAAGCAGCCAGGCAATGCATTCTGGTTCGACTTGCTACCTCGAAAACTCATGAAAATCTTTTAATCTTACTGTTGTCAATCTGAAATGAAAAACATATTCAACAGCTGCTCACAGCAGATTCCTCGCATGAAATGTTTTTAGAAACACATTTCGGTGAACTTTTTCGTGAGATAAGTGAACATAGCCAAACAAGCTGCCATGTTGGTCTGTTTTAATATCCGGGAGCATACAGCCCACAAGTAAAGCGTTTGTCCAATCAGGTGCAGCCATCTCAGTTGTAGGAGGGTGTAGCGTGTTTTCTTTGCTTGTCAGTGGTCATTGAAGAGAAACTGATAACTGCTAGTGGCAAGCCTATCAAGCGTTGAATGCTGGGAAGCGGGGCAATAACTCCCATAAAAAAGCACTGTGGATACCTACGGTCAGTGTAGCAGCTTTAGTTTATTATAATAGATGCATTCTGCTGCGGGCATGCTGTGGCAGACGTGTCGCTCTGCATCCTTGTCCCATATATTTCAGATATAGTTACGGTTTTCCACCTCTGATGAAGAGCAGCATACAGCCGCTTCCCCAAACTTTGTCTAATCCAGAGACCAGAGTCCCAAACGAGGCTCTGTGTCTGTCAGCAATTTGAAGAGGAAACTACCACACAGCAGAGCAATAAAGTAATGCACAGCACGGCAGGTGGATTTTTTTCTTGAAATATTGTATTATAACCCCACACCCGCTCTTTAATATTTGTCCCCATCAATGTTGAAACAAAACCTACACCTATGCCTTACGCATCTGATTCCCAATGAATGACTGTGTAAGAAGTAATTAAAAGGCCTGTCCTTTATGCAAAATATACTTATATAGGGGGAAAGGAAACCAGTAATGTTTGTATAAATGTTCATTTGTAGTGAACTAATCTTCATCCATGTTGATGGATCTCTGGGGAATGTCCACAGGTAGCCTCCCACACCACCCACTGCTTTAAATTAGCTATTGGCTTCAGATATGATATGTTTGTATTCCCTCATCATGCAGCACAGCTTTGTGTATTACTGAGAGACAGGGGGTCACATTTGTGCCTGCCATACATCACTCCGCTAATGGCTCTATTAGGACAGCCCCCTAGGGCCTCTATTGAAAAATGTGTATTGTTTAGCACAAATATGCATGGTAATAAGCTGCTAAATCATTCATAACATTAACTTTGAACGACATTGTCTCTGATTGCTGCCACGCACGGATCCAGCACTTTGTCACCTGGATGTAATGCAGCGTTGGAGAGCCCTAAGCACCATGGTTGATCAGATGCTCTCTTGGTAGATTGTTTCTAATCTGGCCAAGGTGTTGGGTTCATCATTGGAGCAATTCATCTTCCTGCATGCCAGGGCCTTCTGGCTCTCTAGGGGCCGGTGTGGCCTATCGCGCTGAGGGATGAGCACAGATTTACAGGGTGACACGTGCCATTTTGGATGGAGGCGAGGTGAGGGAGAGGCAGCCCAGGAGTAATTGACCTGTCAGTATTCTGCTGTGGTGCCGCTCCCCTGCCAGCCACTGCGGAAATGAGAAAACATTATTTTTAAAATGTTATTTCCAGTTGGGCTAACTGTTATTTATTTTTCCTCTGTTACCCCTTGTGGGGTCAGAAGATTGTTGCCATCAGAATAACCACAGAATGAGGTTTATGAAAGCTTGGACTTGTCTTGTTTCTATCCACTCTCTGTCTGCCTGTGGATAGAGCTGATTCATTTAGATGTGCCTCGCTCCGAAGCTTCCCTCTGATCCTTACCTACTGGCTTTAGTTTCATCTGGCTGATCGATGGAATCGGTCAATATGTTTACTGAGACCTTGTTTCCTTCCCCTAAAATGTATTTTTTTCATATTTCCTTCTGATCTGGCTTCATCCTATAAGCTCGTTGACCCGCATGCCACCCTGGCTCAGTCAGTGTCGGAGTCTTAGTTTGACTAAGAGCACTTGCCTGACTATGCCAGGCCGTCATTCCACAAATCAATACCAGTATTGTCTGTGCAAATCCACCAGGCTGGAGCAGAGAATGAGATATTAAATCATAGTGAAACGTTAAAGATAGGCTATAGCCATGTCAAACCTGCCCTGGTCTTCATGTAAATCCCCCTCTAATGAGACATTTTGACAGCCTTCAGCCACCTGTTCTATCACAGAAGAATAACATTCATTGGAAAAGTGTGCGTGTGCACGTGTGTGTGTGTGTGCGTGTGTGTAGTATGTATGTGTCTGGTTTTGTGCAATTGTGCGAGTACATATTTATGAGCTCTTTCTTAAAACATTCAGTGGGGTTTGAAAGTTTGGGCACCCCAGGTAAAATTTTTATTAATGTGCATAAAGAAGCCAAAAAAGATGGAAAAATCTCCAAAAGGCATCAAATGACAGATTAGACATTCATATTATATGTCACAAAAAGTTTGATTTTATTTCCATCATTTACAATTTCAAAATAACAGAAAACAAAAAAATGGCGTCTGCAAAAGTTTGGGCACCCTGTAGAGTTTATACCTTGTACTGCCCCCTTTGGCAAGTATCACAGCTTGGAAACGCTTCCTGTAGCCAGCCAAGAGTCTTTCAATTCTTGTTTGAGGTATCTTCGCCCATTCTTCCTTCCAGAAGTCTTCCAGTTCTTTGAGATTTCTGGGCTGTCTGTTACGCACTGCTCTTTTAAGGTCTATCCATAGATTTTGAATTATGTTGAGGTCAGGAGATTGTGAAGGCCATGGCAAAACCTTCAGTTTACGCCTCTTGATGTAATCCACCGTGGATTTTGAGGTGTGTTTAGGATCATTATCCATTTGTAGAAGCAATCCTCTCTTTAACTTCAGCTTTTTCACAGATGGCATCAAGTTAGCGTCCAAAATTTGCTGAAATTTTATTGAATCCATTTTTCCTTCTAATCGTGAAATGTTCCCTGTGCCACTGGCTGCAATACAACCCCAAAGCATGATTGATCCAAATGCTTTGCTATCTTCTTATAGCCTTCTCCTGCTTTGTGAGTGTCTAACTATTTTCAGTTTCAGTTTTCTAGACAACTGCTTAGAAGAAGCCATGGTGCTGATTGTTGGAGCGAGGTCAGATGAGTCTGGGCATTTAAAACCTTAAGATTGACATCACCTGGTCTTTCCAGACAATGATTGAGAACAATCCATGACACTGTCAGGTCTCAGCTTTCCAAAGGGGGCGGTGCATGCTAAAAACTCTTTTGCAGATACCATTTTTTTGTTTTTTGTTATTTTGAAAGTGTAAATGATGGAAATAAAATCTAACTTTTTGTGACATATTATATGAATGTCTAATCTGTCACTTGATGCCTTTTGGAGATTTTTCCATCTTTTCTTGGCTTCTTTATGCACATTAATACAAATTTTTACCTGGGGTGCCCAAACTTTTGAACCCCACTGTATTCAGATGTACAATACTACTGTGCATCCCAGTATTCCTGTTACTAAGGATTAAATACTCTTCTGCTGCCTTAACTGCAGATTAGTGCATTGGATTGTTGACCTGGGTATTGTGTGCCTCCTCTTTCAGCTCCCAGTGCCCCTCCTCAGCAGGTAACAGTCCTGACTGTGGGAAACCAGAACAGCACTTCCATTAGCATCTCCTGGGACCCCCCTCCACCAGACCACCAGAACGGAATCATCCAAGAGTACAAGGTTTGTCTCAGCGAGTCACAATGGATTATCATCAAACGTATACAAAGTTAAATGGAATCAACTGCATCTCTAATTTTTCCCTTTTCTGCTTTAGATCTGGTGTCTGGGGAATGAGACACGTTTCCATGTAAATAAGACAGTGGATGCAGCCATACGCTCAGTGGTGGTGGGCGGGCTGCAGGTGGGAGTGGTGTACCGGGTGGAAGTGGCGGCAAGCACAAGTGCAGGGGTTGGAGTCAAGAGTGAACCTCAGTCTATTATCATCGGTAAGATGGATTGATTAAAAAACATTCTCTACTCTTTAATAATCAGTTTAATTGCGTATCTATGTCAACACCAGTGTTAAATAAGATTGCATTTTAGTTTTAGTGGATGATTTCAGCAGGAGAACAAATAGTGTGAATGTTTTCGTTAAATACTAAGATTTCCCAAATGGATAATATTGTTCAAATACTACTATTTTGATATGTGGCCTGACCACATTTGATTTATGTGGAGCTGGGGCAGATTGTGCCTGATTTGACCCATAACTGATGGCTTGGCCCGTAGCATGTTCTTATTTCCCAAGTGTCACTCACATAATCCATCTCTGAGAGCAGAGCCTCAAGCTTGCAGTTGTAAAATCTTGTGTGTCTGCGTGTCTGTGGATATGAACGGTTGTGCGTCCATGTGATTACACAGTAATATAAAGAGGAAAAGCATTTGTGCAGCTTCGCATGCATGCACGTACAGTATGATATGTGTTTTTTTTTGTGTGTTGTCAATGTGTGGGAACATTTGTCTGTGCTTGGAGTCTTATCATGCTCCAAGAAATAGTGTCAAGCAGACAAGTCAGGGTGAGCTGCAATTGGAGATCAATACAGACCAGGATCCTCTCTTTTCATTTCACATGGTGTGTTTTACTGGCAATGGAGTCAATTATGGGCTGAGATAAGCAAACAACCTGCTCACCTGGGGGTTTGTTATAAGCTGTTGGGCTTTGTCTTTTTCAGGCTGTACATTATATTTCACTGCACATCCTTTAGATTTGTGTCCTGCTCCCTTGGTCAATATCTCAGCTCGAATTCATCAGATTTACTTTTTATGAGCTCAATCTAGGCCTAACCCTGTTTTGATGTATCTGTAGGTGTTATTTCTGCTCAGTGAAAAAGTGTATTGGTGTATCAGTATTACAGGAGCTGTTGTGATAACTTGAACTCACCTTAAAGCAGCAAGACATACACAACAGCATTGTTATTTCCTGTTCCTCTCATGTAGCTATCCATCCAGCATCACATTAATGTTGCCTGTTTATCCTTGGGCCCTCAGGTAAGGAATTCCGGGACGTGATTATACATGGAAACCGGAACAACAGCATCACAGAGCAGATCACTGATGTGGTGAAACAGCCTGCCTTTATCGCCGGTATTGGAGGAGCCTGCTGGGTCATCCTCATGGGTTTCAGCATCTGGCTTTACTGGAGGAGAAAGAAGAGAAAGGGCCTGAGCAACTACGCAGGTTAGACTGATCATATTTTCATAGTCACCTATGCACATTTACACTGACATTCTGCTCTTGTGCCTTAGCAAACAATGGAAAAATCTTCTACCATTCATAAAAAATATATATATATATTTATTCTGTCACAGCAAGTATTTTACTACTATGCTATCATATTTCAGTCTAAATCAGTACAGTTTTAATAAAAAAAATAAAAAAACATTGGCCAAGTTGCTAGCAGTGAGGCTGAGATTGCTATGGTGTTAAAGGCCAACAGGGAGACAGATGTCAGCGTGAGTCATTTCCAGAGGGCTACAGCTTTTGACAAATCCACCCACGATGTTGGTTAACAGCCCGTGGTTGTCGTGCTGAGTGGGCAGACTGGACTCTCTGCTGGTCACTGAAGCTGCAGTTTGTCCAGCACTCCTCCCACACACTGACCCTGACCCCCAGTCAATACTAGCAACCACCAAGTCCATACTGTATACACTGCCACAAGTACAAGATTTAATTAGAGAGCAGAAAATGGTAATGAACTGACACATGCAGTCAGTGCAACACAATATTCTAACATGAGTATTTGCCTAATTAATATGTAGAAATTCAAGAGAAACTCATACATGCACATTGGCAGCTGCTATAACCTGGTCTGGTCAATTTGCTATTCATTTCTGTTTGTTACATTTATGTGTTTGTGTGTTCTCTTTGGTTTATGCCACCGTCTCTACACCTCTGTGGCCTGTGAGCCGGCTGCTTCCCTGGCTGTTGCTCTGCACACTGGGTGACGATGTGGTTTTAACATTCTCCTGCCCCTTCAGCTCATCTCGGCTTGGCCCTGTCCCCAGTGTACAGATACCCCTAAAGCACTGCCTATCTCTGCAGGCTTTTAATACACAACTTCTCTGTCTTCTTTTTTTGCAGTTCAGTCCTTCACCTTCACCCCTGCAGGTACTGTTCATTTGTCCCATCTTCTCACCCCACCTCAACGCAGATTCATCTCCTGCCCGCTTATAGTCTATATGCTTGGATTGTTAAACTTATGGTCATGGCTAATGCAATTCCAAACTTCAAAACCATCAAGTCAATTTAACGAACCTGAGAAGCAAATTCACAAGTTAAAGACACCTAGATATGTTATTGGCCATGACCAAAGCCCTGCAAACTTGAGCCTTTATTCCTGCCAATCCTACAGCCTTATTTACCTATTGTGTTGTACTTGTGTGTATGTCTGTTGTGGCTACCTGTTTTTTAATGAAGTTTCATTCAGTCTTGTGTATCTTTTTGTCTTCTGGTGCAGGGCGAAATTGCCCATTTTCTTCTTCCTCCAATAATCTTCTTCATCTTTCCTTTTTCTTTAAGACTCGGATCGTGTTGTAAAGTATTTATCTGTTCTTCATAGGTGTCAGTTTGGCAGCTGGGTGGTGTATTTGCTTTTTTAATTTTCCTTCTGTTACGTTTTTGTGTTCATTACTTTTTGTGACAATTTCCCCCACTTCTGTGACTATACCGTACATATTTAGCTACCTTGGCTACCATTTTACTTATTGGTAAACTAGAGGCATTTTGATGAATGGTATACGGTATTTTCACTGTCTGTCCTCCGCTGTATAAATCATGCATCTGCTTGTCTGTGGATGGACTGGACTGGCAGAAGAGCAGCCTATCAAAGACACTGAGCAGATTAGTAAGGAGGCCTAGAAGCCTCTGAGCTGTACTGTGTCAGTGTTCCTGATAGCTGTGATACAATGAGTACAGTACAGTGAGTCAGCACATTGCCTTTCCTACTGTTTCCTGAACTTACTGTGACAACCTTAACTATTTTTTTTTCATTTTTGATTTTTCAAGTATGTAGCTGTGTGGTCCCCGTGGAGCCTACAGCCAAAAATCCAATTTACTCTGGCCTTCAGCTTCAACAGATTATGGAACACATTAATGTATTAGTGAAACTTGTCTGGTTTGAAATTGGAGGCCCAACTCATAGAAGACAGAGAGGCAGCAGGTTATTTCGCTAAAAGAGTTTTGAGTGGCAAGCACAAAACAAGGTCAAATATAGTGGAGATTACAGAGTTAGTGTGAGGTGATATTTAGAATATGAACCGGAGTGCGGCTGAAGAGTCTTACAGTGCTGCTCTTCTCTGTATTGACAATTAGTTGATGTATTGAGACTGTCCTGTCTCAGCCTCCTAAAGCTGTCAGTACAGGAGAAGTAAATCACTACACTGTTGAGGCACACGTCCAGCAGGAAGGAGATTTGATGGAATTTTTATACGCTGATTATGCTCCCCCCCACCCTTAATGCTTATTAAAGGGGATTAATCTGTATTCATATTGGAGAAAGTGCTTATCTGAAAGAGGGAGGCGAGAAGCACAGCTCTGGCTAACATAAAAGTATTCCACAGCAGCCCAGAAATGTGCCTGAGCACAGATAGGGACTTCAGAGGCCTTCCCGCTGCATAGCCTCCCCTCGCCTCCCCTCGCCTCCACCTCCTTCTCCTGTCAGTCCTCTGTCAGACGACAGAGAATTCTCTAATTTAAGTTTGTTGGTGGTGGAACAAAGACAAATGGCTTAGCTATAACTGAATAAGGAATTTCAACTCTGTCTCGAGCTGTCAAAGCTTTATTTTATTCCGGCAGACCTGGGATGGTTTTTTTTTTTTTTAGGTAAAACCTTTGTACTACATACTCAAGTTTTAAATTGTGTTTTCTTGTTTAAAATTCTACAATTGTGTTCATGAGAGAGACAATTGGATTAAGTAAGCTAATTTTGACAAAGCATTTAAATGTTCTGTTGCAGCCTCTGTAATATATTGTCGTAGCTTCCTTTCCCTGTCATCTGTGTCACTACGTCACCCTTAGAAAAGCCTCCTCTCTCGCCCATGCCTGGGCTTGTTGTGGATTCAACCTGAATGAAATGGAAAAGAGAGGAGGAATGTTCAGCCGCCTCCTTTCTTTAATCTCCATCTGTGGAACAAATGAGCCAAATTACTAACAGCTCTTCTTTTCCCTGTTGAGTAAACCAGCTCCTCCTCCTCCTCCTCCTCCTCCTCAAAAACAAAAACAAATTCGGTATGAGGTGATTTCCAAAAGTCTTGCTGCTTTCCTGTGTTTTCCTGTGATCCATTGAAGTTCTAACATGCTTAGAACTCTCGATGCTGCCTTGTCATCATGGCCGTTGAACAGAGATGAAATGGATCCTTCACAGCCGTCTCTCACTTTGAGCCATGGAGTTTTACTAGCAGCTGACAAAGAGCAGCCCTTGTTATCTATAGATCACTGTAATAGAGCAGGCCACATGCATGGCTTGTGGGGAGCCCTGCTAGCTGAAGGATCAGTAACTCAGCCTCCACGCTTGTACATAGATAGAAAACTCAAAGTGATTAATGAGCCCTCTGCCTTTTCTAATCATTTTTTTGGCTGAGATTTAATCACAAATCTGATAATAACTCAGCAGCAAAATAAGAAAGATGAAATGAGTTTTGCCTCTCATCAGGCATCTTGTCCTTGAGGAGCATGTGACGTCTCCACTTATGCAAAGCAAAGCAATATGCAATTCTCATCATTGCACTTTTTTAATTTTCATGAACGGCATTGGACACAGAGGGATGTCTTAGTGAATCCATCATCTATCTAGCTGTGTATAAAAAGAACAGATGAATACATTGCTGTTGAAGCACAAGGGCAAACTGGACAACCCTGAAAAGACAATGTATCTTCTCTTGATCATGGAAATAAATCCTGCTTGATTGCTCTGTATTATACTAGAAACACTTAATGTGTCTTTCTTTTCCCTTTTCCTATTTTTCCTCTTTCTTTCCTAATTTTAGTGACATTCCAGAGAGTTGATGGTGGTCTGATGAGCAATGGAAGGTGAGTGTACCACCATAAGCAAAACAACCACATTCAGTATTCAAGTGCAATATCAACACCTATTGACAAAAAAAATCATTATTATTATTATTATTATTATTACATTCTTTATGTCCTCAGCTTTACATGTCTTAACACAACCTTTCCTTCATAGTCATGCGTTAAGTCTACAGCAAGCTGTATTTGAACACTGATAATATAGATTGATAGATAACCAATACCTGTTTGTGTGCCTGCCATGCAAACTGGCGTGCAAATATACATTTCTACCACATCTCCGTTCATGCATCGATAGATGAACTCATAAATCTCCTCAACAGAATTAACAGAAACAATTTAAGCAGAGAGTGCTTTTATTTTGTCATTTATCTTCCGCTGTTGGCTACAGGCAACCCAGAAGCCCTCTGGAGTGATAAATTTGCCTGTCACCTTGCGTGGGCGGCTGGGATCTGAGCACATGTAATAATGTAAAAATAATTACCCATGGGAGAGGTGTGTGGAGGAACCCTGCTTGCACCCCCTATACAGCCTGCTCCATTTCAGTGTGTGTAAGTGAAAGAGAGAGGGGCTACAGAGAATAGGGCACATCTCAATGACACCAGTTACTGAGCCTTTGTGGGTATTCAAGAGACTCCCTTGAGAATCCCGAGCTTCTGTCTATCTACTGCTTATCACACCTGACTAAGTAAAGCATCCAGATCTCAAACACTCAGCGAGAGATTGCCAACTATATCTGACCTTGTGAGTCTCTGGGCTTTTGGGATGTGTCTGTTCTGTCTAGATGTAGCAGTTTTGTATGTATGCTTTTTTTTGCCTTGCATATGACTAGATGCCACAATGGACAATTTTGTCTATATTGTTCTGGCATGCTCTCAATGAATTAGCCATGCCACTTGCCATGCCTTTTCTCATCTACTTTCTGCTGTAGTGTTTTTCCTTCAATTTTCCACATAAGTGCCTTTGATTCTTACTCCAGCAAATGGGATTTGAAATGTCTGTATTTGTGGTGCTCTATATTTGTCATATCTTTAGTCAGTAGCAACAACTGCCACAAATTTCCACAACACTGGAAAAGGATGCAGTCTGGAAGTCACACAGAAGCCTCTGAGCCGTTAGTCACTCTCGTGCCATCAAATCCCAGATGTTAAAACTTGCCCATCTACCTTGAGAGTGAGAATGTGTTGCAGAGAATAAGAGGAAAATGTGTTCATTTGTTACATGAGTTGTTTATTGCATTAATTAGACAATAGCAAATGAAGCCTTG
Organism: Percina caprodes; assembly: GCA_013375575.1. Lineage (NCBI taxonomy): Eukaryota > Metazoa > Chordata > Actinopteri > Perciformes > Percidae > Percina > Percina caprodes. The sequence goes on along the minus strand of JABXJD010000113.1, from coordinate 1,213,033 downwards.
TCTATTTCCAGTTCCTCATTGGCTCTTGCCAAATTGCCCTGACTGAACAATTACATTTAATCGATCACAAAATAAATGATTCATGGAAGATGAATAGGCTGCAGATTGGTAGACCTGGACGATTTGACTTTGGCTGTTCAATTGAAATTGATAAAAGCCGATAAGGGCTCATTCCTTATCCCCCTGCCAATAGGGAGATGGTAATTAGGAGGTAGTAATAACTTCCTATCTCGGCACTGATCAATATTTTAGCAAAGCAGATTCACCGCTATAGGCTGGGAGAATGGGCTAAGCATTGCTGTGAACAGGTTTCACTAACACTGTTGCTATGGAGATTCCTTTACATCCCAGGATCTGAATGCTAAATGACAGCATGTTCCTTGAGAGTTAATCTAGATTCTAGAAAGTAATGTGTGTTTCCCATTGCTCTAAGTGTTAGCTAATGTCTAGACTTTTAATCCAAATTCCATTCACTAGTCGATGGGACCATAAATGCCTGATTTATGAAGTTGCTTTGGAATTAATATCTTTTACTTGGTTTATTTATGGGGAGCTCAGTGTCAGGCATCTAAGGCAGTATTTATAGTTTCCTATACATCACAAGTAACTGGAATGTCTAACAGGAAGAGAAAACACTCCAAATCAAATTTAATCTGCCAAGGTTGCCATCCATCCTAGGTTGGACAGGGATTCAAAGTTAGGTGTTGACTTTTCATTAGATGTATGACCTGATGTCCACCCCCCGCCAGCTTCCCATTACCCACCCTCCGCACGCACGCACGCACGCACATACGTGCATCCTCCCTCTCACACACACACACACACACACACACACACACACACACACACACTATGCATACACAAATATCCTCAGTAGAAATCAGTCTTATTCTAATTATCCTTAGCTGGAATACTGCTGTGTGATAAATACAAGGACGATGCAGCCATTTTCACTGTCAGCTCCTTGTCTTTCAAATGGTCTTTCTCTAGTGGGCTGGGGGAGGAATCGCTGGAGCACACAGGACAAGTGAGACAAATAACAAGACAAAGGCATGGCCTTTTACTTTAGACAGTTGTGCATTTGTGGTGCAGTCTTGCTGGACTCAACAAAAAAAAAGAACAGTGTCCTCTTCTGTTTCCGCTGCTTGGAATGTGTAGTCCGCCAATGCTAAGCATTCAAGAGGCAGGGGATAGGAAGAGGAGGTGAAGATGTCTAAAGGAGAAATAAAGGAAAATATAGTTATGGAAAGATGGTATGGCAAGAGAGAATAATGGCAATGGGGGAACAAGGCACCAAGAAAAAGAGGTAGAAGGACGGGAAGAGATGTATTACCCTATAAAAATGCATGTGTCTGATGCACAGCCATCAATTTGAATGACTTCTCTCCCCCTGGGGCCTGTTTTGGCATTCAGGAACCACAGCGAGAGCTCTTAGCTTGCTGCAGTTCCTTTGGACTCCCCCCTATGTGGAACAGCTCTTCTCATTAGAACCTGTGGCTGAGAGAGAGACTGACTGCAGCACACCCATTACCTGCCCTTGTCCTCAGGGCTTGATTCTCTCCCAGTCCCTCAGAGCCAACACGTCACACTGCTGGAGCTGAGACAAAAAGCCCCATCAGGCTGCCAGGCTGCTAACTACTGTGCTCCTCAGCTTCTCAGCGCACATGTTTATCTGTAGTCTGCTACATACAGCACAGCCCGGCACTGACAGTGGGGTGTGCTGTGTTTCTGAGAAGGCAATGCCATCCGCTTCATCACACGGAGTCCTATTCTGGCCATTGCAGGGTGTAATTTCTCATGGTAAAAGAGAGGGCAAAATACTTCTGTTTTTGATGAGTCTCCTTTGTCTGCTTAAAATGTGTTTATTTGTTTTCCTTCCTCAACTGAAATAAACCAGTAATTACACATTCTTAAAATTTTGGTTGCATTTGAATCCATTTCAATGCAAAGTCAATGGAAAAAGTATGATGTATTAATAAAGTGACACATAGACAAAGGCATTTAACTTAATCTTTCATTCTCATTTAACTCCATCTGTGTTATCCATGGTAACACGCCTCAGGACGTGATTGTACAGTAAAGTGGCCCTAATGGCCTCCCAGCAGTCACCCATGACAGGTTAAAGTCTTAATGGCTGCTTTTTATGGTTCTCACCCCCTCAGGAGGGACACAACACCTGTTAAATGGAGCTGCCCTCTTCTCCCATATGCAGGCATCCCACAAGTGGGTCAGGGGCATCATGGTGGGGCTAGGGCCGAGGTTTGACATCTCATCAAATAAGATTTAGACTATCTGGACAACACCACAAGAGGTTGATGGGAAAACACAGCAGAATGTACAAGATATTAATGAATAAGGATACATATACAGTACATGTGGGTATCAGCGTGCACTGCTGCACATGTGTGCAGCGAGCAAATTCATGCATTAATGTCTCCACAGTTTGATTTTGCATTAATAACTCAGGGAATGTGACAAAGACACAGCGGGAAAACACAGAGATAAAGGGCTGTGTTTGCCTGAAGGAATTCCAACTTTGTGGGAAACGAAATGTATCCTTACCCTATCTCAGAAGTGTTTCATTAGCTTCAGAGGCTTATGGCAAGCTTATCTCACACAAACACACATCATTGTGCACGGACTAACATTTAAACATATGTTTGATTTTTTTTGTCTTCACATTTTCTTGCTGCTGATTGCTGTCATGGTTTTTTTTAACATAATGCAGAAATAAACAATGAATAATAAGTAATTAGGGATGTTTTTTTAGTGTTTTTTTTACAAAAAGCTCTGGTATTAATGTCATTTCACAGCTTAATTTTAAAACTGGTGTTTCATTCTGTTTTTCTGCCTAGCCGGCCAGGCCTGCTGAATGCCAGTGACCCAGGTTACCCCTGGTTAGCAGACTCTTGGCCAGCCACCAGCCTGCCTGTTAACAGCAGCTCCGGGGGACCCAATGACCTGAGTAACTTTGGCCGAGCAGGTGAGTGCCCTGGTGCTGTCCCAGGCGCATTGAGAAAGAGACCATGAGAGATGAAAGATGATAACCCGCCTTCCTCTCTTGTTGTTCATCATGTACATATATGCATGGACGATGTATACATATATGCATATTGCGTGTGTGTTAGGGCATATATTTATATATCACATCAAAGAACAGCTGGAGCATTACCAGCAGGGCCTCCACTGTCACTTGGCTGAGTAATGGCAAACAGTCCAGCCTGGTGTCATAGCCCATACCTCTGAGAAAGAGAATGTGAGGGGAGAAACGGGCAGAGGAGCAGGGGGTGGATGTGTGTTTGAAAGGATGGTCTGGAGCAGCCAGTCGTGAAGGACAGGCACAGCTTGACTGGCGCAGATGCGGACACTTCCGCCATGGCTCTACATCATCTCCCCTTCACTGGGCATACAAACCATCCGCCATTGAGAGAGTATGCTTGCTCTTTCCCTAGCTCTCTCTCTCCTTCCCTTCCTCTGTCATCACACACACACACACACACACACATGCAGAGCAGCAGCATTATCCCTCAGTTTAAAAGAGAAGGGAGGGGAAGGAGATATTCACACATGTGGAGGGGGAAGTGGGGCACCAGTATGATGAGTGTATTTTGTAATAGATGTACCTGTTAAGGGCTGTTTCTTAAGATGTGAGCTGACCTGAAAGCACAAAGACCCAGACTGTAACACTCCAGAACCACATGCATTTGAATCCCAGGTTACTCAAGGCCTGATGTACATAGATTATAGTCTACGTTTCAGTAGTACTTATCAGCCATAAAAAAGCAGACACATGTTTATTTAAATACTCCAGGGTTACAGCTGAGCTTAACTTTCGTTCTAGATGTGAGCTGTTCTATAAACTCCCTTCCTTCCTTTTTTCCAGATCTCCCCTCTGGGCAAGGGGATAAGACTGGCACCATGCTCTCTGATGGAGCCATCTACAGCAGCATAGACTTCACCACCAAAGCCAACTACAACAGTCCTGGCCAAACATCCCAGGCCACTCCCTATGCCACCACCCAGATTCTCCACTCCAGCAGCATCCACGAGCTGGCTGTGGACCTGCCCGAGGCCCAGTGGAAGGCCTCACTCCAGGCCAAGCAGGAGATGGCCAACCTGGGATACTCCCTGCCCGACAAGAACTCCTGTAACAACAGTAAGATACATTGAGAAATAAATTGTGCTTACAGCCATTTGTGGGGATGTTGTTGCCCCCGTGTGAGGTTCAGCAAGTGTTTATAGAATATGTACAATAGTGTTCCCTAGAGATTATTCTTATCCTGTGACATAAAACACAAAAAAATGTAACCCATACCACAAGCCAGACATTTACAGTTATTACAAATGGCCATTTGGAGTTTCAACTTTTCCACCAAAATTCTCTGAAGCCTTCCTAAACCCACTGTGGCTTGATAGAAGTTGTCTTAAAAAGAGTAATTTTCCCCCAGCAGACATCATCCTGGATACTTTCCAAGGTTGAATAAACATCTCATGAAGGAGTAGTGCCGTTAAGTCATCCATCCATTTTCTTGCTGGGTTTTCATGATAGTACCACTCCTCTTTTCAGTTTCAGAGTAATTGCCAATCCATTTTAGCTTGACTAATGTTTAAGAAAATAATCCAAATTAATTACCGTGGATTTGATGCAGGATTTTTTAAAGCTGAGCGGAGTTTTGTACTCTAAGTGTAATGGGTATTCCTCAGCTGTATTGTTATACATATTTATGATCTCATTTTACAACAGTCTAAAACTGATTAATTATAGTTTTTACATAGTCCCTTTAATGTAATTGATCTTAAAAAACTACTCTTCTAATTCTCCCTGTCATTATTTTAAAGAGTATGATCACATAATGATTATGTATGATTATATCTCTTTGGCGGGGGGGGGGTAAATATTAAAATAAAATCTTCACTGTTGACTCATTTATCCAATAAAAAATGTATTCAAATATTATGTCTTTCAAATCAACAACACATCAGATATGTCTGTTACATACAAATCAGAAAGTGAGTTAAAAGGTTGAAAATGCACCTTGAATGTATGAATCCTGTCCTGCTTGCTTAATGCTCTAACTGCATGTTTGCATGTGCTTGTGCTAACTGCCAAACACCTGATGCCACTGTGATTTTTGCCCTTTAACCCCCACTGTAGCCCTCCTTTTCATTCCTGACTACCGATTGGCCGATGGATTGTCTAATAGAATACCACACAACCAATCACAAGATTTCAGCACCACCAGCTCTCACAACAGCTCAGAGCGAAGTGGCAGTCTCTCAGGTTGGTTTACGCAGCAGAGAATTTTATCAAAACAAACGGGGACACTCTCTGGGGCTCTGCCGCTTGACTTAATGATTGACTGATGTCTCAATTGCCTTATTGAACTGTTATTTGCATGTACTAACCTGACATCAAAGAACAAAATGTATCAGCACAATCCCTCTCCCTCACAAGAGATGCTTTGCACACTCAGCTCCCATGCTTACTGTGCATTACATGTGAATGCTGAATGGATACATGCTTTTTAAGTATTCTTTTTGAGACATGGGGTTCTGAGTACAACAGCTACTACTGCACAGTATAAAGCCATCTTGAGATATGGTATAAGAGTCAACAGCTTATTGGAGCATAAAAAACAGGACATTTAAATCAGAGAGAAAGAATAGAACTACTGTATGATCTCATGACAGGTTATCGCTGCAAGTGCTAATGCTGGGTTTCTGCCATCAGAGCTAGTCCTTGTAAAGGCTTTGTCTCTTACTGTGTGAGTGAGCAGACGGGAATAGGGGCAGAGGGAGTCTTTTAGACAGAGTGGACTATACACACTCTCACACACACACACACACACACACACACACACCATTAGAGATGCTTGGTTGGTTAAAGTGGCAAAATACCTCCCTTTTTCCCTCTTCCACTGATGGTGGCTGGCTACACTAAAACCCATGTTCAGAGAATTACAATGTCATTTATAGGACACCAAGGCAGCCCTCTGCCTGCCTCCCCTATACTCTCCTCTTTTATCTAGTTACAAGCCACTGCCTTAACTGGTCTGTAATTCAATGCTCTGGCACACACAAGGCTGGAGAGAAGGATGTGAAGTGGCCATGCCTTGCAGGCAAATTCTTGCCACAGACACGCAGGTTACTAAGGACTTGGACTGGGCATGGCACATGTTCTATTATAATTTCATGAGATGAAGAGAAACATAATTAACCAGAAAAATCCCTGCCCAGTTTAATACGTCAGAGAATATGCATAGCTCGACATGATGGTAAAATGTGCTTATTCTCTTTCTTGCTGAGAAATAAATAAGAAGATTGATACCATTCTGGCCTCTTTAAGGTAGCCAGCAGCAGCAGTTAGCTTAACTTAGCATATAGACTGGAAACAGCTAGCCTGGTTCTGTTCATCGGTATTGATCTTCTCATCTAACTGATAAAAAGGGAATAAGCATAGTCACCACAATGTGGAACCATTTCATCTACTGTTTTCCTAGTGAAAGAAAAGATTAGTGCTTACACTTTGTGGATATCATGAGGTACATGGATGGATGTCATTTGATATTGACAAAAAAATATAAGAATTCACATCGTTCAATATTCTTTGACCTTACCCGTGCATAGTAGTCTATATCATAGCATACAATTAGAGGAATGTATACATTATAATGTAGGCTAATTCCTATAAAACCCTGTTGCTATACGGAGCAGTACTAAAAGGAGTTTCTGACAATATACCTGTATGTCTTCTATATAGTATATGCCACACTGTGTACTACATCTTACAACAGCAATGGGAATTTGATCAACACAAGCTCAGGTTTGATTCAAACAGAGTGAACTCAGCATTTGAAGGGGGGGATTTGAAGTAACAGTGGCTTGCTCTCCCTCTAAGGAGATGGAAGGAATAATGAATGTCAGGTCTGAAGAAGGAGAGCAGGATGAAAAGGAACAGAAATAGAGCAGCTTTCATGGCAGCATGGATCTCCACTGGGGACATGAAGCTGCTCATTAAAACCTTTCCCGTGTAGGGGAGAAGAGGTAGCTGGTGTTTTCTGTAGCAGTTTGAGACCTTGAAGACTACACACTTCCCTCATATTCAGGCTGTTTATGAAGCTACTTACAAAGTCTACGATTTTGTGAAGTCAAATGTACTGTTTGACCTGTTGTGCCCCTGGCCTCTCCATATATATCCCACCTCATTATATAATATGTTGTTGTTGTTGTTGTTGTTGTTTTAAACTAAGCAAAAACAAAAATGATGATACATGGCTTTCAGCTATTTTAATGTTCCCACTCATAAGTTATATCTGGTTGCATAGTCTTTCTAGAGTCTCTGCTCTGTGGCTTTCCCCCTCAGTACCAACGCACCCAATGAAAACAGAGCAAGCTCAAGGCTATGCAGCCCTACAGTTATAGGCTGGGAGCGCCCAAACCTTGGGTATATATACCCAACGCTGAATCTATATTTAGTATGAGTTCTCCTTTGAAGCGAGGCCCAGTTTTGTCAAAGGAGATGGGTTCGCTGTGTAATTCCTGTATAGCTCCTAGCCACAGCCTCTCTCTCTGTATTTTTCATATTTGGGGTGAGCTGTTGTAATTCCAGTGCCAGACCATCTTTTCCTAGAAGAGGCTCATTTACAATATTGATGGCTGGTTTTGTGTGGAGGGACTAAGGATGATTGAACAATCACGTCAGCTCACCATTTATTGGTAAAAGTCAAGCTTCGCCCAGAGGTACGATTAGGACACCCAATTACTTTCAGACTATACTTACACCGTGGTGCTGCCTGCCTTGGGCTTACAGTTGTTTCTTTTATTACTTCCATTCTTTATTAATCTTATTCTGACACTTCGCCTATCTCTTCAAGCCTGATATTTCCCCCCTGCCCTAGCATTGTTGCCATGCTCCTCTTTGAAGTGCTTTTGTTCTTCCTGGTAAAAGACTTATAATAGACAACATAATCACAATGTTCTGGACCTAAAACATATTGGGTAGAGTTTCTCATATTTCTGCCATGTGGCTTCCATGAAAATCAATAGAAATGTACATCATTGCCTCTGTACATTTCTTTTGATGACAGTGATGTACTCTTACCGTGCCTGAGTCGAGTCAGTTTATTAGATTACATTCGAGTGCATGATGTTACATTGCACAAGATGCAGTATTGGCAGCTTTTTGTGGCACAGGGGAAGTGATTACAGGCCTTTGGCAGCAAAGGCTAACCAACAGTTGACAGATACAAATGTGTTCAACAGAGTTTCAAAAGATGGCTTTCACTAGTCTGTGAGGCTGGTGACGTCATTTGTGGTGTTTACTGGGTTGAGATGTTAAATTTTAATGGTACTGCTGCAAATGGATTTATACATGCAAATACTGTTTGCCCCGTCCATATGCACAATCTAAGAGGCATGAGAGAAAAGTTATATATTAATAATCCATAATGCTCAAAAAGAAATGATACAATACAGGATCACACAACCAGGAGATGCTAGGTAAATTGTGAATAACTTATTGGACATTGTGAGGCAACATGCTATGTGATAAAACAAAAACCTAACCTAAATTTTAAACTTGTACCTCTTGATTGTGCATGCAGCAAGGATTAGTTTAGGATAATTTGTAATTTTTAAATAATTTAAATGTGGGATATGCAACTTTTCTTTGCCTTTTGTGTTAGACAACTAAATATCTTGGGGTCTTAGACTGTTAGTTGAGCAAGGCAGGTGATTTGAAAAAAAATAATAAATCTGTAATGACAATAATCATATTTGCAGCCCTAATGTAAGGATAACTGTTCTACCCAATGAGGTGCACTATACACCAGTATCACCGGTCTGTAGTTTGAATTGTCAACAGGTCCCATTAATTATAATAGGAGACTCTTGCCTTTGTGAAAGTTAGTATAATGTATTTCCAGTAGATCATTTAGGAAGGAATTAATAAAGGAGCAAGTTACTAATTTTACAGAAACAGATTAAACAGATGTTTTCTACCTCAGTATTTTGAAATTATATATTTATGTAATTGAAATAAAAAACTAAATTATAAAAAATAGATATGACCAAAGAATGCTCTGAAATGTAGTTGAAGTTAATGTAGAACAAAAATAAATAATGTTCTTGTTTTTTTAAAAGCTTTTGAACAAAATTGACTTAATTTTCCTGATGATCTAATGTTAGCAAGAGTTAATTTTCCATCAAGGTGTTTTAAGCCTTAGGAATATGTGCAAATTGTATATACCTCAACTTAAAACCGATATGGGCTTGAAGTCAAATGTGTTTAAAAGATATATAGGTTTCTTCTACTGTGAGTGAATCGTATAAAACCCAGTATTGACCTGGCTGGCAGATTTATAAAGATGGATGGGACAGAGGAGAATCTGGTGTTGGAGGGATATGAGAGGAAATGGATGGGGTTAGCGGCTCTTTGGTGTAATAAAAGAAATGAAAGTAGTAATAGACTCTCAGTGAATTCCATTAGGGACACACTGACACTACACAAGCCATTCATTATGATGATGTTGTGAAGAGAGATATTTCATTGTGGGACCGAAGGCCTGGTGTGAAAGGGGAAACTGAGGGATGGTTGGAGCACAAAGGTCTGCCTTAACCTCGTTTACTACCGTTCTCTCCTGTTTCTATGGAGATTTGAGGCTTTTCAGCCAATTAATCAATGGAAGCAAGCTTTTCATCCGGCAACCTTGAGCTTCTCTTTGTAAGCAGAGGCAGGATCCCATTGAAATCTTGTGTTTGAAATTGTGTACGATTTTCCAAGGGTATGTTGAAACTAAGTCCAAATGTATCTGTTATCTAAGTAGCATGTTTGGACTAAACTGAGTTTCTTCTGACTACACATTTGTCAAACGGCAATTGCAGCTCCTGTAATTTGCAATGCTATCCCACTTGTATATTAGTTTTTAATTGATTTTCTTTTACAATCTAATTTTCAACGACTATATCTCTTAAATGCACTCTTTTCGTTTGTAGGTGGAAAGGGAGGAAAGAAGAAGAAGAACAAGGCTGGCTCCAAACCCACTAAAGCCAATGGATCCAACTGGGCCAATGTTCCTCTGCCCCCTCCCCCAGTTCACCCTCTCCCTGGCACTGAGATGGACCTTTATCCCAATGAGCATCAAGACGGAGGAGGGTATGTCTAATATGGTTTTTTAAACAAAATGGAAAACATTATTTGGATATGAACAGTGTTCAGTGCAGGACAAAGCTTGACAGATGTTGCACAGTTTTACCTCATGATCAGATATTGAAGCCAGGCACATTGAGCGATTTGAGAGTAGAGTGGAAACTGACAAGTTGAAGCTTAGGATCATCTCAATATGGCCGAGAGAGCTTTTCAGATTTCTGTCATTTATCGTTGAAGACATTTAAAGCCAATTAATTTTCATCTTAATGCAATTTTGACTTGTGTTTTCTTAAAATCTTCTGCACAGCTTTTATTTAGTCTCAGTTTAGACACAGCATATATATTTAGGAATAATGTAGGTACATCTAGGTAAATGGTTGAAATATGGGCAGCCCCAATGTCACTGACTGCACCTCATGGAGATTGCCATCTTCAATGTATTTGCACTTGAGCTTGCCTATTGCTATCGTTGTGTGTTTCCTCCTCTGACTACGTCAGGAGCAGATAATCTAGTGTGTTGTTTGCTGGAACAAAAAGTCAGTGCTTGGCAATGTAAGCAACACCACACATTTCTGTGTGCAATAACAGGGTTCAGCTCTGCTTTCTCTGCAGCTAATTATTGTAGTACTGCACATCTGGAGAAAAGGGAAGGATCAGTGTGTGTGTGTACGTTTCCACAGACAGCCAGATATACACTTATACACAAGAACTCATACAGATGGCAGCAGATCAAACTATCTGCTGATCCTGTCTTCAATCAATGGGAAGAGTTCATGACTGGAAAATAAATGGAGAAGAAAAAAAAAACAATGTTCAAGTAGTCTCCTGCTGCTGCTGCTGCTGCTGCTACTACTACTAGCGTGTAGACACACATATGGTTTCAGATTAACTATTGCCTCAATTCCATAGTCATTGTTTCATGAGAGAAAAGTGAGAGACAGACGGACAGAGTGGGGGATTTATACTACTAGTGTTATCCACCTCTGAGTTTGAAATAGATGTAAAAAGCTGCCAGAGTTCTTATGGATGTTTGATGGGATACTAATCACTTTTTAAGCTTAGTTATACACTATTTACATTACTTTTTAAAATCAGATGACACATTTTAACTTCAGACATACTCTACTGTAAGTACAAAGTAACAGAGGCTTATTTAAGTGATGGTGTGTGTGTCTCTCTCTTTGGTTCAGTAGGTGTTATGTCCTCCTATACTCCTATTTTCACTGTGGGAGAATCATCTGCTTTAATAGGCTATCTGGTAAATGAAGAGTCCTGTGCACTGTAAATCTGAGGCTGCTCTTAATGGCAGCAGATTAAAACAGTTATGTCCTATGGAGTGTGCACTGACAAATTTCTTTAATGAACATTTTCTTTATGGCTAGTATTATTTCACCGTGTATAAGCACAGCTATGAAGAAGTGAAGCCTGACTACCTCCATAATTCCTCTCAGGACTGTCGTCTTACAAATTCTTTCGAAAGTTGAACAAGGTCACAAAGCTCTAAGTTAGCATATAGGAATTTTGCTTAAAATATGTGTATGATGTCTGTGTTTCCCATCCTTTTTCAGTAACCTTTTTACATTTGGGGACATTACCAATATCACAGACCCTAATGTAGTTCTGTTTCTGTCTTTGTAATGTAATTTCCAATTTTATTTTCACATTAAGCATAGCTTCTAAATAAAGGTACTGTTTTAATGTGTGATACATTTAGTATGTTGTGGTGACTTACATTCTTTAAATACTGTATAGATGGTCAGGCAAGACCTAAAATATGTAGTCGAATAATCAGTTAGTCAATTAACAGAAAATGAAATCTGAAAATGATCTTAAGATGAATTAATAAAATAAATAATACAAATAATAAAAAGATGTTAGTTGCAGCCTTACATCGGACTAGATATTGGATACACAATTTAACACATCAATTGTGAGAATGTTTGTGCAGTAAACATCTCTTCTTACATCAGGTATGAGAGTGACGGTTGGGGCCCGCCCATGCCCGTGCAGACCTATCTTCACCAGGGCATGGAGGATGAGCTGGAGGAGGAGGAAGAGAGGGTTCCCACCCCGCCCATCCGAGGGGTTGCCTCTTCCCCAGCTGCTGTGTCCTTTGGACAGCAGTCCACAGCCACCCTCACCCCTTCTCCTCGGGATGAGATGCAGCCCATGCTCCAAGCCCATTTGGATGAACTGACCAGAGCATACCAACTGGACATGGCAAAGCAGACATGGTAAACACTGCATTAATAAAGCTGTATACAGATCTATCTATCTATCTATCTATCTATCTATCTATCTATCTATCTATCTATCTATCTATCTATCTATCTATCTATCTATCTATCTATCTATCTATCTATCTATCTATCTATCTATCTATCTATCTATCTATCTATCTATCTATCTATCTATCTATCCATCCATCCATCCATCCATCCATCCTGAAATATATCTTGTTTAGTTGATAATATATGCATTGTTGTCATTTTGAAATGCTTACTGTACATTCTGCTCTGCATGTACTGCTGCCAGGATTCATTTTGGTCCGTCAGTATTCTTCATGTCAACTGTGTGCGCAGCGGAGATAAACCCATTAATCATTTTATTTTAATGGGCCCATGCTACCACTTAGGCAACTACTGTATTTTGCTCACTCTAAGAGACACAATTTCTTACCCACCGTTGTTTACTCCCCCCATACCCATACGGCACATTCCATTGTTGTGGTGCTCATGCAAGTCAGATGAAGGCCATGCCTCATTCTGTCGGCAACGTAGAGAAAATGAGAGACTGGCATTCATTCATAATAGGGAAGTGTGTGGGGGGGGAGTGTGACAGGGAAGCCTAGTCAGGAAGGAGATGTCATGTTACCCAGTAATGGATATGTTGGTAAGAGAGCATCTTTGACAACACCAGAGGGCCAGTAATTACAACCAATTCCCAGTGCAAACCGCGTCAAAGACATTGCGCTCCTCAAACAAACGCGGCTGTCAGCAGAGCGGGTTGCCACTGAGGTGACAGCCATGTGTCTCAGGCCTGGAGAGCATGCCTTTGTGCCATCCACAGCAGCAATTAGCGGGTCAGTGTGTTAGCATGCAAGCAGCAACGTAGAATTTGTGGAACTGTCCAGATTTATTCAGCGCTTCACTTGTGACAGAGGTATCTAAAATTAGCTCTACTCTTCCACATACATCCTTATTTCTTCACCATCCTGTGGCATAGAAACCACTGAATATACTCTTCATTCTCTCTAGTTCATCATTCCTAGATATAAACTGTATGTCAAGTCCAGTAGAGTAATATGCTGTCTCTTTCTCTCCCCAGGCACATGCAGGTAGGGTCTCTTCCTCCCCAGGCTCCAGCTCCTCCTGTGGGCTATGTGTCAAGCACATTGGTTTCTGACCTGGAGACTGACCTGCCTGATGAGGATGAGGAGGACGAGGAAGAGGATGAGGATGAAGGCTATGGAGCCAGGCATCCCCGCGGCATTGAGCACACACCAGGGTCTAGCATGGACAACCTGGACAGCTCTTTAACAGGTAAGATTGATTCTGAAGTCTGGCTATTGGGACGCTTTTTTGTTGATGTGTTTTTTAAGCATATTAATTTAATAATATAAGATTGACTTTATTAATCCCACACTGGGGCAATTCCTGTGCTACAGCAGTTAAAAAGAATTTTTATAGAATAACACAAATACACATTAAGTAGACATAGGAGAGTCTAGTATAGAATTAGAGAAAAATATAATTAGTTATAATAATAATAGTTTTTTGTGATCAATTTTTATTTTATTTAAAGAGCCAAATAAAGGGAGACATAATAATAATAGTGGTAATACACATATATTTCCACAATGAACACCCTTATATAGACAGACAGTATATAAACAGAAATATACAGATGAGTAAGGTGTGGATTAATAGAAATGACCTATTGCACAGTTGGCGGTAACACAGAGTAATATGTAAAGAATATTGTCCAGTGATGGCTCATATTGCAGAAACAGCTAGCATTACAGCATTTGTTTATGCTATACATACGTACATATGTATTCATGTGTACAAGTAAACTCTATTATTATTCATTGTTTAAATCAAAATGACTACGTTCTAATTACATCTTGTCTCACAGTAAATGGATGGTTGTTCATGACATGTTTTTCATCAGTGTGCTGTGCGTACGATTTTATGTGAACATGCTTACTGAGTGTCGCTCAATCACGTTTTTGAAGCACTTTTGGCAGACTGGAGAATTATAATTATCATTTTCAAAAAAGAGATAAGAAAGTCCATGAATTTTAAACAGGATAGTGAGAGGGAAATTAAGAGGAGGGAGGGGCAAGGCAAGCAGGGGAGAGTGACTGTGATTTAACACGCACATAGCACCGGAGCCTGTGCCACCCATATCTTCCTGAGGAGATTTGAAATACATTTCACGTGCGGCATATTCCATTGCAGACTAGAGGCACCATTTCCATTTTTACATCTCACTGAAAACTTTTATAGCCGTCTGTCAGGGGGATGTATGAAGGGCAGGACATTGCAGCGGCAGAGCTTTGTTTTGGACTGCTGCTCTCATACTGACCAGGCCACACTATCCATCTATAAACTACAGGGTAAAACTGAAGTGATATTTCTGGAAAATGCATGACATTTGGCTATCATGCAATATAGAGACAAGATGTTAAAATATAGAAAATATCTATCAGGTCTTCCTGTTGGGTGTAATCTCATTGCTTAGTAGTTCCCTGCAACGTGGCCTGCACAGGGTATTCATCCATGTTAAGTAAGATTCCAAACCGTAGGGACTAAAATGCTCAGTTTAAAGGGAACTATGAAATGTGTAGGGATAACTGAATAACGGTACATCATTTTGCCGGATGTTGACAAGCAAGATTACCCATCAGTCATAGCGCCTTGACTTGAATGACACTATACATCTTATAAAATAATCCAATCACATTTATTCCCAAATGACATACATTGTAATGGAATATGTTTTCATTAGTATCAGTTTTTATTTTAATATATTATTTCAGTAGTGTAACATTGCCACAGCAGCAGCAATGTATCCAAGGTGTTTGCATGACGGAAGTGATATCTACAGTACATTGGTGATGTTGTAGGATGTTCCAAATGGAGAAGTTTTGTTGAGGGAAGTTCCCTTAACTGAAATGTTGTGAATACTAAAAAAATAATATCCATATTGGGTCATTTATGGGTGGAAAGAAGCAGGGAGCGAATCGAAAATATACTGTATGTGAAGGTAGAGGAGCTGAGCCAGTTGAGAGAGAAGGCATGAGAGTGAAAGGGTTGACAGCGCTGCTCGTTGGTCTACCCTGTCAGTGGCAGCCCTAAGGAGTAGTTTTCCATTGGATGATGGAAAAGTGGCTTTGGTTACACTGACACATGCTACTGCTGATGTATTTAGAGGAATATAAAGCAGCAACTGGGCCCTAATCTACTGCATCTCTCCACCACTGTATTACTCTGAAGACGGCACTATTTCTTCTTATCTCTCTGCAAGTCTGCCTCGCACCCCATCAGTTTACAACACAGACACGGTCACAGCTCCAGGGTTGGCGGGAGAAAAAGAGAGGGAGGATAGGGGAAATTGTTGAGATTTATTGTGACCACCATTTTGAGGCTATACAAATAGGGGAGGGGAGGAGTGAGATTCCTGTCAAGCCTCGCTTGATAGATTTGTCATTTATTTAATAATATGGAAATAGGTCTGTTTTCATAATGCTAAACCAAAGGCCAGTAAATCAAACATTTTCACCGATGCCCCAGAAAAAAAGCCAGCCTTCTTCTCTGGTGGCCATTTTTCTCTAGCAGATTGTCTGCACAGGCTTTCAAATGTATAATTCTATTTTCTGAGACAATCCAACACACTTTTTGGCAGATAAATGTAAACCTTGATGTTGTTTTGGGTCTTGCTTGAGCCCGAGAGATGAAGTGAACACATACGTAGGTATTACCTGACTTTTGTGTGTAGGCGTTATAGGTTGTGGAAAGCTGGGCAGTGGTAGCAGTGAGGCTGTTATGCCTACAATGAGCTGAAAGCTCGGCTGTTCTAGGCGATTACTCTCCCATAAAACCTTGCCAGGTTTGTGAGGAGCAGGGTCACGTCTCCTGACGGAAGGTAGAGACGCCTGCTCGTCAAGGGGAATGATTTTCCTGCCTAACGACATGCAGATTAGGGTTTCCGTCAGTATAAATCAGTTTTAGTGGCAGGAGGGACCTGGGCTGGGTTTTACTGCCCCCAACTATCTCCCGTTTACTGGCCTTTCTTTAACAGTGCGTAGAGCACTGGAGGTGTCAGCCAGTGGTTTTTAGAGTGCATGGCTCGGCCCATTGCTCTCGTTCAAGACACGATAAAATGACATGTAGTGCAAACCTTTGTCTGGAGCTACAGAAAAAAATTGCACATTTCTAGGGCAAAAAGAAAACTTGATTGAATTTTTATCAAATTATGTGACAATGATCACAGTTTGATTGGACTGCTATTTCTGAGAATAGAAGTGCTCCAGAGGTTCAGCAGTAGAAAGTGGCAGTTAGTGCAACTGAAAAGTCATTCTGTGATGTGATTTGCTGAGGCAGTGTTCCTTCGCTGAGCCGGAGGAGTTGGAAGCTTCAGTGCTTTGGCTGGCACTGCCTATACTTCAATATCTGCTCTATTCTTTGTGGGAGGATTGGACCCAGTAGAATTGCTGTCTTTCTTTCTTTGAGGAAAAACTCTTAGAAAAGAATTTCAAAGAAAATAGCAAGGCAAGATGGAGGGCTCGAAGTAGTAACTGCCTTGGATTTCAGGTAGTGCTGTAAAATTGGGTTGTGTAAGAGGTTCTTTACCTTATGCAAGCTTATCTTTTATAGAAGCTTCCATTAATCTGAGACAATTTTACTGCAATAGGAGGGAAAATCTGTTGCAACTTTTGCTGTAGAAGGTGCAATTCCCTGAACATCCAGTGACTGAGTAACCACTTCTTCTTGGCCCCGTTTTCAGTTGGTATTATTTGAGATACATGGTTTAAGATGCAGAGACTCACAGATGGGGTATTTGAAAAACTCTCCCAGGTCACCTGGATAAATAACCCGCAATCTTAATACCAAGTGTTATTTGACATTTTAATTGTGTCATATTGTATTGTACCATCTGAGAGACCAATCTGGTATTACTGCAGCTATATGTGTGAGTAATGTTCATTTAAATCGCTGAACTCTGCCAACTGCCCTGGCCAACATTATTACAACTTTTGTATTATACTGACCTTTTAATAAATCCTGCTGCTAACTTTTGTCCCCATTGCTCCCTCTACAACCTTTACCCTCATACCTCCCCAGTTCTCTGTTCAATCACATCATTCTTGTGTTCTGTGTGAGGGAGAGATAGAGTGTGTGAGCACAGCACTTGGGTTCGTGCCACTTAAGCAAAGTCTGCCAAACCAGTCCCACTGAAAGCTGTCACATTAGCCGACTGTTCTCTGTGTTTTTGCTTGCCAAAGCGGCATATTTTTTATTGGCAGGCTGATATTTAATGTTCTGGCCTAGCTTTTTATGTGAAGAAAAAAATCAAAGCATGAAGAAATACTTAACAGTAGCATAAGATGAATAAGCCAAAACTCCTACAAATTGTATCTTTCTAATGCACACACTTTCGATCCTGTCAAATATTCAATACTGTTTGTCAAGCAGGGTATAGATTTAATCTCCCATCGTTTAATCATACTTACATGTGTAGCATGTGTGTCTAAAACTTCATTAGCTATACATGGCATACCTTGATTCTGTTTTAAAATCTTTCCTATATAGCAGCTTTTAGACAGTTGTGGCTGTGCATTTTTAAACAGGAATAAAGAAAACTGTGTGCACTGCATACCACCAGGTGTTTGATTTAATACACTGTTTTGTGAGATGCTTCATCTGTGTCACCTGAGGCAGTTTTCTAGCTAACTCCGCTCTGCACAGGTGCGCTCATTGTTCTTTATCAAAAGAAGAGCCAAATAAGTTGATGCCAGTCCTGCTGTTGCACTGTGTACATTCTGTGTGTGTGTGTGTGTGTGTGTGTGTGTGTGTGTGCGTGCGTGCGTGCGTGCGTGCGTGCGTGCGTGTGCGCAATATATGTCCTGAATGTGTTTGTAGTTGATGAAAGAGGACAAGCTAGAACAAAATGACTGTACAAAAGCACTCACCTGCAAGAAGAGAAATGCCCTGCGGCAAATTCAAAATAATTTAAATGGAGGAGGTTAATATTACCTCTTTTTTATAAGATCACTCAACACATTCATCCATCCAGATGTGGAATCACAGCACAGGTGTTCAAAATGTCAGATCATATGTCCATAAGGTTATGGCTATTGAGCTGAAAGGTATGAACATGATGTGGTAGAATTTGAGTGTTTTGAAGATAGATATTCATTCACACATACAATCCACCATGCTCATACTTGCTGCAACCTGTGGTGTCCCACAGGGTCCATGGTGAATGGGTGGGGCTCAGCCTCGGAGGATGACCGTAATTTCTCCAGCCATAGGTCCAGTTTGGGCAGTTCGTCTGATGGCTCCATCTTTACCCAGTGCAGCTTTGCCCAGGCCCTGGTGGCCGCTGCAGACAAGGCAGGCTACCGCCTGGAGGGCACAAGCCTCAGCAAGAGAGGTTGGTGTGTGGAGACCGGCTACACACTGCTGAACTGCAACTTCTACCAGTGGCAGATGATTTGTTCCTTTCTGCTCTGATTCTTCCTCTTCTTCTTCCTCCAATAATGTTGGCTTCATGTTGGATTTCCTCTGCTGCTTGGGGACGCTGTGCCCAGGTTGTGCATTGCACCTTTTATACATGGCTGGACTGCAGATATCTCCTTGTCCCCAACTTCCACTCAGTTCTTCTATGACTGATCTGGCTTTTGCACTCTGGCTTTCTTGGGTTAAATGAGTAATAACTGAGTGAAATGTTATACTTGCTACCTTTTACAGGCTTCCTCCAAAGTGCTTTCTCCTTTCATTCTTCTAATGAAAACCTTTACCTTTTAGTTCTCTAATAGGTTTTTGAATCTTGATCTCTACATTTCTTGATGACAGCCTCACCTCTACTGTCTAGGCATTGGCTTCTTAATGTCTTTATTAACCAGGTGGCTTGTGGTCCCGTATCCCTCTTGCAGGTAAAGGCTTGTCCCATAGGCCCCGGCCCAGCAGTCCATTCTCAACAGATGGCAGCACAGTAGGCACACACAGCTTGGGCCACCAGAGGGCCACCAGGCCAACACGCAAACCCCGAAGCCAGGGCACAGCACCCCACCGGAGAGATGCTGGTGCAGACGGTGAGGCAGTGACTGAAAACACATTTTAAATAGCTTATGTAGAAAGTTCTCTTGTAACATCTGTTGTTGTTTTTAAGCAAGGAGTTATATCAATATGTAATTTATATTATTGGATGGAAATATGTCTGGACATGATTCTTTAGTTTCATACAAGTAAAGTACATCTTATATGTCATTTATGGCTATAGTTGATTCATTCTTTGGGTTTCCCCTTTTGGCACAGACCTACCTCCTCCCCCTGAGCCTCCTCCCTTTCAGGGGCAGGGCCGTATCCAGGGGGCCCGCAGTGTAAGCAGCATGGTACCCCCTACAGAAAGGAAGGCTTCATCTCTGGAGCGCACACCTTTGTCAGGACCCTTGTCTGGGCTAGATGACACGAAGAGCTCCATTGACAGACAGACACGCACTTCTCTGGAACATCATCATCATCGTCAGGCTCAAGACAGGCTGGGCTCCATGGACCGAGCTGAGGACGGGCGCAGGGGACACAAAACAGGTACAGTTGAAACAAAAGTCTACAGCCATGTAAACAAGCAGACTGCTTTGTCAGGGGATCACCAAATTTGTTCAGATTTTTTTTTTTACAATCCATCTAACTGAGACAATTTCATCTGCACCAAATGCTGAACTAACATGCTGCAAGCATGGTTACAAAACGTTCCCAAAAACCAGTCACAGCTGTTAGCGTGATGCACTCTCAGCTTTATTTAAGTACCTACCCTATTTATTCCTAAAAAAGAAGGGCTAACAAAATTATGTGTAACCAGTTCTGCACCACTTTCCAACCAAACAAAATCACTTAAATTATTTTTGCTGACTTCCAACAATTCATTAAGAAGGCAATAAAACTTCTAGGCTTCACATTCTAAACAAGTGGAGATGTTCCTGTTATTGGCTGAAGTACTTGTTTTAATAAAGAGATTGCTCATCACAAAATTTCAAGAAAACAAGACGATCAAGAAGACAGTGAGGGATTTCTTGTGTTGAATTAGCTTTCTGCTGCGTTGAGACTGGGCTCCCATGAACAGATTGCACTGTCTGCCACTTGCTCTGGTTTCCAGAATGCCCCCCTCAGCCTCCCCATTGCCCCTGTAACTGTTGCCAATACCATCCTGCTCCGCTCCAAGAAACGCAGGAGGCCCCAGCAACTGAAATGCACTCTAATCGCTTCAGCTTTCTTTTCTCACACAAACAGCAGCCACTCTACACCCCATCTGTGTTTGTGTGTGTGTCTGTGGGTGTGGGTGTGTGGGTGTGGGTGTGTGTGTGTGTGTGTGTGTGTGTGTGTGTGTGTGTGTGTGTGTGTGTGTGTGTGTGTGTGTGTGTGTGTGTGTGGGTGTTTGAGACCATTAGAGCTCTCTGTGCTGTGCTGCCTGCCCTCTTTGTGCCAGGACTTTCTCAGACAGTTAATCTGAGACTGTGAGACAAAGACAGGTGCCACAATCAGCATCTTTACAACAAACCCCATAGGTGAATTCCCTTATGTGTCAGAGTGCTGACTGATTCACAGTAGAATCACCCGGGGGTCGGGGCAGACTTCATTGCAGTCATTAGCGGAGCAGTGGGGAGCAGTTTGATGAGATTTAATGCAACGACAGAGACTGCTGAGGGTCAATGTTATGCTGCCCTGCAGCAGGGGGGGTGCCACATCAGCCAGTGGTCCCTCTGTTATTGTATTTACCCCATCATAAGGCTGGTAGCTGTAAGGCCATGTGTGAGGCTGAGAGTCCTCTCTGTGGCACGCCCTGGCATAGCCTGTTGGCACCGCCACTCTGCAGATGTCAGAAGTAGGTGGGGGGGGTTGCAAAGTGCTCTTTGTCTCTTAATGCATCAGATGTTAGATGTGTTTCACTGCAACACTAAAAGTCATGTGTCTGCTTTTCAAACTTTCCGTATGCCTTTCCATCCCTCTGTGTTTTCAGAGGACGGATGCCTGCCATACAACAAACCATCCTTTCCTTCTCCTGGTGGTCACAGCTCCTCTGGCACAGCCTCCTCTAAGGGCTCGACAGGACCACGCAAGGCCGAAGGTCCACGACAGCCACAGCAGTGGACCGCCACAGAGCACGCTGAATTCCTGGGGACCAATGGACAGGGACAGTACTCCGGAGAGTTATGTGAGTATTTCTGTACGGCACTACATCTGTAGTGACAAAAAAAAAAAGTCATATTGTGTAGTCCAAAAATTCTGACCATAACTGCCTCACAACTTCACTGTGACAACAAGACTCTGGAGGTTACTGCACCTGGCTGTTGCAGAGTAGTTACAGCACACAAGTTGTGTATGGATTAATCAAACATGTTAATGAGTGAGCTTTAAAGGTGTTGATAGGTGTATATTTTAAACTTTTGAGAACCTCAGGCTAGCCGTTTTCAAGTCCAATTTTTGATTAGCTTGGTACAGTATCTTTGTTAGATGTGTATCTATCATGGACATTTGTTCAAAATATTTAGAGCTACTGTGACTTAGAGTTAAAGGCCTTGTATGTACAGTATGTGTCAACAAACTTTGCCAATAGGCTTTGTTTTCCAATTCTGATGTGTGCTAAGCTACGCTAAGTAATTACCCAAAATGTTTCTTCTTTTTCC
Source organism: Percina caprodes (assembly GCA_013375575.1). NCBI lineage: Eukaryota > Metazoa > Chordata > Actinopteri > Perciformes > Percidae > Percina > Percina caprodes. The sequence continues at coordinate 1,190,975 of JABXJD010000113.1, read as the reverse complement.
TTTAAATAAACCTGCCGCTACTCAATTTAGATACATTTTTCTTTACTTCCCTTGCTTTCCGCAGAGTGATCTACCTGGGATGTGAACTGAAGAAAACTCAGCCTGTCCTCAACGGTCCTTGTTTAGGCAACAGACTTTGTCCTCATCTGTGTGTTGTCAGAGGGAAGGAGTACAACAGAGGACATGGCCGAGAAAAGCAGTGTCACAGAACTGTAAATGCGATGTATAGACACAGACATACTGTACATCTCACTATGTTTTCGTCCTCAAGAAAATATTTTCCACCTCCTGTAATTTTCTTTTTGTTAGAAAAAGGCAAGTAAAAAAAAAAAAAAAAAGAAAACATCTATACAAGAACAAATTTTCTGTAACTGCCCTTGGAGAAAAGGGAATTTTGTTTCCTGTAAATATCTTCTTTAACTTGTTGTTGCATTGCTATGCAAGCCTAATTCAGTTTAAGCTTTTAATTTCCATATACAGAAACAGTTTGTTTTATCTGGTTATTTGTAATATATGTGAATTGAGTGGCTGTTGTGCCATAAAATAATTGTTTTATAATCCATTGTTTGTTAATAGTTACCATTAATTATTATCATTATTATTATTAATTATTGTTTTTGCACTGCAATTTTTGGTGATAAGCACAAAAACATAGCTCCTGCTGACATGAAGAACCGGAAGAATATGTGAAGAGGAGTTTCTGTACTGTAAAGTAAAGAGAAGAAAATTATATACTAATGTACAGAGAGATATTAAAGAGTACGGCTTTGCTCACAGACAGCAACAAACAAGGCACCAATTTCCATAGTTGAGATTAATTGGGTGGAAGACATACAAGGTTCCCGAGGGTCTGAAAGGCAGAGATGAGGCTGGGAGAATTGTACACAGAGGATACTGTATTACTGTAGGTGACTGAGTTGATTATTTAATTCCTAATTTACTAATCTAAAACAATTGTTTGACATCAGAAATATTGAGTGGTCAAGGCTTTGGGCAACTCCAGCCATTGCCCTGTTTTTAAGAAGAGAAAATAGGAGGGAGTTTTTCAACCATTTCAATTTTAGTTTTTCTGATTTACTGCCTGAATAATTATACTACACTGAGTTTACGCTCCATTCAGTATAACAGCACACTAACCGTAAAAGAGCCAAAAGGGAGGAGGAGTCAGTGAAATCTGTCCACATGCTGTACTTCAGTCATAGCACTTACAGAGGCAGATTAATGATTCTTCTATAGCCTTAACTTTAGCTAAGCAGACATCACAAAAGAGTATTTCTTGGGATTAGTAGCAATGATACTCCCAAACCTGCCTAAAACACCAGTGGAGCAGCATCATTTGTTTACATCTTTTATGTTTTGAATTTATGTCTTTAGTTTCATCATTTTAATATTGTTTGCTTTTTTGAGCACTTACAGTTTTATTTGATATTATTTGTGGTACAGTGTCATCCATGAAAACATCACAATGACCTTTTGGGTCTAGCTCAGTGCTGTTAAAATGAGATAATCTATTAAACAGTTGATGCTCCAAATGTTGGTACTTCAGTTGCCAATACACTATGGCACAGCCTTGTGTCAAGACCTTTGAGAAGAAATGGTGTGTGTGTATGATTTACAATGTAGCGTTGAGTTACTGTTTGATTCCAAACGGTGACGTGAAATCAGAGAAAAGCCTTGTTTAACTAGCAGTTCCCACTGCCTTCATGTCTACAGCCACAGTGTGGAGCAGAACACTTTCTGTCTGCCTGACCGCCACAAAACACACTTATCATCTGCCGCTTTCGAATTCTCAGCCTCTGAATCTCAATTTTTTGTCAATTCAGACAATGTTTTTTATTGGTTGTCCTTTTTTAATGAAAAAGCTTGTTTATTTGTATGCCTTTTATGGACTACAAAACGCTGCTTACAACAATGTTTTCAATATTAATGTTCAGGATTTTTGTGGTTCAATGACTGTTTGTTTTGTCTTTTTTTGTACTGCTAATGTTGATAAAAAGGGGGTGGAAACAAAAGGCCGTCAGATGCTGTTGTACTGTTGTCGTCATGCCATTGTCATTTTATATCATCCACCCAGTGGCCAGTGTTCTGGAAATGAGGTGCAAAGAGTATCTCAGGTTATTTTACATTCTGGTGGTGTTTATGTATGTGTATATATGTGTATATATCCATACGCATCTCCACTTGATTATGCCATTCCATTTTCATTGACAAAAATATCCCTCTCATGTTCAATTCTGTCGTCCCCCTCTTTTCTTTTCTGCTGTGGATTTTGATTCTGAATATAATGTGCCACCTTAAGACAAGATGTCAGTAAAAGAACATACCAAATTAAGATTGATATTTCTAATTTCTTCGATATGTCTAATGCGTTTTAGTGTCTCTTTAATACTCATTGTTTTCTTTTAAATCCCAGTGTTGTTTTGTATTTATTAAAATGATAATAAAAGTATATTGTGAAATATGCATAAAGACTCGTGGAATATAAAATGTGTTTTTTGTTCCTTTGTAAAGTTTGCTGTCAGAGCCGAGCAGCGAGGCCATAAGGAGATGATAGGCACACTGTGCTCACTGCACGGTGAGGTGTCGGGTCAGTAGTCGTCTGAGTCCCTCTTCGTCCTGCATGTTCAGCGCACTGCTCCTCTCATGTCAAAACTTAAGAAACTTAAAACCTTTTTTGAACACAAGGAGCAAAAACGCTCACAATTTGCTTGTCGAGACAATAGAGAAAACGTCTTTTTGGAAGGATGAAAGTACTTTGGCTTTCCATCTCTTTTATTCATTTTCTCAATATTGTTGATTCTTTGTAGCCTATCTGTGTCTTGCCTTTTTGCTATAAAAGAGGATTAAAAGTGACAAAAAGAGAAAGTTGTTGGGTGAAGTCTTTCTGTACAGTATGGATGTGAGGTGACACGCCAATCCCATGCCATTTCTACAGTACAGTACATTAGGATTTTATTTCTCCTGTAACCACCACCTTCTGTGTTCACTTGCATGTCCTTGTCCAAGAAGAGAGTGAATCAAGAAAATAAACTTTTACAGTCTCATTCCCATGTCCTGTAAGATAAATCATGTTCTTTTATTTCCTTGTACCTGGATCAATATCAAATAAAATATTTTTGAAAAATGAAAATGCCTAAAATTCTGTTTGTCTTTAATAGAAAGACTTCTGTACAGAGGAATGGACAACTCCAAATTGGGTGTAAAACAAGAAAGAAAAATGCCAATTCATGTTTCTTGGCTGTTTTTATGTATATGTAAAAATAAATTCACCTTTATTTTACCAGGCAAGGATCTTATTTATAATAGCAGCCTGACAAGTGGCAAAGCCACTTAGTGAAAGGGAATGAGGGCTTTTTGTGTAGTTTTTGTAGACTACTTTCTTATACTGTGGCTACAACAACATGAAAGATGGCAAGTTTGTCTGATTGTCTAAAAACATGCCCCCTGTGGTATCTTGATAGTGTTTGACTCAGCAACGTGTGTGTAGTTATTTTGTACTGTGTATGTGTGTGTGCATGTGCACTCGAGATGTGTAGCCTACTGTGTGTGTTTGTGAAAGAGCTCCTGACTCAGCTGTGCTTCTTATGTCAAACCAATCCGTACTTTGATCCTTCTAAAGGAGCAGCTTCAAACACAAATCCAAATCTCCTAAATCACTAAGACAGGCAGCTTGCTTTCAAGCTCTCACAGTAAAATTACTTGTGAAAGAAATGCAAAACTGGATATATAACAGTTTCTGTATCAGCATTTTCTGCAAATATAAACTCACAAAAAAGTTTGTTCTTTTTCGTTTAGATTTTTTTTCCCATCAAACATTTTCCATATTCATATGGAACCTTTCTTTCAATACTGACCCCATGGAAAAGTACACACCGTGGTGACCATACAGTTGCAATGTTTGCAATTACTGAATTTGTGTCGGTAGTTTGCAACTTTCATATAAATGCAAAGTTATCTGGAACTCACTGTGTCCAGTCTGTGGTTTGGACCCTGCTAACACCAGGTGCTTCAGGGAATGCTGAGGTTGTTGCGGGACAACCTAATGAATGATGGTGATTGGTCTGAATGGCAGGGAGTTGTTCTGACTTCTCCATTTCCTAATGGTGCCCATAGTATTATTCCTTACTGGGGCGCCCCAGTAGCCAAATGGTTATAGTGCAAACCATATGACCCTGGTTTGATTCTAACTGGGGACCTTTGCTGCATGCTGTCCCTCTCTGTCCCCAGTGTGTCCTGTTTGCCTCTTAACTATCAACTACAGGGTGATGGGTGGTGAGAGAAGCTCTGCAGCATGAGCCTTAAACCCCTTGAAGTGTTTAGCTGCAATGGCTGTCTCCCATAAAAGTGGGAGAACCACAGACCAATTCATTGCAAAAGGAGTGCTGCCTTTATGTCAAGTGATGAAGGAAGGACAGCCCCAGTGGGTAGTTTGCATTGCACATGATGCCACCGTAGACGGTATATACAACTGGGTGCTACCAGTTTGTGGCAAGGGTGCCCTCTTATCAGAGATCTGTGCAACAGCCCTTCGTCTACTTGGTGTGTGGCCAGATGTTTGGTAGAACCTAACAGGAAACTTCAATCCTGCACCCTGTACATTTAAGCCATAACATCAAACTATTTTTTAGGGCTAAGTTTGGGGAAATGTAACTGAACAGAAGGTTAACGTGACCATAGTTTAAACCGTTTCCCCAGAGTCAGAGCCCCCAGGTGCAGACTTCACCATTAATCAAGGAAGGCCGTAGCTAGCTAAAAGGACTCCTAATAATATGATAATATCATTATTCACAACCAATATTATGCTTATATATAAAATCCTGTCAATAATAAAGTCGTGTTATTTACATCCTGCAGTAATCGTTTTGAAAATGTCCTGAAGGCCCCCCCCCCCGCCAGATTAGTGGACTATTCCATCACGCCACACGTCACACTGTCAATCACAAGCACCTGAGCTAATTTCTTGACTAATGAGACAGTTTCGGATTTTCTGTCCAAAAAGTTAAATGTTGTTATCTTGTAGCATTTCAAAATGAAAACGTAGGCCTTTAAAGTATTAGTAGAGGTATGAGCGGCTGAGTTAAGTTGCGCGCGCAGACAGGGCGCAAAATACAAAATGTGTGGACTACTTCGTGGAAAATGAAACGTTCAAAATCATCGCTTCCAACCCAGAGGTCGAGTCGTGGGTTATGGCCAGGGCTTGTTGAGGAAGGAACACATGGGTTACGGTACAGAACAGCTCGCTATGTTACTGTATCCCATATTTTTTATGGCTAGTGTAATGACAAAAGTCATTAAGCCTTTGCCAGGCTCTATGGTTATCGCGTTGTCCATCTCCAGCGCGGTGACAGCTAGAGATGGCTGATGGAAACACTTCATATGGCTGCAGGAGGCTGTCATGTCCCCCGGCTTGTTACTGTAGGCATTGACATTGGGTGTCAGCGTAAGCTACAGGGCTGCACGGTGTGAGGAAAATATATGACTGATATGATGAAAGATATTGGAAGCGATTATCATTTTGGTGTTTTTTTTTGTTTGTTTTTTACGAGGATCTGAAGATTTTTTAGTCTGCAGGATACAATTTCTAGGCCGGGACGTCTCTGCAGCACCACAATACTTCATTCAAAATGGTTTAGCATATATTTTTCTTTTAACAAATATTACTCTTAATTATTATTATTATTATTATTATTATTATTATTATTATTATTATTATTATTATTATTATTATTATTATTATTATTATTATTATTATTTGTGCAGCCCTAGTAGCCTAAGCTATGTGTGAAACGTTGCTTACACTCTATAGCCTACATAGCAGTGGGGGGGGGGGATCACCAGACGCCTCCCGATATGAAATCATCACGATACTTCTGCCACGATATATTATTACGATTTCAAACATATCGCAATATTCTGCGATATATTGCAATTTATAACCTTTTTTCCAACTTCAAATTTTTCCCAGTTTCTAATGATGTCCCCTAAAGAAAACTTTGTCAACATCTGTTTTATCTAAAAAGATACATTTCTCAGTTTGTAAATCTCACTTCCATTTTATTGCTGCAAAATGGGATTGTCAAGCAGACAAACTGACCAACACATATATAATAAAAGATCCATACTTGGCGCCTGTGTATTGATAAAGTATTGCCACTGAAAATATCGCAATGCTATGCTGTATCGATTTCCACCCCCCCCACCCCTACATGGCAGGTACACCTAGCTAATATTCTGACTTTTGGTACTAGACATCTGTCATATGGCTAGTGTCTGGCATCCTTTCCGGGCAGTTTGTTAGAATGTCATATAGTTGATCAGATCAGCCTCTGAGTTCTTCATCTGTGCTTCATGGTCTGCAGGGGGAACGGAAATCCCAAATGTTTTGATGAACCCCTGGACCATCAGTCTTTCAACATGTCTTGTCCCAGAAATTGTGTTGGAATATTGATGTAACAAAGTTTTGTTTCTTTTATTTTCTGCAAAGTGTGTTATCCCTGAAATAGCCCCATATAGGATATGAATGTGTTGTTTATGCCTTGGCTTGGAGACATGCATATCTTAGAATCCAGTGAATGAAACCACAGGCTGTTTGTGTTTCTAAAGTATCTGAGTCAACTGTCCCCAGGTCCCACGGGGTCACTCCTCAAACACATAGTATATGTGTGTGTGTGTGTGTATAAGATCAACCACTTTGGTTTGGGCTATCTCATGGACATTTGATACAACTTTCCCTTTCGACTCATTGTAAACCTGGGCATTTATTTTAATGTCCTACATTTGTGTTTTGGACACTGGCAAAAGATGGATGTGATTGTCTGGGCCTGTGAAACTTGAAGTGTGATTTCTTTTGTGGTGGCATTAAGTGTCATTTCTGCCCACAATGATTGATCAAGATTTAAAGGTTACTCATTCTTCTTCTCCGATCTATCAAACGAGAGAATCTGTTGGCATTAATGAATAATGTCACATGTAAAGCTGACCAGATTTAGCAACTTTTTAACATTCTTTTTTTTCATAAATGTCAGCCATTAATCATTTTAGTTTTCTATGAGAGGCTCTAATCTTATAGTCTCCTTAAAGCTGCGTGATTATTGGCTCTCCTACATCTCCATCCATTTTTTTAGCCTCTACCTAGGGCTGGACGATATGGAGAAAATCAAATATCACCATATTTTTGACCAAACACCTCAATGTCGATACCACAACAAGGTATTTATTCCAGGTATTTATCATGCACATGTGCACATGTTAAAGCGCCCATATTTTGCTCATTTTCAGGTTCTTAATTGTATTATTTTTGTACCAGAATAGGTTTAGATGATTTAATTTTCAAAAAACACCATATTTTTGTTGTACTGCACATTGCTGCAGCTCCTCTTTTCACCCTTTGGGTTTACGTCTCTGTTTTAGCTACAGAGTGAGACATCTCACTTCTATACTATCTTTGTTGGGAGTCACACATGCTCAGTCGCTAGGTAAGATCACATCAGATAGATAACTCTTTCTCCAACTTTGGTCAGTCCAAGGCAGGATTAGCTGGGAGACTTCTTCTAGACCAGGGCCACTTGTGGAATACCTGCAGAACAGGGACATGGAAGTAGTTCTTTTGGAGATTATGGTCAACTAGTGTGTGTTGTAGCAGTTTTTTGCCATTGAGAACGAGCTAGCATGCTAGCGCTAGCGTGTTCTACGGTTAGCCACCTCCGTGCAGATGTTGAACAGCTCACCCGGAGACTGAAGGCAGAGGACATTCAGAAACCGGATCTCACTCAAAGGTTTGTATGCTAAAAGTAACACCCAAAATCCCAGAGAAAGTGATTTTTTTCATAATATGGGCACTTTAAAGCCCTGTTACAAACTATTATTCACATGGCAAAGAAATGATATTTCTCTGACAGAAATCTAGCTGTTAAAAGCTGTTTCTCTTAACCCATTACCCTGATTATGAAAGATTTTCTTACATGACGTAGGGCTGTGCAATTAATCAAAATTGTAATCGCAATTATGATTTTGGTTGCTATTGATCACAAAAACAGATTAACCAGAAAAAAATATTATTTTGCAAGTTGATTTGTTTAACTATTTAACAGAAGTAATGATGTTAAATAATGGTGATTTTAATATTGACCATAATAATTGTGATTTATAATTTTTCCCATAATGAAGCAGCCCTAACATGACATTTAGGAAATTCCTCAATATTGTTGAGGAATTTCAAGAACCTTTTATTTTGAATTGTAGGTCCATTTATGCAGAGGCCAACATTTAAAACACAGCATCAACAGATAATGTTGCATGAATGACTCATTTTCATGATATTCATGATTACATGGTTTGGAGGTTTCTGTTTTCATATTCATAGGAACGGTTCAGCAAACTATTCTGACCCAGGACCTGCTTCCATTTCACACCTCTGCCTGTGCCTGGGGGGGCTGGACAAGTAATGACTCCACTCCTTGCCAACAAAGCAACTTTCCCTCTCCGCTCCCATCTTTTATTTCCAACTGTTTACCAGTGTGCACTCTTCCACCTCTTCTTCATTTCTCACCCCCACTAGAATATGCAGCAGATATGCAGTTTGCGATGATGTACCTGTTCCCAGAAGCCTGCGCTTTCATACGGCTGTGTAATTGTTGCATCAGACAGTTGGTGGACACGGTCTGTGGAGAGAGCAAAAACTGGTTAGCGAGGCAGAAGAAAATAAGCGTTGCTCAGCAAATACACACTGCACGAAGATATAAGTCATCAGGCTGTGAGTGAGGATGCATGCGTGTGTGCTTTGATGTCTGTACCACTGTCTTTGGCTGAGAGGACCGTGTGCGTGCGTGCGTGCGCACGTGTGTCTGGATTGATGAAAGGAAGCATCTACCCCCCTCCTACTTCTCCTCCCCTTTGTCTCTCGACTGGTGACAATGACTTGAGGTGAGAGGGCAGCCGTACCAATGCAACACCATTCATCACACATGTCAAACAGCTAGACCAGCTGCTGGGGACAAGCAGCAAAAAAATTAGCATTTTCTCTCTCTCTCTCTCTCTCTCTGTATGTATATATATGTGTGTATATATATATATATATATATATATATATATATATATATATATATATATATATATATATATATATATATATATATGTCCACCTGTTTGAATTAAGACATGGTGTTATTATCTGTGTCACAAAACTAGTCAGGGTCTAGTCTACTACTGTGCTGCTGAGGCCTTAATGACAATGTGGACAAATTATATTAATATTGCTTAATGATATTGCTTAATGTTGAGAATAGTACATTTGCCAGGCCAAGATGGAAAATGTCCGCCTTATTATTAGGGCTTCTAAAAATAATTATTTTCATTGTTGATTCAGTTTGGGTATAGATGCTGTGTATTGTACACCTTACTTAAAAGCAGCTATGCATTCTAAAAAAAAAACTATGTACTTGGCCTAAATACATTAGCTACTGGTCATTTAACATGCTCTTTATTAAAAAGTGACTTGTGGAGTGATTCTTTGTTAACCATCAACCAACAAGATAAAATCAATCCTATGTGAAGACAGAATCTGCTCTATACGCATGGAAACGCGACTAGAAGCAGAATTTTATTCTTTCTATTTTTTTCTTTTCTACGTGCGTAACCAGTGTGTGTTGGGCTCTGAGCGCCTTCAAAACACAGATGACCTGCAACTCAATACTGAACACTTAGACACACCTCAAGCAATCAAATCATTTTGCCCCTGCCGTTCATAGATGTTTTTTTTTCTTCTTTCACTTTGGAGCCTTGTTACTTGTTTTCTGTTGCTTTTTGAACTTGCATACCAGAGTCCTGATTACTAGACCTCTAATTGCTAATTGGAGCTCAACCTAATTGGAACTTTGGAGGAGTGTTTGTAATTCTGGTTTAGGATTTGTCATTTTTACAGTTTGTTAGAAACATCTCATCAGTTTATCTGGATGGATGGATGGATGGATATGTGTAGGTGGGGGAATTACATTTCTTTTAAAGGGACTGTTCATACAAGCTGAGAGCAGGAAAGTCCTTGAAAGCAGAAATATGTTGTTCCAGAGAAAAGAAAACTCTGTTGGCAGAAATAAACAGTAATTGACTGGCATGTTTTGTAATGGCTTCCTTTTTGAAGTGTGTGTGTGTGTGTGTCACACATTGCTACTAGTTTAATTTAATAAATAAACTTTATTAATCCCATAAGGGGCAATTAGTTAAGAGCAGCTACAGGCAACATTCAGTACATAACAGCACACAAAGCCTACACCCTAGAGAGATACAGAATAATCAAAAAATAGATTTTGTCCATTTAAAAGTTGAATTGCAGAAGGGATAAAAGAATTAGAGTGGTGATTAGTTTTAAAAGCGGGTAAAATATAACGTCTTTGTTTTCATCTAAAGTACAGTACACTGACAGCATGTAGCAGTCTGAGTACAGAGGGTGGTGCAAGGCATTCTGTTCCTGTGGGCTTTAAACATGCCATCGGCTGCTAGTGGGATGGCTTGATGAACAATCTCTTAATCAAAGCTTAATTGTTTAGCATGATCCTGAGTGACCTGCTTAATGGATACCCCCCTTGATTAATGATGTGTGTTAACGAACACAGTGGGAGACACCCCAAAACCTTGTCTGACTCTGGTTAATTAAAGGCTGGGCCCAACAGTTTCAGGTACTGGATTACGCAGTCTAATGTAATAGAAATAAAAACGGAAAGTACAGATAAACCATAAAACTTCCGTTTATCTTGCAGCTGTGTGACAGTACTGTTGTATTAGATATTTGTTAACATTACATTATCTTCACTTGATTTCTGGTGAGGTTTTTGGATATTCGTAAATCGCAAGAGACTTTCTTTTCTATGATTACATATGTCATATATACAAGAGAATCAAAGGCCACATACAATAAAAAAGATGAATTCAGAAGTGTTTTCTCTGACTGTGAGCCCAAACTACACGTGTCCCTATGCGTGTCCTTCAAAGCTTGCTACAAAAAAGAAGCATTTCTAAACCCACGCTCTGCCTTCTGCTTTAAAACCACACCAAAGAAAAAAGAAGCAGCTTTGCCAAGGCCAGCTTTTGTCTCTGGTTGTATAAGGTGGGGCCAATATATGCAAAACTATCCTTTACTGCCACAACACACACTGATAAAGACTGAGATATATACAGTGAGGAAAATAAGTATTTGAACACCCTGCTATTTTCATGGAGGGGTCTGAAATTGTCATTGTAGGTGCATGTCCACTGTGAGAGAAATAATCTAAAAAAAACAATCCAGAAATCACAATGTATGATTTTTTAACTATTTATTTGTATAATACAGCTGCAAATAAGTATTTGAACACCTGAGAAAATCAATGTTAATATTTGGTATAGTAGTCTTTGTTTGCAATTCCAGAGGTCAAACGTTCCCTGTAGTTTTTCACCAGGTTTGTACACACTGCAGAAGGGATTTTGGCCCACTCCTCCCCACAGATCTTCTCTAGATCAGTCAGGTTTCTGGGCTGTCGCTGAGAAACACGGAGTTTGAGCTCCCTCCAAAGATTCTCTATTGGGTTTAGGTCTGGAGACTGGCTAGGCCATGCCAGAACCTTGATCTGCTTCTTCCAGAGCCACTCCTTGGTTCTCCTGGCTGTGTGCTTCGGGTCATTGTCATGTTGGAAGACCCAGCCTCGACCCATCTTCAATGCTCTAACTGAGGGAAGGAGGTTGTTCCCCAAAATCTCGCAATACATGGCCCCGGTCCTCCTCTCCTTAATACAGTGTAGTCGCCCTGTCCCATGTGCAGAAACCCCCCCCAAAGCATGATGCTACCACCCCATGCTTCATAGTAGGGATGGTGTTCTTGGGATGGTTCTCATCATTCTTCTTCCTCCAAACACGGTTAGTGGAATTATGACCAAAAAGTTCTATTTTGGTCTCATCTGACCACATGACTTTCTCCCATGACTCCTCTGGATCATCCAAATGGTCATTGGCAAACTTAAGACGGGCCTTGACATGTGCTGGTTTAAGCAGGGGAACCTTCCGTGCCATGCATGATTTCAAACCATGACGTCTTAGTGTATTACCAACAGTAACCTTGGAAACGGTGGTCCCAGCTCTTTTCAGGTCATTGACCAGCTCCTCCCGTGTAGTTCTGGGCTGATTTCTCACCTTTGTTAGGATCATTGAGACCCCCGAGGTGAGATCTTGCATGGAGCCCCAGTCCGAGGGAGACTGACAGTCATGTTTAGCTTCTTCCATTTTCTAATGATTGCTCCAACAGTTGACCTTTTTTCACCAAGCTGCTTGGCAATTTCCCCGTAGCCCTTTCCAGCCTTGTGGAGGTGTACAATTTTGTCTCTAGTGTCTTTGGACAGCTCTTTGGTCTTGGCCATGTTAGTAGTTGGATTCTTACTGATTGTATGGGGTGGACAGGTGTCTTTATGCAGCTAACCACCTCAAACAGGTGCATCTAATTTAGGATAATAAATGGAGTGGAGGTGGACATTTTGAAGGCAGACTAACAGGTCTTTGATGGTCAGAATTCTAGCTGATAGACAGGTGTTCAAATACTTATTTGCAGCTGTATTATACAAATAAATAGTTAAAAAATCATACATTGTGATTTCTGTACTTTTTTTTTAGATTATGTCTCTCACAGTGGACATGCACCTACGATGACAATTTCAGACCCCTCCATGAGAGAACTTGCAAAATAGCAGGGTTGTTCAAATACTTATTTTCCTCACTGTATCTTTAAAGCTTTAAAATGGGAGCTTGAAAATATTTTTTCACACAGTAGCATTTAAAATGTGTGATAAGCATTGGGCAGAGCTTTGCAGATAGAAGTCTTTACCAAGGACTTGCACAGAACCTCTGGCCTTGCCTTTGAATGTTACAAGGCTGTGACTGTTTTCAGTCACACTGCTGAATAATACATTATTTATTTTTTAATAAAATAAACTTCAGAATAAAAAAGTAATCCAATCAAAGCTCTTAGTGTGCTGCACCCATTATTGAATACTAATTTGCTAGAAGTTCATGCCACGTAACAGCCCTTATCTGTATGTGTTTTGTATAACATTTCATGAGCTTGATTTACTGCTACACCATGTAAACAGAGCACATTGGTGACGAGGAAACCTTGGTCTTTTCTTAGGGATAACGTTGTCTCTTCTTCACTTGCTTCATGTGTCCCAGGAGGACAACAGTCGGCCTCAAAGCATTGAATGTCATCACTCTTTGAGGCATAATCAGTTAATCATCTGAAGATGGGCAAGGTCACTGTTGACACTCTGGCAGACTTCTTATCTTCTCCAGCTCAGGACACAAAGGAGGCAGGAGAGGGGCTGGAGAGTCCGCGGACGAAGGAATAATGTAGGAGATTATGTTTAAGGGATATTTCATATTACCCTGCATCTATAATCTGTTTTGGGTACCTCAAGTTAAATGTCAACTTTGCTTAATCTATTCAAAAAGACTATCATACACAGGTATAGGTAGCAAAACTTGATCACTGTTTGACCGCTATCCTAGCTCTGCAGGCTCTTGGATACCTGCACACCGCTACCTTCTTCAAATTCCTCTTCAACTCCTTTCTCCACTCATTACTTTGGTCACGGACAATGGCAGATGGTGCAGCTGCCGGTTTAATTGTCTTTATTACCGAGGCATCTGCTTTATGTTTTTTTTACTCAGAACACCGTGGCGTCAAGGCCATGTTTGTGAAATTAGAAAGTTAACATGAACAAAACAAAAAAAACAGTTCTTCTATCAGATTGTAGTAACGCCACTCTCAGCTCTCAGCAAATTTCAGTGAGTTGTCTGTTTTAAAGGTCCCATGACATGGTGTTATTTTGGATGCTTTTATACAGACCTTAGTGGTCCCCTAATACTGTATCTGAAGTCTCTTTCCTAAAATTCAGCCTTGGTGCAGAATTACAGCCACTAGAGCCAGTCCCACAATGAGCTGTGTCTGTAGGAGGAGAGAAGGGGGTGGAAGCTGGGGGTGTGGCCTTGACCAACTGTCACTTTGCACGTTTAAAAGCCATGATGTCTCTCTCTCATGGGTGGGCCAAATTCTCTGGGCGGGCAAAGCAGAGAAAGGGGAGGTAACCTTTAAGGGGGGAGCAAGAGTCCAGATCGGCCCATCTGAGCTTTTCTCAAAGGCAGAGCAGGATACCCAGGGCTCGGTTTACACCTATCACCATTTCTAGCCACTGGGGGACCACAGGCAGACTGGGGGAAGTGACATTTTCATGCCATTGGACTTTTTAAGGCAAAAGATAGCTGAATTTGATACAATACCAGAGTAACCTACCAGCTTATACTTAAGCTTCCAATAGAAAAAAAACAAAACAAAAATATTTTTTATTGTTGTGTGGGTACATTTTCATCTTGCCATCTGCCTCACAAGTCTGTAAATGAGAGTATGAGAATCCCCGTTGCTCTGTTCACTTATTTTCTGAGCTGCTGAGATGTGTTGTACCGAGATGAGGCTAAGGGAGAAAACAGCAGATGTTAGTCTCTGACAATCCTTTCTACCTTGCATCTCCAACAACAAAGCAGCTAAGGGAAAATGTCATCCGCACATCATCCCTGACGGCCCCGCATGAATGTATAATTACTCTTCTTTGACTCAGGTCAGGAAAAAGTAGGTAAAGAAGCCTCTAACACTCATACCTTAAAACCATTTTCAAATAGCAAACCCCCGCGTCATGACATGTGATAAGACACTGACACTGAGGAGGCTGTGACATGCCGAGATCCTGCCGACATAAAAAGAGCTTTCTTGTGGCAAAACGCTCAGGGAAATGAAGTGATTTACCCCAGCAGCTCAGTTTGTGCTCTTCCTCCAAAAGATGAGATGGGGACGTGGGATTCATCTGTAAAGAATAAGGGGGAGGGAGAACATTGGAGGATTGGTTAGATGTGTTGAGCGAACTGCAGTCATGTCAGGAAGGAAGTAAGGCTTTAGAAATGCAGCATTGTTACCGTTATGCGTAATCATTTGAATGACAACTCAGCGCATGACTCAAAGGCACTTGTATGGGGGCTGGCGGGGTTATTAGAAATGACTCCCCCAATGATGCGTGTCACTGAAGCAGCAAATTAACATGAGGAGATGGAGGCATGTTAAAAGCAGCAGAGAAAGGGAGGGGAAATCTGCGATGGAGTGTAGAGGGAGAGATGTGTGACAGGGATAGATGCGGAGAAAGATGTTGCTGTTTCCTCTCTTTGTTAGCTGAGACGCTCTTGTTGTGGTGTTCCAGCTCCTGCTCTGTTAAAGCTTTTTCTAAACACCAGGTGTTCCTATTGTGATAAATGATTCTCAACTGTGCCGAACAATGGCAGAGGCACCCGACATATCCCTCATCAAATACTTTCACGGCTCCTCTTCCACAAAATACACAATAAGCACACTGGATTGTGCTGTCTGTTGTTTGTATTGCCACCACACAAGACTGAAGGCTATTTCTGCTTCCTG
Organism: Percina caprodes; assembly: GCA_013375575.1. NCBI lineage: Eukaryota > Metazoa > Chordata > Actinopteri > Perciformes > Percidae > Percina > Percina caprodes. The sequence continues at coordinate 1,175,503 of JABXJD010000113.1, read as the reverse complement.
TTTACCATGTTAGTCTTTTGGTACTAGTGCTTTGGTAAGAGTCAGTCCCCCGGAAGACACTACTGGAGGATTGGCCAGTTTATTCTCCATCACCCCTCTCTAACTAAATTTCCTCCTCTTCTCTTCTGATCTGCTGTTCATTTTACATCCTGCTTCCTACTACTCACTCTTTGCTTAGTGTCTATGCGTTCCTTTGTTTCCCTGTCTCCCATCTTTGACAGCAAACAAGGCTTGATACATGTACACTGCCTTCACCCTTTTTCCATCCAGTAATTTATGCGGGCAGGAATTTTCCTCTTGTCATGTGTGTGCAGAGCAGTATCTTGGGGTGTTGACATGTTCAGCATGAAACTGACTGGCACGTAATTGATGGAGGTTTAATGCCACGGGCACGCAAGGCAAACTGGGAGGAACACCACCAGCTTTTAACCCCACCAATTATATTACCAAAAGGTTGCAAACAGATAGGTGAGCTCAGCAGTGTGATGAGAATAATGCTTAACTACAGTATTTCAAGTAGAACCCAACCAAAACATCAACATGGATGGCACTGACTTGTTGAAGATACTGTACAGTCAGCTGCCAGTTTGAACTCAAACTAATCCAGTCTAATGCAACTGTCCTGCAATACATCCTACCTTAAATAATGTTATGTTAACATGTTATGTTAATCCTCAATTTTTTTGTTGTCCACCTGAATATCATAAGCACTTCTTAGTAGAATGCCTGAATGCGGTCAGCACATCATCAAAATCTAGTGCCACCAAAATGAACCTAACAATGTCCCTTCAGTAGCTGTTTGCAAGCTTTCCATTCTATCACATAATCCTCTTTGTTCAGTTGTCATAGAATTGCTGATGTTAAAATGGAATCTTGTTCATTAACTTGAATCAACACTTCTATGAAGCAACAGTATAACTTTCACAAAATGTCTTGTAGAGCTTTCATTTTCTCAAAGACAGAGCAGGATACCCAGGGCTTGGTTTACACCTATTTCCATTTCTAGTCACCTTTTTAATAACTAAACTCGAAGGAATATCGTCCGACCGGCATAGATCATCATCTGTTTTTTATTGACCTTAAAAATTCAGTCCATCATCTGGGCTCTAATTTCAAGTAGTGCTAAAACTATTATAAACCATAACAGTTCACTTTTGACAAAATTAATTGACAACAATATAAATGATAGCTTCATTGTTTTTTACTTTCTGTTTCTGCTTCTTCCTGTGTGTATTATTGATCATGTTTTTTTTTCTTCTTTTTCTTTACTGTGCTCAGATACAAAGAAACGATTTTTAAGATGTCACATTAGGCTGTGGGAAAATGTAATGTGATATATATACATATTTCATATCATGTCAATTGAATAGTTACAATCAACAGGGAATTAACACAATTGCAATTTGTAGCAGATTTCAAGCCCTCTGCTACCTGAAATGTGTTGCGGCACCATGTTCCTGAAGCCCCGGTGCCTCTATGTATCTATGAAGGAGCCTATATCAACCTTTTTGGTGGCCCAAAACCTTTATGCTTCTAATAACATCAGTTCTCCCACCTCTTCCCAATCATCCTCACTCCCCAACCACACAATAGTCCTGTTGAGCATTCAGACAGGCATACTGGCCAGGATTCTACCTAAAGTGATAAAACCCCATTTATCAGCTGGAAGTGTTCGTAGACTGCAGATATATCCAATCTCTAAGCTTTTGATGCCAGGGTCACAGCAGGATGACTCTGGCTGGCTTACTGAACCCCCAGTAGTTACTGCTCAAGCTCAAGATCTCATTACCGAGTGGTGTTACTTGGTAATGAATTAGTCTCTAATCAAGTGGCTCACACAACTTTGGGTGAAACGATTTTCCCAACAAGAACAGAAATAAAACGTCTCTCTGTGGGATTTATTTCTACTATAACAACTCTGCGATCCATATTTTTTGTGGTTGACTTGGCAGTTTATTTTAGAGGCATCTAATAGGAATCCTAATTGAAACAGTTTTGAAACAGTTGAGTGTTATTTTTATTTACACTATTTATTTATTCACCTTTTAAAGCAGCCAAAGCCATTGTTGTAAACTACCGTTTTTTCCCCCCTTCCTCCCAGTTGACTGTAAGCTTCACATGCTACCTCCCACCTTGGGGTTGATTACTGGACCTGTTAACATTCGATCATAAACGTTACACATATGTATGAAGCTTTTGAAAATGTGCAGCAGCAGCATTGTCCTAATCGCTTTGCAAATATTGCCTCAGAGGAATAAAAATCGCATCACGCTTAGATCCAATTTGTGCTACACTCACCAATTACTTTCACGGTCCACTTCCCGTCTAATACAGAAAGGCCAGATTATCCGCTAGATGTCTGGGTGCTGCACACCCTAATTACAAACACAAATTGGAAAAATGCAACTTGTGACAAAAAATGTGATTTGTCCTCTTCCAAGAAAAATATTTGCACTAATTTACTAATTGACTCTGTGTCCTCAAGGACACTGGTTTCTGAACAGAATGGCCTACTTATGTAAAATGTGAAGTTTTTGATCTTTTTGGTCTTGTAATCAGATAAAGCTGTAGCATGGATGTACTGTGTCTAATTGGGTTGATGTGTAATTAATTAAGCTTAACAGTAGTACCAGCATAGTTCATTACATGACTGATTAAGAGGATGTACAGCAGTAAATATAGTATTAGTGTGGTGCTTTGACAGGCTGTGTAATTAAAGTTTGAGCAGACTTTTAAGGCACCATATCCCAGTGTACTCCACTTACTTGCTTTGCTCTTTATTGCTGCTGCACAAACACACGCCGTTTCTGCTGGCTGCACAAATCTCCTGCATGGACTCACAGAGGATAGGAGTAGCAACAAAGTCATGGCCGATCGTGATGTAACTGAAAAATGAATCAGTAGCATTGAGTACAACATTAATGCATGTGAAGTCGGAGTCACAGCCAATGACTGTTTTGTTCTTAATGCATCTAGCTGAGGAACCAGTCCAACCGGCGACGAAGGGGACGTGATGGGATGTTTATTAGGTTTCAGATAAAGTGTTATGATGAGCACATTTAAAGTTTTTAAGTGGTTCTTGACATTGTTACTGTCACAAATTACACAAAGGACATTTATGGTTAAAAGAATAAGGATTATTTTCATTAACTATTCTGTGGATTTTTTCTTACTCAATTGATCATTTAGTCTATAAAGTGTCAGAACTGGAGCCCAGCCGATACTTTCGGTATTGGCATTTATAATGGCCGATAAAAAAAAAAATTCATCGCCATTGCATGGCGTTGCATAGTTTGTTATCACACTTTTTTTTTTGTTACTGTGTTTTTGTTCAAAGGACTTTAACCCTTGTGTTGTCTTCACTTTCGGGACCCTCTCATATCCCTCTCATACCCGTGGCTTATTTGGGGTTTAAAAAACAATTTTAATCTATTAGCAAATATTGTCTTTATCTCAATTTCTAACAAAAACCCTAAAACAGTGTTTAGGGAATGCAATCAGTCTCTACTAGAATACAATTAAAAATGGAAGTGGGGTTCGTTTTTTGTTATAATTTAGGGGTTATAATTTATGTTAAAAATCCACTATGGAAAAAAAACATAAGTGGTCATATCCAGAAAAACTTCTGAAATGAGTCAGGAATACATGTTTATCACAGAAAATAAGGTAAAGCCATTGATTTTCGGGTAGAAAAAAATGTAATTTGAAATGGGTGACCCGAATACCATACAAGGGTTACGTTTTTTTTTATACATTTCATTTATCAGAACTTTAATATCCTCACATTAGAGAAGATGGAACTTGATTGATTAAATCATTACTTAAATGATTGATTGATTGATTGATTGATTGATTGATTGATTGGATTAATTACACTTTAAACACATTTCACTCTTTAAATCTTGCTTTAAATTCAATTTTAACTATTATTTCTTTGATGATAATAATCAGTTAATATGATTGATAACATTAACCAAGATATAATGTAGGCATAACTTTAGCTTCAGTAAGTTAGAATCAACAATCCTAGATGATACATGTCACAAACTTATTTGTGATATGCTTCTCGTTCCATGCAATGAGTTCACATCTGCAAAATTCAAAGCAAACTCTCATGAGGCAAGAGCCCAGGGCTGCAGGTAGGACTGAGTGAGTCAGGGAGTTGGTAAGAGACAGAGCTGCACTCGTCAGTCGTTCTGGAGATAGATGCGTAAATTGTCTGTCGCAAACATTGTGCAAGGAAATGCAGCAATTGCAGGCAAGTTAGAGGCAGAGCAACAGTGATGGAGAGATGAAAAGGAGGAAAAGATGGGGTGAAGGTCAAAAGAGAAGAGGTAGTGAGGTCAAAATTGGGAGAAGGCCAAAGTCAGTGTTAAATGTGTCTTAAAGAGCAGAGGACTAGGAGACAACTGTTTCAGAATAAAAGCCTTTAGAAACTGGACAGTAAATGCAGATAAAGATGGTTTAGATTCAATTATGTACAAAGGAAGTCAACATAGCATGGTTATCAGGCTTCTATTATGGAATAAATCTCAACGGGTGAAAACAATGGGTATTAAACCTACAACTGCGATTTTATATGCTTCATTTGTACAGGATGTCTCCTGTGAACTATATCATAAACACTACAGCACCCTCAGTGCTAAACAATGACTGGCTTGAATTCAACACAAGAAAGGAAAGAGCCACACTGTAGAATAGCAATAATTCAAAGGATCTGGCAGGTCTGATAAAATGAAACCTTATGTGTTGGCAAACTAGCTTCATGGTTAATGCAGGACTTCCTGGATGGAGGTGGAAGTTATTGGAGGACTGTTGCCTCTGCGGGATAGTAAAGTGATTTGGCCATACTCTATATGGCAGATGTCTGCAATATAGAGGAAGAGATAGTAGCTGCCTGCTGAAGGATGGATGAGATGAGGAAATGAGAGAGACATAGACCACGGATCAGCCTGGGACTGGGATGCCAATGACAGTATCAAAGGAGCAATGCCAAGAATGGTGAATAGGAGAAAGACACAATGGTTGCATCTCCATTTCTGTTTCAGTTGCTGGCAGTGAGAGATCTTATTCGACCAATTCAGAGGATCACCTCGTATACACAGAAGATAAATTGGCAGCCTTGTAATTGCCTGAACCTTTAACCTGGAGGCAGGAAGTGATCACTTTACCATGGGAGGTCTAACGTTTGGCCTCTATCATAAAACAACATCAGCTATTGACACACAGTAGCCTACCTTAGGGCTGGTAGCTTCACACAGAGTGATGATGACCCATGCTTGCCTGCAAGCCACTGCTTTTCTCCTCATTGATGCAATTACTGCACTGATGCATGGCTGGGCAAAAGCGCCCATAGGAAGGAGGAGGCTCACAATTGCCTGCTGTTCCTCTTACCACCAGCCCTAAATCAGAAAATACCTTGAAGAGCAACAGCATTTTTTTGTGTGTGGAAGCTAATTGGTTAATCTGTAATATTGAAATGGGTGTAGGAGATGTTATGTGCACAAGTTGACGTGATGCATTGATTATTTTTGACGTTCATACGCGTTTAGCCACCACCAGTGAAAAATGAGATGACAAAAGAGGTAATTTCCTCTTTCTCTCAAGATGATGTGTAATTGTGTGAGCTACAGTGAGGAGGAGGGGGGGCGGGGGGTGCATGGGTGAGGCTTCTCCCTCCCCATTTCTTCTGACAAAGACTTTAATTCAGCGTAATTATACCGATGGATTGAAATATACAGCAAGACAGGGAATCACTCCAATTATGCAGAGTTGATTAAAACTTGGACCCCATGCCAGGGCGCTGCAGGAGCATGGGAGGAGTCAAGATGTGCACTGTGGAAGCAGTGAACACATAAGACATGTGAACATCTGCACTATGGATTTGTATCGCTTGCAAGACAGAAGTGTTTCACTCTCTACGACGAAGCTGAAAAGTAACAATATACAGTTTGATGGTCCAGTGCATAAGGAAGAGTCTCTGCTCTTGACAGAAGGTAAACTCCTCTTGTATCACCGCTACTGAAGATGGATCAATGCTATTCATTGACTGACAACCGCACACAGTGTACAGCACAGTCCATCTCCTGTATTGTGTCACACCATATATAGCTACAGCATATACGAGCCGTGATGAGGATAAGTCCTTGGCATCTGGAGACCATTGTCAGTGGAGGAGAACGAGGAAGACACAAAGGGAGGGGAAAAAAGGGACATAGAGAATGAAAGAGAAACAGACAAAGAGAATGAGAGGAAGAGAGAAAAAGATCACAAATGGGGAGGAACGGAGTGAAAAGGGCAAGACATTTGTCACCCCCTCCTACAGGACCATAGGAAAAAAGAACAATATCATTAATCTCCTGACATTTCAATATTGTATTAACCTTTCCAGTAGAATTCTCTGGGCTCATTAGTCTTTTTTGATGGAGAGAAAAATCAAACTAATCAATAGAACACGATCAGAAGATATATGGCAAATAACATGCATCCTCAGGCCATTCATATGATAATGTCTTGTCATAGCAGTCTCTCCATGTATCTACTTTAATTGAATTGGTTAAAATACAAACATTTCAAATAAAAAGATAAATGAAGATGGAAGGGTGTAGCTGTTGCTTTCAAGTAGGTCGTAAAAGAGTAAAATGGCTGGGCTGTAAAACAACGGCTTAAGATGGCAACGCAAGCACATGAGCCATCTTATGTGAAGTTAAAAAGCCCCAAGGCCACACAAAGCGGGATGAACCCATGTCTCAACTCCCCGACTCAGTCAGTCAGCAGCCTGTCAGCAACAGAAAGAAAGGGTGGAATAAAGGGAAGGATAAGTCCAAAGGTGCTCACACCCTTTGAAACTCCACCGCCACCATCCTGCCCTCCCTGTAATACCTCCACAGCCTGCTCACCCTTGTCTTCACCTTCCATCTATCAGTGCCTGAAGAACACCAGCCACTCAAATTACCAGGTCATTTGACTAAGAAAACACCCTAATTTATTCCCATAATGCGCCCTCGCTGAACATTAATCACCGCCAGGCCTTTTTGTCAATCAACATTTACATTTAGCCTCTATGATTGGTTGTGTCAGTGTTTTGTTGTTGTTGCTGTTATGAAAGCATGTCACTTTTGAATGGTGTGATTTTATGTTTGCATTGGACATTCCTAACCTTGGGGAGGAGTCACCTGGTGCAAGGGTTATTTCAATACTATATCATTAAACGTATATCATAACACCTAGACTAAGACGAGAGCCTTCCATTGGGTTTCTTTGTATTCACAGGGAAATGACCGTATTCATCTATGTGAGGAAGGCTTTTAATTAGTGTTATGTTATTTAACAGAAATCAATTATATTTGTGATAGGAGAAATATTATTGTGGACAGCAGCCATCAAGAAACCACAGGGGGTAGACAAAAACACCTGATGGAAAAAGGACTCTGAAGTAGGGCAGGGAAGATTATATATTATGTAATGGATGTAGATATAATCTAGCCTGCACATAACTATTTAGTCCTTTTAACATTTGTGGTTATATTTGGCAACCCCAATGTTGCAAACCAATGAGCGGGACTGTTTATGTCAATATGTGAGTTACAGAATTTTTGTATCTTGTCACATTTTTAATTTACTGCATTTACATACATAAATAGACATTGCTACCCGTTTATTGTTTTCTATGATTTTTCATAGGCAAGTCCTCAATTTAATGAAAAGAAAGGGGTGCACTGTTACTCCAGTTCACTAAATTATTTCACTTCTGTCCTTAATCCACTGAAATGCAGGATGAAAGATAATATGAATTTTAAGATAAGTGGTCTTGATGATGTGATATGAGGGCTAACTGAATGAGAAAATCATTGCAGTTTTTTTTGTTTAAAAAAAGCTAACTACATTCATTCAGAATCATGTTACAGTCTTCTGCATGTATAGAAATAATGAAATGTTGGTCAGTAAATGTGGGTCAATGTTTATCACTGGGAAAATGCTTTTTCTTTTTTTAAGTATGTATGTCCTGGAGTAAGGAGGGAAAGGGGGGGGGAGGTGCTGACTGCTCTGCTGTAATAGTAACAATGTTTTGTCTCATTGGCTGTGGAGAACAGCCTCTGTGTTGCATGTTAGTGCTGGGCTAGCCATCATTTTCCAAAGCACAAGACTTATATAATAGAAAATTTTCTTCCCCTGACCAGAGTTGCTTGGAGTTTTCCAAAGTGTTACAGTGTGTGTTGGTCAGACAGCCTTGTTGGTTAGTGCTGGAGTTTTTCACTTTTAATGCTGCACTACATCCACACCACTATGTATTCGTTTTAAATGACATAACTTGGGTCTGATTGGATCTAATCAGTCATGACAGGTCCTCTCCTGATTTGTAAAAAAGTCCTTTTGGGCATTATAGGCACCCATTTTACATAAGACAGCTGAGGACATGAAAGGGGAGAGAAAGGGGGAACGACATGCAGCAAAGGGCCGCAGGGCTGCTGTGTCGAGGGGTACACCTCTATATATGGCCGCCTGCTCTACCAGATGAGCTACCCAGGCGCCCATAACAGCCGTTTCTGACCTTGTTGTTGATGTTAGCAGCTCTTGTGCTGTTACATTCTGGATTTTATAATGCCACTACTGCCTACATGTGCAGGAGGTGTTGGGCCAAGTCATGCATCCCCGCCCAGAATTGCATCCACAAGGGAAAGTATGTTTGAAAAAGAATATGAACTTCTTTTTCATGTTCATTAATGATGTTAAGTGATCTATATTTGTGGTATATATCTTTATATAAATCTAAAGTGTAGTCCTCTGTGTTTTATTAGATTCAGAAGTTGAATTTCCTTGTTGCCCCCGAGGTTGGTGCCGTTTCTGACGGGGATAAGACGTTGATTATTTGGCAGAAATTAGTGTTGCTGCAAGAGATGTTCTGATACCGATAAGGGTGCTCCGATCAGAGTTTTGGGGCTGGTCTCTGGATCTCCGGCTGCTGGATGCATGATCACATGTTCTATTTGAAGCCTTTTATCTTGTAGCAGTATTTATTTAACTATTCAAAACATTTTATATTACTAAGTAAGTCAGTTAAACGTGTTATTAACGGCATTAACTCAAACCCATTTTAACGGCGCCAACTTTTTATTGTGAGATTAACGTTCTTTTAGGCCTAGCAAATCACATGCTGTAACTAGTAACGTTAGAAAAACTACAACACCACACCGGATCTAGCTAGACTGGAAACAAAACAGGCACGCCGCCATAGAGTAGTAACGTTACGTTTTGAGTGGATGGCGAGCGCGAGACGCTGAAATGGACGCCAATAAGATTTTGGATGGAAAATTGACTTTTTAAAAGTTGCCAAATGGTTCCATTGACAAGACCAAAGGGATCTGTGTATTTTGTCATTGTGACGCAGCTCGTCCAGTCTGAAATACCACCTGATGGCCGCACACACAACTGATGCCAATTCTCCCCCCCCCCATCAAAGTATTTAATTTATTGATGGACAGTGTTGCACTGTGTGAGACATTATTTGCTCCAAGTGAGAATGTTAGCGTGAAGCTGAACACTACAGAAGGCTATATTCCAATGTTGTTTTCAATAAACATTTTACATTTTTTAATCATAATAAGAGCATTAAAATGAGAGAAAATAATGGGACAAAAAGCAATCAAGGGACATTTAGAATAGATAAGAATGTGCGATTAATTGCAAGTTAACTATGACATTAATGACATTGATCGCGATTGAATATTTAGTCGTTTGACTGCACTATTACTGAGTATTAAAATCAAGCGATGAGAAAGTATCATGAATAGGACTCAAAATATGAATGCAAATTTATTTTAACGTGATTAATAACTCTGGTGCGTTCCCTTACAGTTGGGCCTTTTTCGTTTTGTAAATGTGCTGTATTTATATAGTGCTTTTCTAGTCTTAGTGACTACTCACTGTGGCCGAGGCTGACGTACAAGGTGCCACCTGCTCATCAGATAAACACTCACACATTTACACTCCGATGGCGCAGCATCGAGGGCAACTCAGGGTTCAGTGTCTTACCCAAGGACACTTCGACATGTGACTGTAGGGCCAGGGATTGAACCACCAACCTTCCAGGCAGGCAACCGCTCAACCACTGAGCCACAGCCGCCCATTTGTTAGCCTAAAGTTATTAAGTAATGTAATTGCAATTTCTTTTTGATTTTAAAATCGAAGAATTGTGAATCAACTTTGTTCACACACCTCTAAAAGCTGCTCATGTTTGTTGGAAGGTGTCCACCTACAGCTGGGCAATATATCGATATTGTTTCGATATCATGATATGATACTAGATATCGTCTTAGATTTTGGATATTGTAATATGGCATAGGTGTGGTCTTTTCCTGGCAGAGTGATGTCACATTCTGAATTTACCAGACTGTTGTATTATTTGCCTTTACCCACTTAGTTGTTAAATCCACATTACTGATGATTATTTATCAAAAATCTTGTGTAAATATTTTCTGAAAGGACTAACTACAATATTGTTGCATTATCAATATCAAGGTATTTTGTCAAAAATATCGTGATATTTGATTTTCTCTATATTGCCCAGCCCTATGTCCACCTACTATATATGGTCATCAAAAACACCTGCAATTTTAGCTACAGACGATCTGGCCTCTTTGGACAGGTGTCTAATATTGGTCTTATTTTCTTTTTAAGCTTATGAGTGTGCTAATTATAAGACGAAGTGCAAATTCATTCTACTAATCAAAGGACTTGTAACAGTATTTGTAATTATCATAAGCACTTTGATAAAGATGATTACTCATTGGTGATATATAATGTCGGATAGTGAGATTAGCTGCAGATGCAAAGAGGACTGCAGAGGAAAAGCTGAGGGAGGGAAGATTCCAGGCAATGGCACAAGGAGGCCATATTCCTCAGGGTTAATTGTGCGGACCCCATCGGCACTAAATAAGGATGGTTAGAATGACTGGCCAAATGACAAATGGATGTACAAATCACCCAAATTACTTCCCAGTTATTAAAAAAACTTGGATTTGGCTGGCTTCCACACTCCCTCTTTCATAACGTTTGGCAATCCCTCCACTGATGGCTATCTTTTACACTAATTCATTTCAGTTCAATTTTTACAAGTTGCAACAAGCCTAAGTGTTTAACATTGATTAAAAACAACTTTTTGTAACAATGTGAAATTGTGATGAGTTGGTTTGTGAGATCATTAAACATAAATGAGTTTTGATTGATTGTCTGAAGAGGTGGCGTTTGACCTGCAGCTGTAGTGTAAATGGCTGTGGAGAGGTGCTGCTAAGCTGTCTACACACTGTGCACCTGTGATGGCGGGTTTCACGCTGGCGTTCTCGCTGAGGATGGCGACAGTAAGATGAGTTTTCAGACAGTGCACAGCTGTTCACTTAATTACCTCCTAGTTTGGGAAGGAGGTTAATGAAGCAGTTTGGTGATCAGAAATGAGAGACAGCCTGAATGTGCACAAAAGAAATTAGTTTCTGGCTGCTGGGACAGGGTTGATAGCAACAGCAGTTTAAATTATTGATTGCAAAAACTGAAACACTGAAGGCATAAAGACAGATGAAACTGGAAGAGGAGGAGAAGTTAGTGTGCGTTACAGATGTGTGCTTGTTTAGCATGCTCCTATACAGAGTAATTAGTCCTCATACTGACATTGGCATATTAAATCCAGAGTGAATATTTTGTCTTCAAATGTACTTCCTTCTGAAAATTAAACTCGTTCATTCACTTATTATTTGTAGGATGGGAGAATGGTGGAGCTGATTTCCTAAGAACCTATAAAAATGACTTGATGAAAAAGACTTACTTTTTGGCCATTTTTAGCAGTCATTAGAGATTTGTGCTTTAACTCATTATTTTCATGAATGACAAATCTGCAGATTCTCTTAATCTTTGGTTCATAAAATGTTTGAGGAAAGCCACAATACAAAAAAATAAAATTTGTTTTTTTGAGGGACAAGACGGCTAAACAGACAGTACTTATGAATAGACAAGTGTGATTTAATGTGTAAATTACATTTACATGTTGTAGCAGGAGAAGCTACCAGATTCATATTCCATTTAAAAATCACATTGGAAAAGCAATATGATCCAAAGCTTAACTTGTACAGTAGATCAAAAAGAATTCCCCTGTAAACACTAAAAAACAGCTAAGCATTAGAAAGGCACAATATATTTGATAAAAAAGTTAGGTTTAAGGTAGCTAGCTTAATTAAGACTCGCATATTTTTGAAGAGACGTGGCAGAAAAATAATTTTGAGAAGAGAGGAGGAGACCTCTGGGGATGAACATATCTCACAAAAAATGTTTACAATAAAGTATCAGTAACATATTAGAAAAATAATAGAAACCCTTATATATACAGTATATAATGTTTTACAAATATGTTTTACAAATTGAGAGAATGTTGAAGTGATATAACATCAAAGTAGATGCACACTCCCCTTTTTCATACCCTTCCCCCAGTTCTAATGTTGACATGTCACTACACTTCTGAGCCTTTCCCCGAGCACACAGGTAGAGTAACTGTAAGGACCAGACCATAGAACATCCAGCCTCATTGTGTATATTCATGCCATCATGGGGGGAATAACCCTGGCAGCCAGTGTATCCGCTTAATAACCTTAATCACCTGTATCTCATTGTGGGGCCTAGACACACCTCCACTCATTAAAATGATGGATGGGCGCATAAGGGGACGCTCTCCCCTGTTCAAAATTTGTTCTAGTTTAGAAAGGTGGTTATTAGGGAACATCTCGGGGAATGAAAGGGGGAAGGGAGCACCAAAAGCTCAGAGAGCAGAGGAGGAGGGGAGTAGCTTCATACCACAGTAGCTAAACCATTACAAATACTAAATTAAAATTATACTTGTTTTAATTTCTCTGTAAATATCAAATGTCAGCACTAAACTGAGTTTATTTCTAAAGTTAACAAGTATGCATAAGTAAAAATGCTGTAAAAAAGGTTGCTTACTGCTTATTCCCGTATTTTTAGGATATCTAAATGTAAGAATAAAATCCACTAATTGTTGCACTTAGTCTAGTGGACGTACAATACCTCATCACTCTGCTGGCTTTCAGCATAGGACTCCGAGCGCTCGGCCTCTTGAGGCCCCAGGATGTTGAGGTGGGCAGCACTAGTCATTAGCTTGTAAAAACACGACTTCCATTCCAGTTCTTTGAGGCTCAGGTAGGAGTTTAAAGGGGAGGAATCATCTCTCTTTTTTCATCACTGATGTTTGAATAAGCCAGACAGAAAGCGATTGAAATTAAAGACTCCCATAGGACAGGTTATTGCCTCTGTGAGAACAGTAGGCAGTATAGGAACAAATTTTGGTCTCCAATTAGGATAAGTTGCCGTCTAGAGTCGCTGTGTGGCGACAATGTCATCAGCTATCCCACCAGCTAGTGAGTGATGAGAAATAAGATGAGTACTGTATTCGCTCTCTAATGTAACCTCGTTGGAGCCTCCTTACGCCTAATTGGCAGCAATTTAGGCTTTTAAAATTGAATATAATCCCTTCACTGTTGGTTTTAGCTTCCCTATATGGCTCCAAATACTGAATGACATGGGATGCTGATACTGTGAGTAATGGAGAACACTAATGGAATTGGCATTAGGTAATACATTTGAATAGCTTTTGAAACAGAAATGGCCGTTTAGTCTCTGAGCCAAGGATATTGATAGTTCCCTCCTTGACTGTGTTGTTGAAGTACTTTGTGTCCTTTCAGGTGTGGCCAGCTTAGTTTTCAAATTATAATTAAATGGATACAATGATACTGAGTTTTATTATGATGCTTTTCAATTATTGCTATAATAATGTGTCAATAAAATAAATGTATCAATTGACAGAATAGATTTCTTTCTCAAGTTGGGTGTTGGGTGAGTACAGAGCAAAATTCATGCACCAGTATTTCCCTGGAAGGGCTACCATTCCTAAGCCATATAAAATAAAAAGGAAATTCACAATGAAAATTTGATATGAGCAACGTAAACTAGATTGGTGGTTGGTTGGTATCATTGGCAGCAGAGATGGCAAAAGTACTCACTTCCTGTACTCAAGTAGAAGTACAGATACTTGTGTTAAAAAATACTCTGGGAAAAGTACTGATTCAACTTCTTTACTCAAGTAAAAGTAACAAGTACAGGCTTGGAAATGTACGTATTTAAGTATAAAAGTAGCCTTGTGAATGACAAGCTGAGAAACTTCCGTGGACATGGAGAAAAGGCTCTTTATATGTCATTGCCTACATTTTAAATGGATGTCTGCCAATAGGCCAAAAACATCATATACATGATTATTGTCTCCAGGACTCCAGGTTAATAAGATTCTGACTGAGTAGCAAGATATGAATTCAGTTGTGATTCTGTGAGAATTCACAGATCCAGTTTCTCTTTTTAATCTTCCCCTTAACATTTAAAGGAATCTACATGTATGTGTGTGTGCTCCAATATGGCTTCTGGAAAGAAAAGAAAGGATAACATATGAATTACAAAACAGACATTAATTAAAAAGTTCCCCAGCACATTGGCCAGGAGTCATTCTTGATGCCTACTATCTCAAACATCTCTCTCAGATAGGGCCGAGGATGATTGGGAATGTCTGGCTGCTTGTCTGCCCAATCTCTGGGATCTCCATTTTCTTCATTTTCAATCATGTTGCCCTCCATTCTACTATGTGCTAATGTTAGCGCCTTCAAGTCGCAATGATTTGCCAAATCTGTCGAGTCGTCTTGTTGTGCTGTGTCAGGTGCAACCTATATTCCTATCCAATTAGATGGAATTAGGTATTGATGATGCAAAAAATAACAGTAACTCCAGTGCAATTATTACAAAGTAGAGCAGTCCGACAGAGAGATTAAAATGTGTTGGCAGTGAGGAACGCACCATTGAAATTTAGACTGTTTTAAACTAGGGCTGAACGACTTATGGAAAAGGTATAATTGATAATACTTGTGATTGTTTAAAAAAAGAGAGTTTAGCTAAAGTCCAATACTGTGTACCAGATAAAACATGACATGGAGCATTATAACATGAAAGACCATCAAAACTACTCTATATTTGTATGCAGGGATGAATACAGTACATACTGTAGATGTGAACTGCCAGCAATACTTGTTTTTCTTATAATCAGCATGGACATTGAATCTGTGTTTATGTAACATTATTCCAGCATTAATCTTATGAAATAACAGTAAATATAATGATAAAAAGAGGAATCAAAAATGTTAAACTAAACATTCAACCAAATATTGCACATTTGATTAATTGCATACTTTCAAATTTAGATTTGAAAACGTTAATTGTTCAGCCCTATTTTTGGGGCATTATTTAAATGGGACAGCTTAGACTTGAAAGGGGAGAGGGAGGGAATGACACCCAGCAAAGGGCCACAGGTCAGAGTTGAACCCGCGGCCGCTGAGTAAACCTCTATATGTGGGGACCCGCTCTACTAGGTGAGCTACCTAGGTGAGCTACCCAGGCTATGTTCAGCCCTATTTTAAAGTTAAAACTCATCAGAAGCCTCTAGTTGCATTAAATATATGGTTTTGCTGTGTTGCATTAGGTTGTTGTTGATGGTGCTTTTGATTTAATCTTTTTCAGGAACATTGGAGTCTGCCTCTATTGCATCAGTTTCATGTGTGAACTTTCATCCTTCCCAACTGATCTGTAAGTAGGAGAAGGCCTCTATGACAGCACAAAGAATCCAAAGCATCTCAAGCATTTACTTTTACTCACGTACAAGTATCCTTTCCCCAATGCACAAAGGTAAAAGTCCAAAGCCAGATGAAGCTTTGGGCTCAAAAGATCGAAAAAAAATAAATATGAAAATGAGTATGTTGAAAAAAGTCATGATAGTCATGATATTTTGTTGAAAAAGTGATAAAAAGTCTTAAATCATAGGAGTGGCAGTAGCTCTGACTGTAGGGAGTTGGGTTAGGTTCCAGTCCCCCCTACATGTCATAATTGTCATAGTATAGTATGTTGAAAAAAGTCATAGTATGTTGATACAGTGATAAAAAAAAAGTCAGCGTGGTATGGAGAGGTGTCGAGCAGTCACAGCTCCCTCGCATAGTATAGTATGTCAATAAAAAGGCATAGTATAATGTCGGAAAAAGTGATAGTCATAGTATGTTGAAAAGGTATTTAAAAAAAAAATCTGTGTAATATGTTAAATATAGTATGGTATGTCATAAAATATTAGCATAATATGAAAGGAAATATGGAGTACTATATGCGTAGTATGTCATCAAACTATCATAGGATAGTATGCCATAAAAAGTCATAGCATGGTATGTCATGAAAAATGTATGGTATGTGGATGCACACAAATAAAAAAGAGGAGAGAGCAAAAAAGTCATAGTATATGATGTTAAAGTAGGTTCCCCGGTAGTCTAAAACTATAAGAGCATAATTAAGAGTGACAGGTTAAAGAGAGGAGCCTGGACTGCCGGATTGGACTGAACTATACTGGCCTGCCTCTCTCTACTTTGATTATATTATTGATTTACATGGTAAATGAATCTGAAGACTATGAGCATGTGGGTTGGGCTAGGCGGACGCTTCGACTCCTCACTCCCTAACTATTAGAAGGGTTTTAAGTTTCCTGTTAAATGTGGGGACTGTTTCTGCCCCCCAAAACCCAGACTGGGAGCTGGTTCCACAGGAGAGGAGACTGATAGCTCTGGCTCCCATTCTACTTTTAGAGACTCTATGAACCGCAAGTAACTCTGAATTCTATTTGGACAATAAGGCACTAAGAGCCCTTCAAGAAAAGATGGTGCTTTAAATTCAATCCTGGATTTTACAGGAAGCCAATGCAGAGAAAGTAATACAGGAGAAATATGATCTCTTTTCGTAGTTCTTCTCAGAACTCGCGCTGCAGCATTCTGGATCAGCTGGAGAGTCTTAAGGGACTTATTTGAGCATCCCGATGATAAGGAATTACACTGGTCCAGCCTGGAAGTAACAAATGCATTGACTAGTTTTTTAGCATTGTTCTGAGACAGGATGGTTCAAAGGTGAAAACAGGTTGTTCTTGAGGTTTGTTTTAAGTGGGCTTTAAAGGATATATCCTGATCAAAAATAACTCCTAGATTTCTGACAGTAGTGCAGGAGGCCAGGGTAATGCCATCCAGAGTAGCTTTGCATTTTCTGTCTGTTAAGAGGCACAAAGGCGCTCTAAAACTGCCATGTTAGCTCAGTGGAAGCTCATACAGGCTGCTGCAGCTACTCCTTGCACTGATTCGTGTTGGGTTGTTTTAAATCGAAAGTACACGCATATTTATGACGATCAAGATTAATGTAAAAAATGGCCGGAACTCTCCTTAATGACGGTACTGAAACTGATACCACTGGCGTTCCCAGGCCAGGTTGGAGATATAATCTCTCCACCTAGTCCTGGGTCTTCCCCGAGGCCTCCTCCCAGCTGGACGTGCCTGGACCACCTCCCTAGGGAGGCGCCCAGGAGGCATCCTCACCAGATGCCCGAACCACCTCAACTGGCTTTCGACGTGAAGGAGCAGCGGCTCTACTCCGAGTTCCTCTCGGATGACTGAGCTTCTCACCCTATCTCTAAGGGAGACGCCAGCCACCTTCCTGAGGAAACCCATTTTGGCCGCTTGTACCCTGGATCTTGTTCTTTTGGTCATGACCCAGCCTTCATGACCATAGGTGAGGGCAGGAACGAAAATTGCCCGGTAGATCGAGAGCTTTGCCTTCTGGCTCAGCTCCCTTTTCGTCACAACGGTGCGATAAACAGAATGTAATACCGCACCGGCTGCTCCGATTCTCCGACCAATCTCACGCTCCATGGTCCCCTCACTCGCGAACAAGACCCCAAGGTACTTAAACTCCTTCACTTGAGGTAAGGACTCACTCCCTACCTGAAGAAACCACTCCATCGGTTTCCTGCTGAGAACCATGGCCTCAGATTTAGAGATGCTGATCCTCATCCCGGCCGCTTCACACTCGGCTAATTAGATAATTTTATTTGGGAAACATTGATTATTATAATAATAGTAATAATAATGTATACTTTATTAATCCCACAAGGGGAAATTACAATTTACACTCTGTTATTACACACATTACACACAGGCCTGAATTACACACACACACACATGCTCAGTACCTACACATGCACTAATGGAGAGATGTCAGAGTGATGGCATTGAATGATGGAAATCTAATTGACAATTGTTTCTTTTCATATTGTGGAAATGTATAGTTTTCAGTTAATATATTAATATCATTGAGGCTATCTGTGTTTGATTTAGCTGGGAGACGTTTGTCCTTAGACTTGGTTAATTGTAATTGCATTTTCTAAAGGGTCCTTACTTGATGTAATGTACATGTCTTTTTGTGTTTTGCCTTTTCAATTTTAATTTCAATTTTATTTATAGTATCAATTCATAACAAGTGTTATCTTGAGACACTTTACAGATAGAGTAGGTCTAGACCACACTCCATAATTTACAAGGACCCAACAGTACTAGTAGTTCACTCCAGAACAAGCAACAGTGCGACAGTGGTGAGGAAAAGGTTTTAAAGGTTATTAACCTAGCTACAATCTTCTACCACTACAATCTTCTACTACTATTTCTAATTCCTCTGCTGCTGGCACCTACAAACTGAAATCCATGCGAAACAAACCTAGGTGGAATTAAAAGAGGAGTCAGAAGAGATTTGAGTTATCCCTTGCGTCCTTCAGTCCTTGAATAGGCTTTTTTCAAGTTTGGGCAAAGAGCTGAAGTGTGAACCATACATAACTTAACAAGTAGAGAGGGGAGTGTCTGTGGCAGCATTGGGAGGCACGAGTAAGACAAAGTTAGATGGAGGGAGGGTCGATAAAGTAGATAACGCAGGAGAAGAAGGAGAGAGTGAACAAATGTTACAGCGAACAGGTAAAGCATCTCTTGAGATATGGTTGTGAGCTTGGGAGAGTGGGAGAGAGTAAGAGATTAAGTAACGGTCTGAAGTTGGAGTGGAGTAACAGTAGAGCAGTTTGTGGTGAGAATGAGATGCAGGTTGTTGCCAGCTTTGTGAGTGGGTGAGGAAAGCGAGAGGGAAAAAGAAGAGCGAAGGTGTAAGAAGTCAGTCGTCTTTCTGGATGTTAAAGTCACCCAGAAGTACCAGTGAATAGCCAGTTTCAGGGATGTTTCAAGAAGGACATCCAACTCCTCCAAAAACACCCTCAAAGGACCTGGTGGGCAGTAGATAACGATTAGTTGTTCCGGATGAGTTAAGGTAACAGCAGGAAGTTCAAAAGAGTGGGATGAACTGTGGGAGTGGGTAGAGAGAAAATGTCCGCTTGAGGTTGACAAGTAGTACCCCCTTTCCTCAACCAGTGGGTCTGGGTGTGTGGGTGAAAGAGAGGCGGAAGAGAGAGCAGCAGGGGTGTTTGTTTATTTTTAAAAGGATCCCCATTAGCTATCACCAAAGTGGGACGAGCTAATCTTCCTGGGCTCCACAGCAAAAGGAAATCACACAGTGATAATCTGAAGTAGTGTTGTGTTCTTATGGGACAATGTAAAACTAACCTGGCAGCTCTGTTTCGGGCAGTTTGTAATTTCTTTAGTTGACTTTTCGATGCAGATGACCATACAGGTGCACAATAATCCAGGTGATGTGGGACAGGTGACATAAGGAAAACATTTCCTCACCATAGAGATACCACAACCCATCTTCTTCACTACGGTATCAATATGTTCTGCCTACGACAGCTGACTATCTATTATTATTATCTATCATTTTACTTTATCTACCTGTTATATAGGTTCCCCAGACAAGTTCAATCGCATATTTGATGTAGATGACAGTTTTTAACTCAATCCCAAGATAACTGATTTGGTTTTCGAGATTTTCAGTACCAACTTATTTTGTTTTATTCAATCAAAAACCATATTTAACTCTGCTGATAAAACATTGTCCCATTCACTGACAGTTTTTGAAGCATAATACAATGTGGAATCATTGGCATACAAACTGACGGTAAATCATTTGTAAAGATGGCGTATAAGAGTGCTTCCAGGCAGCTCCATTGCAGGACCTTGCAGTTCAAGACCTTAGAGAGAGACCAGCCGCCAGCGTTACAAACCTGTTGCGTCATACCTGCGAGACAACTCTTCATAAATTGGATGGCGGTTGGAGTGAATCCATAGCATTCTAGTTTACCGATGAGTAGATTGCAATCTATGACACACTAAAATTAAGTAATACTGCACCAGTCATCTTTAATTTATGTATAGTTATGTCTATAAGCATGTTGGAAGCCCTTTACAAGCCGTTACATTCAAAGTATTCCTGTATTTGTGAGTGGACTATTCTCTCCGTAACTTTACTAAGAACTGGGAGAATAGGGATAGGTCTACTGTTCTTCCCAGTGAGTGCTATTCTGCCATCTTTAGGTAAGGGAGTAATGTGACCTTCTTTCCAGGTAGTGGGGAAAACCACCTTTCATTAAGCTTGGATTTAATACTTGACATAACGGACCGCAAACAGGGTCAGCTGCCAGGCCAAGCACTTTACTGTCCAGCATGTCGGTACCCTCTGAGCTGTGTTCGGGCAGGGATTTAAACAACTTCCTTTCTTCCCGCTCCTCCACGCTATTATACTGGAAAGTGCAACTCTCGTCTAACGTCAAATGATTTTTTTTATGAGCTTTAGATAATTAGAATCAGTATTGTCCATATTCTGCCTTAGTGCACAGACCTCATTTACTATGTTGGACGGTTTGGTCAGAAACATGACCGCCGATTCCACAAAGGAAGCCCCTCCAGTTTTCCATCTCTCTGTGATTTCATTAAGGGTTTTCCAGAGCTTTTTGCCATCTTACTTTACAGCATTTATTCTTTGCATGTAATATTATTTTTTCATCTATCTATTCAGTTTTGGAACCAGATTTCTCAGTTGACAGTGCTTGAATCTGTCCTCCACTAACCTAGACTTCACTAATGTGGATTTGGCTTCATCTCTTTCCTCCTTCATTCAGCCATGGAGCTGGTCTCGCTATTACAATACACTTCCTCATAAGGGCATGCCTATCAACAATCTTCATGAAGCTTTCCATAAAGATATTTAAGGAGGCCTCAGGCTCCTCAGCAGCATACACATCAGTCCAGTCAGTCAGAAATCCTCTCACGACAGGCTTCACGTGGGATTCACGTTTGTATCACATAGATGAATGCAGCGGCTGGAAACGATCGTAATTTAAATGTCACGCCTGATATATTCTCAGTTTTGAGGCCTCGCCCCTACAAGTTACGACATGGCGAGACGTAATCCGGTTAAGAAGCGCCACTCTAGTAGCTTTTTTGGCAGCCTAAAAACTGATATTGAAGGCTGTAGAAAGAATGTGGAATGGAAAGACACCACTGGTGTGGTCAACAGTGTTGCCGTAGTAAATCAGACTCCATCTGAAGTTTATTTAATTTATACATCCTTGACATACATGTGATATACTCCTTATAGTAATATACAGGCTTATATTACAATATCTTAGGCCTACATGGAGGTGTACCGATATATATACCCCCGTGTCGGACCACCACCCCGACCCTGTCTTGACAGCAGAGGGGCTGGAAAAACAAGCCAAAATATGTCGATCAACGGCAGAAAGAAAGCGTTAACTTGCAGCCATTAACAACACTTTAAAAGACAAACGAAAACCTGAGGAATGAATAAAAAGGTGGTGCATCGTCATGTTTCCTGTATTAATATCATTGCTAAACATATCACTATACCTTTTGAAAGCGAGGAGTAATATCCTGTTTTCTTTGTATTGCCCCCAGTTGGGGCAGTGCTGGACCCTGCCTCCAGGCATCGGGTCATCTAATACCATCACTACATTTATGGCGCCCTGTTTTCCTGCGCGATGTTGTGCAGAACCCCACAGGCTAAAACAATGTTGCAGACTGTTTCTGGAGTGTATAGTATGGTCCAGCAGTTAACATAAGCACATCATACACAGAATTATAAAGCTTCTGCTTGAAAATAGGTTAAAAAAAATTTGACCAGTTCTCTTCAAAAATTTAAAATTTGAATGTTATTCTCTCCATAACACATATATTATAAATTATATCAATCCACTCATTTGTTTGTCTTTCTTAAGCCATTTTCTGGTCAAAGCCTTTTTACACCCCACTAACAAGACACTCATAAGGTATTTGTCTCGCTTTGCTTATTCAAACCCATCCAGATCACAGAAGTACATAACTTTGAAATTTAAAAATATTTTCCTTTTAAAAAAAACTGCCTCCAGAACCTCAAGAGCCATGGAGCCACGGAGGGGCAGCTACAAAAAATATGAAAATGATTTGCTAAAGTATTCCCACAGGACCTCCAACAGGCAGTCTGATTTGAATAGTAGAGTTGCGTTTTTCCAACTGAATTCCCTCTGGGAGGGGGAGCTGGTCACTGACCACTGCTGTTGGCAGGTCCTGTCCCATTCCTCTTGTGAGACTGTAATGCCTCCCTCTGCTTCCCATCTTCCCTTAATATCCAAAGTATGATCACTTTTAAAGTTTTGAAGAGTAGAAGAGTCTAGTTTGGATATTATCCTTTGGAGGGGGGCATTCTTGTAGGCTCTTTGCAAAATGTTAAGAATTTCATCCCTCCCTGAGGCAACATTCCTTGGGAATTTCTTGCACGTAAAATCCCCGATTTGCATATATCTAAAGGGGTCCTGGTTCTGCAGTCCAAATTTTTCTTTTAAGTCCTGGAAACTCAGAACTTTACCTTGATCTAAGATTGTGCAATAGGCTGTAAGTCCATTTCTGTCCAGGTTTTGAACCTTGTGTCATAGTTATTCGATTAAAAATCTGCATCATATGTAAACCATTTAAACCTTTCAGTTTATCTCTTCAATGATACTTGAAGTATTTCACACCATGCTGTCAAAGAGCCAGTTATCCATGGGTTGTTGGGATCCCAGAGGTGATTAGTTAATGAAGGGTCTCCAATCAAACTATAAACTGGTATTCCCTTACCCATTCCTATTTCTTTCCATTTTGATCTGGAATTTGGAGTACACCATCCCACTAATGGCCCAATTTAAGCTGCTCTATAGTAATTTCTCAAACGGGAGGGCAAGTCTCCCTTTCTCTTTTGGTAGTTGTAGAGTTTTACATTTTATTCTTGGTCTCTTCCCTGCCCATATCGATCTGAAAAGAATTTTCTCCCACTCTCTAAAATACAATTCAGGTTTCTCTATTGGTAATAAATATAAAAAGTCTTGGTAGAATGTTCATTTTAACCAAAACTGATATTGAGATAAGGGATCAAGTTCCATCTGTTGATATCTGTTTTAATTTATTTTTTGAGGCCATAGTTACTTTGTTCTAGTTTAAGGTAGGATAATTCCTGAATATTTTATAGAATTTTTGTCCCAGTCTAAAGGATACCTAGAGCAAAGACAGTGAGGCGGTTCAAAATGAAAACTAAGAGTCAGTTTTTTTCTTATTTAATTTATATCCTGAGTATGACCCATACTCTTCTAAAATAGACATCAACGCTGGCAAAGTCATCTGCAAACAGGGCCAGCTTTTCTTCACCTGTTTCTTCACCCATGTTAATACCTGAGATCTTGTTGTTGGCCTAGTCCATTGTGCCAGTGGTTCAATAAAAATAACAAATAGAATTGGACTCAGGGGACAGCCCTGTCTTGTTGATCCCTCTAGTAGAAATGAGTTGGCGAGTTCTCCAATAAGTTTTAGCTTAGCTGATGGTTTATCGTAAAGCGCTTTTAAGATATTAATAGTTACTTGATTGAAGCCGAATTTCTCCATAACGTTGAAAAGAAATCTCCATCTGACTGAGTCAAATGCCTTTTCTTCATCTAAACTAACCAACATGGCCTGTATTTTATTTTGATTTATATGTCTGACAATTTGTAGAGATCTTCTAATATTATCATGTGTCTGAAGCGCAAGAACAAAACCTGTTTGGTCCATATTGATTATTTGGGGGATAACATTTTTCTCAAGTCTTTTTGAGATAATTGAAGTAAATAATTTATAGTCCAAATGAAGTACTAATTGGTCTGTGGTTTGCGCAGTCTAATTTGTCCTTTTTCCCTTAGGTATAACTGATATGATCACTTCCTTCCATGATGCAGGAGTTTCCCCTTTAGTCAGGACCCAGTTGAATGTTCTGAATAAAATAGGTGTCCTCAAGTTTCTTATACCCGCCCGGGGATTTATTAGCTTTGAGTCTTGAAGATAGCTGAGTAAATTTCTTCTTTTGAAATTACTGAAACTAATATTTCCTTTTCTTCTTCTGTAAATTTTGGTAAATGTAAGGATTCGAGTAGTGACTCCTTTCTCGGGTCTGTATTGACTTGGGGTTGTCATTATAATTTTTTATAGTATATTTTAAACATTTTTTTAATGTCCTGAGTTTGGTGGTAAACTTTCTTGTTTTTTGGGTCCCTTATCTAGTATATTGCATTGTCTGCCCGTTGTTTCCTTAGCTTCTATACTAATAGTTTTGAATATTTGCTGCCCCGTTCGTAGTACTTTTGTTTTGTGTATAGCAATTTCTTTTGAATCTCTTGAGAATATAACTCTTCAATCTGATTTCTTTTCCTTTTTATTTCTATTTTAACCTTTGGGTCCATTGATTCTTTACGTTCAGATTCCAAGTTTTTGAGTTCAGTCTGGAGAGAATACATTTTTTACTTTGTTTTTTAAGAAGAGATGTCACTGCGATCACCCTGCCTCTCATTACTGCCTTGCAGGCATCCCGAGTATGGGCAGAGAATCCTCTCCATTATCATTAAACTCCAAGTATTCTTGATTTTCTTTTGCAAACCGTTGTGTCCTGTTGTTGATGTTGAGTACACTAGGATTTAGTTTCTAGAGTGTAAGCTTCCTTCTATAAGTCATTTTCTGGGACAAATGGAGTGGGCAGTGATCTGAAAGGTCCATTGCTCTGATATGGCAGTCTTGAACTTTCTCACTGTCTGTTCCAGATATTAAAAAATAATCAATTCTAGAAGATGTTGAGTGTGAAGACGAATAGAAGGTATAATCATTGACTGATTTTTTAGGGGATAGTATTAGGGTAAATGTCTGTCATTTTTTGGGTGGCGTGATTTTCTTATCCCAGTTGAGTCTAGGTTTGGGTTAGGCATAGTATTAAAGTCCCCTGTGTTTCAGTTGCAATCCTTTCAATTACTTGGGTATAGAAATTCTGGTTCTGAGTCAGGAGGGATGTACACATTTTATAGGGTAAAATTAGTATTACTACACCCCTAGTGTGTTTGAGGAGAAGACATATTTTAACCCCTGTCTTCTGAGTTTTTCATGCTTAGCTTCCATCAGGTGGGTTTCTTGCAGAAATGCAATATCTATGTTTTCTCCTTTCAGTTTAAGAAGAATTTTGCACTGCTTGACTGGGCTACAAAGCCCATTCCCATTCAGAGACACCACTTTCATTACCTGGGCTCTGAAATTACCAGTTTACGTCTCGAATTGTATGAAGCTACATCCTCAACAAAAACAAATTTTCCTTGTAGAGAAAAAAAAAAGAATAAACGTCCCCTGTTCTGAACATATCACAAGTACAAGCATTTATACTCATCAGAACAAAATAATACATGTGAGAGCTTCCTGTAAAAAAGGAACCGTTGTCCCTCTAATGCCCCCGTTGGTAGGTGGAGGGAAAAACCCCTCCTGGATAGTTCCACAAATTTAACGAAGGATGGGTCCTGTAACAGGTAATCTCCATCTCGAGCAGCACTCAACCTTACCTACATTAATCTCCATAGACAGTGATGCATGATCACTAATTACTATACTATTGTACCAGTTATTTTTGACATTGGACATCATTTCTTTAGAAATTAGGAAGTACTGTAATCTATGTGCGAGTGGGTTTAATATGAGCTTGAATAGCAAGAATATTCCTTCTTTAAATTCTGCGATCTCCAAATTTCTAATCTTAGACATTTCATATGATTAGTTTTTCTAGTTGGTGTACGAGTCATATCCATTTGGGCGGATCTATCTAGCACTGGCAAGAGCAAGGCTGACACAGTAAGAAACAGCTTTTAAAAAAACGGATTGTCTTCGTTAGGACCATATACATTTATAAGATATTTTTTTTTTTTGAGACATATTACCTTGAACTATAATATACCTTCCAGATAGATCTTGGGTAGTTTTTATGATTTGAAATGGAATTGATTTGCGTATAAGAATGACTATGCCCCTTGTACATACTGTGGGAAGCCTGAAATACCTAACCTGGCCATCTTTTACTCATGTGTGTTTCTTGTAAAAAGACTATTTTTGAGTTAAGATTTTTTATCTCGATTAGTACTTGTTTCAGTTTGGCCACAGTCCCACCCTCAAACCTTCTACTGCTGAAATGCAAACCCTCCCTTTCAATTCAGAAATTTGAGGAACGTTGATCCACAGTACTTGGGGAGCAACTGGTCAGCGTAACTTAACCAAGACCTCTAACAAAACAATCAGTGCCATCTACCACACATTGCACACATGTACAACCCTTTTAGAATATAAAACTATACAACTTGGCCATGTTAAAATAACATCCTCATGTTTGATAAACGTCAGTTACAAAATATGTAAATAATATCTACCCAATACCAATGATTTGGTGCTATAGAAACACTGTCCTCCAGTATTAAGTAATCATGCAAAAATAAAAACCTATATATTCCTAACTTGACTCACAGGGACAAAAGCTTACTTCAAAATAGTTGGAATTCTACAGCTGTTGCCCACGGCTCATCAGCTGTTTCTTCTGATGGAGTTCAGTTCACTGTGGTGGCTTGGCTGAGGGATACTTTTGTAGAACTTTTCAGCTTCCTGCGGCGTTGAGAAAAGATGGATCTTGCCGTTGTACGGCACTCAGAGAATGCAGGGGCTGTGTTGAAATCCCTGGAAGGCGTTGATATCAACAAACAGCTTCGTTATTGGGCTGAACCCCCGTCGGATCCGCACAGTTTTTGCAGAGAGATCCTGCAAGAAAGTTATCTTCACCCCATTGCGTGTGATGTCTTGCTGCCTCGATTCGCTCCTTGTCCTGAAACTTCAAAAAACGGATGAGGATGGCTTTGTTCTGGTTGGGCTTCCCTGACGCTAAGGTGCAAAGAACCCGCTCCAGTGTGAATGACCTGTCAGGGTCTGTGCCCAGGCATTGTGTCAGCCTGTTGCTACTGAAGTCCAAGAGTGTCTGCTGACCCTCGGCCCCTTCTCGTATACCAAACAGATGGAAATTCTTCCTCCTGCCCCGGTTCTCCAAATCGTCTGTCTTGGGCTAAAGATTCGCTTGGTGGCTGACTCAAGTGCCATTTAGGTTTTTCCAAGGGCATTTACTTTTTTTATTGATTCAGCATTGTCCCCTTAGCATTTAACATCTCACACATTAATTAACAAATAAACCCAAAACTCCATAAACTTGAAATGAGTAAATTTTCCACCTCAATCCACATTTTCATTAGCCTTTTGTAAAGACCTTTTCTCTCCTGGTGAAGGATAATGCCCAACCCAATCTTACAAACAACTGAATAATCAAAATTTGTAGCAAGATCCCAGGGGATCCATAAGATATATTGTTTTTACCAAATAAAGTCTGTTCTCAATGGTGTTACCAAATCAACCCAGTTACTCCAGAAATGCTTAAATTGATCTGATTCTAGTCTAAGAACGTCAACTTTTCCATAAAATGTTATACATTACTTCGATCCAATCCTCCATTTTAGGTACCTCACTTTTCAGCCACTGCCTGGTAATGGCTTTTTTACCTGCCATTAACATTACCCTGAAAAAGTATTTGTCCCCTGAATATATTATTTCTGGTTCCCTTTTCCAAGTACAAATCCAAAAGTGTAAATGGAAGTTCCATTTTCAAATTTTTCCCATGCATTTCTTTAAATTGAGCCAATAATGTATAGCAGAGGGGCATTCCCAAAAGACATGAAAGTGATTGGCTTTCCTTTCTCCACATAGTCTCAAACATCTCGAATCCTGAGATTTCTGTTGATTTCTGTGTCGGTCTTAAACTAGCAAAGACACTTGCTTTGCGCTGTGCTGCCCCTTAAGTGGAAGCTACTTTCTCCCTCTTACTATTTGTAGTGATGGTCTCTCTCTCTCTCTCTCTCTCTCTCTCTCCCTCTCCCTGTCAGTACAATAGCTCACTCTATCTGGCCTAGTAACGTATCAGCATGCGGTAAGGTCATGCTCTGCACCTCGGCTTGACACAGTGAGCGAGAGAGAAAAGGCGTTAACTTGGAACACTATCACACTTTCCTTTATCCCCTCTTTGGACTAACATAAGGTCTGGTGGCGATGTTATGTAGGATATATGAATGTATGTTAGCAACAGTAGGCTAATTCACAAGGGTGCAACTTTATGTGCGAGCTAATATTGCGCTGCAAGAGTTATGTTTCTCAGTAATGATAGTATATTAGGTTATTACTGTTGCTCTGTTAAAGGCAAACGTTCCACTGTACTGTCGTTACAAAGATCACGGAGATCTGATTGAGATTAGACTTTACAGCACCATAGTGAAAGTAGGTCAAGTTGTAATTTACTTATGTAATAAGTTAACAGAGGGCATTTAAATGTATGTCTGATCAACTGCCAATATAGGGAACATCGCCCAACCCTATTAGGCTAACCATTTCCTTGTTTTTCCTTCACCGCAATGCGCCACTTGTTTGAAAAGTACCTTTTCTTTTTCTTTATTTCGCCCTCAACAGTTTCTACTGCTGACACCTCTTAACACCGGGGATATGTTGCCACATTTTTTTAAACTGACTTCTGTGTTCCACTGCCTGAACAGTTAAGTTGTGGGTTTATTCTGAGATTTAAGTCTCCTCCCCAAATCAAAATGCTTTCCCCCTTTGATGTCATCAAATCAAACATTTGCCTGTAAATATCCAGTCTGACCCTGGGGGCGAATATATATTTAGAATAGTGACCAAGTCTCCCTCTTATGTCCCCTTAATTAATATAAACCTTCCCTGTTTGTCTGTTTCTGAAAGACTTTCAAAAGTGGTTTTCCCTGATATTACAATGGCAACTCCCCTCGTATGACCTGTCTATTAGATGAAGAAAAACATTTGATTAAATCAATTTCTTCTAAGCTGTTCATGCTCCCTCTCTGACAGGTGGGTCTCCTGCAGCAGAACCACTCCCACCCCCTCTTTCTTCATTCTACCTAGTTTCTTGGATCTTTTAACTGGGTTGAGTATCCCATTTACATTACATGATGCTAGCTTTAATAATATTTTCTATAGATATCTAGCCTTTCTTCCTAAACTTCCTAATTTTCCACTCGGCATACTCTTCACCCTTTCTGATTTATGTTTAAGTCGGGGAGCTCACTTTTTATGCTGCTGCCCTCGTAATGGTGCACCGGAGCCTCTCAAGGTCACTTTCTGCATCACGTATGCGCCGTTCAGCTTCTTTGATGTATCAGAGGAGACGTCTCACTTTATCTCAGACACCTTGCACTCCAGCGCCGCCATTGAGTTTGCCATGCCAGTCAAACGGGTGTCAACTTTGTTCCAAAGTCTGCCCGTAGCAACATCAGCTCGCTTAACACTTCAGATAGATTAGCCATGTAGTTAACGTTAGCTTCCAGGTTGTTCGGTGGGCTTGGCGGAGTGGCTTTGCCAGTCGGCGAACTAGTCTTGTGTGCTTGGTAAAAATATCACACAGTTTGGCTGCAGTTGGTTTTGGGTTATAAGCACCCAGTTTTTAGCAAAAAACAGTAATTAGCCAGTAACTGAATGCTTTTTAGGGAGCCTCCTGCCATGCCGCCATCTTGCTCTTGGCCCATTCACTTCCTCCTTAGGTCTCTGTTTTAGCTACAGAGCAAGACATCTCACTTCTTTACTTTGTTGGGAGTCGCACATGCACAGTAACTAGGTAAGATCACATCAGCTAGATAACTCTTTCTCCAACTTTGAGACTTCTTCTAAACGAGGGCCACTTGTGGAATACCTGCAGAACAGGGACATGGAAGTAGTTCTTTTGGAGATTATGGAGAACTAGTGTGTGTTGTAGCAGTGTTTTGCCATTGAGAACGAGCTAGCGTTTGCTAAGGTTTAACCAACTTGTCTCGGCTAGTGACGTAGAAAGCCGTGCCATGCAGATTTTGAACAGCTCATTTTGTTTCCGGCCTAGTTAGATTTAGTATGGTGTTGTAGTTTTTTAACGTTACTAGTTGTTGAAAACAGCATGTGAAAAAACTACAAAGTTTGCTAGGCCAAAAAGAACGTTAATCTCGGTATACAAAAATTGATGCCATTAAGTAATGATCCAACCATCTAGTTGTCTAGCAGTAAGTCCCCTCACAAGTCAGGACCTCTTGTCGTTCTGACAGACTTGTGAAAAATAACCCATGCTAATCCTTTTGGACAATGTTGACAAATTACCCAAGGGACTCATGTAGTTTGAACTTTTTTTATTCATCATTTTTTTCAACTTCTTTTACTTTTTTCCTTTACCAAACAAATCTTTTCACATGTCCTGTGAATAAACAGCGCCCTCCCTCCTTACAAAAACGGGGATCTGTCGCCCCCGCCTTATCCAGAAAAGAGACTCTTCTCTTCCTGTTCCCACCTCTCCGGATACCCTGACCGACTCTCGTTTCCTCTATTCAACATTCGTTTAAGTGCATTGGTGGACGACGTTTCCGTTGACATGCCGTAGCTGAGTTTACGGTCAATGTCCTAAGATGTATACGTCGCAGCTGCGACTTGCGTCCGCCATCATATCGCTCAAGCCGCCGTCGGGACTGGAGAGGGAGACCGTCGATGCGAGGAGACTCTTTTCGAGCACGGCCTTCGTAAGCGCCGGCCTTTACCCACGCTGTCGGGATTGACCGGACTCTTTCGTCTTACCCGTTTCCTCCGGTAAGACGAAAAGGTTAATAGTATGGTTTAAAATAAAGTTTAGTGATTGTGCTTTTAAAACCAAAGTAAAACAATTGACAAACATTTACGACGACAACACAAAACACAACAGTGCATTACGATAAAACTAAAGACAAAAAAAAATCCCAAAGTGGCGCTTTCTCGAGGCGGCTAAATAATAGAGCAATTTACAACGCGGATGGAAACGAACAAATGTATTTACCGCCATCGTAAGATTTGAATTCTCAAAATAAAACAAGGAAGACAAATTTGAGGTACCGCAGTGGGTAAAACGTCATGTGTACACATATTTACAGACGGTCTGACTGTACGGGCTCAAAGTTTTTGTCCGGCCGAGCAGAGTCTCGTCGATGTCCGGAGTAGGATTTCCCTCCATATTGCATTGGAATTAAACATAAATATAGTACTGCGTATTTTGTTTTCAACGAAACGAAACTTCAGACATCCTTTCCTTTTTTTTTTTTTTAAATGGACAAAGAACATGATAAGTAAAAAAGAAAAAAAAAATCCCATTGGTCTGTTTTCCAGATGTAAAGAACACTACTGATGTACAGTATAATGGCAGCTGACATGATGGTCAAATACTGAGATATTTAAAGTTGTAAGAGAAACAATGATGCTCCACTCAAAATCACGACAGTTCCTCATTTTCCTCCTCTGGTCTTCAGCTTTCTGCCATCTGAGTAAAACAAAAACATTTTGGTTAACGTGCATCCTCTGATATTAGCATCTCTGTATGTGTCAGCCAGAAATGCAAAACCCTATTTTTACCGTGTCAAATGTGCTTCAGAGCTCCAGACTGTGCATGTCATTTAAAAAACTACTCGCACGTTTGATGACTGGTTTTATTTCACGTTGAAAAGCAGTAGCGAGGGAGAGGGTCCGTGAGTGATCAGTTACCGCGCGGCTAGGTAGTGTCGTCGTTTAATTCTCATCGTCAATCCAAGATGTGTACCAGTAAGTTTTCTTTTTTACCCCTATCAAAATGAAACTTTATACAATGATCCATGAAAAGTTAAGTTTTTTTGTATTACAAGTTTCTTTGAAAATTAATTTTAATATCCAAATGAGCTATACACTTATCGATTATGCCCAAATAGGGTTCATATTTTTCCTACAAGTTTTACTTTTCATGAGTACTTTCATTGTGTAAAGTTTCATTTTGATAAGAGTAAAGGAAAGCAATTGCCCCGTTGGGGTGTGTTGTTGTCTGGCCTTATTGGCACACATGTTGGATTGATGAGAATTAAGCATTTCTTAGGACTTTTAGTATGTTGTTCTGGACACCTCAAAGAAATGATCTAAGCTGCAAAAAATTATTTTACAATTGGTCTGTCGTAAAACGCTGCTTTTCCTCGACTAATAAGCTGCTAAATATAAAACTATTTACCATTGTAAAAATAAGTGCTCCTGGGAGCTCATCTGCCTCTGGCTCCCTCATCACTCTATGTAGCACACTGAAGTCTCATCAGCTAGACACGATGTATGGGGCTGAGGCAATAATACTTTTACATTTTTTATGCACAATTCAAATAGAACTGTGAACTCTTCAAATAAAACCACTTTACTTTCTGTTTCCTTTATCCCCAAAGCATCATTGGTAAAACAGGGAAATTTTGAAAAATTGCATCGCGGGCCAATTTAAGGCATTGCCCCTAAAAGGTTTTAATCAAGGACTACTGCGCTTCTGGTGAGAAAAGTCTGTTTCTGTCTCGCAATTATTTAAAAAACAAATCTGAAGGATCCTATGTTTGTTTGCTTTTGAAAATTGCTTTATCTTGAAACTCCTAATTACAGGAAATGCATTCACCTCTAGTTCTTCGTCTCCCGGTCGGAAGGGCCCTGTGGCGTTGAGGCCGATGTCTGCCTGGTTTCTGCGGCTTCCGTCTCCTCTCCGCCGGCCCCCCGAGCCCCTAGAAGACACGGAGCTGGAGGAGCTTAGGTCCCGGGGGCCGTTGACAGCAGGGAACTGTGGTCGGCTGTAGGGCGGAATGTCCTCTGAACCTGGGGATGGAGAACCATTGAGTTGAAACTTGCGTAATCAATAAAAATGGAACATGTCTTTGAGGGATTCCCTTGCTTGGTATTTGTTGTCGTACCTGCATGTTGGCGTGCTTTGTTGGCGGCGCTACCCTCGTGTTTATTCGCTTTCACCCCGTGGGTGGCCTTTTGTCTCTCCTGGGCGTCTTTGCGCTCGGTCGAGGCGGTTCTGGGGTCCGAGCCGTCTCTGGGCCGATGGCCCCCCGTTCCTCCCCTCTTGTCTCGACCCTCGCCCGCTTTGGGGGAAATCGCTCCCCGGCCCTCCGGGACCGCCTTGGAGGGGTGCGTAGGTGACTTGAGCGCAGCCGGAGGCGGGACGGGAGGAGGTGGGAGATCTGAAGAATAAATGCAGGAAGTAAGAACCCATTAATTGGTGACATCAAAAATCTGTGTACTTTAATGTGCATCATCTGTCACTCTGTAATCTCACACATCCGAGGTGATAGAAAAACACAGCTGTAGGGCTGTACAGCTTTTAGTGTCCTTTATCGGATGTGCGAGTGCAAATGTGTCATTCAGAACACAAGATAAAATAAGAGTATTCTTGCAAAACAGAACATGGCAAAATAATCTTTTTTTTCTCAATTATACTATTTTGGGGATCATTGGGAGCGAAATCAAAATTTTATTAATGCAATGCGTACCTAAACCTAGAGCTGTACAAATAGCCATGCTAAACGGGCCCACACTCTCTCTCTTTATTTGCTCTCCACTTTTTTTTCTTGATCTCACTCTTTTCATATTGTCAGTTTTGTATTAATGTTCTACATCTACCGCTCAGCTTAAATCAATGTTGGAAAATGTTGGACGTGGCCTTAGACGGAAGATTAATTTACACTTCCTGCTTCTTACACTTCGCCACTTCCATATTTCTGCTGATATTCTTCCTTTTCCCCTAAGACCAACTATGAGTGGTGGCTCTAAATCATTGGACTATATATTTTTTGTAGACATTCAATTGTGTTCACAATAATAGTGGTCCAACATCACTGATCTCAAATTTTTTGGTAGAAGTGATATTTCTACATGCCAAATAATTTACTAGTAAGCAGGGCTTTGAACCGATTTTTTTTCCCAATCGGTTCGTTCCGAACAGAAACGGAATTATAACGTTTCTGGTTATGAGTTCCACC
This sequence comes from Percina caprodes, assembly GCA_013375575.1. Taxonomy (NCBI): domain Eukaryota; kingdom Metazoa; phylum Chordata; class Actinopteri; order Perciformes; family Percidae; genus Percina; species Percina caprodes. The sequence goes on along the minus strand of JABXJD010000113.1, from coordinate 1,141,407 downwards.
AATAAATTGACGTTCCCGAACCGGTTAGAACCAAAAAATACGGTTCCCGGAACGGTTAATTTAGTTCCTGTCAGCTGTTTAATGCTATAGAATTATGTCACATCTTTCTCATCCAGCTTAAACCAAATGTAATAATATTACAACCATTATTAAATAATAATTATATTATTATAGATTACATCATCATTGCCTGTCGCTTGCAGGTCGGACAATAGTTGCACTGCTTTTTGCATGTTGGCACCGTTGTCCGCAGTGATCGAGTACATCTGCTTCAGACTGATTTTATACTCTTCCAACACCTCCTGTACCACAGAAGATATATAGGAGGCCGTATGTCTTTCGCACAGTTCTCGAACAGCCAACGTCCGTAACACAATGTTTTCTCCTTCTGCATATTGCACATTAATCCCCAAAACAGAGCGATCCCTGCAAGTGGCACTGTCGATTTTCAGCAGGATAAGCCTGCCACTAAGCTCGTCTATCAGTTTTCTCCTTTCGCTGTCAGCAAGTGTTGTGACCCTCTCACGAATGTTGGCTGAATTAATTGCGAAACCATTTCCAATTGCTTGTTGTAGTGGGTCAATTATTTTTCTAAAGCCAGTGTCTTCCATTAAGGAAAATGGTCTGTGGTCACTGGGACCAGCTCCAAACACGCATCTACGAGGGCCTCCGATGTAATGGGTACATGGAGCAATTTTGGCTTCTTCACAGTAACCTCATCTAAAGTTCTTTGACTTGTGCCAGGTCTTTTTTGTGTGGTAGCAGTAGAATTCGAAGACTTATTGAACAGGTCCGGGTGACGCCTTTGGATATGCCTCTGCAAGTTCCCCCGCTATTTCGGCTCCACATCCCTCAACTTTGCACTTCAATTTGTTTGTTGCTGGGTCAAAGGAAAAATGTTGGCGATTTGGATTCTCTGTATGTCTTCCCATCTACACAAACAGAAAATGTGCCACAAATGAGAAAGATAATCTGTTTAGTGTGTTACCAAGAATAGCTAGCTATCTGTGCATTAGGCAAACAGAAGTGTTGGCGCCATTTAGCCAAATGTTCGCTAGTCCATCATTAATGTGGATTCGACAAATATAGCTATTGATATTGTGTTTGGAATGAACGTTTTAATTAACGATGGGTCGTAATTTACCTCTTACTTAAGATGTGGAGTGGAGACACTGCTCTCTCTAGCCTGGGTGTTACGCTCTCTCTCCATCAGTCAGACTCAGCGAATGTCTGATGTAATGTCACACAGGAAGTGAACCTCAGCCGTCATGGTAACGTGCGCAGGAAAATAATTACTTTTTTTTTATTTGTTAATTAGGCAACGGAAACTTTGAAGAACGAAATAAAAACCGGTATTAACCGGTTACCATTATTTTTAAATAAGTGTTCCTGTTCCAGAACATAAAAAATAATAACGTTTCCGGTTTCGTTTCTGTTCCTTGTAAAATACAAAAAGTTCCCGGTTTTCGTTTTCGTTCCTTGAACCGGTTCAAAGCCCTGCTAGTAAGTGTTGTAGAGTCATAGAAAACCAACAGTCATGACATACATTCTGTGTAATCAAATCTGTAATTGAAAGGGGTGTATTCAAAATAATAGCAGTGTTGTGTTCAATTAGCAAGGTGATTGATTCTGTGAAGAAACAGGTGTCAATTATGGCCCACATTTAAGGAAGTTGTGCATGTCGGTTATAGCGCATTTCCCACTGAAATACTCAGCAAAATGGGTCATTCCAGACATTGCTCTGAAGAACAGCAAAACAAAGAAGTGCAGAAAATTGTAGGCTGCTCAGCGAAAATGACGTGGGAAAAAAACGGTGAACTGCTGTTCGAATGAATAGCCAAAATGGTAAAAGCTCGACCGATGGTCGGCTCCCGGAAAATCAAAGAAGACTTAGAGTCCTGTTATGATCAGAAAGCTATCAGCTAGAAGCCCCCGCGTGGAATGAATAGGTTGAAATTTGCCAAAGGACACATTGACTGGCCAAAGGAGAAATGGCGCAAGATTCTGTGGACTGATGAGAGCAAAAGTGTTCTTTTTGAGTCTAGGGGCCGCAGACAGTTTGTCCGACAACCCCCACGCGCTGAATTCAAGCCACAGTACACTCTGAAACTGTAAAGCAGGGTGGTGCAAAAATCATGTTATGGGGATGTTTCTCATACTGTGGTGTTGGGCCTATTTATCGCATACCAGGGATCATGGATCATCCATCAAAATAATTAAAGAGGTCACGTTGCCTTATGCTAAAGAGGCAATGCCTTTGTAATGCATCTTTCAACAAGACAATGACGCAAAACACACCAGTAAGTGAGAAAAGTCTTGGTACCAGATGAACAAGATTGATGTTACGCCAGCCCAGACCTCAATCCCACAGAAAACTTGTGGGGTGACGTCAAAAATGCTGTTTCTGAGGCAAGACCCAGTAATGCAAAGGAATTGTGGAATGTATTTCAATCATCCTGTGTCAAACCCTTGAGACATTTTCCAGTTTCTACAGTAAATGTTTGTGAAGAAAAATGAAAATATTAAATTAGCAGCAACATTCCTGCTCACTCACACGCAGAACACTGAGAAGTGAATAGCTCTTTCTCCTTCTACCTCATTCACTCAGGTCCGCGGGTCTTTTCCGTTAACGTTTAGGGTTTCTTCAGCTTCAGGTTTGTTTCTTACTTCGGTTTATAATACTTACTTAATCAGTAGATTTCTGGTAACGTGGGGTTTCAGACGTGGTAGAATGCGACTCGCGCTGCTCATCTCTGCCGTCGGAGATTTTTTTTTTTAAACCTCTGCCTTCAATCTATTTGATCCGTAGAACTGCTGATGCTGTTATGGAAATAGTTTTCTAATCAGCAATAAATATAAAAATATCTGATCAACCCATATCAATTGCATGCTTAAAATAACATACCGGTTAAAGGCCCGCCCATTTCAAGACAACCCGACCTACTTCCGGGTTAAATCCTGTCCACTTCCGGGTTAGGCCCCGCCCAGTCCGAGTACAGATACAGATAATTCACGTGGTAAACAGATACAGATAATGCTGTACTCGCTCATCCCTAACTTCTGGAAACCAAAATTCACAGATTGGAAGTGAACGGATCATGTGGAAATGACACCACTTTACCATGGACCCAAAACAATGGACAAAAGCATGCTAAAACACGGCTAAGAAATCTACAAGTGGTAGTCCTCCCTGGAACTCACTTGGTGCAAAGCCTAAGAGTCAATCATTTTCCTGGGAATCGGGAGGACGACTAACAGGCAGGGCACAGCGCCCTGAGAAAATTAGCAACAAAATGCCTCCCCAACAACCGAGTGTGCCACTGGATAACAGATTTGCTCCTCTGCTGCAGGATCCATGATCCATCCCATGACCTGGATTGCGTCTCATCGTCTCATCAACAGCTTTTGACTGAACGTCCGTTCTCTGTAGTTCATTGACAATTTTAACATTTTCTGGGACCTCACACATCTTGTTAAAGCAGATGGACTTTTCCTTTAATAGCCAGGAGTAAAGCTGTTCACCTCTAACCAACTTTACTTTCCGCGCTACGCATCTGCTCCCTCCACCGAGGACGTGAAACGAGAAATCTCAACTCCCCCTTCCCTTTCCCCTCTTTCCTCCATCCTCATGTTGGAGTTAAATGACCAGATGAAGCAGCTGGTTTATGCTGGAACCAAATTTACACCCCTTCCTTCCCCCATCGTTCAACCCGAGCCAAAAGTAAAATGCCAGGCGCTTCTGCCAGGATGGCGGCTGACTAAGGATGCTCGTGTGCAAAATCCAGCAAGCGTTAACAGATATGTGCTGGGTCCTGACCGCACGCCTAGTGGCACCCATGACTCCCCGTGTATGAAATTCTTCCTCAATTTATGTTGTGATAGGTAATAGAAAAAGAATGGCGAATTAGCACTTAACTGCAAACTTAGCAAATTTAGCATCCATTCCTCGTCAGCCACAGCCTGTCCCAAAAAATGAAAACGCACCAATGCTAGCCTTACTAAACGTCAGGCCTTTGCCAGAAAATAATTTTTAATCTCTTGCTTAATCTCTTCAGCCAAGGACCTTACCTCAAGCTATATTTCTAAATATCTAAAGGCCACCTAAATACTGTGCAACCTTCTTCCATGACTTTACTGAACTGTTGTCTATAATCTGTATTAACTTTGACTGTGTAATTATTGTTGGTGATTCTCGGGACAAACAACTTCCGCAGAGGACTCGGTGGATCGGGCACGTCGTATAGGAGCAAAAAATCTTGAACCTTGCCCGGTTACAAACTCCCATGTCGTTCAATGGAACCGCATCAGCATCAGCTTGGATTTCTCCCTTGTAATAATGGAACAATGCCGTGAAATCATTCCTAGACCCAGCAGACACTGAAACGCACCCAGACAGGTTTATCAATGTTCCGGCTACCGCTGCCTTGCAGCGCACTTGGCCTCGCCAATGCCAGCTGCGTTAGGAGCCTCCGGCTTTTTATTAAGAACTGTTTGCTACTCGAATTAATCTTAAGAGCAATTGTTATGGACATGAAGGTAGATGGGATTGTTCAACTGGCCCCCTGATAAGGTATGCTAATTCTATTAAGTATGATAAGGCATTTTGTGCCCAGCTGTCTCTCAATGTACATGCACTCCACTTCATTTGGGGAAGTGGGGGAAATGTTGTTTGGTTGTTCGTTTGTTTACCTAGGCTAATCCTACTCTTTCCATTTTACATATGGCCATCAGAAGCTCTCGTCTTTTGCCGCAAAGTGAAACCCTATCATTAATCAGCTGCAATGTCAGAGGTTTAGGGTCGGATCTGAAAAAAACAGTTTTTTTCTCATTTAAAGTCTTTATCTGGGGATATTATTTTTATTCAACAAACGTACAGAGAACAATGGAACAATGGAGGTTAAAATGTAGTTGGATATTACAGGTATATAGTCCACCTTTTCATCTAAAGCCAGAGGTGTAGCCACATCAATACGTCAAAAAATCCCATTTGAACATGTCTCGACCATCTCCGACCCAAATGGACGTTATCTCATTGCAATGGGCCGTATATTATCACGTGTAACTTTCCTAAACTTGCACGCACCAAACTTTGACAATCTCAATCTCATCCCAGACCAATCAAATACCCACTTAATTGCAGGTGGAGATTAATTCAATTCAATTTATAGTATCAATTCATAACAAAAACAGATAGAGTAGGTCTAGACCACACTCCATAATTTACAAGGACCCAACAGTTCTAGTACTTCCCTCCAGAGCAAGCAACAGTGTGACAGTGGCGAGGAAAAACTTCCTTTTAGGCAGAAACCTCGGACAGACCCAGGCTCTTGGTAGGCAGTGTCTGACGACCGGTTGGGGTGAAAAAAGATTACAATACCATTTTTGGATTGCTTCACGGATAGACTTTCCACCCATCCTGTTTCCCCCTCTAAATCCACCGTCACATTAAATTATCGAATTGGAAATATGAGTCTCGTAGATATCTGGAGACACCCAACAGAGATTACTCCTGTACATGAATCTTACAAAAGAATTGACTATTTCCTCACAGATGCTAAATAACACAATATTATAATTTGTGATCACAGTACTGTCAAATTAAAAATTACATTTGGCGGTGCAAAGCCCACGTTCACTTGTTGATTCAATCCATTACAATTTCTCCAAAACGCATCCAACTTAATCGCAGGGTATCTTTCTCAGGACGACACTCCTGAAGTGACTGACCCAACTATGTGGGAAGCCTACGAGGTCAAACTAAATAGATTCTGTCTGATATTCACACACAACTTTCAAAGCTTGAACAGGATTATAGAATCACTCCTTCTCCTACCAAACCAAATGATATTATGAAACTGAAATTAAAATATAATTCTATTCTTTCCGACCAGGTGAGCCTGATGCTTTTAAAGATGAAACAAAAACATTTTGAGATTGCTGAGAAAACCAGATAAACTACTGGCCCGACAACTCAAGGGCCTACAGTCTAGGACAATGATTTACGAAATAAAGACCAAAGCCTCAACCGTTCCCACAGACCCAAAGGAGATACTTAAAAGCTTTTGTAAGTTTTATGAAGACCTTTACACCTCCAAGACCTCAGCTGACACTGCTCAACTTCCTTCAAGCCCTTTGCCTACCCAAGCTAAGCCCTCCAGCACAGGAAGAGTTGAATGCAAATTTAACGTTAAAGGAAGTCAAAGAAGCAATACAATCCTTTCCTAATGGGAAAGCCCTGGGCCCAGACGGATTTAGCATTGAGTTCTATAAAGCGTACTCAGACAAGATCGTGCCAATTATGTTAAGGATGTTTAATCGCTCTATTGTAACTCATCACCTACCTGAATCTAAATAATAGCGCTGGACGCCCAGAAAGCCTTTGACCGGATAGAAAGGCGATACGTCCTAACAGTAATAAAGGAGTTTGGTCTAGGTGATAACTTTGCTTCCTGGGTCGGAATGCTATGTGCTGCCCCAATAGCCTCTGTCATTACTAACTATAACAGTTCCTGTTGCCAAGGCTGCCCTCTGAGCCCATTACTGTTTGTGATGGAACCCCTTGCCATCAGTATAAGAAGTCATCGCTCTATTTCCCCCCTTCTCTTAGACAAAGTAGAGTACTTTGCTAGAACCTATTAAAACATTTGGCGCATTTTCTGGCTATGCCATTAACTGGGAGAACAGTCAACTCCTGCCTCTTGTTGGAGATTTGTTGGATTTTCTTACCAATTTGCCCTTCCACATCTCTGCAGACAAGATTAAATATCTAGGAGTTGTTATTCCCAAAAATCAATTATTTGAACTCGTTAGAAAAACCGAAGAGCAACATTGAGACTCAGAAACTTCTACCTCTGTCAACGATAGGCCGCATTAACGCAATTAACATGGTTGCACTCCCCGGGTTGCTCTTCCAGAACCTGCCGGTATTCATACCTAAAGCATTCTTCAAGCAACTAGATTATTTTTACCATTTGTCTGGGGTTTATAGTTCACTGTATTTCTAAGAAGCATGTAACAGCTGATTCTGAACTAAGCCCAAATCTGCGGGGGGCCTGGTTTAAGGCACAACTACTGGGCTGCAAATGCTAGAGTACTTATGTATTGGCAAGACGCGTAGCCGCGTAAAATTACTGCTTCTACCCCACCATGGCTTGGCATTGAGCTGGACATCCCCAAAAGCTCTCTTCCTGCTCTTCTCTTCTCATCAACCAAACCTCTCTCAGCCATGTCGGATAATAACTTCAGATCTGGAAAAATAGAGGCATTGTCACTATAGCAGAGTTATGTTAATAACACTTTTTCCACCTTTGTACAGTTGCAAGAGCAGTTCACTCTCCCACCCACCCACTTTTTTCACTACCTCCAGATTAGAAATTACATCCAGACAAATTTACCACATTTTGAATTAATGCCAGCCCCCTGACTCCAAAAATGTGTCATTGGATTTGTTGACCTGTTTACAGCATTTAATCCAACTTTCACACAGAATTTAAAGGAGGCATGGAAAGGGGACCTGGGTGTGACAATTACAGATGAAAACTGGTTTTCTTATCTTAAAGACATTCACAAATGTTCTATACATTCTAGACACCAGCTAATTTATTTTAAGCGCTCCACAGACTTCACTACATTCATTCTGTCTCCCCAACCAGTTCAAAATGCAACTCTGCTGAGGGCACCCTGAGCCACCTCTTTTGGTCCTGTCCTAAGCTTAACGGATATTGGTCAGATATCTCTGCCTGCCTCTCTAATGTTTATGTCTGTGCACTAGACCCGTGTACGTTTTCGGCAGGACCAGTCATCTAAAAATGTTGCAGCTCCTACAACGTAAGACGGTTCAATATGGCATGATTATTGCCAAATGGAATAGGATGTTCTTTCTTTTAAGATCCGGCTAGCAGAGATATCCAACTTGCTACATATGGAGGAAGTGCGATACAATGTCTGTCTCAACTCTGTAACCTTTGACGAAATGTGGCAACCATTTTTTGTCTTATCTATCAAGTCTTAAAATTCTTGATTTTCACTTAGCAAGAGCAACTACCCCTTTTTTTAACTTTTATTTGGAGCTGTAAATGTATATATAATGTATCCGTACTTTGTTACAATATTTTCTTTGTCATTTAACCCCTTCATTGTTAGTCTATTGTTATTACTCTCTGCTTGTCTATGGGTGGGTTACTTTGTTGTGTTCTGTGCTTTTGTTCTTGTTTGTTAAACAGAAAAGCTATAAATAAAATATTTTTAAAAAAGACGCGCTGCAGCATTTTGCACTGAGATTGTGTTTGAGAACTGTAAGTCATATAACTTATGTCAGTTAATTTAAGCCTGTTGTTTTGGTCTGTAGTTCTGGCAAATATAAAAGTTAGCTAGCTAGTGATTTTGTTGTTTGTGTTCTTCTCCTTGGTTAAGATTTTTTGCGTCATCAATACCGAATTCAATCTAAATGGATAGGAATATAGGTTGCACTTGACGCACCAGAACAAGACGACTCGACAGAGTTGGCAGCAATATGCATTCATTCGATGCAAATCATTGTGGCTTGAAGGCGCTTGGGCAGACAAGCAGCCAGACATTCCCAATCATCCTCAGCCTTATCTGAGAGAGATGTTTGAGATAGTAGGCATCAAGAATGACTCCTGGCCAATGTGCTGGGGAACTTCTTAATTAATGTCAGTTTTAGTTATTTATATTTTATCCTTTATTGTAACTTTTACTTGAGTAAAGAAGTTAATCAGTACCTTTTTTCCCTTCTTTTTCTTTTTGACTGCAATATGCCTGTATTGTTGTCTGAATGCTGCACCTGTTTAAGTTTGAAAACAATAAAAAGTTGTTCACAAAATAAAAGAAGAAAACTAACCTCCCGGCTATATACAATGATTTCCAACCTAAACACAACCAAGTGGGAAACTGATCTGGCTTTCTATTCCACCCCTGATTACTGGGAATAAATATCTAAGAATACCTTTTCCATTACCGCTAACACAAACCTGGAGCTTATACAATATAATGTAATTCACAGAACTCACAAAATGTTCAAAATGGGCCTAGTAAACACAGGTATCTGTTAACAATGCACTTTAGGTAGCACAGACGACTGTCTGCACGCCATGTGGTTCTGACTAGTTCATCCTTTCTAGATCACGGTCACTGAGACACTGTCCACCACCCTGAGCTACAGCATCCCATCATTTCCAACACCCTGTCTCCATGGTGACATCTCCAAAATCCACATCCCGCAAAAAATCAGGAATCCGTTGCTCATTTCTCTACTGTCGCTAAGAAAGCAGTCCTCCAAAACTGGAAATCAAAGAAATCTTGCCACATCAATCACTGGACAAATTTAATCTCAGAATACATTTTAATGGAAATACACAACGCACACAGAGGGAAGCAAATGTCAGCCTTTGAAGACACCTGGTCCCCATTTATAACGTTTCTAAATAATAAAAATAATATAACTACAAGCCGGGTACATTACCAGACATATACCCCTCGACTCCATTATGTAACCCCCCGCCCTAAATGTATGCCTTACACATTATTTAAAATATTTATTTTCTTTATCCCCTTTTACTTTTCTTTGCCCTCTCAGTTACCCCTTTACTCATACACACAGGCACTCACTATCCACACTTAGGCACATAACATGTTTTTCCAACTCTAACTGTGACCACCCAATGTGAATCCCAGATCATTCTACCCAATCACTAATGATACGTCCTTGTGTTTGTCAACTGTCCTGTCCCGTCTTATCAATTTTGTTATCATTCTCTCTCACTTCCCTCTGTTGTCTGTCTGTCACCTTGGCGCGTTTTATGTGTTACACTGCAAATGTGGTGCTTTAATCCCCCCTACCCTTGTAATTCTAAATCTGAATGTAACACTGTGTATATTAAAATATATATATTGCTTTATTGAAAATAAAGTTGTCCTCCAAAGAGGGGAGGGGGTGGTTGGTAGGAAAGACGGTCAGCAGCCGGCTCTATGACCTGCTCGACTTCCCGTGTCGATGAATCAATGCTGCTTGTCCTTGAGCCGTAGGGCCAGCCTGGCCTCTCGCACATTGCACGGCCATCTAAACAAAACGCCGAGAGAAAAGCCTTGCCTGCCTGCAATCGATAGCATTTCATCTTCTAATCAGTTTCCGACCTGAAGGATGGTTTTGTCAGCTGCCAGACCCGTAATCCACATAGGATTAGAAAGTTAATATACGTAGCAAGTGCCAACTCTCACACCTTGCTTGCATCCCGAAGGCTACCTTACTCACTTTTAAGATTGTGGAACACAGGACTTTATTTCCTTTTTTTTTTTTACACAGAAAAGGATAATGATGATGTCTTTGCTGCGTCTTTTTGGCGAAATCAGGCTTTTCAATACACACTGCTGATTATCCTCCACCTCCATCCACTCCTCCTGAATACAAAAGGGGGGCAAGTCAATATCATACAGCAGAGAGGCGTCTGCAGTTTTTTAATATCTCTCTTGCCTCCTGAGTCCTGCCTCAGTCCGAGTCCGATCAATGCCACAGTCTGTGAGTTATGGCTCACTACAAGGGAGGAGCAGAGCGCTTGTTAGATTTATGAGGAAAAATCAGCGAGGGCAGAGCTCAGGTCTGAAAAGTGTCTCTGGGCTTGCCAAGGAGGGTGTATTGGAGGGCCTGGTGGTTAATTAGGCAGACAAGGCTGAGACAGATCAAAAGAGACAGGAATGTAGAGAGGTGGTAGACAAAGGCATTAGAGTCAAGCAGTATGAATCATGGGGGAGGGGAAATAAAACTCAGGTGTTTCCACATCCACTGTGCAAACGGGAGTAAAATGAGTAGACCAGAGAGAGCTTAGGGGTGGGGAAGGGAAGCTACTGTCTTTACTGTCCTCTTTTAAATTTCATGATATCACTTTCCCTCACCAAACACCTCAGCACCAGTCTTCCAGACCACAGACAAGGAATGTATGTGGCTGGGGGTTGAAGGGAAGACAAGGGAAAACAATCCATTCAGATCAAATGCAATCAGCAGGAGGACTGATGGACAGACAGAGCTGTCAGTCCGCCCCCTCGCTGCTCAAACAAAGACGGAGGAGAGGAGAGTGGAGAGATCACTCCAAAGGGAGGGGGAGCGGATGGGGAAGAAGCCAGGATATAAGCATGATGGCGGCAGGAGGAGGGGGGGGGGGCTGGTCTGGCTCCCAGTGAACTGGATATTAAATCTCCCTGTCAAGTGCTTCCAACACTCAAGGACACCTGACACTAGCAGGAGAGCCAGCTCTGGGATAGCACATACTGTACATAGCAAAAGTAATGTGTGCACAAACACTTTAACAGACACATAGAAATAAAGATCTTTCCAAAAGATCAAAGTGGAGCAGAATGGAAACAGCAAGAAAAAGTGGCTTTTCACTGTTATGCTGAAGGTTATAAAGAATAATCCTGTAAAAAGGCCATTGCTCTTTTACTTAACAAGTTCAAAGTTTTTCCTCCTGTGTGGAGACGGTCTAGTATTTAACCCGTTTGGTTTATGTTTTGGCTCCTGACTAGCAACAACTAGGTGGCACTTCAGTATGAGCCTCGGCACCTGGATCAATTTCATTAGTGGCTAGAGTGGAAAGACATCCCAGTGTCAGCATAGCCAAGCTGGGAAGAGCTCCCCTGAGACAACCCACCTCCCCTCCTCCCCACCATGGCCCTGGCCTCCAGCCCACCACTCGCCCGATCTGCTCAGCACCGCCACAGATTAGGAGTGATGCCATGTCTGCGTGTGCATAAACACGTGAGAAAAGAGGATTAAAACTCTGGCTCGTGGCACGCCCATACTCAGTCATTTACTGACACTACATCACAGTAAACTGCACTTTACCCTTCCGTATCTGTGGAGGGAATTAAGGCCAATGATACAAACTGGTCACTGTGAGATACAGCTAAACTGCTACTCCTGCTAAATGTTTGTCTCTCAATCTGTCAGTCTGTTGGCAATGTCATTTTTGAACTTATCAGACTGTTATAGCTGTTCTATTATTGGCCTTTAACCACTTTGTCATTATATTTACATTAGTGATTGAAAATCTCATTGTGAAAATAGGAATCTATAAGACACAAAATGCAGTACATATCAAGTAGAGATGTTCCAATACCGATGCCTCCGATACTGCCGAAAATGCTGGCATCGGTATCGGCGAGTACTGGAGTTCAGGCACCGATCCGATACCACGTAAATTATTAGAAATAGGAATCTATTTACTGGTTAGCTCCGTTAGCTCGGACAGTTCTTCTTTGCCGCTCTGAAAATAGTTGTGCTGCTGTTTTAGAGGGGTGAAGAAGAATTGATCACCTAACGCCTCCTTAAAAGAAGCTAACATTAGCGCATCATGTCGGCAGTTTGGCAGTACTTTACGTTTACGTAAAGATCAAGTGGAAGGTGTCGGGCTGATCCGGCAGGGGTGTAGCCGTCCCCCGTTGGCCGATCCCATTTCCTTCACCTGCTTGCTGTCTCCCCTGAACGCCGCCCCGCTGATGGTGCGCTCTGCTCGGCAGCCCGCACGTGACTGCGCGCGCCTGCTTGACCAGGTGAACTGAACTGGGCAATCAGAAGCTCGCGCCCAGTTCAATCAATGCGTTATAAATACGCGCATCAGTCATTTGACTGGCGTGCGATGGACTGAGAGGACGGCAGAAGCATGGAAGCATACACTGTGAGGAATTGGGACTTTTGATTGTGGCTATCGGTTTTTCACCTGTTCACCTGTACCGACCTGTTCACCTGTTTAACTGGTCAAAATAAAATCTACTTTCTGAGTGTAATCCAAAATCTGGTCCTTCAAGTGTGGACACCTCACAGCCAAAGAAACACTTGACATTTACAAAGTGTTAAACCTGAGCCAACCCTTAGCACAATGATAACAATATCACAGTCATGCATGTGCAGTATGATCTTTTTTTTTTTTTTAACACACTGGTATCGATACCCACAGCACAAGTATTGGTATCGGGAGGTAAAAAATGGTATCGGAACATCTCTAATATTAAGCGTTCGTGATTTTAAAAGGATGTCTTTCATTTTGAAAATTGTTTGAATTTTAATTATTGCATTTTTATAATATATAATATAATAACATAACTGCAATTTATTCAGGTGTACCTTCATTATAGGCTTCACGTCGTTGGTTCCCTGGGTGACCTGCGGGATGCTGTTTCTGCTTCTTGGGAGGCCTCCTGTGTACAGCTGCCATACTCATGTTACTGTCTGTAGACACCGGGCTGCCAGGACGGTGTCCTGACGAGTTTATTTGGTATTTTCGTGCTGAGAAAAGAAACATACAGTTTGCTTTTACCATTCCTCGAATGTTTTGCCGTTACATTTCTCGTGGATGTGGGCAACCATATGAAACCTACCTGAAGCTCCTCCCACTTCGTGGCCCAGTGTGTTGGGATATTTGGCCACCCTCAGGCCTGAGTACTCTGCGGCTGCGGCAACCGCTTGAGCAAAGTCAGCATCAGTGAAGAAGGATCCATCTGATGAGCTGACGGCACTGGACCTCCCTGAAGAGACATTATCTTCTTCAGAAGCCGAGCCCCATCCGTTGATCATGGAGCCGGTAACCGAGCTCTCCAGGTCGCCCATGCTGGACGCAGGCGTTTGTTCAAGCCCTCGTAGCAGCAACCTTCGCGGATGCATCTGGGGATGGTGGGGGTGTGTGTGGGGGTGGGTGTGGTGGTAGTGCATCTTGGCCACCTCTGCATCTGTGTCATCACCCTCCTCCTCCTCCTCTTCCTCCATTATATCCTCCTCCTCCTCCTCCTCCATACCATCAGTGTCCAAGGCCAATGGGCTGGTGATGTACCCATATGTGTGTGAAGGAGAGAGGGGCCTTGGAGGGGGTGGGGGGCTCACAGCGTGGCGCCTGCAAGAGGTGAGAAACGCACAGTATCAGAAACCTATCATATTTTGGATAAATCATGTTTAAAGCAGTCCCTCCAGTATTTTGCAGACTTTTTTTAGATTATTGCGGCCCAAAATGCCTGATGTTGCGGGAACTTTTGTAAAAAATTGCGATAAAAGTTGCAATGTTTGTGTTTGTTGCCAACAATCATGTGAATTTGATAGTTTCTTATTTTAAAATGGCTTCTGTTGGGCAGTTTAATCCTAAATGTATGTTTTCATATCTTTGTGCACCAACAAGAGGGAGTTCCTGCTCACAGCCTGATTCCCACACAGTCATCATATTATTTCATTTTTTAGACTGTGATATATTACTTATTTCAAACAACTTTCAAATCACTGCAAGGTGATTTTTATGCTGGATTGAAATGAGCTCTAACAAATAGCTCCTTTGAAGCTAAGAAATCTATCTAAAATTTAGAAAAGGATATGCTTTCAAAAAATTGTCCACAGTGCTGTGCAATATATAATTATAATACATTAAAAAAACAATAGTGAAATTGAAAGACTGTGCTTCATAACATCTTCACACAGGCTGACCACTCTTCCTTTGTACCTGCGTTCATGGCTGTCCTGGAGCATCGGCTGCATCTCCTCCTGCGGTGAGGGGGTGAGGGTGGCTGTGGACTGGTGACTGTAAGATACAGCTGCAGGGGAAGAGGCTGCTCCTCGGATGGGAGGAGTGGGTCCCCTCTCCATCTCTTCTTCCTCCTCCAGTTCATCAGGCTGCAAGTACATGTGAGAGGGTGGCATGGGGCACTGCATGTCTGGTTCACAGCTGCCAACAGAGAGAAACAAGCCTTGTTACCGTCATATCACTCACAAAAAACATGAATGTTTTTATATAGCGAAGCCAGGAAAACAAACTAAATATTCATGGCAACCTTCTATCAAGGATTGACATGAATCTAGCAATAATAGATGGAAAACCCTTGGGGCAAATGCTTGCAATGATGGCAAGAAACAGGAGAAAAGGCAAGAAGAATGAACTAGTATATAAATACAGTGTGTGCATGTCTGTCAGATTATCTGTGTCTTTGTGACTGTGCAGACATGTCCCACCTTTCTTCCAATGATAGAGAGTACTCCTCTGTGCTTCGACTTGGGGGTGGGTTTGCAGGGGGAGGGGGCAGAAGGTCAGCCCAATTCATTGTGCTCTGTTTGGGTAGTTTGGGGGTGCGCACTCCCTTCTTCTGACCCTGACTCCCTGTTAAAAATGAAGAAATCAGTCTGTCAGATCCAAGACACCTACAAACACGCATACTTATATTTGCGCCATCTCTACAAAAAAACAACAACAACACATCAGTTATTAATGAAATTGCAAGGTAATGAGTAAGGAATTGACAGCAGATAACATGCATCAAGAAGACTGGCTAACAAATGAAACAATGGGAAATTATATAAAATCTCATTTCTTCACAGCGGTATTAGCAAGTAACAAGAGGAAAGGGAGGAAGTAAACGGCAGAAAAGAGTCCAATTAATACCAAACTATTAGAATTGTGAACCAATGAGCTGTGAGGTGCAGCGAGCACCAAAGGCTTCTCCTTAATGGCTTGAACTTCAAACGCAATATCAGAATGGATACATGGCATTAAGGTGGCAGTGTTGCATGCCGTCTGCAATGTGCAATCATTTGTCCTTGTCCACAGACAGACATTGAAGCCCTGATGAAATTAGGCTGCTCCATACAGGAATTAAAATAAAGCCAATTAACGGAAGCAATGCAAATTAAGCAAGGACAAACAGTGATATGAAATAGAAAGCATGAAAACCTAACAAAAAAACTTAATTAATAAAAAGAAAGAGCCCCTTTTATTGAATTTGCTTTAAAATCCCTTGGATGACATTGCACCCAGAAAGAAAATGCCTGGCACGGTGCTCATGCCTTTGTTTGGAGGCATTGTTGTCAGTTTCCTACCCTCGTTTTGTTCTGCAACTTTCCACTTTCTGAAGGCATCTCCCTTTTCATTTCTCTTCAAGATAGGCTGACAAGGAAATTAATTAAATTACCATTTTAAAGCATGCATTATTAGCATCTCAAAGTGATTTATTGCTTTTGCGGAATACTGGGGGTTTTATATGGTTCACAATAACCCTAAACTGGGAAATTTGGCAGTTAAATTAAAAAGAGCAACAATCTAAAACTCTGAGAAAAAGAGTCTTGCTTTTATAACCTCTGACTTTCCATTTTGCCCCAACTTTCTTACCAGAGGTACTGCTGCTGCCTCGGTCGGAGCTGTTGTAGGAGCCTCCAGTGTGGCTGTCGTGGGTCTGGTTGTAGGGGATGGTGGCTGGCATAGGGCTGTCACCTCCTCTGTAGCGGTCTAATGGTTTGAAGAATGTAATGTATGGTTAGCACGGCCTCAGGCAGACATTTTGATTTCAGAAACTTTCAAGCAAAGCATCCACTTTGCAATGGACAAGAAAACAAAAGATAGTATTTTATACAAAACCAGTAGTACAAAACCACTTCCCAATGGAACTGGGAAATTAGGTATACCATGAAATGACATTACACTGAGCAAAGTGACAAGAGGCATGCAAGTTCATGCTTTAGCATTTTTTATGTGAGTATGTGAACACATGCAACATCTGCACAAAAACTCAACTATCACACCAGATGTGGTTCCTTTGTACAGGTACAATAAGGTGACGATAGCTCTGTTCAAAGCGGTTAAAGATCCAAGAGTTATCTTTGTCTTTCCTTTAGAAATCTGACACCAAAGATAAACTCTCACACCTACCTTCATCACAAAAAGACAACCCAGATACCGTACAATGACAGCCATCCAGGCCTGGCCCACATTTAAAGGCAAAGGTTGTACATGATTGCATGGAGGGTGAATCGGGATTACATGAATGCCATACAGACGGCCAGAAAGAAAGAGTGATGACGCTTATGTTGACTGAAAGGAGCAAGACAGAACCCAGGAAAAATTGAGCATGAAACTCTTCTACAAGCTTCCACAGTGAGGCTGAAAGAGCCATGAGAAGAGAAAACAGAGGGGGGAAATGAAGTGGAGGAAGATCATGGCTCTAGATGACCTCTATAACCATGGTTGCTGAGTATTCCACACACTCACCCTTGTTCAGCTTGTTTTGCTCCATGATGTTGTACTGCAGCTGGGAGCCCATCTCCTGTTTCTGTTGCTGGACTGAGGTTGGCTTCCAACAGTGTTTTTCATTCATCTCCCCACCACCCAGTCCTCCTCCACTCCCTCCGGTTCCTCTGTCAGGGTTAACGTTGTGTCCCATGATGGAGGACTGGATGAGCTGGGTGGTGGCGTACGGTGTCGGCTGGCCCCCTGGACCCACAAAGCGGCCATCTTTCAGGTTTGGACTGTTGAAGGTCTTCATCTCATTGATCTTGTTGGACAAGTCTACATCTCCATAAAGCCCTGACTCTGGCACCATGAGGTTGGTCTGCTTGTTTTCCATCTGGTTGTTATAATTGGCGATGCAGTCGGCTGGAGAACATGAGGAGGGTATTTAGTCAATCTCGTCTACTGCTGATCAGCTTAGGAGCAGTATGCTAGTTTGGTAAAAGTGTTGAAACAATAGGGCATCATCTGATCTACTGCAAAGCTCAAAGCATTTATTTAAGTTAAACCGAAGACATTGAAAGATCAATGTGACCACCAGAGGGACATGTCTATTTCTATTTAAAGTCTTTGTTTTGTTTGCCAAATGATGATCTACTTAAGGTGAGTGACACAGGTAGTATTAGACCTTTCTATCCTCCTCTCAGTCTCATCCATGACTCAATGTGGCTGTCATCGCTGTTCCTGTCCACCTGATGGCGGGAGCATCGTTGCTCATTGAGAGGGACTGAAAGACATGTCTGTATCAAAGACCTGGAATGAGGCACGCAGTAAAAGCACAGCTCCACTGACAGATCCAATTTTCCCTGGCTCATAAAATATTCAAATCCTCCAGCAGATCCGAGAGCCAGCCTTGCGGTAACTACCAAGGACGGCCATAGGTGCACGTGGCTCATGCCATGCGCCTTACATTTCTGCAGCACGGAACAGCTCTAGACTTCAAAGGGTGATGTGTGAAGGTGCACGTATGGCTGAGATAAAGGGACATTAACTCCTATTTCTTTGCTCTGTCACCTATTCAGTGATCCTCTTAATGTTCACAGAGTTTAGGTTTGGCACACACACAAAGCATGCGTCTGGCAAGCTCCTTAGTGTCATACAACGGGGAGTCATGCGAAGAGTGAGGGCTGCCTTTAGCCTGTTATTCCCTGTTAAACAGCTCACACCATATTTAGGTAGAGTTGAACACTTCAACCTCAGACGGGTGATTAGCACAAAGAAAAAACTAAACTTGATAGACTATGAAGTCCACAAAATGAATTATTAATCCCAATTGGAAAAAAAGTTTGAAGTAAGGAGAAACTATTTCATGGCTTGATGGATATTAGGCCAAACAGCTGGATAGGAATTACGGGCTACCCTTGAAGGCATAGTCCCAAAGTGCATAATTTATAACATAAAGCTTTTAATTGCTATCCAAGTTTCCAAAGGAGTTGGGTCACAGCTAAAAATGAATAACGTTGAGTCTGTTAGCCAAGCTGACATTTTTACCCTGTTCTCTTTTCAGATAGGTCAGTGTGTGTGTGTGTGTGTGTGTGTGTGTGTGTGTATGTGTGTGTGTGTGTGTGTGTGTGTGTGTGTGTGTTTGTGTAATGTGTATTGTATAGTAGTAGTGTATAATATTTTGAGGCCTAATTTGCTCCCAAGTGTTGACAACTGTGCTAGTGCTGAATAAACTAAAAGGCCACCTGGTGGTGTTCCATAAGTCTCTTTCCCTTTTCCTCTCCACCTACCCTACTTTACTTTATCCCATTCTTGTCTTTACCTTCACTCACACATTTCAGTGTATGTTTTAGCATATACTTATTCGTCATCACTACCCCTTTCCATCTGGTATTCCAGGTGCATCTTTCTCCCTCTATCATTCTCTCTTCCTCTGCTTCTGGCCAGCGTCTGCAGTCCAGCCTTGACCTCTTCGCCCGCTGCACATTTCTTAAATAACTGAGCACTTAGGGGAAATTACATTACCGGCTATAACAACAGTATGGAAATCAGCAGAGCAATTCGATTAGCAACAGAGTAGAGCCATAAGCCCCTCTCAGTGTGCTCCTTTTATTTCCTGCCTAAAACAGCTCTACTTTAACCTCAGATAAATCAAACACACAAGCACACCGCTTCTCTTAATCCTAATATTTCTTCAGGTTTTTCTTGTGGAGACCTACAGAATGGAGAGATAGACACAACACCTCTCCAGGGAGCTAACCCAGATATCAGATTATACTTCCTTTTGCACTGCAGAATCCCCCAGCGCCTACATTTCTTATCTCTACAGTTATTTTGTCAAGGACTGCATCGTTGCGTTTGAGGTGAGTGTTTATTTTGGTTGTTGCATACGTACGAAACTGTCGGCACTACATACCTGGGCGGCTGTATGTTGCCAAGTTGCTGTCGCTGTTGCCATTGCCTGCAGTGCAGCAGTTGATGCTGCAGTCATTGTGGTTGGCGCAGGAGTTTGGCCACGTGTCTGCCAGCCAGGGCTGAGTTGCAGATTCCCCAATGTTTAGCAAACCAGGCCTGTAAAGAAAAGAGGGACCACAATAATACAGAGACCACAATGGCATTTATGTGGATGAACTGAAACACCCACAGTAACAATATTTGAAAGAGAAGATTATGCAGAGTTTATTTATTCAGCAGCTGAGAATAGGAAAAATCCAGTTATCTATACTTACTTTTTGCTTTTTGGCGGCATGCACGCACGCACGCACGCACGCACGCACGCACGCACGCACATAGATTGTGTGTGCTTGACTTGCCCACAGCCGATGACACTTTCCCTGAGCTCTGGTGAGCATTAACTAACCGCCTGGATTAGACAGCCAGATCAAATTGACTCCCAATGCTATTAAATGTGCGTCCTGAACAGCCAGTGAACCACAAATGCTCCCAGAGTACATTCAATGGTGTCACCCAACATCTTTATCATTTAAAAAGGTTTTTTTTTTGCTCTACGGGAGGAAAGAAGTGAAACTCATGCGGACCAGTCCTTCGCATCATCAATTGGCCATTCATCTCCATTGTTTCCATGTTTTGCTATTTCTTTGCATTAAATCCCAATCCCAAATCACTTTTTGAGCTTTTTCACTGGATTCTCCTGTACAACCTGACCTGAGGCCAAAAACTAAGTGTTAAAAGAGCTAAGAATAAATCGCCTCCTACTGCTCATGCAATGAATCAATCTAACAAGCAAAGAGAATGCAGGCTACTCCACCAGGGCCATTTACTGTTTCAGTATTCAAACCTCCACAGTGTGACTCCAAAGTGTGGATCAACACTGAATTAGCATTAAATTATGTTTCGTCATTCCCTCTCAAATGACTAATTTCTTGGATTAATTTGGGGTAATGAACACATTTGTCTTGTACAGCCAAATACAATCTCAAGATAGCTCCTCAATCACCCCGGCAGTTGTATGTTGATATTGAATGGCCATTGTCTTTGTGCAGAGCTGACACAGCCATGCTGCATATGGTATTCAATCATAGAACTGGATAATATAATGAACATGGATTTACTGCTGATGGCTACAAGCAAACTATTCTTGAACAACACACAAATGTACACTGACTCAGATGAAAAGAAATGAATACCGGTAGATGTTTCCTCTTTTTTTTGTCTGCGTACTCAATTTTCCCTATTTACCAGCTGTATGAAAACATGCCAAATGCCATAAATTTAATATCCTAATAAGTGGTAGCATGTTGGTTTTTGCCAAGTATAATTATATACATTTTCACTGTCTGTGCACAATGCACCATTCCACAACATGAAGAGGTGTGCTGTTACTGCAATATGTGTGCATGTATCTCCAAGAATGTTTTAGGTTGATGCTATGGCACAGCCTTGTGGTTGGATGTGGCTCTTCAACATATAGGATGAGGATGGGCTCCTGGCAGACTACATGGGGCTTTGTTCCACTTATCATGAAATACTTAATGCACATCCTTGCCCCTCCTTGGCTCTCTGCTTCTCAAAAAAGTCACAGCACTCCCCCTAGTGTTTGTTAAATGCTCAAAAAAGTCACAGCACTCCCCCTAGTGTTTGTTTAATAATGGTACACTTGCCCAACCCTACATTCATCTGTTCAGTAGGTTTAACATCACACAGTATTTGTTATTAAACTCTCGTCATTCAGTTTCCAAAAATGTGTTTAATATTTGAAATATTATCGTAAAAAATCTTTCTAAAAACAATAAACTCTTACCTTCCAGCGCTGCTTACACCTTCTCCTCCTCTCTGATATGCCACTGAAAAGAGAAAATAATGAGTTTCCACAACCATTCCACCACTATTACTACTGTCATTCTCTTTTCTTTGTCAAATTAATGACTTGATTTTGAATTGTTAGTTTTGTCAGTGAAGATGGGAATGCTACTTTTTACAAGTGTGTGTTACTGTATCAGTTCAAGTGAGCATGTAAATGAATGTGTGTAGCATCCTTCTGTCTCACACACGCACAAACACATCAACAACAGGAGCAGGAGGATATATAAGAGGCTTATGAAGAACAGAGATGCAGAGCTCTTTGGTTGTCTGGCTTTGGTTCGTGTGTTTGAAGCTCTGTGCACTGAAAGTTGGACTCTGTCGAGGAGCTCTAAGCTGCCAGTGTGTGAAGGAGAGATAAACTTCCAACTTTAATTACAATCTCTTCCCTGAGAGGAGAGGAGGTGGAATACGGGTAGGTTGGGCCTCAGCTGTGTTGATTCCCTGTCTCTTTTTCAAAACAGGACATGTGGTTTGGCCTTTGCATGCAGCCGGAGGAGCCCTTAGATTAGCTCTCTCTCATGCAAACCAAAGCATCATAATCTAATTCTAGATTCAAATCAGCATAGATCACTGTAATGTCCTGGTTTTCTACTGGATACCAGGGCAGGGAAGAGACCTTAAGGAGAGCCTTAGGGAAACCTAACCACACAAGCAAGGAGTGTTTTTCACCTGAAATATGTTCCCATATATTACAGTATGAAACAACTGCTAAATAACTCTCGCTGATTGCAAGCCTCAAGAGAAAAAGAAACAGCTATTGTTTATATGCCCGTTGGCTTTTACCTCCTCTAACCCATTCACTGTTTACCATTTGCCATTGCAATCAGGACTTCCAACACGCTTGACACACCTCAAGGATGTGTCATTCCCCTGAATCCCCTCTGAGGTTCACCACAGCTGTTTGATCAAGTTACCACTAGTTTTAAACAAACATTCGGTGGAAAATTAATTTCTTGATAGATCATTAAACTGTGCCAATGACTAATTTTAATTGAGTCTGCAGACTTTTCAACTGTTGTTTAGTGCTCATCTAGTAAGTGTAGTTAAAATGCTGGTGCTCATTTAGTGAATGAATAAAAAAAGGCATCACTCTCTCTGTTTATAATGTAAAAACAAAAAGTGCTTACCTGTTGGTGTGAAAGTAAAAGATGGCACTGTTGGGAAAGAAAGAAAGGACAGAAATTATTGAATTATTGTGCTTTGGCACAGTCTGGAATTGGTTCATAGGACATAGGCTTACTTATAGGCTTCATCCCTACATAGTTGTCAAAAGCACACAAATCCACAAAAAGTATTTTAGCCTGTATTCTCACGCTACTTGCTGGGCCATAGTCTTTGATCCCTGCAGACATCCATGCACAACAACTGGGGAAAGTGAGTGTTGAGTCAGCTGCTGGTTCAAATCCTGGCTCAGACTATCAGAGGCCTCACACACTGGGGAGATATCTGCTGCTATCTCTAACACACATCATCACCCATACAGCTCAATTACTCACACTTTGGCATGGAAGGGGCCCTTTTAACAAACATTAACTTGTTGTGGGGAGATTTAAGCTAGGTTGAAATCTATGTTCCGGACAGCTGTCGAAGGCGCCGCAAACTGTCCCGGCGCGTGGTCGTGCTCCCAACGTTGCGCCCACTGTGCGCGCTGCGCTTTTAATTCAACACGGTCGGCTGGGAAGAGCAGGTTTGTCTGTACAAACATCTGTGTGATTCTTCATGTACAGAACACAAGGACTCAAACTGCCTTAAATATGTGTTCTGGGAGAAGAAGAAACGTTTTGCTGGAGAGTAAGGTTAAACATGAGAGATTGTTTCGTCAAAGCTAAAAACCGGCTTCATGAAGAGACAGTCAGAGGCATCCAGCTTTCTTTTACTTTTAGATTCAGTAATGGCTGGAGCTGTCTTTGGGTATCTTCCTCAACATATACTTTTTTGTTGGCCTCTTTGAAGAAGTGAATAATGCAACAGTATGTATTGCAGTGGATGCAACAACGCACCATGCTGGCAGTCATGCAGTGCACTGCCTTAAATATGTGCATTGTAGAAATGTTGCTGTCTGCCTTCAACCTACAGTATGAGACATCTGAGAAGAAAGACACTGCTGTTGTCACATATTCATTCTCAAACAATTCATTCATACAGTACCTGTGCCAACAAATGTATTTTAAAAGCCACAATCATCCTATCATGTTTGAATCTTTCCCCTTGATGCTCAAACAGGGCTTAAGATACGAGCAGTTGGATGGCTTTTGTCTGTTTGATGAAATGTCTTTGAAGAGGGGACAGACTAGCACTTGGTAGGCAAAACAGTCTAGTGAGAAATGCAAACATATATTGAAATACATAAATGTGGTTCTATTCTGTCACAAGAATGTCACAAATGTTCAATCCTGGGCTAGATGAAGCTGGAACTGAGCTATGACTCTCTCTTGTATAATACTTTAGTTGCTGCAATCTAATCCTTTTTTGTTGTTGATGTGTTTGGATAATTTCAGTTAAAAGATTCTTTTGGAGCATTTCTGCAAAATTAATATAATTTGTATTACACAATGTCACCACATTAACTTTGCATGTGATGATTGTATTCATTGGCTGGGGGACTAGGTAAAAGCTATTTGACATGTTTTATGTAATTTATACAACACTAGTGTACATTGTAGCACATACATGCACAAGTCCCAATTCAGTCTATTTCACCCTGAGTGTAGAATGTTGCTTCATGTGGTTGCAATTATACTCTTTTGAAAACATTCTTAGAAACCAGTTCCAACAAAGACCGTGGCCTCTTGTGGTCTGGGTGCACGAGGAGGAGAAGAAGAAGGAGGGGGCATGTCTGCCTACTGTACCCTTGAAGAGCTTTGTGAGTTGATGTGAGTAAACATCAACATATAGAACAGAAAGTCGGAGGGTAACCTCAGCCTACACACACACACTTCTCTTCTGCCTGGCCACAGATCATTACTGCACTCATGAAGTCTTTAAAGTTACTTTTCTGTAGCAACGTATTCACTCTGAGTAACCTCTTACTTTGGCTAAAAGAATAATAGTTTTGTGTATGAGGCTAATTTGCTTGGATGAAGAAATCTTAGACTGAACACCATTTCTTCCCATAGCATAGACTGATCTCATGAAATGGCGTATGTATAACATGCTAATTCGTATGTTGGTGTGTTATAAAGACGCATAATTGTTTTTTAGTGCGTTCATCAAGGCTTTTGGGCTCCACTGACCTACATTACCACGCGATTGCAACGTGTGACCCATAGACAGTGAAAGAAATGGATCAACAGATCCATTTGCTCTGGACATAGACCAGTGAAGGATATTAGAAGCACTTTTCCGGTGATGCTGAGCGTTACTGGGCAGCCTCCAAATGAGCTTGACGACGTAGATGTGACGTGAGCAACCTGTCTGAAAGGTGTAAATCTTCTGGTAGCTGTGCCAAGAGAAATCTCAATCATTCCCAATCAGCAGAGACGGAGAGCGGAGGTATATTTTAGGAAATAAGCTAGGTAGAGGCTAATTACTGCTAACTAACATGCTAGTTAACGTTAGCAATTAAACCTAAGCAGCTAATGTAAGTCCAAACTGCCTGCAAGCTTCTCCTGTACTGTTCGGTAATTCCTCTACTGTGCAACAGCAAGTTGCGTGGTTATGACACAATCGTTAGCCTATTTTTACAAAAACGTCTGCTACGGAGCCATAACGTTAGATACAAAGTAATGGAGCCTTTTATTCATTGTTGTATTTCTTTAGAAATAAACAATGGACAACTTAAGTTTTTAAACGCTTCAGATGTAAAGTTATTCACTGTCAAAGTTGCGCCAAAATGACAGTCAATGGGATGCTAACTGCAGGTGATGGCTTTGTAGCATTAAAATGGCGCCATGGGAGCTACATTTAGAGAGGAGAGGCCTACCCCCATGGTGTGACTGTGTGTGACTTCCTCAATCGTCGCGTTCTTCTTTTACTAAAGCCAACCCCGTTGTTCTTTTCCTAAACTCAACCATAGCCTTCTTGCGTGTATGTGTACGCCCGGTCTATACAGCGTAGACATACACGCAGATAGCTCAAAAAACGTATAGATAACACACCACTTGGCTTAGGAAAGTTGGCGTGTACATGTACGCGAAGTCATGTTGCCATGTTGCATAGCAACACTGACTCTTAAACCAAGCAACAACGTCCAACAACATACAGAATTAAATGCAATTAAATAGAGATATCATTTGAAATGTCGTTTAGTCTTTGAGAGGATGTTCAAATTCCTTTAAACCATAATGGGAAAAGAAACAGTTCTGAACATTATTGGCCAAACAGGTATGTACATAAGCTGTGAAAGACCGCAGAGCTTAAGGAAAAGCTTAGAGTTGTCTTTCACTTTCACATGACTCACAACTTCCACTATTAGATGGCTGCAGAGGATTCAGAACGTGGATAGCCTGTGTTTTTAAGTATGACAGCCAGAGATAAGCAACAGCTCAGTCAGTCTATTGTCTGTGTGTGTGTCAAGGTTGAAGGCTGGATCTCCTCTAACCCTGGCAGTCGCAGTAAACCTGAGCCCAGGAGTGGGGATGGCACAGGTAGCGCTCACAGGCAGCAGCTGCACAGCCCAAGGCCACACATTAAACCTGACCACTCATAAATGAGAATCAGAAAGTAAGGCTAATAGATCTCTTTATACTCCAACTAATGTGAGCAGAGGTTGGGTATGCCATGAGCCCTGTCACTTTGACTCAAGTCAGATAAAAACTACTGTGGATACTCTAAGAGGGGTTAAAAATGCAGCCCAAACACACGTAGGTGGGGATTCATAGATAGTTTTCAAAACAAGTAGGTAGTTAACCAATTTTAACAGGGTTGCTGCTCAGTCCTCAACACCTCCAAATCTAAAGGTCTCTTTCTAAACAGACAGCAAGACGACTATTAGCATGTAAAAATGTCAGCATGTCCTTGATAAAGAGATATTATGGTAAGACATTCTCTCTTTCCCAGCACAGTCAGAAGGGAGTTGCTAAAAGGGGAGTTGTCTGACCTCAAAATGTACTTTACTCACACACCCTTGCAGAATCAGTGTGACAGAAGCATGTTACAGAAATAAAAGCTGTATTCATGCAGCACTCTCAGTGGGAGCGCACATCACATCTTAAAAGTAGTAGCCTACTGGAGAGTACTTTCAGTTAGACTTCACCTAGAGCACAATACAAAGACATCTTTCGGGTGTGACAGGCAGGATGGGAGGTAGGTTGGCAGCATTCGGGAAAAAGAAGATGGAGGTTTGAAACGGAAATGAACATACTAATAAATATTGCATTGCATTTTCTTAGCAACATTTGGAAGTGAGAAAACCTAAAACTTCAAACCAGCACAGCAACTTAGATATTCAAGTGGATATTCCTCGTAATGTTAAATAGGGCTGCAACTAACGATTATTCTTCATTGTTGATTATATTCTTACTTAATCGATTAGTTAGTCTATAAAATGAAAAGTGTATATGAAGTGTGTTTTTCTAATGCCCAAGATACGTGCTCACATCTTGTTTTGTCCACAACTCAAACATATTCAGTTTACTGTCACAGAGAGAAGAAACTACAAACTTCTCTTTATTACATTCCTATATAAAACACTTAAAATGTATTTTTGATTTTATATGTCTACATTTGTGAATGTCCTTTGTTTGTGATTTCTACCACACCTGCATGTAGTCAAACAATTCAAATATTTAATCGTGATTAATCGCATTAATGTCATAGTTAATCACAATTTTAAATTAACTACTTTTAAAATGGTGTCTGAACTGAAAGATTTATTTATATATATTTAAAAAAGGAGCACCTTGTTCAACTGTATTTGTCTGTTCTGTATGCTCAAAAATATAAAACAATAAAAAGTTGACCCTAACCCTAAAAAAAAGAACTGGATAGGAAAAAGATATTTTACAATAACTGTGAATGCAACACGAGGCTAGACTGTGTTTTTCAGACAACAGCAGCTGCAGACTGTTGGAATCCTCTCCAGTGAAATATAGTCACATTTTACACCACTAATGCTAGGCTAACGTTAGCTGCTGCTAAGTGTAGTGTTGACTAGCGCCCCGTGCGGCAATGTTTCAGTTCCCTCGAACGTTTTCAGAGCATCAGAGAGAAGCGAAGTCATTTAAGTGGCACCTAAATGAAATCTGTGTTGCTATTCGGTTCGGTAGATAACGATCGTTAAACCGGTGCTGCATTAGCACCACCCCGTTAATCTCACTATAAAAAAAGTACGCCGTTAAAATGGGTTTGCATTAACGCCGTTAATCAAGCACTAGTATTTTTGTATTTCTTCAACGTGATTTGTATTTTATGTTCTGTGAAACAAATAAATTAAATTAGAAAATAGGAGCTGAAATCAGAACATTATATAATAAAAAAATTACTCAAATCGATAAAAATAGTTGCCGATTTATTTAACAGTTAACAACTAATCCATTAATCAATGAATCTTTGCAGCTCTAGTGTTCAACGTTTGCTGTTGCCCTCATGTACTGACCCTTGCGTATGCCTGCATAGCTGCTGGAGAGGCCATTCCTCTTCTTTCGGTGTCGGTACAGCCAGATGCTGAAGACCATGAGGATGATCCAGCACGCTGCACCTATGCCTGCTATAAAGGCCGGCTGCTTGACCACATCGGAGATCTGCTGGGACAGGGGGTTCTCCTGGATCTCGTCCCCTGTCATTCGCCCAGATGCATCTGAGGAGGGGGAATGGAGGAAAGATTGGAGGAAATGTGAGAGCAGAATTAGAAAGATTTTTTTTAAAAAAAGGTAGAAAATAGGATAGCACACATAAAAACAAGGGAGTTAGGAACATGAAAAGAGGAGAAAAGAGGAAAAGAAATGTTTAAAACTCAAACCAAGTATTACACCTCGGATTAGCAGTAAAACATCTTCAGCACACCAGCTCTGTTGGAGACAATGTGGCTGCTTAGTAGCACATCACACATATGTTTTTAGGAGTTTTGGGAGGATTTAGTTTTGAGTAATGCACTTTGATATGATTCCTTTTTCATGCACTGTCTTGTACTTGGGTCATATTTCACGTAACAGTACAGAGGGACCTGGTGAAGATTTTTTTTATTTCTTTTTTGTTGTTGTTTTTCCATATATTACTCACAAATTGAGGTGACTGATCAGTTGAAATAATGTACTGAATATTCAATCAAAACTAAAGTACTAAAAAAACTCAAACCAAGTGGGAAGGCCTGAACTATGGAAAAGTTATTTTAAATAAATGGAACGAGCACAGTACATTAACTTGAAAATTCTTTCTCCTGATGCAAACAAAGATTCTTCATCTCAGCAGGTGTGTGTACTATGAGGCTAAATTGTGGAAATGGAGTTGTTTCTCTCTATTTTTCAAAAGGCTTTCATCGCAAATTCCAGTCAACAATGGCAGGTGAGCAGACGAAAGCAGCCGAAGACATTCAAACAGAGCCTGTGCGCCACACAAGCCCAATGGAGCCGGGTAGGAAAGCACAGAAAGGCTTCCTTTACACCGAGCAGTAGGTGTTTCATAATTATATGAACAATCCAATGCGATCATCATCAAATGCAGACACTACGGTAATTAGCAAACTCAGGTGCATCTTTGAAAAGATGATGTGTGAATGCCTTGAAGCCGTTTCTACTGTGAAATGCACTGTAAAGGCAGCGTCTGCACGGCTGCTCACAACAACCTGCTCCCGGGTCTGTTTTTCTCATCTGTCTATTCTCTCTGTGCTTTTCCCTCATGCGTGATACATGAAAGCCTTCTCCGGGTTGCCCCAGCCCCCGCCATTCTGAAATTTCTTTATGTTCGTGTTACATTGTCTTCATCTCTTTTGCTCAAGTCTTTCATGTTGCAGCCACTCTACTCGACCAACTCTCTAAGCCAGAGGCAAAAACATTTCCCCGATGAAACCAGCTCTCTGCCTTCACCACTCCGTATTGCTCTGTCTGTCTTTGTCTCAGTCACTCGGTCCGTGTCTCTTCTCACTTCTCTGTCTCCTCAATTTGTGGCTCTGTCTGGCTGAGTGAACCAAGCACGCCAATGTGACTAAGCAGCCCACAAGGGACTGTCCAGGTATCTAGGCTGGGATGACGCATACAATCTCAGAGTGTGACAAATGCATTTGGGTGAAGCGCTGGTCCCAGAGGCACATTGTTCCACTCCAGTGTTGGAACATGGCAACAATCACCACAGGAGCTCTTAAAGGGAGAGAAATTGTATCAGCTACAGCCGATGCTTCTTCATGCCCATCCCAGCCCACTCAATCACAAATTTAAAACCAGATGGAGTTCTCTCTCTCTCTCTGCCTCATCTTGCTATTCATGTGTTTTCCATCCGTCTCCTGTATAGGCCAGCTCAGAGCTTTGGGGGAATAAAAACTGACAAAACATCTCAAAATATCTCTGTTCGTCTAGACTAAAAGGACAAAAAACAAGACATAAATTATAACAACTAGCCCCATTGCAGTCTGCGCTGTGTTTCTTAGCATTAATAACATGTCATGCCTGAGCCCAGAGTTCAGGATTCATTATTGCCTTTTTGTTTGAAGCCAAGTAGAGGCAGAAAAACATTGCATCCCTGACTGGAGAGCAGAGCAGGGTGGGGCAGCCAGCTCAACAGCTGCCACACAGGAACTGAATGCGCTGACGTTGATCACACTGCCAGCTACTGTAGCTAAATCCACTGCAGTGCTGTAAAAAGCGTGAAAATGATTTGACATTCAAACTTCATACTTCATAGTCAATTCATACTCTTCAATGGCAAGTTTGATGATATTTGTCTAACAGTAATCAATTTAATTACAGTATTTAAGCATTGCTGTTGATGACGAAAGGTAAAACAGGCTTGAACATGTCCGTTACTACAAAGAAAGGAATTGCATAATTGTCTGTTTACTTGGCAGAAAGTCGTACTCCTGAAAAGCTCTTCATTTGAAATGAGTGGATTAATGCCACAACTATTTGTCAGATGACTTGAGTTTCATTCTTTGTGAAAGGATAGCCAGAGGACAAACACACAGAAACATTGCAAATGTATCCACTGGAGGAAAAACAAAATAATGATATGACCTCCTGTGAGAGAGAACTTAAAGGTTGTTTCTACCCACCAAGCTGGAAGAAGGTGATATCGCTCTTGACCCCGGGACCCGCCCCGGTGCTGGCTGCTACCTCCACGCTGTAGCGGATCCCTGGGGCCAGACTGGGAATCAGCACGGATAAGGTTGAGCCGTCAACTGTACGGTTGATGTGATACCTGCTCTCATTCCCCAAGCACCAAATCTGCCATAACAGACAAAGAGAAAGTGGAGATTGAGGAAATGTTAGGAGGGTTTCGTGACAACATTCAGTTTGGAATCGGCCACCAACCTGTGTCCTTATAATTGGTTAGTGCTGCTATCGTAACATTTCAGCGCACCGCGGGTATTGTGTTACATCTCTGAGGCAGGAAAACATTTTACGAAATGGCTTGATGTTTTACAGGCTGTGCTCAACCCTGGGCCTGTATTAGCTGAGGTAGCCATAACACGTCTCAGTGTAGCCTTAAGCCCACAGAAAACAAATGGGGATCAGTAATCACCCCATAACCCAATTTCAGCAGAAGCTAAGTGCTGTCACTCCCAGGAAGGAGAGCGGACTCAAACCAGGGCCACAAAAAGAAGTATACATTCCCCTCAGCATGAGGCCTGGAGACCCCCACATCCTGAACCCCTGATATTCTGCTTTCTTTACCTCCCAATACCACCTCCCACCAGTTAACCAGGTTAACATACACACTTCCTTGGGTCTGTAATACACATGTGTGCATGTGTGTATGTTTGTACTTGTGTGATGGAACTACAAAGCCCTGACATCTTCTGTGTATCTTTAAAATTGCGCTGAGTGGAAGTGCCGCAAGGGACCGGGCTTGGAAATGAGCAGGGAACGGTCCCGAGCTGGACTTAAAAACCATGAAATTACTCTAAAGCCTATCACCAGAAAACATTTACCTGGAAAATTAACAGTGGCTTAACTTTTTCACTGGTCCTGCCTCATCTCCCCCTCTGCCACTCACCTACATTACCTGTGATGCAAAAAAGGCTTTCCAATTAAAATACAGGACTCCCACGGCATAACATATGAGTGGACAGCTATGTGCAAAGTGAGGTCATCACAAAAAAGGAGCATAGAATGTTAAGTCAATATCAAGGAAGAGGAAAAGCAGACTGAGACAGAGGTGATATAGGTTGAAGGATTTAAATGTTCGAAATAAATTAAAAAAGAAGGATGCATTAGCAGATAAATGACTATGGAATTATAATTGAGGTCTGCCTCTTCATTGTTATGTCTTTGGTCATTACTATAGATCAGTGGTTATCAAACGTTTTTTCCCTGTGAAATATTCTCTGTGCCAAGTTCCCCAGACCCCCAGTAAATAAAAAAGCCTATATAAAGAGGTACATTACAGCGCTGCCCCACCCCTGTCTGATTGACTGAACAACTTTGTAACTGACAATGCTACTTCAAATCCATTATTTATTTATTAACTATTGTATAATTTTTCAGGGATTTATGCATGACTGATATTTTTCAATTAACATATTTTAAAAAAAAAACTCAAGTACCCCCTGCAGTGCTCCAAAGTACCCCTAGGGGTACACGTACACCCATTTCAGAAACACTGCTATAGTTCGTTGTCCTCCTCTCTAATACATACACTGTTATCTACCTTTACATGGATGTCTCTACTAAATAATGTAATGTCTGCAGTATAGTTACTTTTATGTAGTCTGTAGAAACTAATTATTATTAGTAACAGTACAAATATAAAGTTAAAATACACTACTGGTATTTGTATGGTAAATGCCATGGAAAGCAAAACATTTGATTTCCACTACACACACACAAACACACACAAACACACACACACGCACACACACACACAATGATATGTAATCATCAGTTAGAGGAAAAAATAAACCTATCAATAATTTAGGGCTGCAACTAACGATTACTGTCATTGTCGATTAATCTGATTATTGTTTCGATTACTCAATTAGTTGTCTATAAAGTAACGCAAAGAAATAGAGAAGAAAATTTAAAAAGCTGGAATCAGAGATTTTTTTCTTTAAAATTACTCAAAACTGATTAATCGATTATCAAAACAATTAGCAATTCATTTGATAGTTGACAACTTTATCTTGTAATCTTTGCAGCTCTACAATAACTACTGCAGACGCTGCTCCTCAGTACTAATTACCTTTGGAAAGCCACAAGATGTAAGAGTCCACCATCGCCACCAGATGGCACTGTTTCACAACAGTTTCCACCAGCTTCTCTGCTTCGGATTCCTTTCCTCTTTCTTCTCAGTCATCACACAGAGCAACGAGGAGTATACAAAGGTGTGCCTCAGCCAGGAATTCATTACCTTTCCATGTCTGTGCATTGTCCCTTCCTCTGTCATCTGCTCTGTCTGCATCCCTGTTTGTGTCTCCTTTGTGTGTCTCTACAATACAAGTCACACTTGCTCAGACCTAGGGTAGCTGCTGGCTGTTTTTTTTATTTGTTACCTTGTACTCCTGGACCACCCCATTCTGCTCCTCTTCTGGAGGGGGTTGCCAGGAGACCATGATGGCGGTCCCATTGTCCCCGCTCTCCGCCACTGTAACCTCACGAGGAGGGGCACTGGGAGCTGATGGGGGCAGACAAAAGATTTAAAAAAACACACCTTTATATATGAGCCCGTTTTTTTTCCATAACTGCATGCTGTCTCTCCCTGTCTCCCCTCATCCCAGTTAGCTGTCAGAATCTCTGCGCGAGACTGAAGCGGAGGAGAACAAAGCACTAATAATAAAAATGACAATGCTTTTATTTGAAAACAGAGTTTTTTTTAATTCAAGTGCTTTTGTGGGTAAATAAAAGCAAATGAGTGTTTACTCAAATCCGACAGGGAGTGGAGATAGCGTATGTATGGTGGTGTTTGAACGCCAACCTGCTGTCCAATGGTAATTAAACTGAAATAGTGAATGTAACATGAAAAGACGTAATCACAGTGCAACTGAGTGTTATAAAAAACATTATGTTTAGAGCTCCAAAAACAATTACCAAAAAAATGAGGAACAAAGCTGAAACCAGCAGAAAAAGGATCAAAACACTCCCACACATGCAATACACACAGACACTTTCTAGTAAACACATGTCTCTTAGCTGTTCGCTACAGATTAGAATTTGCAGTTGGGTTTCAACCAAGCCTCATGAGACTGCCACAACCACGCCCTATGAGAAATTAGTATAACACTTGCACTGGAGTGTTGTATATGGGTTTCCATAGGGCCTTTTAAAGAGCTGAACATCCACCCTATCATGTTTGAATACACCACATTCAATAATCCTGCCCTCACTGCCTGCTGGTAACAGCTGTTGTATGCTCTCACACATGCAAGCTGTGCGTATAAAATTGTGTAAACATGAAAACATGCATGCACGCATGCAAGCACAACAGCCAACGCACGCACACAGTCACACACATTTACATTGCCCCCACCTTCCTCCAGCGTCTTGCCAATTTTGACGTCGCTGTCTGTTCCCTGGAATTCATTGAAGAAGGGGCGGACTTTGAATTCATATGTGACCCCCTTACGGAGCTGTGGCACAACAGCGCTGTCTTCCCCAGGGGTGCGCACCTCGAACACTGCCCATTCACTCCTCTGCAGCCCCTCTGGTGAAGGCCTATACATCACCTTGTAGCCCTGGATGTACTGGGACTGCTGCTCCACCTTGTGAACGGCACGGTAACACAGAGACAAACGATGGTCAGCTTGACTTGATTAGACGCTTCACAGTTCACAGGGGGAAATAATACAGTAATGTAATAGATGGTGGCATTACTGGACCGCTCATGGGTTTGTGCAACTGATACACCAGGCGCTGAATGGAACGGGGTGCTAACTCATCACATCACCCCTCTGTTTATCCATCCACATCTACATCTCTCTTTTTGACTGTCTGTCTATGCGCCATTTGGAGCAGCAGCGATTTGTGCAAACCGCAGTATGAGGTCATTGGCCAGAGGTTCCTCTAAGTCTGGAGCTGGTTAAACAGGGCCCCGGCTCCCAGAACAGCCTGCCTCATCCTGCCCTGCTCTCCAGTGAACTGACTGGCTAGGAAGTCAAGGAAGAGGGGGGGAAAATGGATCTTTATACAGAGTACCACAAGTTAAAAATGCAGCACATTTAACAGCATCAGATGTAGCTAAATAAAGCAGATACATGTGATTGTAATATGTCTTGTGTTATTTAATTTGGGAATAACTAATGTCATTTTGTGATCCAGCATGGCTGGGAAAAAGAATAACTGTTAGCCAGTATGCTAATATCGCTACGACTCCCTGTGGAAGGCAAGCAGCACTGGCTTGTAAAGATTTTAGTGATTTCTTTATCCCTTCCTCGTAAAATATGCTGCCGGCTCAGGTGGTCTTCATTAGCCTGAAAACTGTGCAACTATTTACCACAACACAAAGGAAAATGTAAAACCAAGAAACTCCACATTGGGAATAGACTTTACTGCACAAAACAAGGAAAACGTGGCGCTCAACTATACTGTCAGTCTCCCTCATGTCATGTGTTTTTTGGAACATTCCAAGGAGACAGGATAACTGGGCAGCAATGTTTTAAATCAGTCTTGACATGTCAGTATCTTTTTTTTACATTTCCTCAGTCCAATTCATCACTCACTATGGCACTTCATAATACCTGGGAATGCTGGGGTGGCCTTACTGTATGTCAAAAGGCAAAATAAGGACTGTTCCTACCTTGCAGTGAGTCATGGCACAGACTAATATCTACAATGTGAGGTGGACAGTATAGCTACATTGTCTCATTATCTATAGAAACAAACATTAACCAGATCAATTGCAGATGGACATTAGTGCTTCTTAGCTGTTACCGGCGAAGAAAACCACCATAAGCTCCTACTTCTACGTCTTCCTCTCCCACCTATCCGTTTTAACATCTGTAAGCCATTTCCATTTAAGAGCATGAGTTGGCTGCCTCTTCCTTCTCACTTGTATTATTTTAACAGCCATCAAGTGTTTTCAATCTGAGAGGGCACAGGCTGGCACGCCCCACACTGCTGTACGGTGCTACAAGGCCTGCAGAAGGCTGGACTCTGTACACTGCCTTTTGGGCGTTTGAGCGGTCCACTGTGGGCAAAGCTGCAGATTTTTGGTCTCTGGCCAATCGACCACTTCAGGCTCATGCCAGATGGACACTTAGAACACTTGGACTGTAATCCAGGCTGCTCTCTGCTGTGTCCTTACCCTGTAGGGGGCGAGGACGTTAGCACATTCGCTCGGCTGAGTGGCCTGACAAATTGACCATGGGCATATCACTAAACTAACCTTGGAGCTTTGGTGACCAGCTATAGCAATGATCCATATGGCAATCTGTAGCTGGTTGCAGCTGGCAAAAGAAAAAATAGTAACAATAGAGCATTCGTATAGAGAATTATACTCACTGTCCACTGCACCCTGACAGAGGAGGAGGAGAGAATGGTGGGGTTGTGCAGGTGGATGACCACATCTCCCAATTCCCTTTGGATCTGACGATGGTCCACACCCTGACTGGTGGGAGGGATATCTGTATGCAAAAGCGCAAAGATTAATCAAAACTATTTTGATAATCAGTTTGAGTTCTTTTATGAAAACAAATTCTCCAATTCCAGCTTCTTAAATGCAGTATTTTCTAATTTCTTCGCTCCTCTATGACAGTAAACTGAATACTGTTGAGTTGTGGACCAAACAAGACGTTTAAAGACGTGATCTTGGGCTTTGGAAATCAGTGATTGACATTTTCACAATTTTCCGACATTTTATAGACCATTTTATAGGAAAAAATCAACTGATTAATCGCCAATGACAATAATCGTTAGTTGAAGGCCAAATCTTGTCTTAAACTACAGAAAAAGCATAACACTGCTGTACTGTATATCAAATTCATATCAGTACGAAGGCAGTACTCACCTTGTGTTTTCACAGCTTCAGTGATAGGACTGGGATCACTCAGCCCATAGGCATTAGCTGCCCGTACTAAGAAGAGGTAGACTGCACTGGGCTTCAAGCCCTTCAGTACAAATGACTCAGTTTTCACATGCTCTGCCAAGGTCTGCCAGCTGCTCCCTGATGCATGACTGTGGACACACAACAGAACAAAATAACGTGTAAAAGATGGTATTAAGCCATGCAGTTATTTTGTTTATTGATCTTTACTGATTAGTTTTACCTGAAGGCCTCTATTATATAGGAGGTGGGTGTGGCTCCGGCATTAAGGTTGGGTCTCCAGGAAAGGGCGACAGAGGTGCGGGTAACGTCAGTGACCTCAGGTTTGGAAGGGGCACTGGGGATCAGGTTTGGGTCAGTAGGTCTGTTTGGCTGGACTGGGACTCCAAATTCTTAATGTAGAACAAAGTAGGAAACAGAGAGAATGTAGTTTAATGCTACTTCCCAGTAAACAAAAGGAATGCAAAATCTCCAACCTTAAATATCACTCCCTTAACCCTTGTGTTGTCTTCCCGTCAACCTGCAACTTTGTTTTTCTGGGTTGAAATTTCATAATTTTTGTCAATTTTATTCACATTTTTTGTCACCTTGACGTTTTTAAATTATGTTTTTTGAAAAAAAAATTACTTTTTTGAAGTTTTTTAAATTATGTTTTAGTCAATTCTTCAACAATTTTGTGTCACTTTTTCCAATGTTTTTGATGTTTTTTTGTCACTTTTTCAGCATTTAAAAAAGAAGATTTTTGTTGATTCTTTTTCCTGTGTTTTTGTACTTTTTTTCAACATTTGCCACTTTTTTCAACGTTCTTTTGCATAGTTCTGATATAGAAAGTTTTGTAAACAGGTCAAATTTGACCCGAAGACAACAGGAGGGTTATTTACCTTGCTCTTTAATATCTCTATTATATAGGTCAATGGATTAAAGTATTTAATCTAGATTAATCTCATGATTGTCCACTTGCTTTTTGTTTGTATTAAATGTACTTTAAAAGGGGCATTTTTCAAGTTTTCATCATCTTATCAACATGGGATATATCACAAGGTAGTGAACTCCAAACTTAACTAAACATCCTATTTTTGTAAGCACCTCAACACAAAACAAAGGCTCTCTCGCGAGAACTCTGGATTTCTGGGTATTGTACAGGTACATTGGTCAGCTAAATGTAACAATGTAGCTAATGTTTAATGTTTAACCTCACATGTGAGAAAATAAAGGCTAAAAAAAAAAAACATTCTACTACGTGGGACCAAAATAGGTTGATAAAAAAAAAAAATTGAAAGAAACAATAACTAAAGTGCGAGAGAAACTGTAATGGCTCGTTGAAGGCTAGGTGCGACGCAAGGCATTTGCTAGAATGGGAGTTGCTTGGCCGCGTGCTTGTGTCATGTTGCATGCACCATCAGTGGTCAATGCGCTGTGCTGACTTTATGTGCTACCTCGACAAAGTGCCTGTCCACTATCTCTTTAACAGTCAAAGTATGCGACCGAAGTTCCCACTGTGGGTCAAAATAACGTGCTGTGACCCCTAGGTAACTGTAATTAATATAATTACCAAGAGAAATCTCCTTTCTCCTGCGAGTTCAGCGTCACCACCTCAATGATTTCCCAAACTACGAATTGGGCCGAGGGACCAGATTTACAGAACGCGCATGCGTCAAATAATCGCACTGAAAGATATTTGTGTTAAGTTGTCATTGTCGCATTCATTTTGACGGCCCTAAATATTTGTATGCGTTAAAAAATTCCTACTGGAGGACACTAAACCTCAGTATTGGAGAAGTCTTACCGTGGACCTCTAAGTAGGCTTTCCATGAGGCCTCTCCACTGGGTGTGGAGGCGATGCAGGTGTAGGTTCCAGTGTCACCAAGCTGGAGGAGAGTAGAGGGTGATATTTGGTTAAATGGAAAATGTTTCCAGAAATAGTAGTCTAGTAGTCTAATAGTGTCTATTTCCTTCTTTCTGCCTCTTGCTATCTCGTCCCCACCATCACTGCTCTGCTTATTGACATTCTGCTGGCGTCTGTAGCAGGCAGCTGTCACTGCCTGATAATCTCAATACCACCTCTTTCATAGTAGAAACTGGGGGAAAGCAGCTGCAAAGGCCAAGTGGCAGACCATTCCTAGTCAAATAGAAAACATTTTCACAGGATCATAGACTAATTGGAGATCTTTTTCTCACTCTACCATCCCCCTGGGTACCAAACATGGAAGCAACTACTCTGTGTTGAAAAGCTGTACTGATGAAAAATGGCACAACCTTGATTATTCATACACCTTCAAATATAAAAAGGAAGTTGGGAAAACTGAAATGTTAGAGCGCAGTATGCATCGATGAACTATACTGTAGTAATAATTAGTTACAGTTTATTTAATACAGAAACTACCCAACACCAAAAAGCACTCAGAGTTTGCCTGTCTCTCTGAGGCTGAAGTTGTTTTTTAATAATGTGTTGTAGTCCACGAGAAAATAGGACTGACAAAAAATTATTGGATTGACACTTGGATGTTGGATCCAGAACAACAATAAATCATTTGTTTCTTGGCTCATGGCTTTTTAATTGAAATCTGTTGAGATTTTGAGATGTCTGCTAGCTGACAAGCTAATAAAGAAAACATAACCTTGTTGGTCAAAAGTATATAGCGTGTTTTCACACTGTTGCATTTTTAAAAGATGCCTACTCTGCCAACTGCAGTCAAAGTCTGTAGGTAAGACAAATCATTCTGTTGTAATGTGCGGGTGATGCATAGTACGCTAAGGGCTACGGTGCTGGAGTGTCAACAAAGCAAAGAAGAACAGAATGAGATGAATTGTTTAAATAACTGAGCGTGAAGCTGTCGGGCCAATGACCCTGAAGGTGTATATATCTTTTTGTATTAACACTCACACACAATAACACTCACACGACCACATTGGTAAAATAAATTACCTCACGCATCAAAAACATCTTCATTAAAATGTTGTCA
This sequence comes from Percina caprodes, assembly GCA_013375575.1. Taxonomy (NCBI): domain Eukaryota; kingdom Metazoa; phylum Chordata; class Actinopteri; order Perciformes; family Percidae; genus Percina; species Percina caprodes. The sequence goes on along the minus strand of JABXJD010000113.1, from coordinate 1,102,076 downwards.
GGGAGAAATGACAAATTCATTAACGTAAAGTGCCTGCGGAGTTTAGTTGGCTACAGCAGGAGAGGGGTTCAGACGCATCCCCCTCTGCCTGCCGCACACCGGCGGCCCAATCACACTGCAATCTTGTCACCACAAGACATGCCAGCATTCATCAGAACACCGCAAACTGATGTGAACTCTGACCCTGTGACACCTCCATCTGGAAGACACGTCAGCACCCCCTACTTGTCTCTCCCATAGAGTGTGTCCAGCATCACGCAGCTTGCCATCTGATCACACACACACACACACACACACACAAACAAACTGTGCTTGCTGACTGACAGGAACTGCAGACTGTTCGACTTCACAGACTCCATTTCAAACCCGCGACAACTGACTGACAGCCCACTGAGTGCTGGTTGCTGGCAGCGAACACATGCTTTATTTACCAACCAGCGGGGGTTAGTGCAGCACATTATGGACAACTTTGAAGTTTATTTGAATTCAGACATAAAAGGCAGCCTAAAAAAAAAAAAAATCTTGAATTAAAAAAAAAAAATTATATTTCTATAGAAATAGAAATACAAGGTGTACATACTGTCAAATTACAAATGAACTCCAAATGCCACATAACAGTCCTGGGCGGTGTATACTTTGCTTGATGTTAAAAAGGGATCTAAGCATGTTTGTACATGTGAGCAGCAGGTGTCTCACCTTTGCATAGCGTATCTGCAACGCGCCCGTGTCCAGCTGTTTAACTCTGGAGTCATGAGTGGAGACCAAAACACCATCCTTCCTCCAAAGGATGGTGGGGGTGGGGTTCCCTGTTGCCACACAGTTAAGAACCACTGTGCCATCCACAGCTACCGATTGATTGGTTGGGCCCTGTCGAATAACTGGTGGCGGGCGGTCTGACACGACTGTGGAAGGAGAATGAGCAATTATGTGGAGAAAAACTGTGGCGCAAGGACAGACAGAACAGCGGATTCAGACAATTACATTCAGCTTGTGTGAGAAAACACACAAAAGGCAAAGGATGTGCCAAACAGCATGTAGCAATGTAAGCATGAGAAAACTGCAAAAGTAGTGGGAGAGGAATTACATCCAATTTTAAGAACTGGAAACAATTTTCTAATCATTCAGCAGCAGGAGTCGAACTTAGCCAAATAAAAGCAGCGTAATTAAAATGAAACAGCCTCAAATACTTCAGGCTTCTCGCTGCAGCTCTAACAGACGCTTGGCACTACCCATATCAATTCTAGTGGCCAACAATCCCCTGGCCCATCCCCCAGCCATAAAACACAAAACAAGGGGAAAAAATGCATGAAGACACATCTAGCCAGAACAGACAATGTTATCAGCATGAGGACGTTTAAACTCCCCCCTGCCTCCCAGCATGTGAGCCCTGGGTGTCCAACCAGTACACACAACAACAAAGACATAGACAGAAAGAATTTATTTGACAGAAGGAAAAAGGCAGTCATGTGCAACGAAAAGAGGGAAAGAGGAGGCAAAGGGAGAAGAGATTCGGGAGAAACTTTAATTACATCAATTATTTCTTAATTTTTATTTAGTCTCTACTGCGTGTGATTCATCATGTCCCTGCTATAGGTTGTCTGCCTCCCTCTGATTATTATTATCATTTACAGCACTATTGAAGACCATTATGGCCAACCCCCCCTAGCAACTTACATTCAGTTAGGAGCAATCAAATTAATACCTTACCCAGTGTAAAGACAACACATAATAATATATGTATGTGTGCAGAGATCCTCAGACCCATGCTGCGGTGTAATCTCTTGGCCGCTTTGTCTTTGCTTTTGTGCCGGGGATGGTGCAATTACTAAAACATTGTCAGCATGACCTGTAATTACCAGATCTGCCTGCGGAGAAGTGGTGGCCTCAGAGCGGCCTGCTTACTTTAATAACTGTTATTATTATCCAGAGAGCATGACAGAATGAGAGAGAGAAGAGGAGCGCGAGATGGCGCATACCATTGTAGGCCCTGAAATGAAGAAGGACATTTGGTAAATGAAGGGATGGATCTAGGTGTGTCATTGACAAAATAATAGCTGCTCAGATCTCTGTGGGAATGATGGAAAAGAAGCCAAGTTTAGTCCACCAGGCTGACAGGGATTGGCTAGCAGAGTAATTAGAGGACCCAATCCAGACCTCACCACACAGCCACAGTCTTCCAATGGTAGACAGCAGCAGGCCGGCCATGGAATACTGAAGGACACATTAGCCAGTGTGAAGCCATCGAAGCCAGATACTGAGCCACGGTCTGGGTGCACAGGCACCAGAGAGTCTCTACCCCTGACAGGAACACACTGAACAGGCCAGACCGAACCTCACAAACCTCAATTCGGATATTAATATGCTCTATGGCGCAACCACGGCTTTTCAGATGGACAGCATTATCCTCATGAGCCAAAGATGATCTGAAATACCAATATTTATCCACTCAAGTTTTCTCTCAGTGTTCCTCCAATTCCCTCTGAGACTTTGCTGTATGCAGAAACTGTGTTTAAAAGAAGGTTGCTTACCATCTGTGATCTCAAGCAGAGCCTTTGTGAGGACACTGCCAGCAGTGTTGATGGCCTGGCAGCTGTAGTAGCCCATGTCTGAGCGCTCAGCATCAGTGATGGTCAGGTCCCCAGACTGAGATACAGAAAATCGGCTGGAGGGTTGAGGAGGTTGGTAGGAGAAGAGCAGGTTCTGCAGAGGATGAACACAGATCACAGTCAGACTTTTAAGAAGATTTTGCTCCAAAATGGCATATGCATGCAAGCTATCAAGTGAACTATGCCTACAAAATAGTTCTTTCCAAAGCTTTGCATGAGTATGCTAGCATGATCTCCAAACTTATAAAGTGTGTTTTGAAATGAAAACCTTTGTCATATTTGTTTGGTTTACCTGACTCCCTTCCCGCTGCCAGAAAATGGCTGGCTGTGGGTTTCCAGTGGCCTCGCACTGGAAGGTGACAGTTCTGCCAACCCCCACCACCTGGTTCCTTGGTCTAATCACAAATGCCGGGGGCACTGGAAGGACGACCATGAAAAAGGGTTAGCCATTGAAAAGACAAACACACCAAAGTATATTATTATAGTTATTATGATGTTACAGTTACAAGTGGTCTGGGTTATTTAAAAAAGACAAAAGGCTGCAGTTACTGTATGGTGCCTTCATTCAAATATGTTTTAATAAATTCAGGCTCTCTTTTTAAAACTATGCACAGTGTGTGCACAGCAGATTAACCAGTACGCTGATCAAATTCAAAAAGCAAGCATACTATAGTTGTAATGAATAGAAATAACGGTTACTCCCATGCCCACCTCATTTGCATGGGCAAGGGCTTGGACCATTAAAATTTACATGGAAATGGGGAATAAATTTGAGCCATCTGTCCATGCTGACACCCTCCAATAGCACAGGCCTCAACCAGGATGCAGTATGCATGCATCCTAATGACAAATTTCAGACTAAGTGTGTTGTCTTGGCTCAAGGTTATCCATGCTGCTCTGCGGTGACACTAGGCCTCGCTGGTCTATAGGCCATCTATGTGAGGACACGCACCCTGAACCTTGAGGTCTTAGAATAGGTCATCTACTATTATAAATCAGCAAACATTTAAATTAATGTATTTATATCTGGAAGCTGTCATTTGAAATACTGATGTAATTGTCCATGAATAAGATGGGGTGCAATGCATAAAAATAGGGAAATAATAGAATGAAATGATGCGGCTTTACCTTGGTGGCCCAAGCTGAGCATATTTTTACCCATTAATGTCCTTTTGTCACTGTTGCCCATGACAACAGAAACAAGAGTGCTGATTGGAGGGTGGAGAAGTGAGGAGGAGGATGGAGGGGGTTGTGACAGCTTCCTGTCTCTGTCAGGGCGGTGAATAGATGACGGGTGACATTTCAACTTACCAGACATGACTAAAAAGGAAACAAAAACACAACAACAAAAAACCCAAAGATGAATACATAAATAATAAACAGGGTGACATAAAGAGGAGAGATAAGAAAAATAACAATGTGATGTACATGGGAACAAATAGTCATGTTATTTTGCTATGATTAAAAGACAAAGCCTTGGGACCACATGATACACACAGCAAAGAATAATTACCATGGGTGATCAGGAATGCATTATAAATGTGCACACACACAAGAAAACATCAGATTCAACATTCCTTCTTAGTCTTGGGACATACTCAAGGACCGGAAAAATGCTGGTACATTAAAATGACAAAAAAAACAGACAATATGAAACACACAAGACAGATGTTTTATGCTTAGGAAATAAATAGCTTTGTTTACTTTTTTACTTTCTTTCCAGGTGTTGTGTGAAGGTGAATGTCCCTGTACCCTTAAAGAGGTTTAGAGCACCCTGACGAGCAGCTGGATCACAGTCCCTCAAACACAGCCTTGCAAATGTAGACCTGGTTCATAAAACCACAAGGTGAATGTTAACTGTCACTCTTTGGCCATAAATCTCCCCCGGCCAATCACTCACCTTATCTAATCTGTCTGCTTCAACGGCTCCCACGGAAACATAAACGCCGTCCGTCAGAGTAATGACCAGCCCCTCCCTCTCCCCCCTGCTGGCCTTTAAAATGCAGATAAGACTAGCATCAAACGCTCCCAGAAGAAGACGCTATCCGTGTGCGAGAGGCTCTAGATGCACACATCCATGAGAACCTACACACCCACAGATACACAAACCCCCTACAACACCAACACACATGCATTCATGTGTGTCTAAGCCTTTAATTAGGTAACCCTACCTCTCCCATGCTGCTGTGATCACAGTTGTGGGCCTAGAGGGAGAGGTGAGTCTTAAATCGGACCAGTCTTCTTTGTTGTGGACTTTCCGCTAGCTCAGAGCACAGAAAGGAGTCTCTATCAAACAGCTGATCAGAGCAGGGTGGCCTCCAGCCCAATAGGAGGCAGGCTGTACACCAAAGACCACAGCAGAGATATTAATGGGGATTTGACCAGTACTGCTGTTCAGTTGGCCTGACATCAACACTAGTAGTAAGTCTGCATGCGTAGGATTTAGCATGATTAATCGTATCTCCCATTGGAAGGTCTGTAGCATCCTTTAAATGATCTGTCCTCAGATATTTTGTACATTAACTAAAATGTGGTTCTCACAAGTATGACATGTCTCACAAGTAAGAACCAGTGTCAGTGATAGTGAGTAATACACAATGAGCGCCTATTCAAGGGTTAAGATAAATCAAATGCAGAGATGATACAGAGATAGATACAATGCATCCATTCTATATATGGCACCCAACAGGGATTTGGTATTTATCATGGCTGTAACAGCACACAGTCGGCTAACAGAAAAGTTGCTCTCACTCGCTCTCTTTTGGCACCAGTTCCAAGTCTCCTTCCAGACCCTTTACATGGGTTATTAGCAACGCTGCTCTGGGGACTACCATTCCATTCAAGACCTTGCTACACATAAATCACTGCTAACGGCAAACTTAACCAGCTGAGAAAAAAATAACACGTTGATTTTTGGAATTCGGTCCAATGCAGTCAGTATTTACATTCCTTTGGTGGAAGTCCACTGGTGAAGATTAATTAACAAAATACTGCATAGACATTATCTACCCACACCAGACCCAGATCAGAATGCCTTTGTCTGATTCTTAAATCTTTAAAACATACTCTCACATGTACGCACAACCTATGCAGCCTTAATAGCTGAACAGCCCACCTCACTGCTACACTCTCATGTGGCTTAGATTAATGATTTTACGATGAAACTATAAATACGCCTGGTGACTTGGCCAATTATGCGTTTCTTCCATCAATCAATGAAATATTTTACTTGACATATTTATAAGTCCAAAGGAGGTGTAGTAGACTGACAAACACGTGTGTAAGACAGTAATTCACTGATTAGGTTAGTAACGAGAGGAGAGCACTTTGAAAGAAAAATAGCCCAGGGCACCACTTCCACAATGTCGACGTTGTTCACTGACAATCTGACCATGGAAGGTGTGAAACACCCCCTCTGTCCACACAGAGCTGGATTCTTCTCCTAAACTGTCCAGCTCCTTAAAGGGATTAGCTTTCAACGTCTTCAAAATTGTGTCTTGTTATATTTTTTAAATATAATTTTCACATACAATATTGTAGGCCTGCACAATTAATCGTTATAAAGTCGCAATCTCGATTCCCCCTGTTCATGACTGAATTTTTAAATAACTGATTTTATTTTTTTTATAATTTAAAAAAAACGAGCCGACTGCATTAAACGCTACTACTTTCTTCTGTGAGTCTTAAACATAGACTGTATAAAACAGGTGCTCCCGAGCGCTGCAATGCTCTCCCTTCTCTGCATTGAAGCCTCTATGTTTACAGGCTTGTGGTGATGCGCAATGTGCTATAGGTGCCAAAACAAATCTATGTTTGGTACTGCCAATTTGTTTTGTTTAGTCATGGTCCAAAAAAATCGTGACAGAGAATCGTGATATCAATTCTAAGCTAAAAAAAAAAAAAATCGCGATTCGTATTTTTCCCCGAATCGAGTAGCCTACCATATTGTGATGATGAACAAATTACAAAATGACATTGCAGGGAATAACTTCTATATTTAACCTTTTTTTCTAAATGAAAATCAAATCTTAACTCAGTTTTATCATCTATTAACACATCACAGCAGATTTAGCAGACAAACTTTACCTCAAAAAAAGAATTTACAATAATTCCACTCTGGCCTTACATATCAGAATATCCATTTTGTGGTGTATTACTTTCTGCCAGGGGCTCACTACCACAGACATGATATTATTCAGCTGCACAGTTATTCTTATGCAGTGGCTGAGCAATCTTGCCATACTTTTACTCTTGATGTACGAGCGACAGCTTTGCCCACTAAACCCACGGACTAAAATCCTGCCCCCCACATTACTGTTGTCCTCAGTGCTACAGCAACATCTTACTACCTATACATCGTTTCACTACTTTGGCCTGTTCAGACCTACAATTACCCGGTCGTTCTTTCCTTTCCTGTCCCCGCATCTGTAATTAGAAGCATGTCATTTCCGGGCATGGGACTGTGGCCTGCTTGTCTTTAATTAGCAGGACTACTCAGTGCCCACAGCATCCCTGGCCTCCTCATGTCCTGGGCTGGATGAAGCTTGGGGATCGGAAGAGTAGATAGAAATGGTTTCTAGGAACTTTGTAAGCTTGGAGGTTTAGGCATTAGTTCGCTCTAACCATGGGAGTAGAACAAGGATTGCTATTATTCATGTTATGCCCTCACCTGATCTTTCACTCTAAGAAAGCATCAAAATCTGTCCCCTAATTATATGACAGAGGTTCTTCATTGCTGAAGTGTAATTAATTAATAAAAGTGCTTTACTTTGGTTGTATTCCACTCTAAATCTGAAAGGCATAATGTGTTTAAAAAAAAATAAAAAATAAAAAGAGGGCTAGTGCCTTCCTTCTGCATGCAGTCAACAGAGAATTGGCCTGAAGTGAAGACATTTCATTTCCACTGAGGACAATGTTGCAGCATTTCGAATACAATACTAAGCCAGGAGAACAGCTTATTGAACCAGTGCATCAATGATGTTCTCTTTCATTAACTAAGCTTTCATCAGGAAAAGGGAAAGAGTGGAAAAGGCAATAAGAGAAGTAGATATATTGATGGGTGTATTGGCAAGTCTGCCTTATCTTGCTCTTGAAACTAATCTTAAGAATGAGGTATGGTGGAGAAAATCAAGAAATAATTGCAAAGGGTAGCCATGTGAAGATGAAGTATCTGTCTTTGCGGGTGGGGGTTGGCAGCGGAATAAAATCACCTTGTCTCTTTATATCTCTGCTGTGTTGACTGCTGGGAGTGACATTAATGTGACTGACCTCACCACAAAAACCTCTCTCCCCCTCTATCCTCTTCACCACCATCGCCCCCAGCGCCAATTCCCAACCCGTTCTGCATCACTGGCGAGCCGCCACCAACATAATCACTGTCCTTCCATCCAATCCCTATCTCCCATGAACTGAGCCTCCTCCTCCTTCGCTCCCTTCTTCTCTCACCCGATTCCCAACATTCCCATTAGCTTGGCATTAAATGGCCCCTGTGTTCCTCTGAGTCTCAGGAGGGTTTAGGGGTGATCCCAGCCCCCAGTTCCTCTGAATGGTTTCTTTCTGAATGTTCACACTCTGTGACCGGCTGCTTTATATTCCAACTGTGTTAATAAGACTTCCAATGGAGAGGGCCACAGGAGACGCGCAGATATTCCATAGGTTCACAAATAGTACGGTATGTCTTAAAACATGAAGGAAGACAGGCCTCTGGAGAAATGCCACTTGTATAGGGCAAATTAAATTGACTGCTCGTGAGCTCCCATGTGGACAACACTACAACTGTTATGGATTTTTGCGTTTCTTTTTATTAGAAATCAATCAGCTAATTGAGAGAGAATAGTTGAAAGTGATGACCGTGTGGTACGACACATTGCAATGTGGCTTGGGCTAAATTGCATTTGAATCAAGCTGCACAATAACCCCAGATGCAAAGGAATTTAGAACAGGTGTCCAAGGGTCTATAAACGAAATATCTGGCTGACTGAACAGTGTGAAACTCTCAGAACGGTACTCCATTATTACTCTTACCGTGGACGGTGAGCGTGGCCGATGCCTCCGCCTTGCCCACCATGTTCTCTACCACACAGGTGTAGGAGCCTACATCAGCCGAAGTCAGGCGACGGATCTTCAGGGTGTGGTCCTCACGAATTTCATATCTGGATTAAAACAGGTATCCATGTATCAAATGTTGCCATGTACACCTAAGCTTTATATCCACAGAGACTCAACATGTGTCAGCTGGCGACATAGATCAAACAAAGAGAGGGAAAGGGTGCAGGAGAAAGGTATTGTGTGATGAAAGGGGACCAGTTGATGAGTCATACCTTCCTTTGGGCAGGTCGCCATCGTCTTTCCTCCAGCGCACGGTGGGAACTGGGTCGCCACGGGCCTCACACCTGAACTCTACACTTTGGTCCACTAACACCACTTGGCTGCCTGGGCGACGCACAAAGCTGGGACGCTCTGCACAGATGAAAACAGCACACACGTTTAAAGTCAGAGCACAGAACGATAGTACTGGAATGAGGTTTCCATTAACTGAAAGTCATTACATCTGTTGCTTTGATTCCCTCAATTAATCTTGGTTTTGTTCTTGTTAGGGAGGCTTTAGTGCTAAGTTTGAAATTAGATGGGAAATGTACATGAAACCCAGTGGAAAAAGCCATTCAGAAGTTTAAGTTTTAGGTCCTGGAACGGAAATGATGAAATAATGTGAAATAATCTAATTTTGTTTTCATGCAGACATAAAATAACAAGGTCATAGCCAAACCATGGTTAACCACAAAGGTTAAATAAGGCAAAAATACATTCTAGACTATATGGACTAGACAGTGCACATAAGTCAAACAAAACAAAAAATTGTGGTACATATATATGGTTTTAATTACTCATGACTAGACTAAATTCATTGAGGACAGGACTCTGAACAAGACCTGACACAGAAAGCGTAACCTCTTGTGTCATCTTGTTAACCCCATCATCCTCAAGTCCGGCTCTGACTCTCTCTGGTCAGCAAATCGAACACTACAGGCTCACCACAGCACTTTAGATTTTATATTCACAAGATGTTTCCTGAAGCTCCCTGAACACCTTCCATCAGGATTCATCCCAAAAACTAGCCAGATACTCACTCATATGGACAAACACAAAACGTACGAGCTAGCTCGTTGTTGTTCCTTCTGACAGATTATACGAGGTCACTGAGGAAAGGAGGCGGAGGAAGTAAAAAAAAAAAAAAAAAAAAAGCTGGTGATAAAATATCAGGAGTCTGGACATGATCTCTGCTTGGGACACCAGAGAGTATTGGGTTCAGAGGTCTCTCATGATGAAATAGGGTGCAGCTGCTGGTCACAGGGGAGAAGCTGCCTGGGCCAGGGTGGGATTCCTAGTTAAGTGTGAGATTGGAGATCCTCTCACAGTCTATCTGATAAAGGTCAGTGACACCATTTAGTTCCCTGGGAGATAGACAATCACAGCTTAACATCTGGATTCGGTTTCTCACTGCAGACATGTGTGTGGATGTGTGTGTGGATGTTCTCGTTTAACTACATTTGTGGGGTACAAAAACCGTGAATACAGTATACTTGTGGGGTCCGGACAGCTTTGTGGGGCCAAAATGCTGGACCCCACCACGTTTGAGGGTTAAGACTTGGTTAAAGGATTAGGGTTAGAATTAGGTTATGGTTAGGGTAATGCTAAGGGTTAAGATTAGGCATTTAGTTGTGATGGTTAAGGTTAGGGTAAGGGGCTAGGGAATGCATTATGTCAATGACGGGTCTCCACAAAAATAGTGAGATATGCACTGTGTGTGTATGTGTGTGTGTGTGTGTGTGTGTGTGTGTGTGTTGGATGTGCATGGGGAGTAAAGTAGACAACCAATTAAAAAACTATAATAGAGAGAAAAAGATTTATTACCAAGCACTGTAAGTTCAGCTATTTCACTTTCACGTTCTCCGACCATGTTGGTGCCGACGCACACGTACTTCCCAGCATCGCTCTTCCGGGCATTTGTGATCATCAGCTTCCCCCCGCGTATCTGAGGGAATAGAAGAGGAGGTAAAAAGGAAAAACAGCAAAATTAGAGTCTGAAAGACACTTGGGGTCTGTGGCTGACAGAGAAAACAGAAAACAGCATGACTCAAAGATTACAAAACATTTCCTGATTGCATTAAAGAATGCCTATGAGCACTTACTGACCCAAAGGCCATTACACAGTAATGTAATGTACTCACAAACACATAATGGCTTGGTGCTAAAGAGCATTTTTTTCTATTGGGTTTTTGCTTTGAGCTTACAAAGACAAACTGGACTACTCTGTCTCTAGGCTTGTTCTGCTGTTTCCTACTCAGCTTCCACTTGAGGTCTAAATCACTATCCGTCGGCCTGAACCTCCTCAAGGTAAGCTGAGCCAAAGAACACTTTCCCAATCCAACACAGCCGCAGGTCCCAGAGGGAACACATAAGGCACTGCAGGACTGCGAGCACTTTTTCCAGTCGCCTCAAAGACCTTCAGGACAGCTTTGTCTATTATTGTGGGGAATGTTTTAAAGAATAGGTTTCTTGGATTTTTTTCTCTGTGTGTGCATACAAATACAAGTGCGAGCAAGTGAACATCCATACGAGCACACATAAACGGCACACACAGCCAGCAGTGAATGTGTGTTTGTCCAGGTGAATGTCATGTCTGTTATTTCCCAGGGCTTTGATTACAGGCCAGAGGAGATGCTTTGTTCTCAGGCAGTCAGAAAGACAGCCCCGGCCCCAGCACAGGCCCCTCAGCCCTTCTCTCAGCTCACAACCATGCCAGTCAGCGCAGAGACAGACAATAGCATGGTGCACCAATGATCTCTTTTTCCTTGATGGAGGCTTAAGGTTTTAAATGTACACATCAGCTTGCAAGACCAGGACCACCACCTGCAAGCATGTAATCAATAGCCTCATTAGAGTGCCACTAACAGAGAGCTTGACACACAATATTGCAAATGCGTGACTGCCATTTTAAACTCAAGCCCTCCTACATGTGTGTTCACTTGCGAGCTATGATCCGTCTCTGTAAGTCTACGTCACTGTACTCTGTAGTCAAGTTTTCATCACTTGCACATGACGAACAAACTTAAAACGGTGTATTTATGGATTTTAGTTTTTATATTGTACAGTTGTAATAGTAAGTCTTATTCCTGAAGGACAACTTTGCCACCGCACACATTCTTCTGGATCTAAAGGATTCCTCAGTCCTTTACCCCTGTTTAATATTCATGGTAAAGCAGGAGGGGAAAAGAACTTGAAGAGGCTGTGGACGGCTGGCTTATTTAGGGCACCCCGTGGTGCTGAAGGGGTTTGAAGTATCATTATGTTACTGTTTGTTTGAGGAAAGGCTTAACAGTTAAAACTCTGTGACACTCACAAAGGCCCAAGGTCAGGGCAGACCATAGAGCAGAGAAAGAGGGGGTGTACTATTGGTTCCACAGGGCATTGACATGAGGATCCACTTAAGGCCCCATCCACTCTATCCATATTCGTACCTCTGTGTGTCTGTGGCAGTTTCCCATTCTCCACAGGCATATTTGGAGTGCCAGAGCAGCAGGGACTCTGAGTGCAAGTAAATGAATGCAGCAGCGGTGCTCTTTTTCTCTGCATGCATATCCTCTCCACACAACACAGCGAAGCACACAGGCTGCTGAAAGCACCAACAATCTGACCATTATCCCTGCATTACAGGGAGATGGCTCTATCCTGTTGCCTTTTGTCTCATGTCATTTGGCTATGCTGATAATGGGGGGGGGGAGTCTCTATTCAGCGTGTTCTCTGTTGGTGTTCACATAGCCGTATATTTTTCAGGCTGATAATTAGCCACAACTATTGCAAAAAAGGAGGAAGACAATGTGCTGCATTCGGGCCGTTTATGATGTAGCCAACAAACTCTTGCTCTCAGCAGACAATGGTCTAGTCTTAAATACTGGCAACGTTTCTGTTTATTTATCCTTCACTCATTGTTGGTGAAAGACCTGTTTGACAAAGTTGGGAAGAATGTGGCCAGCTGCTGCTGGTGGTAGAGCAGAATTACAGGGTAATAGCCCTACCTCACTCTTTATGGCTCAGTGGGAAACTTTCACAACCGCCCCACATGAAGTCATGAATATATGCGAGATGGCACACAGCTTTTCTGTGTGTTTACACACACAGCTGACTAACATAGATAGAAAAACAGAAGGGTTGCTTCCGCCTCTCTCTGAAGTTCATTCCCTCTTTATGCTGCAGCCACCAAAGCCAAGCCGGCCCTATTCCAGTGAAATGCAGTACAGAGAGAAAATGGTCTGGGACCTCGCTCTGATCACCAGTGATCACCAAGGAGACTGCACGTTCCAGCATGTTGCATGGTGCGAGGAATGAACTGAACCAAACACTGCACAACAATGCAGGCTGGATGAGAAAGGGGGGTTGGAGAGGGGCTTTGAAGAGCTCAGCTGTTCATCACATTATAAAGATTCCAGCCTCTGCTCCCTTCTCTACTGTTCTATATTCACTTGTATCAAATTAACAGTACCATAAACAAACTATGGCCATCGCCCCATGATTGTCCTATTTCTAATACAACTTGATCTGTTAACATGGGTGTCCACAGGCGACCGTGCAGACTCCCATCTGTCACCAAAGTTGATTACACATACTTAGATAGACATACACGATGTTGAGCACTACTTTCAAAGTGCTCATTTGGGAACACTCGCCCTGTGAGGTTTCGTGCTTGACAGGAAGTTTACAGTGAGCAACACCAGCTGGTCCACACAGCTTTGATAAATCTACCAGACCCTGTTTTTAGTTCCACAGAAGGCCCAACACTGCTGCCGGCTACAAGGACACAACTCTGAGCCATTTAGCCTGTGTTACAGCAGCAGTGTTCGCAACATTTACTCCAAAGATTTCACCCATTCAGCACAAAATCACATATACAGGGGCTAGAATGGAGCTTACTACAGAAATGATTCATAAAATGTGTGTGTGTGTTGTATTTGTCAGGCTAGATATAAGTACGGGGCCATGTGTGCGCTATGCCTAATACTGAGTTGAGGCCATGTGTGCGCTATGCCTAATACTGAGTTGAACCTGGGCTGCTTTGTCCTCAAAGTACCTCTCTCACTCTACAGTTAGGTAGTTTGCTGTTGACGAACAAAACTGAAAAGTCAAATAATATTTTTTTTTCAAATAGATCAACATTAATTGTCTTGAATTTAAGTTTATGTTGCATTTGGCCGAAGATACCATCTATAGTGCAACAGTGGGCACAAATAGGTAGTAAGGTGTGAATACAGTTAATACATGATCCAAATGTGTAGAAAACACAATACAAACAGTAAATCCAAAGGCCACAAGAGTTCACAATTTAGGCGTAGCAGTTTCGTGCTTATCAGTAACTGACTTGACTCAGGAACAGATTTGATTTGATTCACTTTAAACTAGATTATACGCTTGTTTCTTTCAATTAGTGCTCAACGGACACACACGGACTCCAAATCTTCTGCCTGTGCAGCTTGGAAAATAGAGATGAAGAGAATACTCACACTGTTTATGAGTTAGAGTTGCAATCAGGGCTCAATGCACACAACCTCATTGGCCCTCGCTGAGCACAACAGTGTTCAGTCATGTACAGTCCTCCGTTTAAGGCAGACAACAGCGATAAATCACTGTTTCAACTTGCTGAGTAATGAAAATGTATTGAGTTCAAACCTACAGGCATACTGAATGTAACATCTATATTAGTAGCACATGTCTATTATCTGGGCAAGTCATGTCCATGACTGTACTGTGAAGATTGTCAGCACTTGAAGGCCAAACTATGACTGTTCAACAACTGCAAAATGTCTAGCCCTTAAAACCCCACCAGTCAGTTTGTGAAGCTTGGATCCAGACCCACAGCTAACTACTTCCTCATTACTACCTGTGTTAGCTAAGTGCTGAGTCAGAACCTTTACTATACTTACGTCTCTTCCTGCTCAAGGGAAACGACTATGGACACAAAGTTGTGTTTGGTTGAGACAGTTTGAGGTAGGATAATTCAAGACCTTTGGTAAGCAAGAATGAAGAACTGATTGATACTGCAGTGACGGGTGTGCTGTTGTTTTAATTAAAGCTAAATAATTGGTGCTTTGGTTGTAAATCACATGGAGAGTGTTGTTTGGATTCTGCAGGCGCTGCTGCTGAGTACAACTTTCTCCTCTTTGATTCCAGTCAGCTCATTTCTTCCTCCTAATCTACGCTTCTCCGAGCTGATTTCATCAGCAGGCCATCCCAAATCAATGCACTGGTGCTGACTGATTCTATCTACCCCAGTCATTAAAGGTTGTAGCCACTGAAATGGGCTGCTTTGGGTTGGGTAATTGCTATATGGGAATAATGAGGCAAACAAATCAATCTTTCAACAAACACTGAAGTGGTGGTAATGACGTGACCTGCATCACTGGGTTGTTCTATCTCATACATTTAAACACATCATCCTTATACACAAAGCAGTCTTCAGGCATCAATAGATTAGCCTACGTGTCAGCAATAACAATTATTTAAGGTACTTAGAGTCTTACAGTAATTCTCTCATCTCGGTCGTCAATGTTTATTCCATCTTTTTTCCACGATATGGTGGGTTCAGGATGTCCGCGTGGAGGTTGACACTCTAGGACCGCCGGCTCTCCTGCTGCCACAATCACATCGGCAGGGTTTTGTCTGAAGTCATCGCGTAGAACTGAGAGAAAACAGAAAGAAGAGGAAGAGAAATAATTAAAACAATGTCAATATATCCTGCGTTGGGGAAAAAAAACAGTTAAAGAAGCAGATAGTTTTAAAAAGCATATCACTTTAAGCTGTTGCTACATTTATAAAGCCGAAGGCAGCAAGTAAAACAGCAGCCGAGCTGTATTGAGACACATAATTGGTTCCACGCAGATAACTAAATATAAGGCACGCATATCGATTTACTGCACCATGAAAACAGCAATAATCCCACCAACTGTATCATAGGATATAAAAATGACTAAATAAAAAGATATATATAGTACAGGTTACTGTATGTACTAGGGGTATACAGTTCCTATTTGCTTTCCAGCTTTCTCCCATGATAACCTTACTGGCAATAAGCTTTACACCAGCAATGATGAATACATATTTGTGTCTATCAACATCTCTAAAAGCAATGACCTTCGTCTTTGTTGACCGAACACACACACACACACACACACACACACACACACACACACACACACACACGCACACACACACACACTGAGGATCACCTCTCAATCATCGCTTCTTCATCTCTCCCTGATAGTCCATGTTTACACCCCCCATGCTTATACACCCGTGTTATATTCACATAGATGAAAATCTACATTAGATCCAATCCACCATTGCTGCATTGCTAAGGACTTTGCTAGGATACGCTTCTTATTTGCATTGATTTTCCCTGGTAGAGGCGCTGTAAAAAAGATGACACTGCCATGATATTCATTATTCGACATAAGAGATGTCTTCTTCTTTGTTAGTAATTTCAAATACTAAATAGATGTGGTTTGAGAGATGAACTGAGCAATTGTGATTAAAATTTGGGGCGGAATGCCAAATGACAAAACCTGCCTCATCTAAGATACTTAGGCTTTGCCTGCCCGTCCCATCAGAATATCACATCAGTATCATTACTGAGTATATGCAACAAAGCAAATCAATGCATATCAGAGGCAGAGGAACAACATATCTCTAGAGTCCGCATCTGTGGCGTTAAAGGTAAACTGGAGTTTTATTGAGAGGGGAGAAAGTAATGAAAAAGCCACCAGCTCCCTTCTGCAGACAGTGTGCCAGTAATCATTTTCCCAGCTTTACTGCACATACATATAAAAACATATCTATAGTGCTTGTAAATTTCAAGCTGAAATTCAGGCCACACACACAGTATGGAAGGCCGGCGCAGTAAGTGCATTGTTATCCCTTTGGTATGTATGGAAAAGTAATGTGATTGCATGCTTGTGTCTGTGTTTTGGGGATAAAACCGAGCTTTTTCCGCCTATTGTCTCACGCTCCTCAGCTTGCTTTAAAGGCACCTCAGTCACAGATCAAAGTTAGGCTCACTCCAGGACCCCTCACCTACTGACAGCCAACAAATTCTTGACTAAACCCTTTAAGCACTTAATTGGACATTGCCGAGCCGAGATACTGCTCTCTGCTTCTTGTAACATGTAGCGGGAATCCAATTTAACAGTAGGAACCAGCTTTTGGAGTAAAATGGGTGGTAAAAGCTTCCACAGTCCATTGCTGCAACATGACACCTACACCTCCATAAGTACAGCTGTCACATTACATAGCCTCAATTCTTTAGCATAGGAACAGTATTTATCAGAAACAATGCAAAAGGACTCCTCAGATATTGTGACTTATACGCTGAGGTCGCCTACAGATACATGCAGTGCGCTGTACAGCGATGAATAACAAATGTGTGTGACACTCTACATTTTCCACACCCAATCTGATCCAATTTAAACTCTGCCGTGCAGCTGCATGGCGAGTGAGCTCATTTGGTATGGTTAAAAGCAGATACAGTCATCCAGGAATGCAAATGTAAACACTAAACATCCGATCCATTACAACGCCGGCTCCATCTGAAGAAACACTGTCTCTATATTGTATCTTTGACCTGTTCTAAAGAATGTTAGTGTAAAAGTCGGCACTTCAGTGTCAAAAACTGAATATTCTGCAGTCAGCCCGGGTTTGTATAATACCTATAAGTGCCTATTTTTAATTGTTCAAACATTGATTGGTTGATCAAGATTATGGAAGGAAGTAAGGAAAGGAGAGAATATGAGAGAATTTGTGTTTTTCTTGCACAGCTAATGCAGAGCTTGTAATAAACACTTGGGTGAGTAAGTTCAGTAACTTTAACCGTGACATTAAGTGCACATGGCCTCCTCTCAGTGGGTCTCTACCTCCCCTGCTGGTCTCACTGGAACTCATTCTGCTAACACGCATCTGCATCTGTCCCTCTGGAAAATAAAAAGGGATGTGCGGCGAGGATAAGAGGAAAAAAGGATGCAAGCTGTATCGACTAGTTGGAGGCCCGAGGGATAGCTGGCACCATTTGGTGTTTACACCAACAGCGCAGTGACCTCCACCCCTCCTCAACAGCACTAGCTCCATCACCTTGCTGCCCTCTCTCCTCCTCCAAACCAACACCTCTTTGTTATAAACACAGCTGAGTGCAGCGCAGCAGACAGCCCGAACATCTGCGTAGTGGAAAACAAAATCCTCTGGGATGGAGGCAGAATGAGCGGGAGGGAGACCGACGCAGCCAGACAGTCTGTCAGAGAGACATACATACACAGATCTGGACGGGGTACAAAGCCCCAACTCTTCCGCTAGAAGCCCTGTCAGATCCGGAGCTGTGGTGGAATCGGTTGCCTCTGGCCCCCCTGGTTTAAATAAGGCATCCAGCGTCCCTCCTTCCTGTATAAATACTGCATAAGACCCTGCTCGCTTGCATCCCTTGCTGTTCCTGTTCTAGGACCCAGAATTGGGTGAAAAAATGGGATGAAGAGTCTCTCACGCTGTGTGCTGCCCTGAAAGTGTGTGTGTGGTGTGGTCTGTGTCTGTGTTTGGGATAATGAGCCTACTCTACCATTCTGTCTCTCTAGTGAGCCTGCAGCTGTCCCCTAGCAGATAATATTTCCTGCGCCATTAACAGGGAGGCCCAACTCAATGTGTGTGTGAGTGTGTTTGTGTGTGTATATAGAGAGATTTTCAGTTTGTGGCTTAATATGTGCAAATGGGCCAGAGTCACAGGTCCCAGCATGAAGACGCCTCTTTGTCCGTGCTGGATTTGCTCAGATATGCTGATGATGGGATGAAACAGGGAGGGAATATCCGGCCCCCGGACGGATATCAATACGCTCTGTCAAGGTAAAGGGATCTGTTGTGCATTGCATTTCCTCTTTTCCGTAGGCCAAGAACAAAACACATCCTATCTCATCTGGCTTACATGCCTCGCTGCATGGAACAACCATATCTATCAAAGCAGAGGCTTAGTTTGCAAACATGGCAAACATCTGTAGTGCCCTGCCAAGTCCAGTCTAACCGCATTCTACTGTACTGTATGATAAATCGCTCACAGGTCCACAGTAGCAAATTGGAGTTGTGCTGAGGCTAACCCAATTAGTGGCCATCATTTCTTACATCCAAACCTTCCTTTAAAGGTCAGCTGAGACGGCTGCTCTCAGCCCTGAAAGCTCCCAGGTCCATCACCCCCACAAACTATCCTCTGTCTACCCACACACTCACACATGCACTCTTTTCCCCAGGAAATTGAAAACAGATGTTTAAATGTCAAATTAAAATGAGATTCCCCTGCGCTGCCCCTCCAACATTAATGAAAATGAAGACTTAATGCCACACACAAGTCTTGGTGGGTGGATCAGATGAGCTTTGTTCTAAGGAAATTAAACCAAGTACAAGAAGCTTTCCTGAAAATCTTTGGAAGGATACAAAAACAAACCCACCAGAGAATTAAAAGAGTTATCGGAAGGCACCCCGAGTCAATCCTGCACAGAGAAACAGCACAGCATGGGTCTCGCCTTTGGCTTGGATCTTTCCTTGAAACAGAATGGACATGGCTAGCCCTAAGGGAAGCAGAATGAATGATAACAGCAGGGACAATGAACTAAAGACAGGAAGAACAGAAGAAGCTAAGAAAAAGAAGGACTCTGCTATATATAATGAAAGATAATCCATCTCTTTCCCCTGTCTCTCCTCCTGATTTCCTGAAGGTAATTCTGCTTCTTCTGTACTGATCAGATTTGCTTCACAAACTACCCCCAATGAAAATAAAACATTATTTGATAGTACCTGAGGATATACAGTAGGGACGAATGGACAATAGAACAAACACTGAGAAAATATCAAATGGCTAGGCAGCCCCAGATGTTCATGGTTATATGTGACTGCCCCAGCTGCAGTAGAATTGCTCTTTCTCTCCCATTCATTTACTGTCAAAGCCTCTCTGTGATGCAATAAGGAGACAAGTCAAAATCTGAATAACAGCAAAAAAAGGCCATATAAGAAAAGGGCATGGATGTTCCAATGCTATTTATTTCACATGTAAAAAACACATTTTCATGGTAGCTGCAGCATATTAAAAATCTAC
Organism: Percina caprodes; assembly: GCA_013375575.1. Classification (NCBI taxonomy): domain Eukaryota; kingdom Metazoa; phylum Chordata; class Actinopteri; order Perciformes; family Percidae; genus Percina; species Percina caprodes. Next base: position 1,082,303 of record JABXJD010000113.1, on the reverse strand, counting down.
CCCATTCTGGCCAGAGGACAAATGTATCTGCATTAAAACAGAGCTTACATTGGCTGAGCTCCCTTAAAGTGCATTTCTACTGTACAACATAATTCCTCTCTGAGTGTTGTTTATGTCATAAGCAAAAATCTGACTTTTTCACAGTGCAGCTAAACCCTTCCATATGATGATGCTTCTCACCTTGCCTCCAGCTCTGTCCTGTGGGACTAACACCTCTCATTCTCTCCCTCCATTCAGCTCCCACTTTGTTTCTAAATTCCCTCTCAGCATTTGACCCCCTTATCTTACCTCTCTGTCAGCTCACACACACTGAGCAGCTTAAATCAAAGGCAGGCTCATAGCAATGGTGCGTTAACCCATGCCACTCTAATGCAAAGGCTGATGCAGGTGGATAATTTGCCAGCGGTGTGCGTACAGTGTGTGTGTGTGTGTGTGTGTGTGTGTGTGAGCGCGTGCATGCGTGCGTGCTCTGCATAAATCTGGAGTTTTGCTGGTGGGTGTGAAGACATAACAGGACTCCTACCATACTCTGGAGAACCACTGCCTCCCTTCTCTCCCTCCTCCTCTACCTCATTCCCTTGTCTACCCCCCCCGACTCCACCGCCAGGAAGATGAGATTGGACATGGCAGACTCCCCTCTCTTTCTCAATCTGGCTTTAGTTCCTCAGCTTTGAGCTCATGCCCTCTTGTGCACCCTGCAGACACTCGATCCTGAAGCATAATACTGTCTGGGATAGATGATTATAGATAAACTTCTCAGCTATGTACACATACACAAAGATAAAACTGACACAAAGGGAAGTTGTACCTAATAGTGTGCATCATAATAAAGCAATCATACACTCTTCAATCCTACAAGTTTTGTTCTTTTAGAATTTAATTGATAGATTTCACATTTATATCTAAATGACATATGGAGAAAATAATACCTCTCTAGACAACCGTGACATTCAATATGAGGTCACATCTGCAGAGTCCCATTGGTTAAAAAGCTTGACAGTCTCAATGATTACTCGACCGCAACACACCTTGTGGACACCCGTAAATATGTCAACGAGAGCAGATAGACTATTACCCAACTGGCCTTTAGGGTTTGCACCTGCACACCCCGGATGCCATGAGGTCATCCTCCACATTCAGATGTGATGTCACTAAACAGTAACAGGATTCTCTCATTACCTCTTAAAAACATTCAGAGCCTGAACAATAAACTACAGGAGTCCATAAGTAAAAAAAGACAAACAGACATAGATGTGCCTGTCAACATGTTCTCTCAACTTAAAAGGACCACATCTTGAACGTTGCAGATCTGCTGAGACTGTGACACTGATGTGATCAGCATATGTGCTACTAACTGTAGAGATATACAGATACAAATGTAAAGCACACCATGTAGGGATATGAATCAGGCTGGCCCGGGTGGTGTGTGGATTGGAGCATGGGTAAGGGGAGGGGGGGTAAAGGCATTCACACTGTGCTGTGCCAGGTGATTACAGTCTTTACCTGGCACCAAGCGCAGATGGCTTTGCAGATCTTTCAGTGGCACAGCAGAGGGCATATCTGCACTCACTGTGGTCCAGTGAGGCTGCAGAGAGCCGAGTGCAGAGGGTTCAATCTCAGCGCTTCATCTTCTATATTACACACGCTTCAACACACACATGTAGACCTCATGCGCATATCCAACAGCAATTATGTCGCTACATAAAGAAACACAAACATGTGCACACACTCACACACAGGCACTCACACACACACCACATAAAGGAAGCCTTGCCCCACAGACAGAGAGGCCATTGAGTGCCTGTGTTTGTTTAAATGGTCATAAGTCTTCTCGTCCGTCTTGGAGAGAGAGAGAGACGGCATTTGGTGGACATGGAGAAAGGCATAGAGGGCAGCGGGGAGGCAGCTTTATATGAGTAACTGAGTGAGCGAGTGAGCGAGTGAGTGAGTGAGTGAGTGACTTGGCACCTCATAGTTCAATAAACAGGGCCTGTGTGATTGGAGTGGTGGGTGAGCAGGAGTTGGACTAAAATAAAGAGTGTAGCTAGTGCCGGGACAGCACAGGCAGGAATGTCGGAGAAAAGAAACAACTCTCTCTCTGACAAAAAATGTTTAAATAAAAATAAAAAAAGAACTCCCATAAAATTCTGATAAGAACAGCAGCCACTAAACATCTGTATGGGATTATCACATTTAAATGTAATGATTGAAAAACAAAAACAAGCCATCTGTGGATTCGTCTGCCTTTGACAGATCAGCCCCTACGCTCTGTGTGCATATGAAAGTGATTTCAAGCCTGATTCTGAAGCAGTGTGTGTTACCTGATGTGGAAACACAGCATCACGTTTCATGGTTACTAAATGCACTCAAGACATGTATAGTTTTCTCATTAGGGGCATTGGCCAAGCTAAATCAAATATTCCGTTTACACAGCATAGAGCTGATGCCAATGGAAGACATTCTGTTTCCATTCAGTTTCACAATGCAGTAAAATAATAATGAGGGAGATATAAGTAGAAGAAGCAGGTAAATCAACATTTATTACTAGTGGAGAATTGTGTTCATTTGCAGCACCCTGGCAACAAAAGGATTTAGGGATAGCAACATTGCAGCAGTCAACGTTGCACTGCCAATACTTATTAGGGGCGGGAATCACCAGACGCCTCCCAATACGATATCATCACGATACGGTATTATTGCGATTTTAAACATATTGCAATATTATGCAATATATTGCAATTTATCACCTTTTTTCCAACTTCTAATTTTTCAGAATTTCAAATGATATCCCCAAAGGAAACTGTAATCTGTCTTCTGCCTCTGTTGCCTACTGCTTGCTCTTGGTGGCAATTGTTGGGTTTATGTAAATAACATTACAGAGTACGGTCTAGACCTGCTCTTTTATGAAAAGCGCAAGGAGATAACTGTTGTCGGGATTTGGCGTTATGTAAACAAAATTGAATTTAATCGGTTTTATCTAAAAATATACATTTCTCGGTTTGTTCATATCTCTTCAATTGTATTGCGGCAAAATGGGATTGTCAAGCAGACAAATTGACCAACACATATAAAATAAAAGATACTTGGCACCTGTGTATCGATACAGTATTGCCACTGAAAATATCGAGATACTATGCTGTATCGATTTTTTCCCCCACCCTTAATATTTATGTGTCTTCATTTTGCAAGCCAAGCTGGACTCTACTATTAGGAACAAATATGCGAGCTGTATGAGTAAAGCCTATCTTCTATATTGTTAGTCCTGTCTATTGATGGAGATCCACGGCCTACTCCCTGAAGACAAGGAGCATTAGAAAACCCCATCTCTCACCACTCACTGTACTGTGTCTCGAGCCTGAAGCTCTTTGCATAGAGATACAAAAGAGCAGATGTAACACTATATGACACACACACACGTACACCTGTACAGTATGCTCTCTCATTCTCTTCCTCTATCTCCCTCTCACACACAATACAGGCCGAGACAATGGGGCTCTGCACATAGCCCATATTAGCCCTCTGTGAAGCTAGGTCATCATTTATAAATCTTCACATTCTAAGCACTGTTCTTCATTTATGGAAAATTCAAAAGCCATCAAGCTTATCAAGCTAAAGCTCATTAAGCAATTCAAACTCTATGAGTTAGTTAGTTTTTTCCTAATAAGTGTACCTCTAAGGACCTTGCTGTAAACCTTTCCATTGGAACTACTTTAAGTAATAGTACCAATGAAAACTGCTGACAGTGTGTTCTGTGGATTATCTAGAGTAATGGGGGATATTGATTCTGGAAAGAGATGTTGCGGTTACACTTTTGAAATGTCAATGCTCTGTGCACAATAAACTGAATTAACTTCCTTTGTTTTGGGGCAGAAATCTTAGAGGTGGATATCTTAAAACCTGGCACTAAAACCATCGAGTTGTTAGGGGTGTACATCACCAGAGGCCTCACGAACGATAGCATCACAATACTTATGTCACGATATGATATAATTGCAATTTTAAACATATTGCAATATTCTGCAATATATTGGAATTTTATTATTTATTCCCAATTTCAAATGATGTCCCCAAAAGGAGACTTTGTCAACAAAGATACATTTCTCTGTGGCTTCTGTGTGTCGATACAGTATTGCCACAAAAAATTTCACAATACAATGCTGTTTCGATTTTACCAGTGGTGTGTGCCGTTTTTTTGGAATTCTTTCCTCTTTCTTTGCCCCCACATGTTTCACTTTTTTCTCCCTGCTGTTCTCCCTTCTGTTTCTGTGCTCAGATTTACTAGACTGCGCTAGTCTGTCTGAGTCTTCACAGTGTAATAGGATTTTGCTATTTGAATGTATGCACATTGTACATTTGTCACCATAGAATGTTCATTAAAGTAAATCCCTTTACTGCTAGAAAAGCAGGCATAAACACGCCAAGAGCAGTGGAATATCTTTATCCACTTGTGCCTTAATCCGACTACATGTTTCACACAGCTCAGTTCACATTGTGTCAGTTATGTTTGCTGACAATATCTCACTGTGAGCTGCCCTCCCGTCTGTGTGGCCCCACCAGCTAACCCTCTCCCAGCATCTGCAAAGACGAGGGCCTTATTAAAACAATCTTCCCAATTAACATTCCAGGCCCCTGGAGCCCCAGCAGCCCTCCCCATGGATCTCCTCCAGATATGACCCCTCCTCAGCTCTACAATGACAAAGAGGCTGTGTAGGACTTGGACCAGCCACGGGACCCTTGAATATAACTGGACTAAGAGGGGGATGTGAGGCAACTTGTTTTTCTTCTTGAGGAACCAAACCTGTTACATGTGTGCTTGTTTGTGTGTGCATCTGTGCAGTGCATGTGTATGTCTATGTGAGTGAGTGTGTGTGTGTGTGTGTGTGTGTGTGTGTGTGTGTGTGTGTGTGTGTGTGTGTGTGTGTGTGTGTGTGTGTGTGTGTGTGTGTGTGGAGACAAAAAGAGAATAAAGGAGAGAGAGAGAGGATTGATACACGAACGGATAAATGAGTTACCACCGGTCAGGGCGGCACTGTCATCACAAACGTTCCTAATTTGATGTGACAGGCAGTGATATGGGCTCATTTGCACAGGGTGGATAGCTCACGATCCCAGCCAGGAAGGAGAACTGTAAGAGGAGCTTGTCAGCTAGCTAACACACACCATCAGAGAAATTACATCCATAAACACAGCATGCTTTCCCGCAGAGTGCCTTTTGACCCCTGTCAGAGCGTTTTAGAACATCTGCTGCCGATCTTTTCTTTTCTCCTGAGATCTCACGGCCAGATTACAGGACGCTCCCCAGCCTCTCGCTCATCTTCCCATAACAAAGTTATATTATCGACAAACAGTGGGGACTGATACAGTGTTATTCTATACTGGTGCTGTACAAACAGGACCAGGGCGGGGGGGAGATGATATCATGAGACATGAGACCTGTTACAATGACTGCGCGTCTGGCTTCGCTTCATGTCAGAGATAATGGAAATCACAAACATTATACAGCTCCTGCTTGCCTCAACTCAGCTGGACCTTCCATTGGTTAACGTCCAACAAAGTCCACTGCTACAGCAAATTATGGCCGAGTCTAGTAGGTTTGTGTGATCACTCATATCCAGGCAGGTGTGTTTGCTTATGTTTTAGGTTCTTTTACTGACTATGCTGCGAGTTTGTTTGGGCTACACCTTATTAATGCATGCTTAATGAGATCCAGTGGGCATGCGGTGCGCGGATGTTCTCTCCTTAACATATGTCAAATAAAGTAATTCAAAGCAGAAAAACTTAGAAGCATCACTTTCATCTTAGGTTGGAGTAATGGAAACCTTAGCCTAACACACATAGTTTCCAATGAAAGTCTAATTTGATAGTGGTTTAGCAAACAGTGAAAAAGTGAGTGATTGTTGTGCAGAACAGCGCGCCTTGGTCGGAACCATAAACTAGGATTACATCAGCGGCTGTTGCGGAGGTGACTGTGGAAGAGTAATATGATAGCGGCTGTGTGGAGGGGAAACAGGCAGGCACAGAGGAAACTGGGGAAGGAAAAAAACACAAGAGGATCCAATGTAATGTTACAGCAGATCCCTCAGCCTTTCGTCATGGCCACTTTCATTTCCACCATGCTGAGCCCTCTCCAATCACTTTACCAGGCACAGGGGAGGCAGGGAGAGAGGAGGAAGAGGGACGAAAAGAGGAAAAGGTGGAGAGGTTAAATAAAAGTGTGGATGTGGTGGTGGTGGGGGGGAATATAGGGCACAGGAATGTTAAAGAGGGTGAGACAAAGCAAATAAGGGTTCTGGGATCCAAACATGTGTGGCTGCTGCAGAAGCTCCAGAGGGGCACATCTTTCTCTGATCAGTTGCTGTCCACATTTCAATGGCTTCCACATGGACCCTAAACCCTCCCAGATGCACGCCGAGAAGATGAAACAATGCCCATTTCCCTATCTAAGAGGAGATCTGTTACAGTGGGAATAGATACCGATTGGAACGGAGCGAGGGGAATGCTGTCAGAGATAGTGTGCCAGAAAGAAATACAGAGCTGAAATTTCATCTTTAGCACTTGCCTACCACGTGAGTGCGTGGGCAAGTGCTACATTGCCAAACATTATAGCTATAAAGCTATAGCTTTTCACTGCATTTGTCAAGTTGTCCAACATGCAATATCAAGCATGGCTAATGCCAAGGACAAAGTTTTGTTAGTGTGCCAGAAATTACCCTGATCCCTGTGAAATTGACACTGTGTAAGGTTTCAAGACTGATGTTAAGCCCTGGATTTTCCATCTTTACATTTATATTAGATGAGGCACAGACAAAAGAAATGTCCCTTCGTAGTTTTTTCTCCTTTGTTTTATGGTATACTTTGCTAAGTTAACATGGCTTCCCGAAACATCCCGGTTAGCTGATTTATGTGACATCTCTCCCCAGGGAATACAGCCAAGCCCAGCAGCCGGGGGAATTTACAGTAAGGCTACCGCACCAACTCTACTCAGAGAGGACTCTAAAATCTCTGTTAGATTTATAGAAGTGGGAGAGAAAGCTCTTCCTCCTCTGAGGTACTGCTTTCCTCTTGCGTAGACTCCCTGAGTTCTAGTTTGACAGCCTGAGACTAGCCTGACAAATGAAGAGGAGCCTCACGGTGAATACTGTAAACACATTTTGTGGTTTCTTAACCCTATTTCTGCTTCAGCACTGACTCGGTCTGTCCATTCAAATTCCATCTTCTTTATCGTTTTATTGTTGGCAATTCTTGACGTTTTGCAATCCAATTCTAAAGTCAAGATATTTCTGTCTGATGAAAGCTCATAGCTGTATGAAGGCTCATACAGCTGTCCATTAAAATCACATATGATGGAATCACTTTTACTTTAGTAATGTAATGTTATGCTGTCTGTATAATGTAAAACAACATAAAATACTGAGATGAGACAGACAACTGCTGGCTTTACTGGGTGACAATAAGAGAGAATATTAAATACTGGTTTCATATCTTTTCAATCCCATCCCCGGCTGGCTCTCTCTGTAATACTGTAGGTGATGGATCTGCAAAACATCGACATCTGAAAAAATTAATATATGAAAACCTAATCACATTGAAGAAGCTTCCTCTGGCAGTTAATTCTCTTGGGAAGAAGACACGCCAAGGATGGTATGAAACCTATCAAATGTACAATATAATGAACTTAATAAAGATCAGCCGTTGGCATGTTTCAATTTTATTTTAATAAGGGCAACTTATCCTGGTTCTACTTTCTATTTTATGTTCTCCTTTTAATTTCTCTGTTGCCCGGTTCGTGGCTGTAAGTAGGAATGTTATTTTTATTCTGACAAAAGTTCATTATTGTCATGCAAAGATCTACAATGAACAAGCTTTTAACCTAACCTTTAAAGGTCCCATGACATGGTGCTCTTTGGATGCTTTTATATAGACCTTAGTGGTCCCCTAATACTGTATCGGAAGTCTCTTTTCCAAAATTCAGCCTTGGTGCAGAATTACAGCCACTAGAGCCAGTCCCACAATGAGCTTTCCTTAGTATGTGCCATTTCTGAGTCTGTAGCTTTTGAGGAGGAGAGAGAAGGGGGGTGCAAGGTGGAGGCTGGGGGTTTGGCCTTGACCAACTGCCACTTTGCTCGTTTGAAAGCCATGATGTCTCTCTCTCATCGGTGGGCCAAATTCTCTGGGCGGGCAAAGCAGAGAAAGGGGATAGTCCAGATCGGCCCATCTGAGCTTTCATTTTCTCAAAGGCAGAGCAGGATACCCAGAGCTTGGTTTACACCTATCACCATTACTAGCCACGGGGAAACGCATATTAATATTGAAAAACCTCATAAAGTGAACTTTTCATGCCATGGGAACGTTAAGTCTTAACCATTCCCTTTTCTGTCCGTTCTGCTGAGCAGGTGTCTACAAGGACGACCACCATAAGCATCAACCTCTAGTTCACCCCTTCATAAAAAGTAAAAAATCCTACTCAACATGTGGTCAGCCTAAAGCCCCCGTGCATCGTAGACATATTACTCTGAAAGGAAAAGAGCCCATCTGGAGCAGAGGAGGGGAAGCAAGGAGCAGGGTGGAGAGGAAATTTAAGGAGAAAGAACTTGCTGAATGATTTGGAATATAAGGGACAGCAGGGTAGAAAGACAGAGAAGTATTGAGGGGGAGGGTGTGGAGGATAGTTGGTTAAGTTTTTCTGCCAATGAAGGGTGCAGTGATGCTTGTGAGATCTGGACTGCTTAGGTGTGCTGCACAAATCCAGCTATGAAAGAGGTGAGACAAGGTGAAAAAAAGGACAGTTTAAAACCTTGTATGTCTGTATTATTTCCGAGAAAATAAACATTTAATTACAATTGAAATATAAGCTAATGACAGTGTCACAGTGACGACACACGTGGTGCCATACACACCTTGGCTGCAGAAGGCTAGGCTGAGATAGCAGTGTGTTAGCCTCCAGGTTCCACACACAGGTTTAAGGGAGTGACAGATTCAGTGTGGGGTTCAGTGTGTGTTTCAGGTCAGTGGCCGAGTGTACACACACATCAGTGTGTTAAGAGCGGCCAGGTTGTGTGGTCAGCGGTACATCTGATTAGCACCTGCTGACCCAACCGGTTCAATGCACTCATGGAGCAGCAGAGGAGGGCGTATACCAAGCAAGCGTAAAGGCAAACATGAAACACTGTCCCCGGCAGACAGAGTGCGAGATCAACAAGCATGGGAAAGAAGCAGCAACACACCACCATATTCTCCCCCTTTGTACAACAAATTGAACAACATTACAGAGAGGTCAGGACTCAGCAAACAGATAATCTCTCCCTCTGTACTTGCCAGCTTTCCTGAGATAAGACATGCCTAACGTGCCTTCCATGGGGAGACAATTCACCACAAAATGCTGCCACCGCCTCTACTTTGAGCAAATCATCAAATAAATCCATGTTTAGTTTCTGCCAGGCTCAAATAAGCCAACAAAGCCACGTCAAAAGTGTGTGCAGCTAAAAAAGCGACATTGTGCTCAACAAAGGGGAAAAAGCAAATCAGGGAGAGGATGTGATGGGACTTGTTGCCCTCTGGATTGGCAGATGAGGGTGTTCTGTTTGTTGTGGAGAAGAGTAGTAAGAAAAAAGTAGTAAAGAAGTAAAACAGAGCAGTTAAAATCATGCGGGTGAGACCTGCATGGAAGCACAGGCATAATAAAATGTCCCTCTCCCCTAGTTCAATTGAGGTAGAGTGGCATATTCTGCAGTTGTAAGGTAGTGGACATATCCCAGCATGCATGCGATGGGTATGCTCTCAATTCAGAGTCTAATGCAGTAAATCAGACATTGGGCATGCTGGTCTGACACACTGACCATCTCAAAAGGTTTGATCCTGCAATAATACAGACATGGCCAGACACTCGACTCAGGCTATTAAAGGTTTCATTCCACCTGAACTGCACCTTTTTGGAATGTGGGATGAAACTGGCACACTTGGGGGTGACCTCTGGCTCACCCAGTGGGAGCGTGCACCCCATGTGGGCTGAGGCCTTTGCAGCGGCCCCGGTTTGAATCCAACCTGCGACCCTTTGCTGTGTGTCATTCCCCATCTCTCTCTCACCGTTCCTGCTGGAATAAAAGGGTAAAAGCCCCAAAAAATATCTTAAAAAAGAAAATAAAAAGAAACTGGGACACTTGGGTTACATTATGTCAGACGGTAAAAACTCTGCTAAACACTGCACATATTTTAACTGAACTAAAAACAAAACAATTCATCCCCCTGCAACCAACTGGATAAGTTTTTTCCTCCCCCCCATGCAGTACTAGAGTCCACATGCCTTCTATTGTCCCCACCATGTTGTCTATCTCTGGGAGAGATAGCATCTCAGCCAGCCCAATCTGTGGCGCTCTGTGTCTTTCTGAGACCTGCAGAGTCTGTGGGAGGCAGCACACCTGCACAACAGACAATAGCAGTGGATCCTATAGATTCTGCAGCTCTTTGAAGTGGCGATGGATGTGAGCTCCATACCTCAGGCTCTCTTTTATCACGCATCCCTCTGTGGTTTCAGCACGCAGCCTTTGTGATGAGAGGTGGCTTAAAGATGAGTCGACCAGAGCTTTTAAGGACAGTCAAGTGTTTGGTTGACCAGCCATTCCACATCAGAAAAGATGTGCACATGAGACGTACCCAAAGCAAAAATGACAAGTCTGGAGGGGTGTTCATGCTACGGTACATATCCACTGCGGTCTGATCTGCCAAATCTTCATAGCACAGTTAATTGGCATGGGATCAGGTATCAAAACAGAGACAGTGAAAATATACATGTGGGGGAGAGACGAATCATGGAAGATGACCCGGGAGCTACAGTATGTTTGAGTTGGGGAGGGAAGACAACACACAGACACAACTTTACATTCCACAGCGTATCACATCTAATACCACTTCCTTCAGTCTGTTGGAGCCAGCCCATTGTCTACATGCCTCTTAAGCATAAACTAGCTGTGAAATATGACATCATAAAAAGCAGTGGCTTTTCGATTATGAAGAATCTATGAATTATTCAGAGGCAACTGACAACATTTTTCTCTCTATCCTCATGCCTCCAACCCTGTCTCATATTGTAGTTATCTCCGTTTTTTCTCTCTATTACTGCTGCTCTGTTTTTCCTCTGTATATCAATTTTTTTTGTCTCATCTCTTTATCCCTCTCCCTTTTATTTCCATCCAGTGGGATGAGTAGCACTACTGTTGAGGGAAGAAAAAAAAGGAGCAGAATGTGGAAATGTGGAGTGTAACACTGTGATTGACTGGTGCTAAAGTGGACACCTCGCTTCTTGACAGGGCTACAAAGTCAAGTGAGTGGGAGCCTTGACTAGTAAACAGAGACATCCCAAGCATGCCAGACACTGTTCCAGTGTCAACTCTGTCATCATGTGGCTAAAAACTTAGTAGTGTTGTACTTACAATCCTGGGGTCTGACCGTCTATCTGTCACCATCTATTTTACTATCCCTCCTTAACTGTACATCATCAGCACACGGCCTCAGAATCATAACTCTTACTGTACATCCCAGTGGTTAACTTGCTTGTCTAAGCGTGGTACTGTAGAAATGAGCCAGTCACAGGACTGCATATCCCCTCAGTGGTGACATACAAGGCCATACAGTATGTCTCTGCATAGTGATGAGTAATGATCTCTCTGGGGTTCTCTGCCTAGCTGCATCTCATACATAATGGCTGTACATTTTTCTGCACATACATTTGCTCTCTAGCCACACAATTCTGTGTAATAACTAAAGTAGACAGTTCTTGTTAAAGGTCCCATGGCATAAAACTTTCACTAGTTTTTTTAACATTAATATGAGTTCCCCCAGCCTGCCTATGGTCCCCCAGGGGCTAGAAATTGTGATAGGTGTAAACCAAGCCCTAGGTATCCTGCTCTGCCTTTGAGAAAATGAAAGCTCAGATGGGCTGATCTGGAATCTTGCCCCTTATGAGGTCATAAGGAGCAAGGTTACCGCCCCTTTCTCTGCTTTGCCAGCCCAGAGAATTTGGCCCACCCATGAGAGAGACATCATGGCTTTCAAACGAGCAAAGTGGCAGTTGTTCAAGACCACACACCCGCACCTTGCTCCCCCCTCTCCAGCTACAGACTCCGAAATGGCACATACTAAGGAAAGCTCATTGTGGGACAGGCTCTAGTGGCTGTAATTCTGCACCATGGCTGAATTTCGGGAAAGAGACTTCAGAGACAGTATTAAGGGACCACTAAGATCTATATAAAAGCATCCAATGATCACAATGTCATAGGACCTTTAATGCATCAACTACATAGCCTTCTGCTGATGTACAGTAAGTACTTAAAACCATACAATGTCTAAAGTGCTGTAAAATGGAGGAATTTAAGGATGACTGGGATCAAAGGGTCACTTTTAAGAGCTGTTTTACAGTTGACGCATCCAAGCGTGCGCGCGCCAATGTGACATCAAAATGAAGTATATCTCGCCGGCGCTCCAGGATTTGGAGCACGTGTCCAGAAGGCGCACACCACTCTATTTTTTTTCATTGGAGAAGGAGAAAGAGGAAGCCTGAACGAGGACTCTCAGAGTGACTGCAAGTCTCTCTTGTAAACTTACTGGGTTAGGATGAGTTCTTTTATGGTGAATGTAGACATTACGGCTACAGTATCTGTTATACTGTAAAGGCAATTGGCTGCTATAAAATGTAAGATCCATATTCAAGTTTGGATTTGTACTCTACTGTCAATAACATGCTTGAATACTGTTGAATATATGGAACAGGATTTTGCTTAGGAAAATAAAATTAATAAAGTTGTTTTGGTAGCAGCCTGCATGGAACACATTCATTTTAAGCCAGTGTATATTGTAACAAACTCCAGACTTAAATCAACTAATATTTACTTGGCCCACTACCAGCTACACATTTTGGGTTGTAATTATACTGTATGTGTTTATCAAACGTTTGAGTTTCTAAGTTTTCACCGTGCATTCCCTCATATGGTGAAAGTTACGGGCCAGATGTTGCTTATCACTGTTTTAAGTTAGCAAGCATACATGAGGATATAATTCTGTGCAAGTCATTTGACCTGAGTTGTCCTCTCCTTTACTTTCAATGTGTTTTATGTATTTCCCAAAACATGAATATGGTGTGCCAGTCCAATACAAACAGCCACAGTCACAGAGAAGGTTACAATCCACAAAAACTTCATTTCCTGATCCAAAACACATTTTTTATTCTTTTCTGTAATAACTCCAGTAATAAGAAAGAAAGTGAAATAACTTCTAGGAATAGATGAAGCATGACATCCATTCGCCAACTAGGCTACATGCTCTCATTCTCCCTCGGTTTCATTCAGACCTTTACATGCATATGGCAGCTTTCGGATACTGCACTACAAATGCCTCACAGGTGTAAGAAGGACACTGGGTGCACTGCTGCAAAAACATTGCTGCGTCTGTCACAAACGTACTTCAATTCACGTGCTTTAAATGAGTCACCATCACTAACAAAAAGCAATTGTTTAGAATGGCTGAAGTAAGGAGTAAGTGATCAAGCTGAATGGAGTAGTAAGAGCAATCCATGGCCACTCCACATGAGATAGAAAAGCAATGCCCAGGCTGAAGAGGCCCTCCACCTTGTCATCTGTCCACTAAAAGCTCTCTGTCACTGCTCCTTGCATGCATCCTTATACACCCACGCCCCATATAAGCCCACAATGAGCCCTGGGCTAATGCATAAAACAACACAATTAAAGCCAAAATGGACAACTCCCCACTCCAGTCAAGGTATGAGCATGCAAGAGAGCACTCACTGCGCTTGTGCTGATTTGAGCTTGACCACTCGTGCATGTATATTGTGTGTCTGTGTGTGTTTGCTCTAAGAAGCAGAACAGAGTTGACAGCTCCAGCCAGTAGCCCTTTGACCTGTGGCCTGAAGGGCTAGCATAAGAAGGCAGAGCTGGTTTGCAGTAATTTCTTCCCTCTGGCACAGAATCCTTGGCAGGTCACCATGAAACACAAAAGGCCACAGGCACATGGACCTGATCCAGGATGCCACGCTTGGTTTGAACTCTCTTCCGGATAAATAGAGGAAAAAAATCATTTCCCTCTAAATCCTGGAAGGGAGCTCGGGAACAGTTCAGCAGTGTACACTGTAGTCAAAGAAATCTAAATCAGATATCCACTCCAACAGACCAACCTCAGCTCACAATAATGCTTTCACAGAAGCAATATTTGCTTCCAACTACACTGTGTACACATTACATTGCCTACACAATGGCCCATGTGTTATGGTCCTGATATATTTGTCTTCTTCTGTCTTTTTTCTCCTTTGGGGCAAGAAGAAAATCATTCTTGGTTTCTGTGCTGCCTTGCCTTTCCCCCCATTTCTGTCACAGCTATTATTTCATGAAATCTGACTCCTGGTATTCTGTTTCTTTCCAATTTTCTTTTCAGAAAAGCCCAAGTGTTCCCTTCTCCCATGTCAACCACCTCTTAGTGCACAGCCCAGTGTGCCAAAAATTTAACATACCAAGAAACAAATCCTAAAGCTACATTCATTAAATGTGCCATTCAATTTCAAAATAGAAGAAACAAGCTTTGCTTTTTCTCGAGAATACAAAACCTATAATCTTTGGTATTTAATTCCGTCTTTGTTCTACACTGCTGTCAGCCTGTTTATTTACTCCTCTGAGAGTGTTTGAGCACTTGTAGAGAGACAACATAAGCTCAACAGACTACCAAGGAGTCCCTGACAGCCCTCACATGATTTCCTTTTCCCAAAATAATATACACATTCTAATGTAGACGAAGAAAGAAGCTAATTGACCTGAAATCAAAGCTAATTGGCTTCTACTTAGCCTCTTCCTGTCCTAGAGCAGTACAGACACTGGGGGAATATTCTCTCAGCCAATTCACAGAATACCACCAACAAACAAGCAGTAATCAGCAGTGGGAAGTGTGATACTGGACTGTATCTGCAGGGCGTGGTGAGCCCCTGGCGGAGCTACCGGGTGCAGACGACCTGACCCGAGTTTGGCTGCATGCTGAAGGCTTGGCTGATAGATATCTCTTCCTCTGGCAGTTCCCACCATAAAGCCTCATTCAAACTGCCATACTTCATCTGAGGAGTTACCCCGATGACCCGCCCCCATCTCCCCATGGATCATTTTCTAGATTTTCTTCCGGCACGCTGTTGTAACACTTCTTCTGTGTGTGTGTGTGTGTGTGTGTGTGTGTGTGTGTGTGTGTGTGTGTGTGTGTGTGATGCTGGGGAAGAGAGCAATGCCCCCCCTCAATTTTGGGGGCTTTCGACTTTGACTTAATAACTAAAATTTCTCTCTTGATAAAAATGTTGAGCCATTCAGCTAGGTTTCTAGGTTTTCAGCAGTAAGTGGACTTAATAAATATTTTCATGCCCTGCCTCTCAGGCTTCATAAAGGCTGCCCTAACAGAGAAAATACTGCAACTCCTGTGCATCTTTTAAGGAAAATCTATACTTTGAAATTGTAGTTGACTATGTAATTACAATATTCCTATAAAAACATGCTAGAATTGTAAATTGATAAGGATGTTAAGGAGAGTGAAGTTCTTTTTAACAATTAAAATTATCGTGAAGTGTAATGTAGGCTATCCATCAATTAAAATGCATGTAATGTTGGTGCATCAATAATAAGAAATTTGCTCTGATATGCCTACATTTGTGTCATTATTGTGGTACCATTTTTGTGGAAAGAACTACAGCAAATAATGCATGTGTTAAATTAATAGATGATAGATTGATACATTTGCTTTTATAAGTGTGCGATTGTGTTCTTTCTTTCATTTTCCTTCCCCCATTTCTAAAAGCAAACTTGCGCGCTGTTGTGCGTCGGTTTAGTGAATAATGAGTGTATGGCCCAAAGAGAGACGTTGATTTGATTTAATCTAAGCTCGGCGGATGCATTGAAATAAAAGAGACAAAGTGGAGCACGATACGCAATTTGATCTACGAGGTGCAAAAGCAGAAAATTCACAGTACACAGTGATGGGTAATAAAACAAATGAAGCAAGACTTGAATGCTGCTTGCACCACTGTGGCTGCATGACCTACATCTGTAGACTGGAGGAATGCTGATCCTTATCTAATGTAGGATATAGCCTGAGGACAAGACAAGTCATCTTGGCACACAAACCTCTGTAATCTTCTCATTCACAGTGTTTTCAACTATAAGAGCGGAGCTGCAGAGTCGTTGAGTGTGCCGCTTTAATTTATGTGGCGATAGAGTTTGATTCATGTTACATTCTACAAGGAGAGCCATGAAGTATCCAATGAGAGCCCGGGCAGGGTTACATTAAAGGAATTCCCGTGAACCCTCAGCACTTCAGAGTCTCTGTTTCTCCCTTCCAGACAGATGCCAAAGTCATTGTTTTTCTGAGCCTGCTTTTCAGAGAGAAAACCCGATCTAACTGGCTACCAGTGTCACTAGTGGCCCCCCGTCCTCCCTCGTCATTCAATCCCATCTCTCCTCCTTTCAGGAATGCACTTCAGTCAGTCTTTCTTGTTCTCCCTCCCTCTTCTCTCCGGACCATGGTGCCCTAGGCAGTCTGGGGGCAGTGTGTGCTTGGTTGTCCTAGATCTATTCATCCTCTCTGTTGAAATGGGATACAGTGACCTCCTCTGTGTCCGGTGGTCTCCATCCCAGGCCCCTGTCAGAGATGGAGAACCTGTGAGGGAGGGGGAGGCAACTCAATGGCTGGTCAGGAGATAAGCCAAGAACACGAGCCACTCGGGCACCGCGGAGAGATGATACTGGATCTGAGGGAATGGACCAGCAGGAATGTTCTGCAGTGAGTTTATGTTAACTGTGCCTCAACACTTTGGAGCAACACTCAGAGCCATCTGTTGTTCTGTCATTGTTTGACTCCCTCAAACAAGCAGTAGAGTATATCCAGGATCCAAACCATGACTAACAAACAATGCTGATTGGTGACACATGCCATACTGGACCAATGCAGGGGATATGCACATCAGCGTGACCATTTATATGCTATTTTAAAACACTGTGACATACTTCAGCGCTGCGAGCAAACCCTCGCCTCCCATCAACCCTCCCATTATAAAAAGGGGAATATATGAACCCCCCCCACACACACACACCTCACGAGACATGACAACCTCTTTGCACCTCACATTAGCATAATTTACGTTTATCACGTGAGTTGCAATTTGTGGGGAAAATCTTTCCCCCCACAGGTTTATTATTGAGAGTGTGTCCATTAAAAACAACTGAATTACCATCTCAATTGGCTCACCATAAGGTACAGTGTTTGCAGTCTTTGAAAGAGTAATTGGATCCATTAAGGCAGAAAAAATGCAAGAGACGTAAGATCCAGGTTCTTTTGTGTGTGTGTGTGTGTGTGTGTGTGTGTGTGTGTGTGTGTGTGTGTGTGTGTGACTGAGTCAGAGGAAATCTGTGTAAATGCCAGTGCATGCCAATTTTTTTTTATTCTTTCTGCTGCAGTGGCAGAACAATTGTTAAGTGGGACCAATTAAGATAAAGTTTCATATATTCATTTAGTATTCTTTACATCACAAGTCATTTTATGAGCACTGAACAGACATTTGAATGTGGCTTTGTCAGCCACATGAACTACCAGATAGAAGATTTTGATGCAAAATAATTTCAGAAATCAATCTAGTTTTAAATCTGGTTTTGTATGATCAGCTGCTGTGTCATGACCCAGTTAAGGACAATGATGCACTGAGACAATTGTCTTTTCTGCAAGCTTGCAGAGGAAAAAGTGGAAAAACAAGAGGTGGCAACTAGGATGATCCACGGGTAGATTGGTCACCTGTGTATCGTAGCTCCGTGATGTGCATCCATTTACAGTTTAGCCTTAATAAAAGCCGTTTTAACTTTGCAGCACCTGCAGCTCTGGACAACCCATCTAGCTAATGTTAACAAGCCAAACAGGAGTTGTGCTCTGTGATAAATCTGACCAAAGTCAGAGAAAAGCTCCGCCAAACAGACCTTCCCTTTTGATGAATGAACAAGCCTGCAAAGTCCTTGAAACATGGGGTGGGGTGGGGGTTACAGGGAAATGCCACAAACCTATCTGTCTCAATTGTGTTCAATGGCCTGTGATTTCCATAGGTCCGGGTAGGAATGTGTGTGTCTCTGTGTGTATGTTTAAAAAGAATGAATGCAGCAAAGCCATTACCTGTCTGAAATGGTGGCCCAATTATGACAGTATCCTTCAGCATGCAGCCTTGCAAAACCAAACTCCATGAAATTGATTACCCCACACCTGGACCTCATTTGTGACTCTATTTTTCTCGCTCTGCTATTTCACTGACTCTCTGCTGGGCCGTGTTCATTTCCTACCAACAGAAAATGGATGCTCTAAAGATGCATGAATATAAAGTATTGCATTATTAAATCCGAGACACCAAAGCAACAATTGTGTTGGGAGACAAAATTGCAAAGAGAGTTCATTTTTGCTGAGATGTCAGAAAATCCAACAATAACGGACCCATTTGAGACAAAGAGAGAGAGAGAAAGAGAAGATGGGAGGGTGAGAAAGAGAGATGGAGAAAGCCAGAGAAGAAAGAAAGAGAGGGCAGGTGATGAATTTCCAGATATTGACTAATCACCTGGCTCCCAGCGCCGCCTTCTTTCCTGCTATCATTAGCCACCCTGCCTCTTTTATTCTCTCATTTGTATTTTTCTTTAAAAGACCCCCCCCCTGCTTCAGATTGACCTATTCCATTAAGTGCAAGGTTACTAGGGCGAGCACAAGGGCATTCCTTTGAGAGAAACAGCAACGCTTGGCTGCCACTAAATAAATAGAGATGTTTTATGGGTGCTGGTGACAGTAAAACTGTATGAGATGACAAACCTACCAGTTAGGTTATTCTGAAAACACACAAGGGAAAAATGTTTTATTGCTGAAGTCAGGATGAACACAGAGGTTTAACAGTTGATCATCTTTCAAAATATAAATATAATAATAAATATAAATATACCAATGCATCCTGATTTTTATTCATTGAGAGATGGGAATTGTTGAACTATCAACCCACGAGCTATACAACATACATTCAGTATTAAAGACGTACAGAATACACCAGCAGGCAGCAGAAAGCCATGCAATGGCATTTCAATGTCTCAGCTTTTGGCCGTCTGGCCCTGCCTTTAGTCTTAGCAGTGCTTCTCTGTAGTCTGTTATAATGAGCTCTCAGTTCACAGTGACTGATCAGTCAGGGGGTTGGAGGTGGAGGAGAGAGAAGGGACTGTAGTCTCACTCCCTCACAGCTCCTAAAAAAGAAGCCTATTTGGGTTCTGCTGTTGACCTCCGTCTCTCAGTGGGAAAATCTCTGAGGACTTCCTCCGCTCTCCATCCTTCCGCCTGTCCATTCCTCCCTTCATTGCTGACTACCCAGTAGCTATGCATAGCTGCTGATAATGTTACAAGGCTTTTTTCTATTGCAGGGATACCTTAAGGGGAAGTTGGATGACAACACAGTCTAGTCAAATTGCACACAGATGGCTTATATCATTGGGTGTTTTCAAGTATGCACAAATGTTGAGTCATGTTCCTCCGCATCCAGCTTCTTGGCTTGATCTCAGTCTTTTTCTGAGATGAATTCCAGAGGCTGTGTCAACTCCCACTCAGTGAGCTCAAATGCAACATACACTGATACACTACACACAAAGAAAACTTTTCTGTAGCTTTTAGTAACAGAACAATAACTGTCATGAATGGCAGGCGGTAGTAGTCATATTCTCTGATGGGGGGTGGGGGTGGGGGCAATGACAGCAATATAGGGCTTAGCCAGGAAATTGTGTCCAATCTGTATGGTTTTGTCTGAGTGAGGCCAGACAAGTAGTCAAGCGGTGGTAGGTCCCACATAGCGGTAGCTGGTGAATAAGCCTGGTGTACGGCTGACTGTGAGGCGACCTCTCCTGTCTCTCATGACTGTTGTTTTGCATTCTTCATAATTAGAAGTGCCCAAGCATGCCAGGCATTCCTAATAGAGGTGTTTTACACTAGCGGCTGACACCATCACTCAATCTGAAGCCAATGGTCCTTTCCCAAAAGGTCAACAGCTCAGCCTTCTCCTCCTTGGAGCTGCCTCCTTCCCAGACATGGGGGGCCCACTCGTCAGTGTGACAAAGCCACACACCTCCTTCTTTTGTTCCCTCCCTCCTGCTCTACCTCTGTAAACCCTGCCAACCAACACTAGGGCTGGATACTAGTCAAGCCAAGACTCCCTATAGTGACGGATGGCTCCTCTGCTCCCTATACCAATGAAGATGAATGCTAAGCATGAATTATTAAGGGCCAGAGCCTAGCAGAATATTTTGATATTGAACCCCTTATGAATAATTCCAGCATGGTTGCCCCAAAATGAATTACCTTGTTCTCTTTGTACTGCAGAAGGAGATGTTTTTGTCTCCAGGGGATCAAGTAGTGGAGGGAGATGTTGGATGCAATATACTGGACATAAAAATCCATCTCATATGGATATTTGGTATTGTGAGTGAGGCAAGAGCAGCCTGAGCTGCGATGTGTATGGACGGTGCAGGATTGTATATTCCCTTTGATCCAGCGGTCAGAAACGGGTCCATAGAGACTCATACTGGGATGAGGAGTGTGTGGAATGCAGACGGAGCTGGAAGAGCCAATGATTGGGATGCGAGGGTTGGGGTTGCATGTCCAATTATTTAGCAGGCAAGGAGAGAGAGGAGCTGGCCAATTAGAGGAAAAGGGGTGAGACCCCCACAGAGAGAGACAGACAGGCAACCAGAGAGAAGAGCCTATGGAGACAAGCAACTGAAAAAAAAGGTCAAGTCAAGAAAGAGAGACGGATAGATCAAATATGTTTATATCATACTTGATTGAGAGGTGAAGAAAATGAAAGGTGAAGATGAAAGGATTTTTCCCCATGTTATGAAGTAGTAATGCTTCTTGTACATGATCCCGATGTTTACAATGTAGCATATTCCTGAATGTTTTATGCTGATAGGTGTATGGCTAGTTCTGCTAAATAAAATCCTTATTTTGCATGATTTGGGTGAGTTAGAGTAAAATCCTATTTGCCTGATGGAGGTCACATAGCGAAACGTTGCCATTAAATTCTAATTCTCTAATAATCTTTGCAAGTTATACAATGTGCGCCTAGCAATGTTTAAGACTGTGTGGAGTGCTGCTGCTAAAGGACTGTACCGTGTGGTGAACACTGGAATATAATTACAATTCTGTAGGCTGCACTCTGTTGACAGTCAGCTCAAGAAAAAAACGATGATTATAACCTTAGAGAAACTTTGGCCAGCCAAGTCTTTAATAGGGTTATTACTTAATAAATTATGTCATATACCCACCTCTACAAAAGCTCTCTGTGCCGCTGCCAGTGTTCATGACTATAATTTACAATGAGACTGACTATAATTACCATCTCTATTAAAGAAACTTGTCAAAGTGACTGGGGATTTAATCCAGGGGTAAACAAGGAGGAAGACACAGTCTGCTTATTACTAATAGAATACCAGTCTGCCTTTCTTGAGATATTTAATTCCCTATCAAGAGGAAAAATGCTGTTGTAATACAAGCCCTTCAGCACATCTGGGATGATGATCGGAGATAAATAGAACAATTAGGAATCATCCATTCTCACTTTCTAATTAAGAAGATCAATGATTTATTGACCTTTAGAACATAACTAATTGTTCAGGTTAATGGTACTTAAACTCCTTGAAGGTCTTCTTATTATAGGTCATTTGCATTGTTTCTTGTACAGAGATTCAATGGTTAAGATTGTGTAGAAAAAAAAAAGAATTAATTTCAAAGCACAAGCTGAGTACTAAAGATTAACCATTATTTTTAAAGATATGTTCTGAGGCATACTAAATTATGCTGCACAGGCATACAAAATGGAATGGAGTATTTGATAACTTAGTCATTCACCAACAAAAAGCAAGCACCTAAAACCAGGTTACCACAACTGGAAAACCTCACATTTCAGTGAGCACTATCAATGTTGGTGGTAATTCAAAAACCTAACTTCACAATTCCACAATTATCTGATTACCTTCCTCTATCATTTCTATGCCCTGACAATACAGAGTGATTGCTCACTTACTTTAGGAATGTCTGGTGACTTCTCAATGTCTTATTTAAGTCTAAGCAAATTGAGGGGTTTTGAATTAAACAGCAATGCACTCCGTGGCCAAGTCAAGTCCGAACAGTGGATTTTGTCGTTACAGACCAACTGTATAATTTCTGACACCACAGGAATGGAGCTGCAACTCTAAACTGAGACGCACAAGCTTTAAAAAGACGAGTAACGCTGCCCTGACGTCTGACTGCCATTCTGCTATCAAGAGTCTGGCATTCTCTCTCTAGGCATGTGCACTGCAGATTATCATCTACTTCCAAGACTGGAGGACATGTCCAATCATCATCAAAGCAGCAGCTTCCATTTCTGACCTCCAGGAAGGCTCCTCTCTGATACAGAGAAACATTTAGCAAACAGGATATTAAAGACATTAGTCCTCTAGTCTTACAGCTGGCTACCAGTACAAAGGCTCTCACAAGCCAATAATTAGCCACAGGTCCACTTCACACGCTCGCCTTGACCCCTTGACCTTTTTTACTCACCACTACTTCCTGTGAGCATATTTAGGACCCTGTTGTAAATGGCTCTTTGATCAAGGAGCAGCACAGATGTTTAATACATGCAAAGCCATTAGTAGTCCTTTGTGTCTTAATACATCATAATTTGGAGTTAAGCAGACAAAGGTCAAGAGAGCACTCTGGCCTGACCTGGGAAGGCCCTGGGCCACTTGATCAGTGGTCAGTTTTTAACAAGCCTCCTCAAGGAGAGCCAGTGTGCCGGCTAAGAGAGGGGTGGCAGAGGGCTGCTTGGCCATGTGCAAAGCAATACAATTTACCTCACATCAGAACAGAGGTTAGAATTAAATGGGAGAAGGACAGGGTCATCAGTCTTTTAGCCCTCAAGCCCAACCCCCCTTTCCTGACACTTCCACAGCTGCTTATGTATAATTGTCCTGAATATAAATGAAATAGAATAAGCAGAAATTAAAGGAGAATTAAAGGAGTTGTTTGTAAATTTGTAGTGCTGTCAGTAGAGAGACAAACTAAACCAATCGGTGCTGCCTACACCGTGTTATCCTCCTGCTAGAGTTAGCACCCAACAGGCTCAAACAGGACACGTTTTAAATGTGTTTTTAGCCTCTAAACATGTTCAAAATGTCATTAAAAGTGCCTTCTCATCTGCAGTGATTCCTTCCGAGAGAACACAGTGAATCTGACTATAGTAGATGTGAAAAAAATGCATTAAAGTTGTTAATTCAGCTGTATTTCGTTCCTGTGTTGATACTGCAAGGAGTGCTTTAGGACCGTCTACAAACTACACCAAAAAGAGATAAAAAAACATATTTTCAAAAATAAGCATATGCTTTTTGCTTATTTTAAGTGATGTGATACAACTAGCAGAAGACAAGTTATAACTGAGGCAAGTTTGGAGACACTACCTTATTCAATCATTCAATTTATATCCTACACGTTTGTTTAATCTCTTTTCTGTGTTGTAGTTTGTAGACAGTCCCTAAGCTCTCTAACTGCCTCTCAACACAGGAACTAAACACAGCTGAATTAGCACAACTTTCATGCATTTCTGTCACATCTAAAGCAGTCAGAGTCACTGTGTTCCCTCAGAAGGAATCACTGCACATGGGGAGGCACTTTAATGACATTTTGAACATGTTAAGAGGCTTAAAACCAGTTTAAAACTTGCCCTGTTTAAACCTGCTGGGTGCTAACTCTAGCAGGAGGATAACACGGTGTAGGCAGCACCAATTGGTTTAGTTTTTCTCTCTGACAGCACTCCAGATTTACATACAACAAACCTACATGTTGAAATTGACCGGAATTCGCCTTTAAGCCTTCAAAGGTCATGTGTATAAAAAAAAATGTTCAGGGATGGTGGGAAATGAGTGTTGAGAAAATGTGTATCTGTTCAAAACTTTAGGAATACTTTTGGGGATGTGTCGTGGCGATGTGCATACTCATCAACTGTAACCACAAACAAAACATGTTTAGTTTCTTTGTTAATTTTCTCAATTCTGTCCACATTTTGTCAGCAGTGCTTACTCTGCTCTACTCCCTGGCCTTCTGCCTCACTCTCCATCCATCTCAAATTCTATGTTGTGGCTCTCAAAATCACATAAATTATGTATATTACACACCATGCAGTATATAAAGGATATATTTCCTTATAATATAGGAAATACTGCAATAAAAAGGGCACATAATGGGCCCTATTCATTTGAGGTCACAGGAATAAAGAGTTGAATTATTGCAGGCACACAGATGGGTCCAGTGTAAATCATCAGAGGAGCAGAAGTTTGTTCAATGTGCTGATGTGGATATTAAATAAAGACATCAATAAAAATTAGTATAAGTCTGAAAGCACATTATGAACTATGCTTTTAATAAATCAATCTATTTCTATGCTGTGGCAAAATAGCTATTTCTCTGTCAGCAATTACAAAAGCTGCATGGAGCATTCACTCAGAGTCATTCATCATCAAATTCTATGATTTATGCAGTACCAAATAGCTCTAATAATTCCAGCCCCTTCCTCAGCACTCAATGGACACTATACAAACCTGAGACAGATAAAACAAGATATATTAGCAGAGGACGTGGAATGGGAAAGGAAGATTGCAGGGTGGCATCTGGACAGATTAAGATGCAGGAATTTTATAGCCCAGCATCTGTCTTTTGTGTCCTCGGGCTTAAAGAAGACCTCGCATTGTGCGTCTTTCTGATTGTAATCTGTGGGTGACCGCAATCAATGAAGACCTCTGTTGCCAGATCAATGGTGGACAGCAGTAGGTGAAAATAATGTATCATGCTGAGTGGTTTTGGGTGTGTAGGCACATTTGTGTGTATCTTACATAATTACAATGCAACAACACCCCCCTTCGCCACTCATCTGACTGACCAGAAGAAATGAAGGATGATTGGCAATCGTACCCTGTCATTAATCACACGCCTGGAGCTGCATCCATCAGCAACCACACATACACACAAAGGCTCCTTTAAAATAAAAAATAAAAAAAGAAGACACATTTTAGTATGTAACTATGTGCTTTTAAATCTTATCGATCAAACATTTTTGTCTGTGTGTATTTTCATGTAATCTGTGTTTTAAGAGAATACAATCACACCATTCATTAATATATTTGTATGTTAATGCATTTGCCAAATTTCCAAAATGCAATCCAGAACCTAACTATATAGATTTACAAGTATTTTAAGTTTTGGAAGAATTAAAGCCAAAATTATTGTTTGTATTCAAATTAAAAAGGAATGGAGCGATGAAGGGAGCAGTGTCCATCCATAAAAGGCTGGCCTCAAAGAGATGAGAGGACAGAATGTAGGTTACTAATCCTCCCAAATTAAAGGCATAAAAGAGATTATGTCTATCAAAGCTCTCACTTCTAGGCCAGTACACTCTTATTCCATTAGCTTGACTTGTTCTCTCTGTAGTCTGTGTTTCTATCCCACTTAAGTTTTTAGAAAGCAATGCAAACAGATAACATAGATCAGATGTGTGTCATGCAAACACAGTAATGAAAAGAGCTCATGGGAATTTATGTAAGCAAAGTCTTAAATCTTTGAGTCTTAAATTAAAAAAAACATAAGCTGTACACAAGCACATGTGCGCCAACATGCACATACACATAATTTACACGTCTATGACCACCATGAATACATTCCAATTTGCATAATAAACTGTGTGAAAAGCGCCATAGGAAAGACACGGTTGATGATTTACCAAGGGAATAGCCCATGGAATATGGGGCGTTCACTGAAATATGTGTGTAAACACTACTTAGATGCACTCATCTCCCTTTAAACACCTGTCTAAAACATTCAAATGGCTGTTTATGCTCAAGGGTAACGCTGGGTTTTCACAGCTTCAAAGGCGGGAGAGCGATTTAATTCATTCCCGATGAGTACAGCGGTTTGAGCGAAGTCCACTGTCGGCGGCGAAAGTGCCCAGATGTTCACCAATCTGGCTGCTCGTCAAATTCTGATTTGCGGTTGCCAATGAGGGGGCAGACTTCGCAAACAGGCCTCCAATATATTCTGTGTACATTTATGTGCTATACTTAAAATAGCATGCAAATACAATGATTTTCCTATAGCCTACTTTATGATACACTTTTGTATGATGACTACAGGAATGTTAATACAAAACAGCTAGCTTGGCGGAAGGTTGCGTAGGCAGTTGGTATACCTGTTGAGTTTTTATATATATATTTGTTTTAATTGTAGGATTGTAGCAATGAAAACTAGCTAGTCACTAGCCCTAACCCTTATACATATATACTCCAAAGAACTTTCTAAGGGGCAAAGTGTGTGATTTGAGTAGAAGACTTTCCAAACAGTTTGTGATAGACCAGATGGGCACTGATAGAAATGTTTTAACACCACTAAAAACCCCAAACAAATTGTTAGGGGTGGGGGGAAAAAATCAATACAGCATTGAAACGCAATATTTTCAGTGACAATACTGTATCGCTATACAGACATCAAGTATCGATCTTTTATTATACACTCACCTACAGGATTATTAGGAACACCTGTTCAATTTCTCATTAATGCAATTATCTATTCAACCAATCACATGGCAGTTGCTTCAATGCATTTAGGGGTGTGGTCCTGGTCAAGACCATCTCCTGAACTCCAAACTGAATGTCAGAATGGGAAAGAAAGGTGATTTAAGCAATTTTGAGCGTGGCATGGTTGTTGGTGGTCTGAGTATTTCACAATCTGCTCAGTTACTGGGATTTTCACGCACAACCATTTCTAGGGTTTACAAAGAATGGTGTGAAAAGGGAAAATCATCCAGTATGCGGCAGTCCTGTGGGCGAAAATGCCTTGTTGATGCTAGAGGTCAGAGGAGAATGGGCCGACTGAGTCAAGCTGATAGAAGAGCAACTTTGACTGAAATAACCACTCGTTACAACCGAGGTATGCAGCAAAGCATTTGTGAAGCCACAACACGCACAACCTTGAGGTGGATGGGCTACAACAGCAGAAGATCCAACCGGGTACCACTCATCTCCACTACAAATAGGAAAAAGAGGCTACAATTTGCAAGAGCTCACCAAAATTGGACAGTTGAAGACTGGAAAAATGTTGCCTGGTCTGATGAGTCTCGATTTCTGTTGAGACATTCAGATGGTAAAGTCAGAATTTGGCGTAAACAGAATGAGAACATGGATCCATCATGCCTTGTTACCACTGTGCAGGCTGGTGGTGGTGGTGTAATGGTGTGGGGGATGTTTTCTTGGCACCCTTAGTGCCAATTGGGCATCGTTTAAATTGCCACGGCCTACCTGAGCATTGTTTCTGACCATGTCCATCCCTTTATGGCCACCATGTACCCATCCTCTGATGGCTACTTCCAGCAGGATAATGCACCATGTCACAAAGCTCAAATTATTTCAAATTGGTTTCTTGAACATGACAATGAGTTCACTGTACTAAAATGGCCCCCACAGTCACCAGATCTCAACCCAATAGAGCATCTTTGGGATGTGGTGGAACGGGAGCTTCGTGCCCTGGATGTGCATCCCACAAATCTCCATCAACTGCAAGATGCTATCCTATCAATATGGGCCAACATTTCTAAAGAATGCTTTCAGCACCTTGTTGAATCAATGCCACGTAGAATTAAGGCAGTTCTGAAGGCAAAGGGGTCAAACACAGTATTAGTATGGTGTTCCTAATAATCCTATAGGTGAGTGTATATGTTGGTCAGTTTGTCTGCTTGAAATTGAAGTAAGGTACACAAACAGAGAAATGTATCTTTTTAGATAAAACAGATGTTGAGAAAGTTTCCTTTTGGGCGACATCATTTGAAATAGTTGTAAAAAGTTATAAATTGTAATATTATATTATATAAAATATTGCAATATGTTTCAAATCGCAATAATATTATATCGTAACATGAGTATTGTGATGATATTGTATTGTGTGATATTGTATCGTGATGATATATTGTGATGCTATCATATCCTGAAGATATTGTATCGTGAGGATATTGTATTGTGAGGATATTGTATTATGAGGATATCGTATTGTGAGGCCTCTGGTGAGTCCCACCCCTACAAACTGCCACCAAAAGGGTACACCGTTGGCTCCATGTGGCGTTGATCCACTGCACGGGACCGATATAGCTAAGCTGCCCGAGAAAACCCTGCATAACGCCACTGACCTTACTTTGATCCTTGGGAGAATTTCAAAATGGAAAACCTTATCCTGCCATATTGACCTAGCTTCAAAAGGCAAGCACCATCTATTTAAGAGGAGCTCTAGCATCAAAGTGTGGAAAAGAACCACCCACACTGACACATGAACTCTCACCTTTAGACAAAGACATGTCAAACTTGGAAAAAACCAAACACTCACTCTCCACGCCTATTTTAACAGCAAACTACAAAAGTAGAACACTTGGTCCGACATATGAACCAGTCTTTAATCACATTGTAATTACATCTGACTGATCGGTGGGCAGGTTAAGCATTAGTGTACCATACGTGGACTATATCTAAGTGAGTGAGAGAATGTCCTTCCAGTCTGCAGAACACTGGCTGCTTCTTTTCATGTAATGAGGCTTTGCAATGCAACTGCTCACAGTGAACAGCACACAGATGAGTGTAAATACCATTCACTCCCAGTTGTGTCTGCTTGCTTCAATGAAGGAGCAGTGGAGAGAAAGAGAATGCTAACATAAAACCAAGGAGCAGATAACATGAAGCAGTGCTCCTCTAGCATGATGATTATTCGCATGTGGGGCAAACAGGAGAGGAAAAAAGGGAAACTACAGAGTGCAAAAACACCATGAACCCACCTCTGTCCCAGGTAATGACAGAGCAGAGCTGCAAAATGAGTAGGTGCGGAGAGACATGTGGAAAGACAAGTGAGTTAAATAGGAGAGAGAGGAGGAAGGAAGAACTCACAGACAGATATGAAGTTGTCAATTTCTCTCCTGGCTTTTTTATCTCAAGAGGAAAAGTTACCCAAAGTTGCCCTTGAAAGGAAATGTTCAAAAGCAGGATATCCTCAAATGTCTGGTGCTCTTTCATTGTAAGCCTAATTATCACTAACATTTCTGTCAGAGCATGAGGCCTGAAAGAAGTGTTTTGTAAGAGGAAATACATAAAAGATGAAAAGAGTGGGGACTAGAGGAAATATTCACTTTGATGAGCATACATGCATGCTTCTTATGGATGTCTCTCCACGTGTTGTGTTTTCATTGCCCCTCCTTGCATTTGGTGAGATTTTAAGGTCTTCTGGAATCTCCCAAATCTCTGTCGGCAGGAGGGCTGCTTTGAGAGCAACCACATCCCAAGGGAAATGTATGATGGGAATGCTTTCATCCTTCAGGAAACTGTCTCTCGCTCTCTCTCTCTCTCTCTGTACGGAGTTTATCATAACACCGCTGCCATGGATAAACAGAGATATTCTGCCCCTGAATGGATGGCAGGGTTCAGATGCTTCAGAACAAACGGAGCACCTCGTTTCCAAGAGGTGACTGTTTTCAGGTATCGTAGCTACGCAGGAGGACATAAATAAATGCCTTTTTTTCCTGTAAAAGCCTTTTCTTCTGATGATAGCACGGGGCTCATTACCAGCAAGATTATGATCTGTGTGATCATCTCGGCCTGTCTCCTCTCTCACCTTCTCCTCTCAGCTTTTCTGAAAGGTTAAAAGGGAGGGGGATTTGTTAACAGAGGATTAATCAGCTGTCTGACTACCACTTGGCTGTAGGACTGTACTGATAACAGGTGCCTTTGTGCACAAAGTTGACAAATTAGCAGTATCTATATCCTTTTATCTGATGCAAAGGTAAATTTAAATTGGAGAAAAGAAATGGCATGCAGATTCATCTTCCGTGAGTCCACTTCCACGCTAAAATCTAAAATGAAGAATCTCATTCCAAGGACAACAGACAGATAGTTACATACATGGTCTGGTCACATTGTGAACACTCAACAACGCAGACCAAACATGTGTTCACGCAATACACAGAAATAGCACAATACACATATGCTCTACTCACAGCTCACATATTTCTGCATGGAATCCCTTTATATGATAATTTCCCTTGGTTAACATGCTGGAATTTCGATAAACCAAGCCAGGCTGAGAAGATGGATGTGACAGGGCTTCCAGGGGACCACTGCTAACATAGATGGAGTTTATTTGTCAGGACAGTCTGGCGTGAAAGTGAGGATATGGCACAGTGGTCTTCCTTGTTCCAGGTGAGGGCTTTGGCTATTACATTTAGTTTCATTACAGCAGCCGCTGACAACTTCACAGGCAGCCACAGCACAACCATCCTCACACAGGTGACAGGAAGCGAACAGCACTTGAGTCTTTGATTTGATGTTTTCGATTAATCTAACAACCCAAAACATTTGTGCATCAAGGGGAAGTTGACTGTGCACACATGCTCATGTTAAGCAATGCAGTGTGTCACATTCACACCTGCAAACAGCCAACAGCCTGTGACTGTTGGCCACTGACCAGCTCCACTAGTGTAGCTGAAAGTTAAGCACACCTCAACAGCAGCTGTTGAATAAATGTAGAGCATGAACGCAGTGGCAGTGAAGTGTAAACAAAATCAGAATTGGCATGCGTGGAGAGGCAAAAGTGCCTGTTTTCCTGAAGAAAGATTGAGGAGATTAACCTTGGGAAAGCAAGCCAGGGACACATCCTTGTTCTGATGATGATGGGTCAGCAATTCCCCCCCTTACCCTGTGGTATTGAATCCTGCCAATGTAAGTTATGTGACTGACACTGTACAGCAGGTCACCTATTGTAGCAAGCATGAATTATAACCCATTATGGATAACTGATCCTCAGTAAGGTTGGCTCGGTCACATATATATATATATATATATATATATATATATATATATATATATATATATATATATATATATATATATATATATAAAAATAATGGAAATATTGAAATAGATGATACGCAGGGATAAAAGGCTCTACGAGCCTGTATTTACATCAAATCGGCCATGAGTGTATTTTTTTTCCTGTCCCAAGGAGACTTAGTGATTTCACTGAAGGTAAGACATTACAGTCAAGAATAATGGCATGACAACCGGCAAGCAGGGAAGCTCAAGGATCTTCTGCTGATAGATGAAGAGACAGTCAAATGCTGCGGAACACCGCTGATATGCAGCTAACTGCAACCAAGGGGGACCAATTAGTTAATAGGAACTACAATCATTCACACTTACCTGAAGATAGTGATTAAGTATCTTTCAACACCCCCCCATTTTATCTAGGAGTGTGTGTGTCTGTTTGTGCGTGTGTGCGAGATATAGAGGGAGTGGGAGAGGTTGCACACACATCCCATCAGAGTTTGAGGTATGGTGATGAAGTATGGCAAACAGACCTTATTAACACAGAGTAAAGCTTTGAGGCCCTCTTCGCCCCATCTCCACCTAAACACAACAAAACAAACAGGGTGACCCAGCTTTAACCCCAGATCTGTCCATCCATCACCCAGCAGCACACACACACACACACACACACACACACAGCCTGAGTTCCACATTCAGCACACCCACCCACACACTGAGGCCCATATCTCTTTCTGCGCTGTCGACATCAGGCCTACCCTGTGGAGAGATTCATGCTGCTTTACTCCATTAACAGTTCCAGCTCGCACACACAGTTCACACCATGAGCGCCCCAACAATCTAACAGAGCTCCCATATCTGAACAAGTTCATGTGATTTATTCAGTTTTAGAAATACAAGTTTTCAATTAAACTGTTTCAATTAAAGAGCAGAGTTTTTAAACTTGTGGACGTAAATGCTTTCCACCTGCTCGTTAACGAAGATGAAAGATTAAATGTGTGCTGCGTCCTAGGAGTTTATCCTAAAGAGGTGAGAGAGCTATGAAAAGGCCTATCTTTTGACAACCAGTCTTACTGCCAATGTTCTCCCTCATCTCTTTGATTTAGTTTCTCAGTCTCTGTTTACCATGTATCTAAACTATGGGTGTCAAGTAGGGTAGGTTGATTCTCAAGACACCAGACAGACAGAAGATAAGAGCTTAGGCAGTCAGACATGGTCAGTAAGGCAGAGGAAATCCCTATCATTTGTCCAAGGCCCCGCAGACGTATGTTCAAGCTCAAGTCTCAGCCCCCCTCTCTCTCTTCGCTTGTCTCTCACTGGTTTAAGGTTCATGGAAGGGTGAGGGTTACAACCCCCCCATGTTCCAGTGACCCTTGCTCCCTATGTGTCTCAGTGCAACAGACCCCCTCAGGGATCGACCTCTTTCCCCTCCAAACCAAAAAAAAAAACATACACACATGTTGCTTTTATGTGCTCCGCAGGTGTTGCAACACACTGTCAAGAATACAAATCCCTGGCACATGCACACAAACACACTACAAACACCAACAAAAGGGCCAGGGACAGAGCAGGGTGACAGAACGGGCATTGTTCCTTTTCCAAGAACAAAAAGAGATAAAGGCTGACTTTGCTTTTACTTTGCATGTTTTCCCAGCCGGTAAGACCTCTGTTGACAATACCTTTGCTGAGCCAAAATCAGGCCCCTCCTCTACCCCCTGGGCTTTTGATTCAAATGGCAGGTACGGTCTGTACCCTATTGTTCACAAGTGGATTTAGAGGATTTAGACAGTGCTCGGTGTGCCAAAATCTTTCGGAGGATGTAATTATTGTAATTTGATCATGAATGGCGTAACAACAGGAGAACTAGCATTGTTGCCTGGTGGGAGGGCTTTCCAGGGCAAGGGGCCGACAGACCTGGCACGACCCTGATGCAGAGAAAGAACAATCAGTCAAAAAATGCCAGAGTGACTTTAAATCACCAAACATTGTGACTGCTACGCCTGTCTCGTAGAACATGTAATGGAAAATATTTAAAATTGTTGTCTAGGTCATAGGTGTATTTCCATTTAGCTCTCACCAATCCCCACTGCAAATGCAATCCTGGTTTTTTGGACCTTATCAACCAAATAGTTCCATTAAATAAAGAGCTCTGGAAACCAAACTTAGCAACTATTTGTGTCTTTCATGACCAACCAGTCCTGAAATAGGAGTGCCCGCTGTTACCTTGTGCGTACACACATAATGTTATTCAGGGCAGAGACGCTCAATCAGTTTTCATCATCTATAATCAATAACAGACCACACTAAGTTTGCTCATCCATGAAAATGTGAGTGTGATTTTTAAACATATAGTATAGGGGTCATTGCAAGCAGCGCATTGTGCTCTACTGCAGCTGCTTCACCTTGCGGTGCGCTGGCAGCACCCCTGGGCCTGTGGTGGTAATGAGAGGGCAAGGGGACAGGCAGCCTGGGTTCACCCATGGAGTATGGGGCAGGAGGCAAGCAAGAAAGGCCAAAAGATACGCAAGCCTCAGATGCATACTAATAAGGCATCAATTTCAAATTCCATTGTCAGCATTCTCTGTCAGTCCCATCACAGTTAATAAAATTGCCCTGTGATCCAAAAACCCTGCTGAGCACAGGAAATCTAAAGGGACACTTCTGCATATCTTAATGCCTCCGTCAAAGGCGGCACACCTCACCATTAAGTGCTCTTGTCACCTTTATTGGGGGAAGGTTGATAGGGGGAGGGAACTTCTTATCATCATGGACAAGTGGCAAAGGAGAGATGAGCAGAAGGAATTACTACGGGTGGGGGAAAAAAAATCCATGCAGCGTAGTATCACGATATTTTCAGTGGCAATACTGTATCAATACACAGGCGCCAAGTATGGATCTTTTATTATATATGTGTAGGTCAGTTTGTCTGCTTGACAATCACATTTTGCAGCAATACAATTGAAGTGGGATTAACAAACTGAGAAATTTATCTTTTTAGATAAAACAGATGTTGACAAAGTTTTTGGGAACATCATTTAAAATTGGGAAAGATTTGAAGTTGGAAAAAGGTTATAAATTGCAATATATTGCAGAATATTTCAACATGTTTAAAATCGCAATAATATTGTATATTGTGGCATAAGTATCGTGATGATATCGTAACAAGAGGTGTCTGGCGAATGTTTTAACATACAATGAATTAAAAAGTAGTTGTATATTTAACCTTAACATATACAGTAGATGTTTGATATGATGAGGATGTGAATGAGAGTGTGTGTTGCTCCTGCAACTGCAGTTCATTCCCCCACAGGACTGTGGGTTAAGTGACAGCTTGGGCCCATCACTAAGATGAATGGTTCTGTCCTGCACAAGGCCTTTTAATTAGCTCCACAAGCTGCCTCTTATGAGGAGCGCACACAAAGATCGCACCTGCACACACGTCGTATGGTGCACGCGTTCACAAACGTGCACACAAGCAAATGCATGGACGCATATTTCAAAATACATATTGCAGGTTTTTGCGGAAGTTTAAATGGATAAATATTTTTTGTGAAAAACAATTTTTTGCTACAGCCTATTTCAAACACAAACACACAATGACAACAAATACCTTTGATAAACCCCAGCCCCCATCTATGGTACAACCAAAAAATGTGGGCGTTAAAAAGCCATTTCCGCTGAGTGAGATCAATCCATCATAATTTTAGTGGTAGAAAAGGGGGGATGGGTAGCAGTGGCGGATTGGGGGATGCACATGAGAGCCGAGCAGCCTGGCAACCAGACGGGTACCATCAAAACCGTGACAGGAAGCAAAAGATCACACTCCTCCTCCTCTGGATCCTTTTCATTCCTTCCCTTTTCCCTACTTCTCCTCCTCTAAGAATCTTCCTCCAGACATGGTTGGAAATGGAGAGCCCCATCCAGCATTAGAGCGTGGGTGGGGTTATAACAGGGCCTGGGAAGGCTACAACAAACCACCGAGGCTGTTCCAATTACAGAGTTCCTGATACCAGATGATGAAGCTTGCGGCATCTCACATTAACATCCACCATATCCGCAGCATCTGCCCAGATGAAGGGCTATGGAGGGACAGTGAGCTCCATGTAAATACAGTACCATCCAATTAGTGGGGCTGCTAGCTATTCAGCATTTTGTTGGTGGGTGGAAAAAAGGGAGACTGCCTTAAGTTGGACTGTCAAACCTGAGCCAGTGAGCAAAGAAGCTGTAATTGTGCTACACGCTCTCATTAGCAAAAGGACCTCTACTGGCTGCCAATATGTGTCTTCAAGTGGGTGGGAAAGAGAGAAAACGTGAGAGTCATAAAGAAAAAAAGAAGAAATAATGAGAGACATCTTAGAGACAGTCAGTGAAGCGCACATAATGGCTTGATCTGCCAAGCTCTTCCTCTGGAATTTTCCCCTTTTCCTTCTCCTTACCATATTCTCTCTCACTCTCACACACACACACACACACACACACACACACACACACACACACACACACACACACACACACACACACAAACTTACTTTCTCTCTCTTCCAAACACACACATCGGACATATGGCCAATACTGACCCAAATAGCTGCATCGGCTCTCGTGACAATGGGTCCTATGTATTGAATTAAATGTTTATATATTTTTTTTTTCTCAAAAACAAATGGTAAGCATGTGGTCTCGAACAGGACTTCATGGTGCGTTCAGGTGCCCCATATAAACTCATTCTCAAATTTGGAGAAGTTAGAGCTGGGCCATATATCAATATTATTAGGATATTGGAATATCGTAATATGAAATAAGAGTTGTCTTTTCACGGTTTTAAAGGCTACATTACAGTAAAGTTGTAATTTTCTGAACTTATCAGACTGTTAATTCTTTTATTATTTGCCTTTACCCACTTAGTCATTATATCCACATTACTGATGATTAATGATCAAAAATCTCATTTTTTTTATAAATAAAAAAATAAATATATATTTTTGACTAAAGAAGTTGGATTGGTGCATCACACACACCCCCGTCCTCCCTCAGACAGACAGACAGACACATACACACACACACACACACACACACACACACACACACACACACACACACACACACACACACAAAAAGCAAAGGGGCTTACAGTACATCTGTCACACTGCTGGAGCAAACACCATAGCATCACAAGACACCAACAGCTGTTATGGAGCCTGACTCAAGGTTTGTTTATAGCCCATTATTTTCTCTGCCATGTCGTTCGCTCCTCAATTTCAATTTACTCAGATACACACTAACACAAAGGAGGGCAGTGTGTCAACGCCCACAGGCCTTTGAAGTGCGGGCTGAATGTTAGTTTAGACATCTGAGAGCAGCTTTAGAGTGAACTTTTCTCCCCTCTGCATTGCATCCATTTATTGCACACATTTGGCAAGATATAGGATATTCAGAGTATGAGGAAGGGACCAGACAATATCAGTTGTGCAGATACGAAGGTGCAACAAGAGCCGCACGATGGGGAGAAAAAAGTAAGCATACTTAAAAAAAATAATAATAAATAATAAAAAATGAAGCACTAATATTGAACACTTTGGAGTAGTATCTATTTCTACCACTCATTTCCTAACCTGCTCCCCAGGGAAATAATTCGTTATCAGATCTATTTTAAATACTGACAGTCCTATAAATCTGTCAGGTGCACTGTGAGTAACTGCATTCCATTCACTCAATCCTGACATTCTCTGTCTGCGTGGAAAATGGTCTTAGCTGCCGGGCAAGTCAAACAGATTTGATTTCACTCATATCTAATAACAGTACGTTTTTCTTTCTCTAGCGCTGGCTGTAACAGAATATGCCTTGTTCCCCTTGGCCTCAGGAGAAATCTTCTGCCTAGCAGGGCTAGAGATGGACGGAGAGATCCCTGACTGACTGTGGCTGGCGGCGGGTCTGTGGGGAGTGGGCTCATCAGCAGTTTACTGGGGGCAAGAGGGATGGATGGATAGAGGGGAGGGGCAAGGGGGAAATCAATAAGCCGGCCAAGTGTATCCTTTCTGTGGTATGAGTTGGTCCAAATTTCCGTTTTTTCCCTTTCACATAGAAGCATGGTCCACAGCACTCCAATCACAGAAACAATCAGAAAAAAAGATATCTTGAGACAGATATTATAGACAATCTTGGGAGGAGATAGAATCCAATCATACACACACTAAATTGACAACTTTTCGGAGTTTTGCAGCAAACAGCTATCCCAAACTTATTATCGTGAGAAGGTTATGGTGCTAGAAATATCTACAGGCGTAAAAACACAGCAAAACCAATATTACTGAAAGAGCCACGGGGTGCTTCTTAGAACACACTATATAGAGTGCTTTCCTAAGGGGGGGGATTTATTTATTTAATTAAATAAATACTCAGACTTACTGTATTTTCTTTTGTTTCCTCACATTGCCATTTTTTACCAGGGTGTCCCAGTGTACATCTAATCTTTCTGTCTCTGAGTTGTCAGTATGCTGAGGAACTATACTGTGAAAAATATTAAGTCCTGATTATGATGACATATAGAGAAGCTGGAGTCCCGGGGGATGACGGTAAAAGACAGCATCCGCTGAGAAGTGCCCCGACACTTTTGAGACAACTCAGGAAATCCGGGAAGAAGAGCTCTTTTTTCAACTGAAGAAGTTATTGTGCATTTCAAGATGGAAGCAAAATATTTCACGCCGTCTGACAAATTCCGGATTGTAATCCCACTTGTTAGTCATGTGTTCAAAGGGCATCTCTGTTACTACAGTCATCGAGAGAGAATGCATTAGTCAAGCCGACATTAGGACACTTAACCTCTGCCCACAAAAGTCAGCAAATGGCCTAATCGATTTCTTAGGATCAGTAAAGAATGGCAAACAATGGCTGACAATCACCATGAGCTCTGTGCAGAGGGCAAGACCGAAAGCCTCTCCCACAAGGTCAATATTGGAGCCACTCTACGCTGATAAGGAACCAATGGGTGATTAAGTGAGAGCAGAGGCGGTTAAGAGGTAACACTGTGGTACGTTCCAGTCTGATTCACAGAGAAGATGACCTCACATCCTGTTCATGATTGTCCATCCAGCCAGGTTCAGAGTCCAGAATCTACGTGGATGGGTAGATAGCTCAACAAAAAACAAAAAAATTGGAGGTCACAAAACGGCCCTGGAGCTGCCTAATACAACCTAGATGTCCAAAGTAGCAGCTAAAATCATTCATCTTGACTCTTGTCAACAAAGCCATGTCACTGTTATTCAGGCTTCATCCATCTGAAAGGGCCATGTTTGATGAAAGGACAGCTGTCATAGTGGGGGACCGGCATAAGTAGTTTGATGACAGAGTGATGCTGGGAGAAAAAAGAGGCCACGTAGCTGAGAGGCACTTAGGAGCCATGGACCAAGGGGGCCAGGATATTGTTCGTCAACACGGCCAACCCCACGGGGCTCACAGAAAACAGTCTGGCTCTCATTTAGCCGGTCCCTGTCTCTCCTATTGGAACCACAGTACTACAAACATACCAGCACTTAATGGATATATTCAAAATAGAGAATAAGTGATATGCTGCAAGGTTTTCAGTCCACAAATAATGTGTCATTCTGATGAGAGCATGTTGATTTTAACTGGATGATTCAACCAATAGTGATCAATCTTCAGATAGCTTACACATCTGTGAAAAGATGAAACTCAAACTATCTCCATGGAGACATTGGATAATATTTGCATGTTTATACCGTATGCGCAGACCAGAAATAATACAAATCACATTTTCATTGGAGTACCAACAACATAAATAGAAACATATGCTTAAAGTTGTGTCAGACAATTAATGGGGTGGGTCTAACAACATGATACTGGAATATGACATGAGTCTTCCATTCCAACTTAAACCCCATAAATCTAGTTTGTTTATTGGTGTAAAATTCATGTTTGAACACTCCAGTTATAGAAAGTGACTAATACAGACAAAAACACCTTGGGTAATTCATCCAAAAAGAGCTACATTTACTAGATCCTGACACAGTAAAGCACCAAAGACCGGGTTGTTAAACATAAGCATGCTATCTACAGTTCACTGACATTTCCCTGGCAATATTTATAGGAATTTATGTTTAAATCTTCCAGTTTGCACTGCCATTTCAAGCCACCATGTGTAAATTGGCTAGCATAATCTAAAGACTTACAAGCCAAGACATTGAAATGAAACCTAGACAGTAGCAGAAGAAAACAGAATTGTGTCTTGTCGGTTTAGAGTAACATGCAATCAACTTGTTTTCTCATCCTCATATTTTTTCCTGACAAGGGCTTGCAAACAAAACCGCCTCATTCGAACAATAGAGCCATGATTGTTGTGGGCATGAAGTGAAACTTATCTGTCATGTAGCCCCGATCCAGAATACAGCACTGAAGCTTTGAGAAGGAAAAGAAAAGACAAAAACAATGTCCCTCTGGTGCAATGGCGGCCTTTGTCAAACTGCAGGCTGATACATAGCAAACAAAATTGTAAATGTTTGAGCAATGAAACTGAATCCTTGTTCATTGCTCAAAGCAAGGCCCAACCTGCTCAGTTGTTTGGCAGGCTTTTTATGTGGCTGGGGAGAGGAGAGGAAAGCAAAGGAAAGTGGTAGAACATGCCAAAAACATCTTCAATGCTTTAAAAAACACTAAACTATCAATTCAAAATCTTTCTCACTCTAACTTTCATCTTTTTATTTGGTTGGGGGAGTTGCTTGTAGCATGCATTTTGAATTGCTAACCAGATGAACCTACAGTATTTCCACATTTGGTCCTTCAGCAACCAACCTACGGTATGTTTTTGACTTTTTGGTTAAGGTCATGTGCTTTATTTGGATTTGGGCCCCTGATCTCAGACTGCCAACACATACAGTACAAATCCATAAGTCACTGAGCTGGCTCATTGAAGACCAAAGGCAGTGAGTGTTTCTTTAATCTAAGTTAAGAAAAAGATGAGATGATGGAAGCTTTGCACAGGACAGATGATGACTACCTTCTTTGGTTGTCGATTCTATGTTAAAGGTCTATTGACTTTGATGAGGACTTTCCAACATGAATGGACTTTGAAATTTACATGAGGAAAGCCAGGCCATTACTCCAATCTCAAGGGACCCTGATCTGGTACCAGCTTTTGACACAGTTGACCAGATTCAGAGCCGTGGCCGTGTTCACTCACCCACTGAGAAAATCCAGATTTATCCTCTTTCACAAAATCTCAGGCAGGGATACAAATTACATGTGACATCACATTGTAAAGACATTGAGCAGAACTGCAGCGTGGTAGGAGGCATGGACAGGAGGAAGAAGAAGATGAAAGGAGGCATCAGGATGTCACAGTGAGTCTATTGTGGATTTTTTTAAGACCCAATGTGTCCTATAGTAGAGGGAAATCAACTGTGTCTTCCTGTGCCTGTCTGGTAATGAGGGTGTCCAACCAAGCTAACAACTACCACCCAAACAGACCAACACACAGCCAAACACATGCAAAGCATGCATTGTCACAAAAATTTTTACTACAGAAAACAGCTTTGCTTAGTCTACCTATTTACATTGTATAGTCCTGGTCCATAAATAGAAGTGGCCAAATGGTACAACATAAACTTAAGACCGAGTTGTGTCCCTCAGCAGCATCTGCCACGGAGTAAATCTGCCCACAGCCTGCAGCTGTCAACAGGAAGCCCAGAATGACCTCCACAGACACACACACACATGCTCAGAGTCAGATACACACACACACACACACACACACCAGTCTTTCATCTGTCCACAATTGGCCAAAGTCCAGCACTATATACTGTATGTGACCCACTCTCTTATAATAAAAGTTAATATTCAGTCTTGTTCAGCACCACTCTGGGTTATTGTTACAGGAAAATAGAGTAAGTGAAATAAATTCTAGAATAGACATTTAGAAATAAGCAAAAGAAAAATGGCTTTTTGACATTGTGTAAACACATGCTATATTTAAC
The DNA here is from genome assembly GCA_013375575.1 of Percina caprodes. NCBI lineage: Eukaryota > Metazoa > Chordata > Actinopteri > Perciformes > Percidae > Percina > Percina caprodes. Next base: position 1,041,364 of record JABXJD010000113.1, on the reverse strand, counting down.
TGCAGTGCCTGCCCATATACCCCGTAGCAGAGTGCCGACAAATGCACGTTCTCAAAGGAGGGAAAGGTTTCTGGTTTTTGTCAGTGCAATAGCTGCTAGCACCTCAAGTGCTCATATTTTCCTTCAGCCTGTTGGCGGAAAATTTACAAGAACGTTTTAAACTGTTTGTTATTTCATGGGAAGACAGAGTCAGTTTTGCTGAGAGCCTTGTAAATGTCTTTTAGGACCTCCGATAATCAGGGGTACTATAGGCATTTCAGAGAGTGGGGTACATGAAAGTAGCAGTTGCTAATAATCTATCTCAGAGATAGAGAGAAAGGAGTAAAGTAATCGTGGTATATAATGTACTGAAGTGTACTATATGTGTGTGACTGCCCCTTTTCATTGGGGCAAAACATACTTCCAGTTTTAGAGAATTGTGTTTCATAATTTTCTATTTTCATCATCATATCATGAAGATAAGATATGGCTGCAGCATTTAGTGTACAGATGGGTTTTAGAAAAAAAAGTGTTGTAAGTGACAGCTGAAGCGACTGCCCTGTACAAATGACATCTTTCATCAGTCTTCATTAAATAGACAAGTGAACTGAACAGAGTCAACACCCTTGATATCACAACAGGAGCAGAAGACATGTAGACACACACACACACACACACACACACACACACACACACACACACACTCTCTCAACACCAACCAGGGTAGTCTAGACGGACCAACAGCAATCCATTAACAGTAATGAGTGTATACTATTCAGGGGGATCTCAGGGTTTGACAGTGGTAGAAAGACGGGGGGTGCACCCTGTTTCAGTGCCAACCTGCCATCTGCGCCCAGGCACTGGCTGAGTTAATGAGGAGATTAGGCCCACATGCGCATCCCTAGTACAGGGCCCCTACCCTGCCACCAGCAGGAGCCCACTACACCACCAGTTCAATATGGAAAACATGACAGAGGCAAGGTGGGCTACTGTGCACATGCTGAGCAGAAACCCCTCTGTCTGTCAACGTGCAAGGGCATGTGGGTTGTCTGTTTGGCCATTCCTTTATGGATGAGATTGTGTTTTTGTGTGTGTACCTGCATATGTAAAGGACTAAAAATCTGAACATGAAGCACTCGACGCAGGGAACGGTTGGGGATCTCGGGGACTCTTTCCTCATCTAGCACAGACAAAAGAGCTGCCTGATTAAAGGAAACCAGGAGGCAAAGTAAATCTGCTCACCTGGAAAAGATTAACATGAGGAGAAAGGGACAATCTGTTGGAGCAAGCAGGAATATGTTCGCACCACTGTTAGGCAGTGACCCCAGTCAGCACTGGGAGCACACCCCTGTTTCCACCCAATACACCCATCAGCAGCCCCCAAATCATCTCTAGAGACCCTTTTACACCAGACCACAAGGAGCATCAGGTTCTCTCAGGCCTTGCCAGCTAGTATGGCTGGGACAATATGCTTAGATTTTTTTTTCATGATTTATGGCTGCTGATTCGATTTGTATTGCCATTTTCATATATTGCAATTCAACAGTATTGAGTATTGCGATTTTCTTCTTATTTGTTTGGGGCATTTTCAACCTTTATTTTGACAGGACAGACAAATGAAATGGGAGAGGGCGGGAATGACATGCAGGTCAGAGCCGAACCTGGGCCTGCTGCTCTATATATGGGCGCCCGCTCTATCAACTGAGCTATACGGGTGCCTGGCTCTTCTCCTTCTTTAACAAAATCAAAAGTTGAGCAATACATTTGAAAAGACAATACATCATATCATTTCTAAAAACAATTGCTTTCTAAAAGGAATGCACATCAGTCAGTCAGTTTGACTTGTATTTCATTTGTGAAATAGAACATTGATTTTCGACCTTTTCTGCTTCCTGTCTGTTTAGCAGGAAACAGAAATGATGTAGTCAGAATAAACAGTAATATTTAGGCAAATCATTGGTAAAAAATAAATATTGATTATTTGTCATCTCTGCTCAACATACAAAGCTGAGGTAGTGTTCTGTTGCAGAGGTGAAGTGGGGGAGAGCGACGGAGATAAAATCACCTTAAAAAAGGCTGATTATAAAATAAATGAACAGATAAATAAAGAAATCCACTGACCTTGGGTGCAATTAGCCCGTAATTACTCCAAAGTATATGTGCCACGGGAGGTACATTAATTAAAAGAGAATAAAGTAAGGCAACAAAGGAGGCTTTGAACGGGAATACCTGCCAGCAGAGAAGATCCACCACAAGCAGCCAGCATGAAGATTTTACGCTCAAACCTCGTGAAACCCACATTTTATTATAATGGGTTTGGGAAGTAATGAAATGTGAAATCACAAAAACTACTAATATGCCGCTGAAAATGCCTCCCATTATAGGTATTATCCGTAAACATCTACCAGCACTCATGCAGCAGGACATTTTAATTTAAACCTTTCATGCCCAATATTGCCTCCTGACCACAGCGAGGAAACTTTTAGTCAAATTTGGTCTTGGCAAAAATTTGCCCTGTCCCCCTTTTACTCTGTCTGTGTCTAAGCTAGTTTCTGTCCACAAACTGCTGCTGGTTCTGCTCCCGCAAATAAGATGGACGTTATTCCCTTGTTTTTTGCTTTACAGCTGTGGAAACCATCATTATGTTGCCCACCAACCACGCTACAGCACTCCTCTGAGGGCCAGAACAGAGACACAATCCAGTCCGTATACACATCCAAGGGTCAGACATAACTATAAACTGTCATTTGGACCACAGTCTGTCTTTTTTTCCCTTTTTGTCGTGTGAAGAGAGGATTAAGTGGCAGTCTTCGCATAGCACCAAAAGAGCAAATATGTTTAAATCTTGACCATCCTCTGCCCCCGGCCCACTACAGTCTGCCCGTCTCTCCACACTGGCTGATCAAGGCCCTGGGAGCCCTGTAATAACACTCTGTTTAGACACTCATCGCAGATTGTCAATTAGAGCCTCTGTCTCCTGTGACCACCCCCCCCCAACACAGATACTTTAAGGATCTGTTGACAGGCTCAGTCGTCTCTACCTGGTTAGTCTCCGTACTATTTAAAGTCACCTCAAAACATCCCCAAAGTGTTGAGTGTCTCCAGAGCTGCTGTGACAAATTTCCACAGAAACAATGTTAACAGGCAACCAATAAACAGTAATGCACAAAGCAACTACAGAGCCTAATGGCTGAATGCAGTTTGTGTTAAAAAATGTGTTAAAATCACTGGCACTTTCAGATATGGAAGGAGTCATCACTAGTTAACCAAAGCCTAATAAAGAAACAGCCCAGACTAAGTGAAATGGAATGAATGGCATTTTCTGTGTCTCGTACACAGCCTATCAGACCACTGGCAGAGCTGGCGGAACATTGTCCAGCGGTGGTTTTTTATTGGAGGCTCGTATTTGTTAATGTGTCTGGGCTCCTGTGCTGTTGAGAGAGAGGAAACCTAACAGAGAGGCTGTTGTGCATGGGTCTGGCTGAGCTCCACCGTCCCCTCCAGCCAAACTACCATATTCACACTTTTTTATAAAGCCATATGAACTGGAGGGCACTCTGTGTGGGTGAATAGTCACTCTACCTCTTCACAAATACACTACTTTTTTTTAGAGTTCACAGTGTCAGCTGGCCTGAGAGCAATTGTTCCAAAGAGAGTGCTTTTGCTTTATTTCCAACACTTTTTCTTGTCCAGCCTTCCTCTGTGTCTTTCCGGGCTTCTGAATAGCTGCCTACACCCTCTCTTTCATGGTGCCCTCACTGTTGCTGGAACTGTGACGCCTAGGCAGGGCCTGGGTCTTAAATAAGGGCTTGAGGCCTGACACATGTGGCCTGCGAACTGACAGCAGCTTTGTGAGGAAAGGGGAGTGGGAGTTGGGGGCCAGGGGCCAGGGACACTCAGGGAGGAGAGACAAGCTGAAGGAGCCCCTTGAGAAACAGCTAGGGCCAACAACCACAACAACACCTTAACAAGGGCTCCAGTCATCCAGTGGAGGCAAGCTGGAAGGAAAGGAAGAAACGGGACCAATGCTAGATGCCAACAGGAATCAAGAAACCCTACGTCAGAGGGAGAAGAGAGACATTAGGGCAGAGGAGAACCTAAAAGAGGGATTGGACAGATGATGGACAGAAGGTTGGAGGAATGGAGAAAGGGAGAATAGCGCCAAAGAACCCCTCTATACGTTTGTAACAGAATGGAATAAATTCTAAGCAAAACAACCTGTGTAAAGGGATGTTGTGAAGAAATAGGAGCAGACAGGTGAGAAAAGAGACGAGAGCAGCATGAAAGTGTCTTATGTGTCACAACACATTGCTGCATATAGTGTGGGATCTGAGAAAAGGCCAGCAGGAGAATAAACAACTCGAAAAGACACTATAAAAAAGCAGCCACAAATAGTTCAATGTGACTGGAAGGAGATAGCAACGATTAAAACACATTAAAGTGAAACTACATGAGAGAGTCACATTTTTCAGAGAGTCGGAAAGGGATCAGCAAAAGTCCCTGCAACTAAAAAGTATTAAAAGTTGTATTTTGTAAAAAGAAAAGACAAGGAGGAGGAGGAGTGGGTGGTTTTCCAGAACAGCAGACAAAGAGAAAGGCAATTACAGAGGCTCTAAAATCTATTCGGTGCATTTTGTTGGGAACCGTTCCTCCTTTCTCTCTCTCTCTCTCTCTCTGCCTCCCTGAGTCACTGTGCACTCCTCTGGCTCGATCCCAGCCTAATCCTCCACTCTACCTCCATCTCAGATGATTTCACAGTTGTCACTGAACGCTGAATTTCCTCTTTCTTCCCACAAATGTTGACTGGGGGATATGCCAAGATGGCGCCGAGATAGGGGACTGGCTCAAATTGGCAAATGTTTCCCCCGCGGTTGTTGGCATTCTCCACAACAGCAAGTTAAAACACTTGGCCGACAGTGTCTTTTAGCAGGTGAAGATATCCAGACTGGTGAAAATGTCCTTCGCTTGACATTAGAACATCTCTCTAACAAGACAACAGAGCCTCTATAAAGCCAGAAATACAAGTCAAAGGACTCCTCAGAAAGGCACACACACACACACACACACACACACACAAACACACAGGCACACACACAGACACCGATGTCATGATGACATCCCCACCTGTCCCTGGCCGATCAACGAATGTCCACACATTGCGATGGAAGTTGTGTCTGTGCTGGTTTTGAAGGCACTGAGCGGCAGCAGGCTCCCTGTCTAATTACAGTTAGAGAGGTCATTGTCCTTCCTGACACTAAATCCTGCCTTAACAAGCCATGGAATCTATCTGACAGAAAGAAAGAAAAAACATACAGCTGTGCAACATAGACAGTTAACAAGACAAGAGACAGTAGCTAATGGTTTAAAATGCAGCTGAACATTAAATCCCCCCTATCATGTCTACAATTGTGTCCATTGATACCCTCCTACAGCTGCAACACTGTTTTGTTTTCTACACTTCAGATCTCTTGAGCTTTATGCCATGAAGTTATGCCACTGGTATGTGACTACTCCGGGCAGTGGAGGGAATTAGGTTTGAAACAGGGTCAGGATAACTACGCGGGGCAATGTTCTTGGCATAGACAGCACCATGTGTCACCCTGCCAGTTACCACGATATACAGAGGAGTGAGGTGTGGTTACAGTAAACAGCCCAGATACAGGAATGCACAGGGCAGTAAAATACTATACAGCACCATTCATCACAACACCAAGAGCTCAGCAGGGGCACAAATAATCAATGTTTCCCCCATACGACCTGTTCCACAAACAGATTTCAGCATACTTTCAGTCCCCCCCCCGACTATAACTCTCCCCTGTGTGCCTTACTGTCTATGACGGACTGTCTGGCATTCTTGCTGTCAGTTACTGATGTGCTTTTCAGTGAAGTTCTTTTATTAATAGCTCTGTGAGTAAACCATTTGAGGTTTAGTGTAATGCCACACAGGCCATGGTGGTGGATGCCAGAGGGGTCACCTCTGGGACAGAAACTCAGAAAATGCCTCCAGAGTAGAGGGGCACAGCAGCTGAGGGTTGGACGTTGAATACATAAGAATAAAAAACAAAACATGTTTCTAAGAAGGGCTGGAGGAGGACAGAATTCCAAAACATCCAATGACTGCAATAAATTGTACTGCATTGATAGGCAATGATGATAATATATGAGTCAACATTGGTATGGGCTAACCAGGTATATTCAATAAAAAGCAAGTGTCTGTGACCAATGAGAGGAGGTGCGGCCCATATACACCGCTATGGATCATTTAGTCCACCATCAACAGAGTAGGGCAGCAGAGCTGAAGCATGTGTGACATTCCTGTGTGTGTGTCTGTCTGTGTGTGTGTGTGTCTGTGTTTTTATACCATGGGTTTACAGGCTCCTCCAAAGCCCTTGGTAATAAATCCAAACATTTCAGTCCAACTTAACACAAGATGAATCTATCTTCGAAGCCAGTCAGCAACAAAGAGCCTCAGGGACGGATGTGTGAAGGAAAAAAGCAAAGAGTGACAGCCAGCAATCTATTTCTGCTCAATATGTCCCCCCCTCATGGCGAACACAATCACCGTTTATCTCACTAAAGGTTTTAAAACTTCAGCAGTCACACAGTCCCCACTTTCTCCATTTTCCACAGCATGGCAAACACCCTTGCATGAGTGAGATCCAGACACTGCTAAAATGTAGTCCCATGCACTGTGCTCTTGCTATTCTTTAAAGATTCCCAAGGATATTGGATAGGCAAATGATTTAACAAAGAGCTGGGATTAGAACTGCATGGAACAAGGTGCTTGAAGCAAAAACAAAAAAAGGAAACAATGAGCGATAAGGAAGACTGCGCGGGGAAGATAATTAATGAATAGCTGCGTCAAATAATACAAGCTGTAACAGTGGGACCTCTTGTCCTACTTCTGCTGCGTATTACGCACACACAAAGGCACACTCACAAAGGCACACACACAAATAAGGAGAAGGGGGAGAAATAAGAAGCAGTTGCAAAAAGGAATTTAATAGTGATTTACCAACAGACTTTCCCATAAAAATGTCTGAAGGAAAAATATGAAACAGCACGGGTCATTGAGAAACACAATAAAAATAGAGCAAAGCTGGCAGACAGGGACATTCTTACAATAATGATGGTGATGGTGAGGGAAAAAAATTATTCGTCGCATAGTAGTAAAACACAAAACTTTAGGTGGGGCTTGGGTCAGGTGGGTTCAGGGATTTTGTCCTGCAAAAGGGGGGGTTTTGGAGTTCACTTTTATTTGTTAGACTGTGTCAGCTAGTCAGGACCACAGAGGAAACAGACATGCCCCCCAAAAAAACTGGTCTAAAAACAATTTAAATGGAAATCTGGACGCTGCGTTTGCATTAACGGTGTCCTACCACCCGTATTTCATTCCTTTGTGGTAATGTCTGAAGTTCTACCATTGACTCTGTAACTTGGTTATCTTGTTTCAAGCCATTCTAGCGTGGTATAGAAAGCCTGCAGGAAGACTCAGCTCTATTTGTGCCAGTTCTCATTAATATTCATCGAGCTAAGCTGCTTGACTTGGATTGGCTATCAGCTAGCCAATGAGAGCCTGGTCATCAGCATTCTTTACCCAGCGCAACTAGGCGAGCTCATGAATAGTAATGAGCTCAGGCACCATGACGTCAGACTGACCAGCTTTTGTGATTGGCCTGATTTCTCCTCTTTTTTCTTTTTTAGTGGCTAGAGCTGACAGAGGAGGTAGCAGTTCATTTTCACATTCACTACATAACACAAACACATTTGGACCTGATATATTTAAAAAAAATGCAAGTAAAAACCGTTTTGTGTGGCAGGGCACCTTTAATGATGCAAGTCAGACTAAGAGAAAATGTATTTACACTTGGAAGATCATAAAACCTGTTTCCAGAGGTGTATATTTACTATAATGTGTCATTTGTAATCAATATTCAAATATATTTTGTTGGTGGGCCCTGCCTTGAATTAAGAGAGGTCATTTTTCCAGCGTCGTGAAAGTGATGTATTTCTGTGGCAGGTAATAGAGAGTAGTGATGTGAATAGAGTGTCGGAAATGGTGAAGGCCTGACTCTCCCCTCAGCGTCAATGTCTCTCTAAAGCCCAGGAAAGAACCATTGTTCCATCAAGGGACAAAAAAAAGGATTAATTTGAATTTGGTTTACAATGCCATGCCTTTCAAGTTAATCCATCTGGCCTGTGCCCCGGAGTTGCCGGGTACTCCCTCCATTCCCCATTCACTCTGCCAGCGCGCTTTGTCTACAGGATGGGTAAATGTCAACTCTACAACTACTTGGACAGACATAGCCCTGAGAGGTACTGAGACAGAAAGAGAAAATTAAGACATAAAAAAAGAAAAAATCCTGGTATTTACAGAAAGAAATGCCGTTTTCTTACTCTTAAAGTTGATTTCATTTAAATTTTCATCATGTTTCCCTCCCAATTTGAGAAACATATTTATGTATATTCAAAACTCACCAAGTTGTATCTAATGATAATATATACAAAGACAAATCATTCAGAATGCAGAGGAATTATGCACAGCACTGTTAAAAGATGGAATCTGGCATTCAGATTTTTTAAATAACAGGCTGTGTGAAAATAAAAATGTTCATGTCCTTCCTTTTTGTGTAGTTACAAAGTGACCCGCATTATGAGGCACCCCTGCTGAGAGTGTTAAGATGAGTCTTCCAATACATCCATCATGTCCATTTCCTGCCCTTCCCCTAGAAATCCAGATTATACCATATTGCTGATTTTTTGTTTCTTTACTTATTATTTTGTCATAACTCTCTCCCGCTTTAACATTTCCCAAATGTTGTGGCATTACAAATTGTTTGGTCAATTTTGCTCCTTAACAAACCAGAACTACAATTTCTAAACTAACTGCTCACATATTGTGGTGGTTTCAAGGGAATCCAGAACTTTATATATATATATATATATATATATATATATATATATATATATATATATATATATATATATATATATATATATATATATATATATATATATATAGCGTATTCGGGAAGCTGCAATGACCCAACATCATAAAATCTAATTTTACTGGAGGGTGGTTTGGAGAATGTTGAGTGAGAGGGGGACTAAGAGGCTGCAATGGCAGAATCATTTACAGGGGAAACGTATGGAGCTCAAAAGTACAGAATGAAAGACGATTAAAAGCCCATTTGTTACCACCACTGCCTCTCCTTCACGCTCTCCCTTATCCTGCAGCTGCTGCCAAAGGGTCAGCCAGACCACTGGCCCGTGTGTTTTTTGCTCCACAACTCCCAGGACACCCCTGAAGGACACAAACTCCCTCCACAGATCAACAAAACAGAGGACAGAAGACATAACTGAACAGTTGCAGCAGATGTCTGAATGGCTAGTGTGATGTGGAGAAACCACTGAGGGATACAGATGGGGTCTGTGAAGTCTTACCTAGTTAACAAGACTTTCAATTAGCAGGAATGGCATCAAATATCACTAAACACAGACCAAATGGTTCATCTGGAGCTGAACTTAATTAATGCAATTTATCATGCTCCCGAGAGAGCTTAGTAAAATACAGACGATATACAAAGAACAACGGAGAGGAAACGCAGATTTTAATTAGAAATGTTTTATCAAACAACTCTACGGTCTCAGCTGATGTCCTCCTGGCACCACTTAAATACTCCTCTGCATTAATCAGGAAGCTCACTGTAGAGTAGATTATGCGTAGAAGTCAGTCTTGGTCCATGGTTTCAAAAAAAGCACCACTTCACTTAATACCAGTGCTTTTACTTCGTCTTTTATTACAGGGGAGGGATTTTTAAAAAGTAGCATAGCAGGCAGGCCACACCAATACAGACTGAGGACTAAAGCCCCTGACACACCAACCAGACGGCTAACCGTCGGCAGAAAAGGCAGATGGACTGATCAGTGTCCCGAGTTGGTCCAAAAACTGCCTCGGAACATCCAAAGCGACGAGAAGTAATATGTTTCCATAACAGCAGGTGGCGCTAATCTGTATTATCACCCAAAATTGTAAACCGGCTGCTAATTGGACGAATGCGTCACGTGGGTCTGGCTTCTCCGGAAATTAAAAGCCAGTTGGCTGTCATGGTGGCTTGTTCAGAATACGATCTCATATTTTACTATATTTTAAGTGAGAAATAGGCCGTGACGCTGCTGAATCTGTCTTCATTTTAGATCCACAAAGATCAGCTTTAAAGATTTTCCTCGGATTTTCGCTTCTCGTTTTCGGGTTAGCACTCCACCAATCAGATTAGTCATATGAGTCGCAGTGCCCGCCTTCCGACAGAGCATGTCAGGCCGGCCAAAATGAAGGCGGACGGCCCCTCCAACGGATGACGGCACGGAACACACCAAACAGACTCAGACCGACCTCGCCAGACTGTCACAGACTGATAAATATGTTTATTTTTAAAGATTTTTCTGCCTTTAATTGACATTGATAGCTAGGTGGGAAAGAGAAGAGAGAGGGGGGAGGCATGCAGAAATCATCACTGGAACCCTGGACCTCTGCATCAAGGCATTAACCTCTGAGGCCAACTACACACTGGATGCGGCGCGCAAGCATGTCAGATGCGTGGCATGTCTGTTTTTATTTCGGCTTCCATGTTAACAGGTTAGAGCTCACACACTGCCTGCGTGACACAAGTGGCTCGAACCGTGCCAAAAACGCGTGCATGCTAGAAATAGAACCAACGCCTATTTGTCATGTGACATGCAAGCGTGTTGAAAGCGTTTCTAGGCAAAATGAAATAGGAAAAGATGTCATTTTTGACACAAATACATATTAATAAATGACATGTGGATGTTTGAAAGCCTCTGGGTTTTGACATCAATGCAGATATAAAACGATTTTCAATTATTGCATCTGTCATACTGAACGAAATATTCTGTAACCTATTTTGCTGTTAATACTGCCGATTTTGTCATGCTTTAATCAAATCATTAGCCTATATATTTATGTTTACCCATTTTTCAGAGTTTGAATCTGTCAGCACTATGTCCGAGGTAGCCCTCCCTGTACGTCACCTTCAAACCTTCAAAAAACATTTCAAACCCATGCACAGCTCTACGGCTGATCATTGAGGAAGACCTCAGACTTAATAAATTAAGATTTTTTTTTTTCAAAGATTATTTTTTGGGGGGCTTTTTTCTCTTTATTCAGAGTGACAGTGTATAGACAGGAAAGGTGGGAGAGAGATGGGGGATGACACGCAGCAAAGGGTTGGACTCGAACATGGGCCGCTGCAAAGGCCTCAGCCTACCTGGGGCGCACGCTCTTACTGGGTGAGCTAGAGGTCGCCCCATGAATTAAGATTTTTTTTGTTTGATAACCTAATTTAATTAAGATAAATACAATAGCATAAGGCCAACTGTGATGCCTAAGGGGGGCACTGTACTCCAATTACAGATTTGGTTCTTTTTAGGTCAAATCTCAGTAGTATGGCGAGGATTTAACTAATATTCAATTACACAGTGGCTTAGTTTGAATATAAGCCAGTAGATTTAGCTGTCAGTCAGAGTTTGACAGAATGCAGCATTTGAACTAGAATAAATGGACACAGTGTTGTGGCCATGACAGATGTGTTTAACCTACAAAGAGCCTGCATCCTGCTTGCACTTCCTGGTACACAAGCATGCTGTCAACATTGTTTAGGAGAGGTCTTTTTCACAGGCCAAAAAACGTCAATTTTCTGGTCTGTGTCAAAAGTGAGATTCATATTGCACACTGCATAAACTGCACTGTGACTTCTACAATGCTGCTATTCTTCAGTGCTAAATTCAAAAGTGTAAACTTTCACCAGAAGTTCAACACATTGTGAGGCTGGCAAGTGGAGAAATGCAGCGTGCAGAGCCCCCCCAGACAGTAAAGAGGTGTATTGAGGTAGACAGCTCCTACCACCCCCCTCTCATATACTATTAGTCCTGGCTGTGTGTTGCACATTCCAGCCCCCTGTGTGTCAGGGAAGTGGGGCCCCTCCACTGTGGATCCATCTATAGAGTGCTAATCCACCACTGGGCCATGCAAAACAGGGGACGACCAAACATAAATAAATAAGAATGAGTTGAATCTCGGTCTACTTTTCCCATTTCAATCAAGTGTCGGGATGGAAACCAGACGGCACGGTCCCATTCAGGGGTCAGTCCAGGCTCAATTAGAAAGCCCCTCACTGAAAAAAGAGAGCGATTATTTTTAAGCCCTTAAAGTGTCTCTCCCTGCTGGCTGAGAAGTAGTGAAGTGGGGCTGTGGAAGATAAAAAAAAGTACCTTTGCCCCCAAATCCGCCTTTCTCCCCACACACCGGCTGTCAAAATGTATAAAGTTTATAAACAGAGACAGACAGGATTAAAGGTGCAAGGAGCGAGGTCAAAGAGAAGGGAAAGGGAGATTGAGGAACTCTCTCACTGACACATACCAGTCGCCAGCAAGCGCCAAGCTGAAGCCGATCACCCTGACCACAATGCGACGGAAAGAAATACTGGAGATTGCAGGACCAGTAGTGTCTGGAAACTAAAAGCCACTCTATTTATTCTTATCACTCGTTTAGCATTCAGTTCTGTGCCAGTATGCGCTGTATAATGGCACCACACTGAGGGAAAAAGTGGAAAGAGTGGAATATATGGCTGTGTTTGCGGTTTATATACCCAGGGAGCATTATCATGTAAAAAGGTAGTTACTGTACAGTAAAAACCCTACTTTTACAAATGATAGCAGCTGGGCTTGAGAGAGGGAGGCATGTATCCTGAACATAAGTGCTCTTCAGGGGCACTATCCCTGCTTTTTGTCTACTACATCAAAGCGATACAGCCGAAGAGCTTCAATTTCCATTGCGGAAAACTATTTACATTGCCTATGAAACTTCCATATAATGATCCTGTACCTGGCGATGTCATGTTTCCTATTATGTCAGACTCTAAAGTCCTCCTCAGCACACATTTGGCTTCCATAAATAACTAAGGGGTCAGTCAGTGCTCTATTTGGGAACTGGAGTATTTCATTAAAACTCTGCTTTATAGCGCAGTTCATTTGATTAATTTGATGACATCCAGTTAGTTTTACACTCTATAGCTGTACACTATTAATGCACTCCCTCTACTTTCACTCATCACCCTAAGTGTAATTCCACCTCAAGCAATATGCATAGCACGACTTAATTTCATTATCTCAGTCCCAATCCCTGTAATTTTTGTAAATATGGCGATGACAATTCTTTGGATCAGGAACAAAGTGAATAATATTGGTAAGGAAAGGACAGCTGGGGGCAATCAAAGTTCAGCAATGCAGCATGGATAGCGGGCAAAATGTTGTCCAAGAATCCTTCCAAGTTAACCACTGTTTACTATCTACTCCCTGTGTTCCTGGCCCAAGGGTCATAATGTGGCGTTGTCCATCTTCTATTGGTCCAGTCCAGACATTCAACCCCCGCCAGCCAATTAAAGGCCAATGCTGTCAGCAGGACAGAGTGATGCTGGAGCTCCCTGATGAATACAGGCATGTCCAGAATATAAATCGGTTTCAGCTGGAGTTTGTCTGCACACCCAAAGTGCAGCTACAACTACACACACTCGCATCACACATCCACACCCACACCACTGCTGAAAGATTTTCCCTTGGGTCTCATCCGTCTCACTTTGTTCCACAAACTCACTGATGATCATTTGGAGAAAAAAACATTGCAAAGGATCTGTTTAACTTAGTTCTACAGGAAGGTACCCAAACAGCAGTATTTTATAATATAAAAAATATAGTGCCTACAGTACCTGCTTGCAACTATGAGCACACACTACAGATCAACTGGAGACATGGGACTACGAGGAACTACAATTACACTGTGTTGAAGAATTTAAGAAGAATCATTTGTATGATTTAAAAAACTGTATTTTACGCTTTTTCGCCCAAAACTTCAGAGCGATGAAACCATTCTGCAACATCTTGTTCTGCTGAGGAGAAAATCAACTTGCAAAAAAAATCTGGAAATCACTCAATATATTCAATTAAAATTACACATTTGAAAAATGGCTTGATAATCCTTGACCTGTCCAGGAATTCATCAAATCCCTTGACATTCCCCGTCTCCGTGGAGATATTCCCAAAGCCCCATGACCAATGGGAAACCTGTTAAGATAAAATATTTTCCAGTGACTTCACTGGATTCCTCAGAAAAGCCAGATAGTCAAGGTAATAACGGGTGTGTATTTAATGTCTAGTCTACCATTTCCATCCAGCAAACCTTTTGTCTACAAGCCGGATAGACGCTCATTCTCCATCTGTGGCTGAGAGGATTAACAGTCGGGCTAAGGGAGGGTCTTATCTCACTTTGCAGAGATAAATCAGGCAGGGATACGCTGCTGCTCTGGAGAGCAGAGGGAGACACAGGCATTTGAACAGAAAAGCCACACACAGCCTCCTCGTCAGACTGTTTGTTTAAAACCTGCTTTAAGGATTTATGCTTTGCTCTGCCTGCCCTGAGGAACGAGTGGCCAATGGCCGTGGGCTTCAGTGTTGTTTGGATGGGTGCAATGGTCACCTTGATCTCTTCTCCTGTGACAGTTTCCCGACAACATGAGATAAAACACAGTCTGTCCAGAACTTGGCCTACTTTTTCCCTTTCTTTGACCAGATTTTTTACCTCTCTTGGAAATATCCTGCCACCCTCTCATGCCCACTTGTCTTGTGATATGAATACAATCGTAAGACATGAATACAATTGGAAACACTAACCTGACCTGTGATCCCCAGGGATCATATTTACACAAACATAAGAAAATACAGAATGTTCATGTTATGGACGTGTGTGTCAGACACCAGCATTCTACAAAACTATGGCACTGCCATCTGGCATCCACACTGTGACATACCTGTGTGGACAGACTTAAATAAAACATTTCTGTATCATAAAAAAGTAAATGCTGACATTTCCATTGCATCCAATAGGACATGCCAAAGTGAATGTGATACGGCTGATTACAACTTTATGGTCAAGATGAATAACAGTTGATGTTCAGAATGAATATATTTATAGTTATATGAGGACTGCTATAATAACATCTGTGTGTCTGGAGGACAAAGCTGACTTTATGTGGCTTTGCCGTTGGGGGAAATACTTCTGCGGGAGGAAAGGAAACCGTATTTTCTGATACAATTCAAGCTTGAAAGCACCGCAGTAGAAATTCTTCTTGCGGCAAAGTGAACCTAAAAAGAATCTATGTAGCGTGTGATCTTTCGTCATTGTGAAGGATATGTTGCTTGGCCACAACGATTGCTGAGACTGATCATTACTGTGATTTTTCAAAAAATAAATATGCCACTCTTAGAAGGGACAGATACTAAACATATGCCTCCAGTACAGGAGGAGACCTACAATAATAAATCTCAGTGGTACATAGCTGTTGCATGACAAATGAAACTATGCATGCAAAACTGTTATTTTACTATAAAAAAAACTTATTTTTTATACACACACACTTTAAATTAAGAGGTGGGGGTGTGTTAGATCCACCCCAAGCAATTAGAAAGTATTGATCTGCAAAATTGCCTCATCAATTGTTAATTACAAAGAGCTTCAGTCTAAATAAATCCTGATGAGATGCACGTTTCAGGGAAAATAAGCCAACAGGAATCTTGATCGAGTCACTGTGCATAAATGATGAAATATGTGTGCTTGATGGGCTGAAGGTAAGTGTAATTATGGTCTGGAAGGGCTTTTCAATGTCACTATGGGACTAGTTTAACAGCTGATTAGATCAGAAATACGCTCTTATCACAGTGAGTCAAATCAAGTGGAAGCCATGGCTTATAACGCAGACAGGTAGGGTATACTATAGTTAGAGAAAGGTGGAGAGTGGATACAGATGGTGTTGGTGAAGAATGTTCTTTCATCTGAAAACACTGTCATTCATTTTTGCATATGAAAAAGTTCCCCGCCATAGAGGGCGTCCTCGCCATGGTGACTTATAGTGCGTGAAACATCAATGGATCAGGTGCAGGCCAACTGTTCTATTGAAGGTGGGAATCTGAAAGGAATCATAGTAACTTCAAAGAAACCATTTGCCCAAAAACACAAAGAAAAAAAGAGCTCACTTATAACAGTTGACATCAATCAATAATGGTCTGGGAAATGGATTCCCATTCTGTTGACCAAAAGCAGTGCTGGAGGGGAATCTTTATTCTGAGCCTCTACCGGAGCACGGTGGCCATGGAAGATGTTAAGAGCATGAATTACATTTAAGAGCAACTTGCATTGTGAACAAACACTGCAGCGCCAAGGGATGAAAGCCAGATGTCAGGCCACAGTGGCAACGGAGTGCTTCACCACTGAGGACAGTGTCTGTTTGCCAACAGCAAATAACCGCCTCTGGCCCATTTAGTAGCCTACCAACCTTTTTTTTTTTTTTTTTTCTGCAAACAAAAGCTGTCTGCCACAGAGATGACACGAGCTCTTCTCAGTGGCTACCGCTCGATCAAACACAGAGCTGTATATGGAACGAGCCCAAAGCCAACACAGTAAAGAACTCTGGACTAACCAAAGTACATGAACACTACATACTGCCAGGCCGACACAGGGGAATTTTAGGTCCCTTCTGTTTTGGCTCATTTGTTATCTTGGCATCTGCTTTGCATGGAAAAGCATTCATTGGTCATGAAATCCAGTTTATGAGAAAAGCACACTTAAAACACACATATACATATACACAATACATTAAATATTTTTTGAGTAGTCGAGGAAATGTACAGTTTTGGATTTGTCAGTTTAAAAGCGATGCAATATGCTAGACCTTAAGTCATGACAGAATTAATAACAGTCTTTAGCAGTACAACAGGGCAAAGTCCAAAGTTACATAAAAAGGCCGGGAAGTGGCAACAGAAAATCAACATCAGACTGAGTGACATGGATAGACCACTCCTTAAGTTTCAACTGGGTCAGAATGGGAATCAAACTGCTTGTACACATTATTGCTATACACTGAAGCCCTAACACAGATGAAGAAAAATATTCTCATAGAGAAGACTGGTAAAAGATGGCCCGCTGCCCTGGGGCTGCCCGTGAGTAAGAAAAATAACAAGGAATCTACCGAAAAGAAGCCTAAGGTAAGAGAGTTGAGAGTGACTTTAGGGAGATAGCTCAGCTGGCAGGGGCTCAAACAACCCCCAAATGCAGCCACATGTAGCTACAAACACACACACACAAACAAATGTCACACAAACACGCACATCACACTCTCAGGGACACGCACACATACATTCTATGGCAGCATGCTTATAGAGCGTTGCCAGCTGTCGGAGATCTTTGCGCGAACAGAACACCACCTGTCCCCTTATCTTCCCCCCAAGAGCCAAGAGAGAATCTCCGTCCAACTGGAGCCACCTCCATCTACTCTCTCATCCTAATGGCAGCTTGTCTGCTATTTTCTCTTCAACAATTTATCCCCGTCTTTGTTGTTCCGTCCCATCTCTCCTTCTGCGCGGCTGATCTCAAAGCACCAGATTTTGTGCAGTTATTTTAAAGCACATCAAGGCTTTTCTGACGAGAAAGCAATCTGAACGTTGCACACGGAGTCCCGATGGTGATGAGACCTGATGAGCTTTAGATGTGGCTTAAGGTGGACAGGACAGTTTTGCCAGATGTTGCTCCCGTTGATGCCAGACAGGAATTTGGCCATCAGGTCAGTGATGGTGTGTCTGTGTGTGATGGGGTGCAAGGTCAACATTTCTCTGTCTCTGTGTTTACATTATCTCACTCTTTCACCTCTCCGTGCCATTGTTTTGCTTTTGGTTGGCTGACAGACAGATTGATAGAAGCCAGGCTGAAGCATGGGCAATATCCAACCATAGCCTAACCTGTAACAATGTAATACCCTAACAGAGCTGCAAGAGTAGTAGCACAATCAGTCCTGGCTCTGGGGTTAAACAGAATTACCCAGCTCTGCTACAGTCCGTGTAGTAATGCAGAGCAGTGTTAATGACAGCTTTGCTTAAAGTTGCAAAAAAATAGGGAAGCATTCTCATAATCTGTGCTTGCAGTGAGAGGGCCGTCAGTTAAAAGCAGCATGTGCAGTTACCAGGTAACCAGCTGTAGTGAGAATGTGTATATGCTGGCAGTGCTAATGGGCCAGAGTTCCACACACACACACACACACACACACACACACACACACACACACACCTTCCTGCTCATAATGTACACACAGCACAGGAGCACTTTAGCCTGGGAAAGCCTGGTGGAAGAAATGAGTGATGGCCCAACCAGCTGTCTGGGAGTTATGGTCTGAATCATGGAGGCCAGGCTGATGTTTTTCAGACAACCTGAGCAGCACTATAGCAGATGGAGGTCACCTCTGGGTAACATTGCTAAAATTAACCCAACAGCTTAGCATGAATTAAGCCGGGCCCCTGGGCAGGGAGCTTGCATCCCACAGGATTGAGGCGGGTGCTGGGCAGGGACTACCAGGCTGGCGGGGACCAGACCGCAGCTGAGGAAAGGTTTCACAAAATCAGCAGGGTGCCCCTACGTCTCAGCAGTCACTCCAACTCCTCGGAGGTTAAAAGTGGATTTACATGGCAGTGGTGAACCTTGGGTAATGTGATTAAATCCTGGCAACACACTGAGCGATGATTAACTTATTCTCTCCCCTCTCTGTGCCCTTCCATGCTGCTTCTTGCATCTCTGTCAAGCAATCAATAAGCTATTACAGCTCCAAACAGTGGGGTAAATTAACTTACGGCTCCACCTGCAGAGTCGGCACTCTCCACTAATCCCATTGGCAAGGAAAAACGAGACTGGACGCAAAGGCAAGGTCCAGAGATCATCTGCTACCACTGGGGTATCATGTGGGATTCTTCCAATACCGGTGCTAAAGCGATACTTTTAAAATAGTGCTGGGGCCTAAACAGTGCCTAAACCGATACGCTAAAGATAAAGAAGATTACAAAACACTAGTTGGCGACATTGAAGAATGGCTTGTTTTTTGCTAAGGCCATCTGGTCAATTAAATAAAGTATGTAAAACATAAAAATAGTAACCTATTTCATCAGTCTATTGCTGTTAAAATGCCCATATTGTAAAAAATATAAAATAAATCACTTTATCTGGGATTTGGGGTTATTTTGTGTCTCTGGTGCTTTCACACGCATACAAACTTTTTGAGGGAGATACAGTTTCTGAATGTCCTCTGCCTTCAGTCTTCGCGTGAGCTGTTCAAAATCTGCACGGCTTTCTACGCCACTAGCCGAGACGAAGTGGCTAACCATAGCACATGCAGTGCATGCTCGGTTTGTTAGGCCTTCAAACCAGGAAGTACATGCAAATTCAAAACGATTTAAAATTAAGGCGTTGGCTAAAAGATCATTGTTGACCGATCTAAATATTTTGAATTTCTAACTGAAAACTTTATGAGCCCGGTGACTTTACCCAGAACCTTGTTGGCCATATTCCTGCCATCCAAGTTGTTTTCTAGGATGCAACCCAGGTATTTTACTGACGCTTTTGAATAAACTTGAATGCATCATGAGCTTACAAGGTGCAATTGAAAGCACCAGCCACAGACTGTTGTGAAATTGGAGGAAATCCTGCAATTCAAACAAAATACAGCCACACGTTAGACCACTTAGCTTTCAGCATTTTAACTGTGTTTAGCCAGCTATCAGCTAAGGGTAGGCTAATGTTACCTGCTGCAGAGTGTAATGTTAAATAGCATCACCAGACGGCTGCACAGGCATTTAAGTGGCATCAAAATCTGCATTGACTTTAACACCCTGCAGCGCCCTGCTATGACATGAACCACTACTACCACCATTTTTTAGTCACTGTTCCATTATCTTTATTGTGACTATTGCCACTGTGCATCACACCCCCAACCGGCCATGTCAGACATCGCCTACCAAGAGCCTGGGTCTGTCCAAGGTTTCTTCCTCGCCACTGCTTGCTCTTGGGGGAATAACTAGAATGGTTGGGACTTCATACTTTATAAATTATAGAGTGTGGTCTAGACCTACTCTATTTTGTGTCTCGAAATAACTCTTATTATAAATTGATACTATAAATAAAATTGAATTGAAATTGTCATTTGTTCTGGTAGATACCTGTCAATTAGGAACCGCCATATTGGCACCAGGTTTCGGTAGCCAACCCTATTGTAGGGAAACAGGGGAGTTGTGAAGCACCTTTTATGAGTGAGTAACACTGCACGACAAGTACAAGAAAGGGATACTGTTTAAATATGTTGAAAACTGGCACAGGTGAGTGTCAAACCTGAAGCTATTTTTAAGGACGTGAAGAACACAGGGAAAAGGACTAGCTTTATCCCACCAGGTCACTGAAGGGCTTCTCTATCCCATCCATCAGATGGGAGCCAATCGGCTAGATGGAGCGGAGGCACCACTGACAGATTAGAATCTGATACTAGTGCAAGGCGGAGAGAGAGAGCAAGAGAAGCGAGAGAGAGAGGGGGGGGGGGTCTGGAAGGAGAATAGAAATGTCACCCCCGAGCCTAACAGCAGCACTATGGTCATTCAATACTGGGCCTCACTGAGTCACATGTCAACTATTTCAAACTTACCCACAGCAACTGACTACTGTTTGAAATGTTGAATGGATCCTCTCCACTTCGCTCGTTTTACACATGACGTCCCCCTGTCTGTCTTTTATCCAACTCTTTGCAGTATATGGTTACATGGAGAGCCTTTTGTTTCCTTGCCACACCCTGTTCAAAAAGGTCAAGCAGGCACAAAGAAGAGGTGAGGGTGTATCTGTTCTATTCATCACTCAGTCAGGCTGCCCCCATCCTTATGGCCCTAATTAAACTGTTGTATATGTTTACATACACTCCATTGAGGATGATTGTGTTCACCCACCGCACATGTAGTTAAGCCTGAGGTGTGTAAACAACATTCTCCATGTAAATTAGATGAGACCGATGTTTAAACAAGTTAGTCGAACTCTTTTTGATATGACCTGCATACTTTCAATGATGTTCAGTGTTAGTTTGTTGCATTTACTGTCACATATTTCTTTTTATGTCCTTTGTCATCAGTACATCATTACTGCGGTAATGGAGTCAATCCCTTCATTTGTAATGTGAGAGCCAGTATGCTGAATATCTGGGGCTTAGAAAAGAACTGCTAGCATTACAGAGAGGTTAGGATAACAGAGAGCTTGCATAAGAGCTACATCGTGATAATGAGCAATGGCTCTCACTCATACCGGCCCTATTTCAGAACACACTCTTGTGTCTATGACATGACAAAGAGAAACTCATTTTCTCCCAATTGTTGCTTTAATGATCAGATTAGCTGCCACAGCAACCAAGGACAATTAGATGACAATTGGATGCCATCATGTATCCCCTGTTTGTGTTTGTCATTGACTGATGGCAGGGCTGCGACTATCCACACTCAGAAACAAGTAGACTGCATTTCATTTGTAGTCAGACAGCACGAGGCAGATCATTATCAGTGTTTGGCTCTACCGCTTGCCTGACCTGCCTGTCTTACTCCATGCTACAACTCCGATACAATTTTCAGTCCTGTCCCTTCTCCTTCGCAAAGGCCTTGGAAATAAAGCCTGTCTCTCTTCTCTTTCCAGGAGACGGAGTGAGGGAAAGCAGCACAGTGGGAAAACGCAGAGGGAGTAATAGGAATAGAAAGGAGAGGAAAACAGGAGATAGCACGTTGGAAAGGGAGGATACATCAGATAATGGCTGATATAGCACAAGGTTGGCGCAGACACCAGTTCCTGTGTTTGTTGAACCTGAGCAGAAACAGGAACAGTCTATGGAACTATGACTGCTGTTTGGCAGCTACAGCTCTGCTTCTCAACACCTTCCCAAACCCAACAAATCCACAAATTACACGTCTGGGATAAAACTAACCTGTGTGCCATATACTTATATGAATAATACCAGAGTTCATTGACAATTTCACCTAAATATCCAGAACTTAAAATGTGATTGTGCTAATGTACAGATATTTGTTGTTTACTATGCTTATAAAAAGATACCATACATTGTTTTGTTTCATTTTGCAAAAGCAACTGAATCTCAGTATTTTAGAGCAAGCTTGTCAAGTACGGCCTGACCTTCCACTGGTCTTGTTTTGTACCCTTGCAGTACTTTAAAAAAAGTTCACAGCTAGATGCGTGCACTCTGCTGAGAGTTCGAGGATAGCTGAAAAACTATTAATAGGTGGTGAATTGACAGTCTGTCTCCTGGGAGTAGACAGTGAAGCCAAGAAAGAAAGAAAAGTAAAAAAAAAAAAGTATATTTAAAAAAAAAACAGGCCATCACAAGGTTGGCCCTGACTCACCTTGAGCGTGCCCACTGTGCACATTTTTCTAACTTTGCCAAAATGTTGTCTGAAAATCCCTGTAGTTCCAGTCTCCAAACCCCCTAATCCTCCCTAACTCCATCGTCTCGGATCGAGGAGCATGATAGGAGGTTTCAAGTGACGGCTTAACCCAGGTTTAATAACCAGAGCAATGTCCACAGAGCAGAAAACCTCGTCATATGACCAGACACCAGAATGCAAGCACGTACGCGCACACAAACTTCACAGACACAAACACACATATGCACAGCCTCTGTGGCCACAGGAGAGGCTCAGAACCAAGAGGAGATTACACCTCACAACAAGAGTAATACCCAGGTCTCCGCAGGAGAAGTGGAGATTAGAGTCAGCAGCAGAATACATTCATCTGGTTCTCATAAGCACTGACACACAGCTTACCATCAAAAGCATGTATCACATATAGAGGAGAGCCAAAGACACACCTCAGACAAATATTAAAACATGTTGATAAAAGATGCATATAAAAAACACACACTTAACTGCACACTGAAACATGCACACACACGCAAACAACGTAGCTGGTTTTTAAGAGAGGAAGTGAAGGCCCTTTGCTATCAGCTGTCCTCCTGAGTGGAATTGCAGGACCACTGAACTCAAGAGCTCACATAATGTATCTTATCTGCTCCAGACAAGCACTTCATAATGTTAATATCATACTTCACTATCCGGGGAGCCTGCACCCATCCTACCCATGATTTGTTCTGAGCTAAAGCCAGAGGCAAGGATTACATAGAGATGAATAAGCAGTTACTGTGGTGACCAGAGAAAAAAGCTGTGACGTGTGAAGTGTCCAGACACCAGGACAGAAAGCTGTGCTGTAGCTCGACTACTGCCCCAGATATCTGGGCAATGTCATCGTGTGTAAATGGATGGACTGCAAAAAACTCCACAGAAACAGATGAAAGTGCTTAAAGTGGGCTTCATAAGTCAGTATTCCTTTCCTGGTTAGAAGAGACAAGCCATTTCCTACATGAATGCACACACACAGAGGCAGATCCAAGAAGGCAAAAACAGAGAGGGTGTCAGTGTGACACAGCCTCGTTCAACACATCTGATGCATTTCTTTCTTTTTCATTATCTTAGCTAGAGAGAGATCAAACAAGCAAATATCTGTCACACTAAAGGGACTTTAAACTCAGAGCTAAGCCTTTTGAAGAAGTATTTTATGTTGCCATTAAAAAGTACCTCATTCACCAAGTCTCTGTATTTATTGCTTTGTGTTGCAATTTCCTCCTAAATTCCAACCGTGACAATCTGATAATGCAGAAGATAAGATGCAGAGTGGGGATAACCACTTGCTCTGTGAATTTGTATTTTCCTCTAAAAATCTCAAACTGTGCCCAGGGTTGTCTTCATCCTGTTTTTTTTCTGTAGGAAGAAAAGAGACAGATGGAGAGATAAAAGGGGTTCTGGTACTTGTGGAGGCTGTCTCCCTCTTCTTCCCTATCCCAGTAGGCTCAGATTACGGGTGGGGCATGGAGTGATTGATGGGACTTTGGGCAGGCTCCTTTACCCATGACTGTACACCTGCCTTAGCTCATGTACAGCCTCCTTAACACAACCATCTAGACATTGTTCACTAGACCAGTGTAGACACAATGACAGCTTGATGGAATCAAACACATACACACAATTCACGCACTCCCCAAACACAGCAAGTAATGCCTCACCCAATCTTCTATTGAAGGCTTAACTCTGATAATAACCAATCCATTCATACCACTTTTTCTCACTCTGCAGGAGGTGTGTTCTCTTCAGGCTGTGTGCCAGAGTTTTCTGTAAAACAAAAGCTGCCCTGCTGTGGCCGGTTAGCTCAGTTAATAAAGCAGGTGCACATATATAGAGGTTTACTCCTCCACGCAGCGTCCGCAGGTCCGACTCCGACTTGCGGCCCTTTGGTGCATGTGTTCATGTATTAATCTGTCCTGTCAAAATAAAGGCCTAAAAATGGCCCAAAAAAGCTGCCCTGCTACTCTGCTCCACTGCACTCTATTTTCCCGGTGGTTAGCATTATGAGCTCTTGGCCAACGCATCTAGCCGGCAGTATTAGTTTTGGCGTGCAAGGGCGATGTGTGGGCGAGGTTTTGCTTGTGCAAACCGAGCTCTACCAGTCCCAAAATTGGTGTGACATTTAGCACATTTTTACATGACTGAAAGAGACATGAGCATCTTTGTTCTCTTCACTCCAGGGTGCTGTCAGTTCAGGGGGTGACAAGTGCATTTTGGGTAATTTATGTTCGCGGATATCTGCCAGAATGTGTCTCACACAATGGGCAAAGTTTTAAGGTGTGTATCCTGGTCACTAACAAGCACAGCATGCCATCAGAGGCACTGCACATTTTTGTAATGCCGACCTCTGTTGTGCATCGCAAAAATTCTCTACTGAAAATGGCATTTAGGTATCGACCAAACACAGCAAATAGATGCTTCAGGTTTAATAACATGGATTTCATTGATTTATGCAAACACCCTGAAGAGCTAAATATGCCTGGTTCAACAGATCACACGCAACATGCATGATAAAAACGTCTCTCTGCATATATGGATTAATAGAAAACTAATTGAAATGCATGTGTGGAAGATATCTTCCCTGCAGAGGTCTCACAAAGATTAAGCTGACAGTTATGTGCTGAGGGGGAGGCAGTGTAATTCGACAGTAGCCGGTTGTTTCCCATGTGCTGTAATTTCTAGATTAACAGCACTGGAATAGCCTTGAACAACAGCACACATGCAGAAACTATTTAGAGTAAGATAGACTTAAAAAAAACATAATGTATTAAATGAATGTACAGGGATTTGTTTTAAAGCCAACAGCATGCATGCAAAACATTTTAGACTGGTATGAGTTTACTTTGCAAGGAAGGCAGAGTTCATCTTTGAGAAACTCACACACACACACACACACACACACACACACACACACACACACACACACACACACACGGCTTTGAGATTGTGGAGAAGGGGTCTGCATTCCAACATAAAACAGATTGGAGAGTCTGTGGTGTGGAGCCCACGCCTCAGCTGCATGTTGACTCATGAAGCAGACCCTGGCTGTGCCGTTTGCACCAATTTGCTCTCAACCTCGCTGAGACAAATAACTGCCACAGAGCTGTAACACACTCTGCCTCCAGTCCCCTGGCAGCTTGCCAGCAAACTCACTGCTGCTTCTGCTGGGGTTAGCTGTCCTGCTTTTTCCTCCTTCTGCTTTTGCTCTTGTTCTCTGCTCTCTTTTTCTCTACTTCACTCACTTTTTCATTCTCTTCAACTCAGTCTGATTTTATGTGTGTATCTCCCGGTTGCCAAGTAGAAACATGAGGTTAAAAAGAGTCCATATGGTACCCAAAAATAAGAAAGATGGAAGAAGAGAGAAAGACGTGAGCAAGTCTATGCAATTCGAAAACAGTTCACTGTATTGACACTCTTGTAATAAGTTCATGAAATGCAAACACCATGACAAATAAATAATTGTGGAATCAGATAGTGAAAGAAACAGTTTCAATGGTGTTGTTTCCATTTCAGTGGGTAGCAGTGGAGAACTAAAAGGAGTAAAAAAGAGAGATGGGTGAGGGGAAGGGCAGAAAGAAATGTGAGATAGAGCAAATTCAGATGTTATGTGTCATGAGGAGGGGTTTAGCTTGAGGCGGGGGGTGTGCAGAAGGGGACAGCAGGAGGACCCCAAGTCTTTGAGAGCCAACAGATGTAGTACAAGGGGTTTCTTTAAGAGGGAGGCGGGTACTCAGATCAGTGGGTGGTGGCCATGCTGCCTTTAGACTGCTGCATGCCAACCAACTGTCCTCCGCTCTGCACATGACCCTTAGACACAGCCCCAAATCTGTCAGGATGAACCCTACCTCGTTCAACACATCCGAAACCCTGACCTTCCCCCCAGTAACCAGAGAGTCGGCAAAGCCAGCTGGCTGCATATGGTGACAGAGATTTCTCAAAAGCATCAAGATCAATGAGATTCTCAGATAAACTTGGCTGACTAGAGTTATATACAATGGGCCAAATTCAAGTAAACAGCCGTTCACTTCTGTTGTTAGTGGCTGTAAAAAGTAAACTCTGCCTCTGGCGAGAGGAGTCTGTGTGTGGATAGAAGGCCTACAGCCAACCTTGTGCGGTCAGCACTGTGAAAGCAGCCAGGCCACTAGACAGCAGGCCCTGAGGTTATCGCCTGCTCAAGTGGAGCAGTGTGCCATCCATTACCTCACTTTACTATCTCTGCATCCAGAATAAGGGAACCAATCTATTCATAGAGCCTCTCAAGGCCTCCTGCACAGCACTGGGTAAAGGCATTACTGTGACAGTTCACAGGGTTTACAATACTGTACTGTGTATCAGTAATTCCTTAATAAACGTGAGCATATTTTCTATTACTGTTAAACTAGGGCTGGGCGATATGGAGACAATCAAATGTCAAGATATTTTTAACCAAATACATCGATATCTATATGATATTGTCATATCACAATATGACAATATCCAACATCCTAGATGATATCTAGTCTCATATCATGATATTGATATATAATCGATACATTGCCCAGCTCTATATTAAACTATCTTACATATTTTTGGTTTTGTTGTGTTTAGCTTTATAAGATGCACAGGTTATGTAACGTGACAGTGTAGTCTTTATTTTCTGTGGTCGTGGAGCGTAAAGGAAGTTCATTATTTGATGTCGACATCGCTAATGCAAAGACAGCAATCCCATAATAGGAGAAGAATCCCATCTTAAGCTTGTTTGAATACACAAGGCAAACAGGATTCATGGTAAATGCATTAGCCCAGGCTTTGGGTTAAGAGGCTGAGATGGAGAGATTGTGGGCTGTACTGTACATGTGGTTAATGATAAACCAAACAAACTGGGTTAGCTCTCCTAGACTGGCAAAACAGGACTTGTTGAAACTTGGATTATGTTAACAATCGCTGGTGTGTAAGGGAAACTGTGAAAGCCAGGCTCTTGGAATAACATCTCCAAAAAGTTGTGTTTTTAGGTTTTAAAGTAAAAACGTTAGATGGGGGAGATCTAGGCAAAGTAAACACAATTAAACCACCACTTCCTTCTTTTGGAGGTTATTGGAAATTAAAGCCTGGTTGTCGTTGATCTGCACTGAGTCGGAGTAAAACGTCCCATCTACAATGTTCAACGCTTAACAGTAAAGCTGTGGCAAGCATCTTTAACAACAACAAATAATCCAAAATGGTCTGAAACTTTCTAATATGAGCCAGATATTTTTTTAAAGATTATTTTTAGGGCTTTTCTGCCTTTATTTGATAGGACAGCTAGGTGAGAAAGAAAATTGTGCCAGGTCAGATTTTAACCTTCAACCTCTGCTCCAATGGCATAAATCTCCCCGTATATGTGCACCAGCTCTACCCACTGATCCAACCCGGCCACGATGAGCCAGATTTATGACGTGTGGTTTCTTCACTGCAGAGTTTAAACGAAGCCTTGCAAAGACAACTCAGTGTTTCAGAGATTTTTTTTCTTTTTCTACGGCCTTTTTTTTCAGCTGGGTTCCATCCCAGTTGCCCCGACAACATAATTATACGTAGTTAAGCGTGAGCTGCAGAGAGGGGAGTGAGAGACACCAACTGAGCGAGAAGGAGCGAGAGGGCTGGGGCACAGTGGCTTGTCATTATGGGTCTCTTTGAACCTTATACAGAATAAGCAGCCCAAACTTGAGACTGAGCCAGCGGCACTCTGTACTCGCTACTCCTGCCAAGTGTCTTGTTTTTCTACTTGAAAAACCCACCTCTGAAATAAACACTCTATATTATCTACTTCTGGAGGAAATATTTTTAGCATTCTGACCTGTGAAAACATTTGAGTTCTCTTGTATTTGTCTACTAATCATATTTCATGTTATTCATGTTATTCTGCCTGTAAAATAGTTTGGATTATTGCATTTAAATTCTGCAGATGTTTAATTTTTAAGTTGACAAGCTTGGCTGGCATCAGATATTGCACGACATATGAGGACAGGACACCATCTGGAGCACCACTCTGCACTGCATCTCCTCTCTGATCACCTGAAGGGAGATGTCCGCTCTAAATTAAACAGCAGAGCTCATGGATTACACCCTGAACACCCAGAGTATTATCAATAAGCCTGTTAAGGTATCTGACAATTCTAACCTAACATTTCACTTTGCTGACATTGAAGATGAATATAATGAAAACAGCCTTAAAAGCAGAGCAGTTTGTCACATCTGCACCCTCCTGAGGTCCCACTCATACAGGCTAAATAAATACACAGCATGCAGTCCTACTCAATCTGACTGACACCTCCTACCCAAGACCCTAACCGTTAGAATGCCGGCAGCCCATGCCCAGCCCCACATTCATTCACACACGTACACATTCAAACACACAATTCTTTCTTTCCCATCTTGATTAGATTACAGTGAGCGGGTTGGTGACAGCCTCTGGGCATGCTAGAGGAGCGGTTGATATCGGAGCTCTCCTCTTCAGGCTTCACTCTCCGCCAGTCAAGAGAGCAAAGAGATAATATATCTAAAGAGCTGACCTCAACCAACAAAAGCAGCATTTTAAAGAATCATGGGAACAAATTTGTCAACACTGATCACTACTCACAAAAAGACTAAATGGTTTAGAAGGTTATTTTCTCATCCTACATTGGATACCCACTGACTACCAAATATACTCCCATCTAATACGTCTCCAAGCCTGCATGTTGACCCCCAAGATGCTTAAATCCACTTTACATCAAAGCTAGCGTGTTGTTGCATGAGTGTGGCAGACAATAAGGGGTATGTCTGATACTTCAATGAAATGGATGGCAAAGCTCTAAATTAAAAGATGACTAAACACAGATGCAATGATTGCATTCCTTTACATATAAAACCTCATACCTATATCTCTGACAAAAAGCAGAAGCAGGGCTAAAACAGAAAGGGCTTTGTTCCCATTGTAGCTCCTGACCACCTACCATGGGCCCTTTAGAGAAGCACTCACCCTGGAATGATCAGGCCACTTCTCCCCCAAGGCTCCACAGGCCTACGGAGACCGCTGGGCCAAACACATCCTGCCCATCTCCTGAGAGATTATCCAACTCAGTGAACACATTGAGCACAGAAACACTGAAGGAAACTGGAGCCTGCTATTCAGCTGCATCTAAACCCAAACTCTGCCATTCACACCCACACTGGAAGCGAAGAAGAAATAGGAAGACATGCTGCACTTACTGGCTACTTCCAGCGAGGCGTTGTGGCTTACTGCCTCTCCCAGGTAGTTGCGGGCCACGCAGACATAGGAACCTTCATCCGGCTTGCTCCGTCGTCCATGGACAATGCGTAGAAAGAAGAGGGAGCCACTGGGCAGCAGCATGCGCTGAGAACGGGGATTGTCCCTGTCCGTTTCTACCCGCTCTCCATCCTTGTACCACTCCACTGTCGGGGTTGGCCGCCCCTCTGCTTTACAGTTGAGAGTGGCGGGCTCCCCTTTGGAGACAATCAGGTCAGAGGGGTGCTCCACAATCCGGGGTGGGGTGTCCTCTTGGCGCAGACGGGATCCTTAGAAGAAATGAGAAAAATGAAAGTTTACATTTGTGAGGAATTATACAATGGAATGGATTTTAAAACCCTTATTTTATGGTTACATTAAAATATGACATAATAAAACGTAAGACCGCCATGGAAACATGTAATTAGCATAGCAGGCTTCTGTGATATACCAAGCAGAAATTGTTTTAACCCTCATGTTGTCCTGTGGTCAAATTTGACCCGTTTCCAACTTTTTTTTAATACCAGAAATATGGGAGGTCGAAAATGTCGAACAAGGCGACAAAACATGTAAACACAAAAGTGTAAAAAATATTGAAAAAAGTGACAAAATCTATGAAAAAAACACTGGAAGTAAGTGTCAAAAACTTTGGAAAAGCTGGCTAAAATGTCGAAAAAGTGACAAAACGTCAACAAAAGGGACAAAGACATTGGAGGGAAAAAAAACATAATACTTTTTTTGAAAAGCAACAAAACATTGAGATAGGGACAACAAAAGTGTTTTTTTAATGTTGAGGGGAAGACAACACAAGAGTTGAGTAATTCTCAAGACTTCTAACGAGATTTATGTTCATGTGCTAATTATTGACTGTAAGATGAGAATGTCAATGTGCTTTTTATTGTGCTTTTTTTTCAGCTCAACAATCACCTCGAAAATATACACATAATATCCTAGATCCACAAATATGGTAAGGAAAAAAGATTTTTAGGCCTTTATTTTGACAGGGCAGCTGAAGACATGAAAGGGGAATGACATACAGCAAAGGGCCGCAGGTCAGAGTATACCTATTAATATATACGCCCGCTCCACCAACTGAGGTATCTGGGCACCAAGTATGCATCTTTAATAAACCTCCACAATATATAGTCATATATGTATGTCACATTTACCTACAGATATCATTTCAAAGTAGTGGAACATATTCTTTGAGGCACAATGACAGGTACTGCTGATGCAGGTAATAAAGGCCAAATAAACTACCAATCTGTGAGCAAAGTCTCCCTTTAATTACAGTAAGAGCTCCTTTAGTAACACTTGACACTGCTCCAGCTATTTGACTCTGTCATTTCTAAGATCACAGAGCAACAAGGAAGAAAAAGAAAGGCAACAGTAAACAAGAGTATGACACACCTTTAAGGTAAAAGGAAATTAAAAGATAAAAGATAAGATATAGATGCAGGGCATATCTTAGGGACATAGAAGGAGCAGGAGTAGAGATTACACTATTGAAGAAAGACTGAGCTGCCAACAGCAATGCCAAGGGGGTTAACACCCCAGTGCAATCTCAGGCCTTTACTATTGCTCTCTGACCAGCCAGCTGTAGCTATCAAACCTGCTTTACATGCAAATTAGCTTCCTGTTGTCAATTCCTGAAGGGTGGGACTGGATGGCTGTGAATGCATTGCACACAATGTGTGTGTCTGTGTGTGTGTGTGTGTGTGTGTGTGTGTGTGTGTGTGTGTGTGTGAGTGAGTGAGTTTTTTTTTTCCCACTCGCCATATCTCCCAGCATAGGCCTTTGGAGCCTATTCAGGACCAATTAAAAAGAGTCTGGTCTAATTGGAGGCACAGGCCTGCAATTAATTTACCCAGCATCCCGTGAACTTGCCACACTGCCTCTTTTATGTGCCCTCTGCCCATCCCAGCCCCCTTCTTTACCCTACAAATCTGGTGCTGAGGAGGCATCTTCTTGTGGTCGCCTTATATTTTAAGTAAAGTCAGCATAATCAGTGACAGCTCTGTGGAAAGATTAATCACTTCAACGCAAATGTGTAGTGTGGTCAATGGAATATAATTAATCCAGTACCGCAATGAAGGACATCATGATTATGAGTCTTTCCAAGTCATTTCTAAACTTACATTAATAACAGGGCAGACTTTCTTCTGCTATTATTTTTTTTTCCTGTAACACCTGTTGCTTTTAAATGAACATTGCGTTTTCCCATGAGACTTGGTGTTAGCTTCTTCTTTGGGACAGAGTTCCTTGTCTATGTCCTGCATGTGTTTTCTAAAGCTATTGGTCACAAACTGCAGTGATAGCGGCAAAGAATTTCACAAAAAGCCACTAAATAAGCCATAATAAGTGAGCCTAAGGGTTATTTATTAATATAAGCATTTATTTTCAGATAGCTTTTAGTTAGAAAATAATTCAATGAGATTCTGTGCTTAAGATGATGTAATATTACAGATGCAGTGCAATGGATTTTATGCCAAAGAACACTCAAAATGTGCGTGTAACATATACTATATTTACAGCAATTAGACTAACACCTTTCAGTGGATGATTCATTATTTAGTGGCAAAACAACAAATAAGACGTCTCTCACAGAAATCCCTGTAATTCAGTGTCACTCTATAGACACTCATGCGTATGAAAAACATATCTGTAGAGATTAAAGCATTGCTGAGAGACCGAAAGGAACAGATGGAGAATTAGAGACAGTGGCATATCAAGCCTTCAGCAAGAATGAATTAGTTTGCTATCTGACGCTGAATAAATTCATAAAACACACACGTCTGTGCTTCCTGGCTATTGGAGCTGGCCGAACAACTACCGAGATTATTAGCCTCTATTGGTAACCTAACCCTTTTGAACGTACAAACCATATGCTAATGAGGCATAGCCCTTTGGTCGGACAGCAAACTGGAGCAAAGAGCTGAGCTAACACTCCTCGCTATGCTAGCACACGCAGGCCCCATTACCGCCACAGCGAATGCACCACTTCCACCACTCTTCACCAGACGAAGCAGGCTAATATGTTTTATTAAAGAGGACTTTGAAGAGCTCCACGCTATCCGCTCTGCCTGTTCCCTTCCTGATTTAGATAGCTCCTCTCTAATTTGAAATGGTCTGAAGTTTGGGGTTTTATGGGGGGGACCATTAACTATTTAGATGTGGCCCGCTGTGAGGGAGCTGTGCAGCAGGCAGTGCTGTGTTGTGTTTGATCAGCGGCTGTTTATTGTAGATGATTACACCCGATCTGCATGATTTAGATGCAGACTGACATTACAATACAGTAAGTTACAGTATCCTGTTACAGGGAAGCTGGTAAGAATAAGCAATACATATTCATCAGTTCCTATTTAACTAATAAGTGTTTTATGTGTGATTCCTAAGTGTGTGTGAGTGTGTGTGTGTGTGTGTGTTTTGAGCAGTATGTGGGTGCGAGAATGTATCAGTTACAGAATGCTATTATGCTTTCCTTGTTCCTGATATGAATACATTGTGTGCATGTGTGTGTTTGTGTTGTACTCATCCCCGCAGACGCTTTGAATGACCCCAGTTACTTCAGCTCCATTACCCCTCAGCAGGGGAAAAAAGACACAGGCGGTGTAAAGGATTATTCTGTCATGGCACAAACACTCCCATGTCCTCCTCTACAGGTGCATCATTTGAGAAGATGGCCAAATGCTAACTTTACTCCTTCTCACACTTCTTCCAAATCAACTAAAAAATGGACCAAAAACTAGAGAGTAGCAGAGTGCACACTGCTGAACCACACTGCTCAGCGTCTCGTTCTCGCTTAGCTTTGAGTCGTCCAACCCGCCCTTTATTTCAAAGCGCTGCCCTTCCTTCTCCTCTGCCGCTTTCAACCGCCCGCTCTCCTACTTTCTATCCCCCTCTTCCCCACCCTTCTTCGCTTGCAGACAGAAAATGTGAGATGAGCTAATGCAATACACAGCCTCACCAAAGGGAAGCTGGGACTTCTACTGCAAGGATCTGATCGATTGGTGCCTGAGGCAAGATTCTGCTTCTCCCTTAACCCTCGCACTTGAAGCTGGAAGGCTTGGTGTTTCTTTTCTCTCATTTATACACACACACACACACACACACACACACACACACACACACACACACACACACACACAAACTACGCTTGTGGGAATCAGCGCTTGCTGTGGAGGTGATTAAAAAACCCTACAATTCTTTGTAACTTTGCGCTCAATTCTAAAAGCAATCTCAGTAATGAACAAGAAACCATGAGAGCCCAACAGCAATAATAGGCACACTGAATTGAACAGACCCATCCGTGTAGCCCTCACAAGGGTCCAGACACTGACCCATAAGTACCCACAGAGTATCTGGATGCCTCCTATATCTATGTATGAAGACCTACGGGGTATTTGCCCATACTGAAATCCAGGCTGTTCAATCCAATAATTGATAGATGGGCATGATCATGGAATTTGTGATGGTTCTCGAGAAGCCAAGGTCACCTGGCTGTCCATTAGATAACTAGGCATACATTGTATATTAACATTATGGCTACCACCTCATATCGATTCATCTGTGTCTTGGGGATAAACTGGATTTTCACCCTGCAACAGAAGTGGATGAACTGTGAATCTATATTCCAGGAGATAAGCCTGCTTCCTCAATCTGACCATGAAATAATATGCAATATGCAATATGCACAGCTACTGATCATGCAAATAGAATGAACAGGGGCAATCATTTTGGTAAACTTGATCACATTTGTCAATATAACAGCAGCTGTGGAAAAAATATACCGATCCTTTACTTAAAGGTCCCATGACATGGTGCTCTTTGGATGCTTTTATACAGACCTTAGTGGTCCCCTAATACTGTATCTGAAGTCTCTTTCCCAAAATTCAGCTTGACCAACTGCCACTTTGCTCATTTGAAAGACATGATGTCTCTCTCTCTCTCATGGGTGGGCCAAATTCTCTGGGCGGGCAAAGCAGAGAACGGGAAGGTAAACTTGCCCCTCATAAATGGCAAGATTCCAGATTGGCCCATCTGAGCTTTCATTTTCTCAAATACAGAGCAGGATATCCAGGGCTCAGTTTACACCTATCACCATTTCTAGTCACTGGGGGACCATAGGCAGGCTGAGGGAACAAATATTAATGTTAAAATACCTCATGAAGTTAAATTCTCATGCCATGGGACTTTTAGGTAAAATGATTAATACCACACTGAATTTCTTACAGAAGGCAAACATAAAAACCAGTACACTGTTGGACATGGCAGCCACAGCCACTCACGGGCAAGAACGCTGAACTGATGCATGAGAACTGAAAGGAGAGGAAGAGAGAGTGAGACAGCGCCTGGATGCATGCAAGACAGATGTAATTGTAGAGGTTTTGTATCGGATTTTTACAAAATGCAGCGCAGTGAGAAAAGAATATAACACAGTCACAGCACTTTCAACCCGTGCTGGACCTGTTCACATGAGACAGCTGTCAGTACAATTGTCATTGTTAGCAAAGACACCAGACTGCTGTGTAGCCCATACACTTCACCGATGAACCAGAGAATTATACAGAGTTGTATTAGGCTTCATGATCAAAGAAAGTGTTTGTCTAACATCTCCATGTATGTCCATATGTACACTCCTTTTATTTCTTTGTTTGTTTTTATATTGTTATCTACCATTTTTTTCACTTTCTATTTTTGTTCAGTGATGCACTGTACAGCAGCTTGTAAACCTGGCTGTGACAGGCACTTTTAAATAAAGTTTAATTACTATGACCTACTTTCTCTCTTTCATCCTTATGTGCACTCTGTCGCTGCAAGTCTGCATTAATAGGAATAGAATAATGGACTATACATATGATAATAAATGGATACAAATCTAAGGAAATCCTCCACACATACTTACTACATACAGCACCAATCAAAAGTTAGGACACGCTTCCCCATTTAAGTGAATGAGTCAGCGTGTCCAAACCTTTGACTTGTACTGTGAGTAGCCTATATCTCAGTAAGAAAGGGGGAAACATTATTTAAGTTTTGATTGTTTTGGCATGAAAACTTCACTTTATGAGGTATTTTAATGTTATGTTAATAAATATGCATTCCCCCAACCTGCCTATGGCCCCCCAGTGGTTAGAAATGGCGATAGGTGTAAACCGAGCCCTGGGTATCCTGCTCTGCCTTGGAGAAAATGAAAGCTCAGATTGGCCAATCTGGAATCTTGCCCCTTATGAGGTCATAACGGACAAGGTTACCTCCCCTTTCTCTGCTTTGCCTGCCCAGAGAATTTGGCCCACCCATGAGAGAGAGACATCATGGCTTTCAAATGAGCAAAGTAGCAGTTGGTCAAGTCCACACCCCAGCCTCCACCTTGGGAACTTTAACTTGATACCTTTATAATGGCTGATTTGACTACTGATTCCCAAACTATTGACACTATAGCTGCACTGTTAATTGTGCATAATTGCATGATGCCGCAGTTAATAATGGAAGAATTTTAATGAGAACATTTACTGTCAGATTACATAGTAAAGATGCAACAAAATGCAATAAAATTGTGTTTGTGGCGGTAGTAATCAATCTAACTAATCTGACTGAAATCATAAAAGGAGACCCTAAAACTACAACTTAGACTCTGAGCAGCCTCAGGATAAGAAACAGCTAGACAGGGTCAGCTCAGTCCGAGCCAGGGTCACTCCTTAAACACAGCGGGTTTGCCCTTTGCAATTAAAAGCTCATGTAACCCCACAGGCGACCTCATGTGTACTGCATATTTATTACTAATCGCTCTCAGCATTAAGATGGAGAGAAGTCAAAAGCCAGGCCCAAAAAAACAGAGAAAAACAACCACCTAGCTGAAGTATTAAGTTCAGGTCCAGTGATTTCCATGCTTTTTTCAAGTAATTTTTGCATAAAAAGCAAATGTGCCTCCGTCTCTCACAGCTCTTTTCCTTGGGTCCACTCATGGCAGAGCGTGAGGAGGAGGAAAGGAGCCAGGCACCTGCCCTTAACACCCCCGAGAACTCACAGGGGAGAGGGACAGTGAAGCAATTTAGATCTGTTGTCACTGTCATCCCCTGAGGTAGGGAGACGGGATAATGGGTCTACTTCCTTGAATGATAAACCAAACTTCACAATGCTGTGCCGTTCAGTCCTGTTCACAATATAGTACAAACAATCCCAGCCTAGGTTGACATGTGAGCAAGCATGTGAGCAATTTATTATTTCAGTTAAAGTTTTATTTCATCTATAAACATCAAGGTCATAGAATCCCATAAAGACAGATGCTATAATTGGGAGGTGTTGCAAGAGCGGTCATATCATCACACCCCAAATCAGGTGTCCAGCTCAGCAATGTCAGAGATATTGAATATGAGCTTATGATAAGGAAGGCCAAGCACAGTAGGGCACTCCCTAGCCACAGTCCCATTAATCTATGATTAGAGGATTTAAGAGGGATTTATGGCAGAGATAAGAGCAGAGGGCGTGTCCCCGGGGGAGACTGGAGCCACGCCTGCTCGGGACGGTGCCTGCCTATAAATGACTGAAAGCAAAAGAAAAGGCACCCTTTTCTGTTGAATTAGAGAAGATAACAGAGAGGGCCGAGATAAGAGGGAGAAACAGAGGGAGAGACGGAAGCAGAGAGAAAAAGGCAAGGTACCGCACTCGTGCTGATCAGATGACATTAACAGGAAAAGGAAACCGAATCCCTTGCGTTTCAACATCAGGATCCCACCCTGGAATGCCCTGCTTGAATGCCTTTGCCAGTTGCATCAGATCACTCCTGTTTTTAATGTTACACAAGGCTATCACTTACACTCCTAAGAGGCAGGATTAGAGCCCTGTGTGTGAGTGTGTATGGGGACCCAGAGGTGGGGTGATAGAGGGGGATGATGGATATCTTTATGGCCTCTTTCTTTCCTCATCTCTTTGTCTCAGTTTACCAAACAGAACGGGGTATGGTTTCCTCCAAATTGCTACAGCAGCACTTGAGAATGAAGATGATATCAGTTCCATAAAATAGTACTACCGTCCAAATGTGTGTTTTTAATCAAAGCAAACCCAAAACACACTACCTGAGAGTGTACACACAACACTGCAAGCCAACGCTATATTATTTGATTGTTTATCTGTATTTACTGTTATAGAAAATAAATCTACATGCTCACAGATGATTACTTGTTTTGATATTTGAGTAAACGGTGGCAGGTAATGCAAGCATGACAAAAAGCTCTTTTGTTATTATTAAGGCCAAGACATTGAACATGGTTAAGAAAGTAATCAGAATAAGTCCACATCCTGTTTACACTCGGTAAGGCTCCCAAAGCAACTAATTTCATTTCTAACAATAGGAAGGTGTGATACACAGGAAAGTAGACCAGTGATTTGGAAACCACAAAACTGTTCCAGTTGGGGCGCCCTGGTAGCTCACTGTAAGGCTGCTCAATTATGGAAAAAAAATATAATCATGATTATTTTGGTCAATATTGAAATCATGATAATTTAACACAGTTACTCGTTGACTTCTGGAAAGAAGTTATTGCGATGACGCAATTATTGAACTTAAACATTGGGAAAAGTTAACTAAATCAACAGAAAAAAACACATACAATTGTGAAATTTGCCTTAATACTTTTCCTATTTAAACTTTATTTTTTCACTCAGAACACAAGAGAAAATAAGAATTTACTTGCAAAACGTAATGAGCAAAATAAATGTTTTTTCTGGATTATTCTGTTGTTGTGATCATTGGGAGCCAAAATCATAATCATGATTAAATTTAGATTTAACATCACAGAGTACAGTCTAGACCTGCTCTTTTATGAAAAGTGCAATGAGATAACTGTTGTTGTGATTTAGCACTATATACATAAAATAAAACTGCACAGCCCTAGCTCACTGGGTACCATCAGGGTTCAGTCGTAACTGCACCCCTCTCTACACTTTCCTGTCTGTTTCTGCCTAAATAAAAAAGCATTAAATGCCTAAAACTATTTAAGAAAAAATAGTTTTGAACAGCTCTGTAAATGGACTAATAAAATATAAAGCTCCATCAGCAGCACATTATTATCACTGATGTTGCCTTCGATTGTCCAGATGCTCGTTTGTCATCCACAATACAGAGGTGATGGATCTGCTGACCATACAAAAAACAAGCAGCACACCCGTCTTTGCTTATGGTCACAGGTTACCTACATAAGCTCTCTGGGGCTGTGGTATAATCACTGTTGCTCATCAGGATGGGATCCGAGTACAAAGGTCCCCTAGGCCTGAAGCACAAAAGCCTCAAATCTGGCTATGTCAGCTGGGAGACACATCCCTGACTGTCCCCTGGCGAGTCGGGCCGGGAGTAAAATATAGTCCCAGCTGAGTGCTCCTTTGCTCTGGGGCCCCCATCTGGAGCTACAATAGGAGCAGTATTTCCACTCCTGCTCCAGGCTTTCCCCATAACGGGCCTGACACATTTGAAAGACACCAGGCACGATCGCAAGTATGATAAAGCAGTGCTGATGCTCATGAAACACCTCTTAAGTCAACCGAAGACGACAAAGAAATCATTGTGTCGTCGGTCAGCTTGTAGACAAGTTATGAATGGAAACTGCATATAGAATAATGGTTTATTCAGTAACAATACAAATAAAGCTTTCATCTCACAATTTATATATCCATAGGAATTTCACATAAATTGTCAGAAACAGAGGGTGTTACTGTGAAACGACATTGCAAGGGGAAGATATACTATAATGAATTTTCAACAGAAACCCAGGGGACATAATTGTGGATGAGTTGTAGTTCGTCCTGATGCCAAGCAGCCCCAGCGAGTGTCATTAGACACAAATGAAAGCTGTCAAAGTCCGCGGAAGGCCATGAGGGTAGAATTCATTCCTGCAGGACAAACGCATCTCCTATGCTTTATTATATCCATTCACTGAGACAAGCAGGAAATCTGTAGTGGAAAAGACTGGAATGCTTGTTAGGAAGCTGCCTGTCAAACTGGCTCTGGAGGCCATGAAGGTGGTGAACAGAGCAGGGCAGATGCAAGCAAAAGGTCGGTCTGTGTGGATGTGTGTCTTCTATCTATCTATCTATCTATCTATCTATCTATCTATCTATCTATCTATCTATCTATCTATCTATCTATCTATCTATCTATCTATCTATCTATCTATCTATCTATCTATCTACAATGTAATGTTTGTGTGTGACTTTGTGCAGCCTCCCCGAGTTGACGCTGCATATTCACAGCGATGACCTAAGGAGAAAACCCGGCCCGTATTTCTCATGAAAGAACTCCGACACCGGTGTCAGGGACCTGAGATCCTGGAAAAAGAGCCGTAATTAGTACGTGCCAGCCTTAGACCCTCTATTAGGAAGTTTGTGTATGCGCCACAGTCCAGGTTCGAAAGAGCATGGGGGGGTTGTTACGGAAAAGAAGCACAAGGAGCACAAGTGGGCAATTACTTCTTGTTTGTTGTTTTCCAGCATTGCCTGTTTTTAATGAGGTTTGACCGGTGTGTTCTCAATGATACATCAAAGCAGCCTTCAGCAGCAGGATAGGAGAAGCAGGGGTAATTGAATATGCTGGTACATTTATTTCCCAACAGGGGACAGCAGGAGTCTCACTGCTGACTTGTTCTTCCATCAACTGCTAGCCTTACAATTCTCAAGGGATTAATAAATTGTATTTTAGCAAAACAATTTGTTCAGTGCTTTGAAAAACAATTATTTAGTTTGAAGCTGGCTTATGACGGTCACACTATATTATGCAATAATTGCAGAGGAATTGAAACATCAGGGTTATTGTATACAAACTAGT
Source organism: Percina caprodes (assembly GCA_013375575.1). Lineage (NCBI taxonomy): Eukaryota > Metazoa > Chordata > Actinopteri > Perciformes > Percidae > Percina > Percina caprodes. The sequence goes on along the minus strand of JABXJD010000113.1, from coordinate 1,000,955 downwards.
GCTGTCAAACGATATTTAATCACGATTAATCGCATTAATGTCATAGTTAACTCGCAATTAATCGCACATTTTTATCCATTCTAAATGTGCCTTGATTACTTTTTGTCCCATTATTTTTTCTCATTTTAATGCTATTAACATGGAAAAGTGGATCGGCTTGCTTTGTGCAAAAAATTGGCATCAGCTGTGTGTTTGACCATCGAGTGGTATTTCAGACTGGACGTGCTGCGATGATAGCTCAGTTCACAACGACAAAACACACAGATCCCTTTGGTCTCGTCAATGGAACATTTGGCAACTTTCCATCCAGAAAATTTTTGGCGTCCATTTGCGTTAACGCCGTTAATAAAGCCTTTAACTGACAGCACTAATACAAACCAGTGACCTTTATTGATTTTAACATCAGCTGTCTGCTCAGTTCTGTGTCCATAACTATGCAATAATACTCCTATGTCACTCTCTGGACCGGCTGAAGTAATTCTGTTCCTGTGAGCGGCCATGATGGGGGCTGGCGCTACATCTACACTACTAGGTTTTCATTTTTTCAAGCAGGGTTTTGAAGCAAAAAATATCTCCGTCCACACAAGAGTTTTTGCACCAGTAGCAGAGCTAATCTTCGTCCAGATTAACGCAATTGACAATACATGTCACATGACCATTCACATACACTGGGCATGCGCGTGCCGGTGGATTTCCCACCGTGGTCAGAAAACACTTTCTCTCACTATGACTCTAGAGTGGCTACTCGCTCTGAAAATTGCTGATCACTGTCACTGTTTCACTTCTCCCTCGCTCTACACACACACACACACACACACACACACACACACACACCAGGCCACTTATGTTATTTGCACTACAAAGCGTGTGTATATTTTGTATGATTGCATTAAGTGTCCATTTCATTATAATATTCAGATTTACCATAAATAATTGAAAATGCACATGTATTTTAAGTTCCATTAAAGAGGGGTGGAGGAGGGGTCACATTAAAAATTTAAAATTTACTTGAGAGTAATGCATTAGTTACTTTCTGAAGTAACTAGTTACTTTTATAATTTGTAACTGAGTATCTAATTTAGTTACTTTTTGGAAGAAGTAACTAGTAACTGCAACTAATTACTAACACTGCCTCTGGTGATTCCCAACCATAGCGTACACGTAGCAAAATACATTCGTTTTTAAACCATATTGTGGCAGCGTAGATGTAGCCTGGGATAGATGGCTAGAAGTAGAGGGAAGGCAGGGAAGGGGTTGGCGAGCATCGAGGGGGAAGAAGGACCAGCACACTCAGCTGGCACAGCCCAGCCAGAGGGACTATGGCATTTGGGCTTGGTGCCAAGAAAAAGAAACACTCTGAAGAGAAGCCAAAGTGAATCAGGGCAGGCACGGCCAAAAAGCACCTAATGCTTTTTAAATGTTATTTAGTTGATGGCAGCGGCTGATACAGGTCTACTGTTGGCCCAGTGTTGTATTACAGTCCCTGAGAGCAGAGCCGATGACCTTATGTAGGCTATTCTAAATGTTCGCCCAAACACATTCTGAAGCAAATCTTAGACAGCTGGGTGTTGAAAGGGAATTCCAGTTACAGCATTCAGACGAGGGTACAACGGTAATGCCTGAGTGCAGAAACTTGGCACATATCCTTCTGGTGCCCTTTAGGTTAAAGGGTAAGCGCAGAGCGCATAACATTGGACCACCAATGTGTGAAGGCTTGTGCATGAATATATGTGACAGTGGTTCGTGCACTGTAGCTGTGGATACAAGGTATTATTAAAGTGAAACGTGGCTCCCAGAGGCATAACGAAGGTTAGGACTCAGTGGAGCCAGTTTCTCATGTGGCTAGAGACACCAGCACGGGCCTGTTGAGTAGGACATGGCCCGAGTCCAGCCAAATGGAACACAAAACGCCCCAAACGGTTCAAAACCCGGCCTGGAAAAATAAGAGTGGGATATAAGGCATGCCATGTGATTCACAGTAAATATTTGGTCAAAATTAATGAAGGGGCAAAGTCTGCCAAAAAGCCTTTTTCTTTTGACATCCACAGAGGAGAGACTGTGCCCAGTCTGGCATTAAAATTAAATTTCCTTCCGCAGACAACTGCTCACTGGCCTGTCTGCTTTCCAGCACCCACTTACCACGTCATCTCCTTAAAACCCATTCCAACTGTCCAGGTACACAGTGTATCTAACCAAATGCTGTTTTCTTTTCATGCTATAACAAAACAAAAATGACTTGGTCATAAATGTATCCTTCTTCCTTAATTTGAGTCTGTCATCTGAAAGCAAAAAAACCCGTCTGAAAACAATTTCTAAGAAAACCTGTTCTCTGGAGGGGGAGGGGGGAGGGGAATTAGATCTGCGCTAGACAGCTGTGATGACAAATGCAAGAGAAGAAATATCCCTTTCACCAACAGCCTTTCAAACTGTTTTTTAAGTGGATATAACCACCCAGAGGACATCGCTTCTTCTTTCACGGACACTGAGTTTTTATTGATTTCATCAACCTCCCCCTTTAAAAAGTAATCAACATTGAAGCAGCCAATAAAGAGACAGATTTCAGCCTAAACGTTATACGTTAAATCTATAATTTTTGCTTCATCAGTATCTATCAAGAAGGGGGTAGTCTACCCTGCCCTGCCAAAAAGAGAAAATAGAACATGAGTGCAAAGTCCATGTATGCTTTTGATGTGTGAATAAAATACCCACATTTCTATCGCGCAAAATTGAAAAGCAAACGCAAAGAAAAGAGGCAAAAGCTCAGCTCAATCAAAGTCAATGGGTAAAGAAAACGCTTTGAATAATTTTGGCTTTGGCTACCCAGAGAGAGGAAGCCAAACACACTTCAAGATGTTGAAAGGATGAAAGCATTGAGCAGAGGTGGGGGAAGAAGTGAATAGTCTGCTCTGATTAAAGGACATAATGCGTCGGGATAAACACGGGCTGTCAAGACTGAATGTCAGAAAGAATCACAACAGTCAAGTGGGACAGCATTTATCACAAAGTGCCTTCAGATATTTTGCAACAATGTATCAAGTCCAAAAAAAAGGTGAGATTACTGAGGCCAAGTGCATGTAGGGAAATAGAGGTGAGGCTCTAAACCTTAAGTGCATTTTTTCTTAACAGTTTTAACTATGAAGCTTCCGATTAAAGGTCCAATGACATGGTGCTCTTTGCATGCTTTTATATAGACCTTAGTGGTCCCCTAATACTGTATCTGAAGTCTCTTTTATTTAGACCTTAGTGGTCCCCTAATACTGTATCTGAAGTCTCTTTTATATAGACCTTAGTGGTCCTTTAATACTGTATCTGAAGTCTCTTTTATATAGACCTTAGTGGTCCCCTAATACTGTATCTGAAGTCTCTTTTATATAGACCTTAGTGGTCCCCTAATACTGTATCTGAAGTCTCTTTTATATAGACCTTAGTGGTCCTCTAATACTGTATCTGAAGTCTCTTTTATATAGACCTTAGTGGTCCCCTAATACTGTATCTGAAGTCTCTTTTATTTAGACCTTAGTGATCCCCTAATACTGTATCTGAAGTCTCTTTTATATAGACCTTAGTGGTCCCCTAATACTGTATCTGAAGTCTCTTTTAAACATTTATTGACAACATATATTATAATGCAGTCTTCCTCACATAAGATGACATTCAAGTTACAAACAAAACAAAACCAATAAATCAGCGATGTCCGTAGTCTTCTATGAACAATTAAGTGTTTTAAAGGTCCCATGACATGGTGCACTTTGGAAGCTTTTATGATCTTAGTGGTCCCCTAATACCATATCTGAAGTCACCTTTATATAGACCTTAGTGGTCCCCTAATACTGTATCTGAAGTCTCTTTCCCAAAATTCAGCATTGGTGCAGAATTACAGCCACTAGAGCCAGTCCCACAATGAGCTTTCCTTAGTATGTGCCATTTCTGAGTCTGTAGATTTTGAGAAGGGGGCAAGGTGGAGGCTGGGGGTGTGGCCATGACCAACAGCCACTTTGCTTGTTTGAAAGCCATGATGTTTCTCTCTCATGGGTGGGCCAAATTCTCTGGGCGGGCAAAGCAGAGAAAGGGGAGGTAACCTTGCTCCTTATGACCTCATAAGGGGCAAGATTCCAGATCGGCCCATCTGAGCTTTCATTTTCTCAAAGGCAGAGCAGGATACCCAGTGCTCGGTTTACACCTATCACCATTTCTAGCCACTGGGGGACCATAGGCCGGCTTTATCATATTAATGATAAAAAACCTTATAAAGTGAAATTTTCATGCCATGGGACCTTTAAGACTTGGTGACAAAAAACGCAGCAAACACAATCTTGTGCTTAAAGCCTGAAGAACCTGTTGCTCAGCCGGTGTGTCAACTGTTTTTCAATTAGAGCTTTCATTGTACAGGCGAGGAGAGCGGACGTGGGAGGAAGAGAGAGTGACTGCATTACAGGGAGGACTGTACAGTGGAAGGAGACGGAAACAGTGACAGGGAGGACTGATAAACAGTCCGCCAATAGAAAAGTATAGTTTAAAAGCTTTTTTAAAAGGTGAAAATCCAGATGCTTTCAGTGTAGGCCTAAATCAAAAGTATTTTCCTGTTTAAAAAGATTCAATAGTGGAGGCACTTTTTTCCAAACAGAAAAGTGGTACAGCAAAAGAACAACAGTTTGGGATTACTGATTTGTGTTCATTTCAATAGTGAAATCAGATTTAAGGGAAATGTCACCGATTTGTAGAAAGTGGGTGAGCCTGCTAATAGATCAGGATCAGAGTTATTCTTCCAGTTCAGATGAACTGTGCATTTACATTTTGAAAAGGCACCCAGTTATTTCAATCCTCCTCACCATGGTTACAGCTAAATGGTGGGAGCGGCTCCGAAAGCAGTCCTGTTAGTGAATTTCAAGGTCACCTTCTCATTAATTATGTTTTCCAGCACTTTCTCTTAAATAGAGCGCAGCCCTGCCACTTTTATCACTGTCTTTGTTTGACACAATTAGCCCCCAGGAACTCATAAAGTACATAAAGCTGCTGATGCATCTCTGGATGAGAGTGGCTTTTCAACATAAATGTCCTAAAGCATCATCTGCACTGTGATGATTTTTTTTTTTTAAATAAAAAAAACAGGAAATAATGTTTGGGGAAGGAGATCCTTGTCACCAGAGAGAATCTCAACTACAACACTAGCTAAGAGGGGGAGGAACCAAAGACATTAATCAACTAATTAGCAGTCTCTTTTTAACTGCTAATTTAATCTATTCCTCTCAGCCTCTTTTGATGGTATATTTTCCCCTGTCAGTAACCAAAGAGAGGTTTAGCATTTCAAAAGTGTATCCAGGCCTTGCAATGAGAATAGATTAGGTAATAGAATGGTCACAGAGGCTGGGAGGTGGCCTGAGCTCAGGGAGGGAAGAAGAAAAGAAGGATACTGGGGAGAGGCCGTCCTCAATGCCACCTCAGTCTCCCCAGTGGAGAAAAATGAAAGGGAGGCAGGTCTGAGCCTTTTTAAAATGCACAAGGCGGCAGAGCACCCCACGGTAGCATGGCTTCTCCATGACAGCAAAAGCCAGGCCCAGGGCAAGTCTCCTGGGAGTTCCTGAGCATGCAGAATGTAGATACATGAGGGATGTTGGCCATACTAGCCCCAAACCACACCTTCAATGCCACACTTAAGCTTTGTACCAAGATCATTTATTTACTCAGCACTTTTACACATCAACCTCACCTCTCCCCAGATGTCCACCTTTAAAAGAAAAAACCACCACCAGCGTCCTTGCCTCACAGTTTTCCACCACTATCACCCTAATCAGCACATTTGCTACCATGAGGGACCAGTAAGAATATGCAATGTGAGCACAGATCAAGAGTATTCCCAGAGCTGGGGTATCGTGGAATGTTTGACTGCTCCGTCCTCTCCTTCGTCCTCCGTTCTTCCCCCTTCTACACCCTGGGGTAGCCTTTGTGTAGGTGCACCCCCTCCTCTACACTCCTCACCCACCCTCAGTCCCTCGCAAACCATTCTCTTCCCCTCCTCCATGCCTTACAATCGCCCTGTTAAAGGCAACACAATGCGCCCTCCCGGTCCCCACAGGCTTTTTCTGCGTGTCGGCCTTCTTCATTCAAGAAAGGATCTGCACTGGCCAGTCACAAAAAAGGCAAGTCTTGAAAAAAGAAAAAAAAAAAAAAAGAAAATTGGGCCAAAACAAAAAATGCGGGGGATGGGTAACAGGATGAAGAGATTCCTTAAGCCCCCTTTCGCCACCCCACCCCACACACACACAAACACCCTCCCCACCTTGCCGTTTTTCCTTCTCACATCTATATTAGTGGAGTGATGGTGAAACTAATCCACGGTGGAGATTAAGTAAACATGCATATGCGAATCAAACGTGGATTAGCATTATGTAATTTGCTGCGTCTGCAATGCAAACTTTTTGAATTTTCCATAGCAGGAAGCAAAACTGTGGGAATTCAAATAGTGCCATTTGTGAACCGAGACAGAAACCAGACAACACCTTTCTCCTTATAAGCAGGTCATTTATCACTCCCGCACCGACTGGCAATAGGGAGTGTTTGTGCACCACGTCAACTACCAGAACAAGATGCATTTACTATGCGGACTGACCCATGAGTCTAATATCCTGGACACGCCTGCTGCTTTCTAGTATCAGCCCGTCCAGACTAAAAAGCTTATATGAAGTTATGTTCCAGAGTATTCTTAGTGTGGACGGCTTAACTCTGTCTGGCTATACGTTTGTAGAGCTTAGACTGACAGACAATTTGACAGACAAAGTGATACTTGCTAAATACGTCACAACATTATCAGCAAGCATTGAGCATAACTCTCCTCAACAGTCTAAACTCAAGCCTGGTGAGACATCGCAGTTAATTCCTGAGGAATGTGAGACACACACGGCATTGAGGAGCACCCTCTTTTTTTTTAAATTATCTGAATCCTCAGATTTTCCGTGCAGACATGCGTATCAGTAAAGCCGCAGCCGCGGCAAATTACAAACTATTGACGTCAGATGGATTTGTTAATTAATCCAATTAAGCAGCGCTTTTAGGTCATTAGGGGAAGAGCATTTGGGGGAAAGAAGATCATTAAGAGTCACCGTCTAATTATCTGCCCTAAAACAAACTGCTTTAAAATGTTTATCTCGTCAGTCATTAATGACTAAGCCACAGTTCTCATAAACGGGAAGAGGACACGGGATGCCCTCCCACATTCCTCCATGTGGTTTCACTAAGCCAAAGTCGGCCTAATCCTGGATCTTAGGGTGTAAAACCCTGTTTGATTTGGATTAGGATCAGATTAATGTGTATTGGTGAGAGTTATAGAGATACAGCTTAATGGGTACTGTCGCCTCACACAGGTGTGAGATTTTTAAACTCAGGGAAAAGAGCAGACCCGAGAATTTCCCATTATGTCTCTCATGACATCTACTGCCCTCAACCAACATCAGATCAGAGGGTTAAACTCTCTGAAACAACATGATTTGGGGGCTATTTGGAATACCAGAACACTATTTCACAAACCTGATTCAGAAAAGTGGGTAACTGCGAGAGATCTTAAAGGGTCGAGGCTGGCTTTAATGACTGTTTTCAAAAATTGCCATAGGAAAGGTAACCGTAAAGATAGACAGGAGACAGAGATGGGTCTCACCTGTGGTCGCTAGGCATTAACTGGTTCTAAAACCTGCTGTGTCCTGTCATAATGTCGTGGTGTAGGAGGTGGAAGGGCTCTGCAATTTATCAGCACTTAAAAGTCAATTTGTCAAATCTCAACAGCTACGTGCTGCTGGGGCTGGGGCTGATTAAACAGGGCACCACTCCCACAGCCCAGCTCTATACATACTCACACTTTGGCTACATCTACGCTACTAGGGTTTCATTTTCAAGGGGCATTTTGAGACATAAACAATCAGTTTTTTCTAATCTCCATCCATATAAACGTGTCTGGCAACCATATAAAAAGAGATTGTGTGAGCTACTCCGCGGTTGAAAATCATGAATGTGTACTGTAAGTTGATAATACAGAAAATACTTTGGAGGAAAAACTACAATGGCGAAAAATAAGAACAAGGATTTGTTTGCTCTAAACAGATGATGAGGTGGAACTGTTGCTAAAAGGTATGTAAGCCTAACTAACGGATAAGACTGACTGACATGCATCGTCATTTCCAAAGGTGTCCGTTTGTGCCCATCCAGGCTACAAGGCATCACCAGAATGTACCAACCAAAACAGGTGCAGTTGTATATCCAAGTGTCTCTGTTTTAGGGACTTGGAAACGCCATAGTGATGGACGCAAGTCTGTAAACTAATAATCGTTTTAAGGGCAAAATGTAGATGTAGCCTTATACATGCTGCCATGCTATATCATCACCCAAAAGGTTGTACATTTCTAAAAGGAAAGGGTTCATTTTGAGTAGGAAAGGTACAGCCACCTCTTGTCCTCATCTGAATGGTAGCTCTGAGGTGAGTAAAAGTTCTGATGAGCACTTGGAGGAGAGATAACAACCATTTAGTGTATAGCAGGAGGACAGATCACCTGATAACAGGGCCAGACACGCTAGATGGAGGTATCAATTTACAAGCTTCAGACAGAGCAAGGCGGCAATAAGCAAGTCAACACAAGTGTGACAGAGGCAAAGGTCACCTCAGTTCTCTGCCTCAATTTCACACATACAAGAAGCATTACAAGCAGGCCAGCAGTGTGAAAATAATCTTAATTTTATCTACATAGATGTCACTAAATACCCATAAGAGTTTGCTTCAGAGATTTGGTACCGTCCCTACACTGGAATGAAGTTGTTAACCTTCCAATTAGCAGCATCTATGAAATCTTTTTCTACCAAATGGTGTGTAATCCAATTTTCCTGACACAGGTGTCTAATCCACGACCAATCCGTTGAGTATCTGCTGTCCAGTCCATCTCTACTAGCAGGCCCCGTATTCTCACGCCTCTCCCCAGGAAACCTCCCCAGACATCCCCACAGCTATAGGTGTAATTGGAAACCCTGGCGTCTGATGGGCTCTCACAGGACAGGACCATTAGCGGCTCAGCCTAGGCTCAGGACCCGGCCCAGGGTGGAGCAGATGAAGCCATCACCCAGCTAAAAAACGCTCACCTCTGACCCTACTTCCTGTTTAGGTGCTACAGTGTTTCTTCAAACAACTGAGTTGTCACCGGCACATATCTGCCTCTCTACTGAAAACAAAAACCCAGCTCAGGAAACCAATTGTGATTTCAAAAACGTTTGAATACGGATCAATAACTTAACGAATGCGGCCATCTGGCACCGAATTTAGACCTTTTAGCATGATTGAGATCTCACTACCATATAAATGTTGTCTTAAGTTGTGTTTTTTGTATAGGCCTTTCTTTGTGTAAAATGCCCCACTTTCTCCCATTCAGGGTGCACTTTTCCTAATGATTTATAATGGGGTAGTGGGCATTTGCTTCCTCATAACTCAGAAGCAACTGACCTGGAAACCCCCAGCTATAATGGCAAGGATCTCCATAAAGACATCCATGTGGTGATTGAGGAGGAATAATGTGTCAGATAATAAGGAACGAAACAATCAGCATCATAGGACAACGACAAAGTGACAGCAAGCTGCCAGAGCTGCACACAAGCTGAATAAATGGCGTAAAGCTGTATTCAAACAAGACCAAGAGTCAGTGGAAGAAAAAAAACCACAAATGACAAATAAGAGCCTATGTTGTTTGAAATGCTGTAGGTTTTGATTTTTTTTTTTTTTTTATGTTGCACTTGGCAATAACCGTCATGCCTAGGCAGAATGGTGACATACTGTACATGGAAGCATGGTCTCCATAGGGGCTGGTGCTGTCTGTATGACCGATGATAGCTGCTCTCTCCACGGATCCCACATGGCTTCAGCACTTTGTGTGTGACTTTATGTGTGCTCAGCTCTAAAAAGTTACACAACCCTGTTACCCTGAGAGTTGACGTTTTTTTGGCAAGGGGAGAAAATGTCATTGTTTTGTATCAGAATGTTGCCTTCCTCATTTTAAAGCATGAGACGGAACACACAGTAGAGATGAGCCTCTTAGAAACATCACGCCAAGGCTTAAAACACATTGACAGAAGTCCAATGTTCAAAAAGGCTTCTATAATAGGAAATGTCAATGCCACCGTTTGCCCTGGAGCAATCATTTTTCACAAAGAAAGCATAAATTATTTTAGTAACGCATTTTGATACTTGAAATATGAAATAGGAAAGGGTTTTTGTTCTGTGTGTAGCCAACTATAGTCTAATTCAATAATTGCACAAGGTCTGTAGCTTTACAAAGAATTAAAGAGATAAATGGGGATTTTTTTCTTCACCTCTGACTTTTTTTGTAACTTGTAAAATCCATATAAAAAGCTGTAGCTAGCAGATGACTTCTAAATGACATCACTGACTTACCTGAGCACACATGGAGAATTCCTAACAGAAATACAAATCCAATAGAAGTTGGAGACATCATTCAACGCCTCTCTTATGAGAATTGTTCTTGTGTAATCCAAATTATTCAAAAAGATATGTAGGCATCCGCTCCTTCATGTCAAACTGCAAAGCAAAATCTTTTAGAATCCAGAATAAAAAAAAAAAATAAAAAAAAAAATGTAACACCCAGATTTTAGTTTGTGAGTTACAAAAAGCAAAATATCACAAGTCTACAGTCCAGGAGCAGTTTATCCAGAGCTTGTTCTGGCTTCTTGTTGTGGAAGAGAAGAAGGCTTCAAAAGATGGGGGAGAGAGAGAGAATAATAGCCTAATGTAAAAACAGTTCCAAACTGGTTTCAACACATGCTCTGTTTCAGTAGGTCAGCTGAACTGAATGATCTCATGTGTTAAAACTAAGATAGAAAATATTTATCCTTTCTTTGAATTCAGCCCGTAGCGGCAGTGCGCTCAGACGATCTCATTCAAATCATTAAACAAATAATAAACAAAATAATAAATCCACTGGAACTTAAGGTTAAGTCACGAGTGAGTCAAATAACGCTGTAGTCCACGCTGAAAGGCTCGGTCCTTGCAGTCACATTATTTCAGTCCAGCTCTGAATCTGTCACTTGAGATCGGAAACTTTGCGAGTTTAGTCTCCCGTCCTCCCTCATCCACCAGATCCAGACACAAGATCAGGGCAACTTTTCCATCACTTTTCCCCCCGGTTCTCCTCTGCTGCCACTCCGACTGATCCTGGTGCGCGTCGCAGACCCCCGGACCTCAGGCGAGAGGGGGGGAACACGGATTCATATTCACAGCATTTCATTCAAGGAAAGCGGAATGCCTCGGCAATTGGTATGCGCCTTTCTACCCCCTCCATAGACCCGACAATGTTTCCCAGAGAGGAAATTTAACCTCTTCCCGCCTGGGTCCCACTGAGCTGCGCGCACTGGCAGGCTGCTGGCTTTTGCTTCAGCTGTGTCCAACAATAAGAGACACCTTATAAAACTATTCCGACATGTTGGTTTTTATATTATTTTTATTATTTTTTTTATTTTCTGCGGTTCATGACTGAAAACCAATGTAACAGCATACTCCAATGATATTCCTTATGGGACTTTCAACGCGTGCTTTTGGAGCGTAATAGTTATTATAGAATGGTTCTATATAGCCTACTTGAGGGTTTTGTTATGTCTACTGTGGTAGGCCATTCATAATTAAATATTATAAATACTACTTGTTTTTTTATCCTTCTGAAATGTAGTCTATAACAGGAAAACTAAACTCATCAAACTGTCCTAATATGAAATATTGTGTACCATTTAAAAAAAAAAATCTTTTGTTTGATTTGTGCCTGTTGTCTACATGCAGGCCTATATTACCTGTGTTAGACAGCAGCCCGTTTCCGATAAGCATATATTATGTTCCAAACATACAGTTAATGCGCATTAGTGCACCACGACTACTTATGGTTACTTAAAATTGGACTATTGCACTATTTATCTGGTGATCTATGTTCCTAATTTTATATTTTCACCAATGTGACATAACTCCATACGCCAATGAACCCGATCTTTTTCTGCGATGGTGTCATAACCTCTGAGTCATAACAAGCTTTTCACACACAAGTACTTCTCTTACATCTGGGAAGTATAATTTATAACTGTGAAAGTTATTTTGCACTAAAAGATCTAAAAAGAGGGGGAGGGGAGTTGAACATGAAATACAAAAAACAAAAAAACAAAACAAAGAACAGCTGAAAGTCTTTCAGATTTCCACAGTTGAGAGCTGTGGCTCCAGTGGACATTAGTTACCAAACAGCGCCCTCCAGTGGAGGTTGCCAGAACTAATCTTAGAAGACCTGTTTTCACCAGGGGGGGGGAAACAACAACAGATGGCATGTCAGCCTGGTGACACATTAGTCATCAAAACCAGGCTTAAAATGTGTCATGTTTCAAATTATCCTCAGAAAACACACCTCAGAAATAAAAGTATAAATAGCACTAGTAAGCATATATTTTACCTACAGGACCATAACAACACTCCATTGAGCGTATTGTTAAGCAAAAACACAAATGCAGCACTTTAACAGAACAAGTAATTCTTATACAAATGAATCAAAGATATTAGTCAAAGACAATAGTAGTAGATTCAGTACCCTGCTGTTTGCTATAAATGTATCCATTTTAATCTGAATTTTAAAACCCCGCAGATCCATTTCAGCCACCGCTGCATGTCTCTGGGCACCAGTTTGAGACCCCTGCTGGAGTCTGCATGATGATAAATGCTACCCGACTGACATATTCAGACAAAAGTCTGGCTTTCAACTCTGACCATGTTTTGATTTCTCATTCATCCATGTGTGCATTATATACACTCCATTCCCACTTGGTCCTCATGTGCCCTGTTTTCCTGAAAGCTTGTAAAGCCCTAGATCTGTAAAGTGGCTGTTCAGCTGAATACCACCAATTGAATAATACCATTTTCTCTATCCAGCAGCAGGGAACTGTCACATTGAAGTAATTATCAGCAAAGTCCTCAATTAAATCCAACAGAATAGGAGAGGATCTGCAAGGGCTGGTTGGTACAAGAACATGCACGCATTTACAACTTTTAAAATAGCAAAGCAAATAAAAAGAAAAGAAACTGTGTCCAGGTCCTTAAAAGTCCCATGACATGGTGCTTTTTAGATGCTTTTATATTGACCTTAGTGGTCCTCTATTACTGTATCTGAAGTCTCTTTTATATAGACCTTAGTGGTCCTCTAATACTGTATCTGAAGTCTCTTTTATATAGACCTTAGTGGTCCCCTAATACTGTATCTGAAGTCTCTTTTATATAGACCTTAGTGGTCCCCTAATACTGTATCTGAAGTCTCTTTTATATAGATCTTAGTGGTCCCCTAATACCATATCTGAAGTCTCTTTCCCACAATTCAGCCTTAGTGCAGAATTACAGCCAGAGGGGGGGGGGGCAAGGTGGAGGCTGGGGGTGTGACCTTGACCAACTGCCACTTTGCTTGTTTGAAAGCCATGATGTCTCTCTCTCATGGCTGGGCCAAATTATTTGGGAGGGCAAAGCAGAGAAATGGGAGGTAACCGTGCCCCTTATGACCTCATAAGAGGCAAGATTCCAGATCGGCCCATCTGAGCTTTCATTTTCTCAAAGGCAGAGCAGGATACCCAGGGCTCGGTTTACACCTATCGCCATTTCTAGCCACTGGGGGGGGCATAGGCAGGCTGGGGGAATGCATATTAATGTTGAAAAACCTCAAAGTGAAATTTTCATGCTTTAACAGTGCTGTCATCTCTCTTGACCTCTGACCGAGAGGTCAAGAGACAGGACAGGATTATGCACAAGGGAGAAAAATAGACTGATGTCAGTAAAACGTACTGGCATTATCATACTGTTACATTTCAAAGAATCTCCTAAAGAGTATGCATATGATTATGCCATTATTTGGACTTTGCCCATGGCCATACCTCTGTCTACACATTTTCATACTGTAGATTAATGTTGCATCAAAGCCTTTTGTATTCAGGTTTGGTTCCACCCTCCTTCTACAGTTGGTGAATAAAAAATAAAAAAATCCCCACACTAAGCACAAGTCCTGACGACCAAGCTGTGTGAACAGGGACGCTCTCTCCTTCCCTTCCCTCGCAACCGTGATCAGACCACCAGAGGCAGGAAAACTGACATATTGTCAGGGCTGTGATGACCATGGCAGCAGCAGAGAGGTTTTAACACCAAAGTCGTTTTCACACAAAAAACAACTTTTAAGAATATACAAGGCACAGAAGGAATAAAAATCGCCCATCTCAGCCAACAAAGCACTGCAAGGCTTTGATGCTTTAACAACCAGTAGAGAGAAGAACAAAATCAACTTTGGATGATGTCAAAGATTTGATGAGTCTTTTTTTTTTATTTTTTTAGATAACAGTTATGTAACATAGCACTCTTTTTGGTACTCACTGTGAATGAACTGGTTACATTTGTGTGGTTTTTTGTGGGAGTGCCTCAAAGTCTGGTGGTTTTGGTGATGTCCAAAATGATCAGGCAGCCTTTTGCACCAGTGAGACTTCTGTAACCCAGCGAGGCGATGGGCCCCGTGCGGACCCTGGTGGTCTTTAGGAACTCCCAGCATGACCAGCATGGCAAACAGCACCACCAGCAAACACACAGTCCGCATGGTGTTGCGCGTGGACACCACAGAGACAATAGATGTGCATATACCTATCATAAAAACGCACCTTTCTTCACCGTTCACTGGCTGCACACTTCTTTGAAAAGAGGAAAATAATTAAAATCCAATCCAAAAGTCCTCTAGAAAATCCTCAAAAACAGCAATGAGCCGCAAACACTGCCGCACTGCCCACCAAGAGCCCTTCATGCTGCAACCCTTGAGATCTGCCAAATACATAAACCCCTGCAGTCTTGGCCAGTCTCCTAAACCCAGTGACAATGTTCTCCCCCCAGTGTACGATGGGATCCTAATGAGGGCAACTCTATATACAATGTGAATGGTGAAGTTCACTCCCCTCTCCATCACACCATGCCAATGCTGAATGGAGAGACTGTCTCTCATCATCCCGGCCTTTATTTCACTGGTAGTTCTCCTTTTAATATTCAAAAGGAGTGTGTGGATGTTGCGTCTTTTCGTATGATGTTTCTATGCATGCAGCAGGACGGGGGATCCTGTAGGCTACATGCTGAGTCCCTTTCTCACATGTGTAGGACTCCTCACAAAAACCTAGGCCCCCTCAGCGTAGAGGTGACACACAGGCGGGGTAAGGCGATGAGCCCACATTCCCTTTTCTCTGACTAAGACTATTAAATGGCTTTCATTCCCATCTCACCAGTGCACCAAACAAGACGGCATAAAACAAAACCTCTCTCCTTCAAAAAGAGACTCCCTGTTGAGAGGAAAACAAAACATTTTTTCATAATAGATGGAAAAGTAAGACTACTTTCCCATCCTCCAGAAAAAAAAGATTTTTGGGGGGATTTCACACTCCACAGGCTGATGTTTTACCTCCTGAATGTGTTAGGAAGTAAACAGAAACTTGTCAAAGTTGCAGTTCTTGTCACCTTGGACGGAATATAGCAGTCAGAGGTACAGTATGTTTGAGCTCCCTTCACTGGCACTTTAGTTGAATGGTCTCCATACTTAACTTGCCTCACATTCACTGTCTTTTATCCTTCCTGTCCTGTCCTTGAGGAGACATCCTTTTATTTATTCTTTGTGTCACTTTTCTTTTCATAAGACAGCAATTCAAATTTGTCGTCTTTGTGAGTTGGCAATAGCTAGCCCATCCCCAAGGTGTTTTGGAAAGATAAACACGAATAACATGAGGTAAAAGCACTATTTGATTGAGCTCCTTTAGCTTTTTCTAAGACAATCATTAAATAGCCACAGGGTAACTTTGTCCTGCTTTTTGGGCTGTAATTCATTTTACAGTTACACAAGTAGCCCATCACAAATCAGAAGCAGTATCTAAGATGAACAAATCCGGAGTGCAAGTCTCTCTGGGCTGTTTTATGCTCATAAACAGACTTTAAGCTGAGCGGAATATGTAAGGTGATGCGATAAAGCTCTACAATGGCATTGATTTCCATCATCTTAAAGCCCTGTTCTCTTCTGCTCACCAGCTTCGATGGGAACAAATGCTTAAAATAAAGGAGTGTAAACATATGGAATTGCATTTACTCAACTAAGCCAAAACGAAACGTTTTATGCAATCTCTTGCAACATCTGGAAATGTCTTCTTCTTTTTTTTGAACTTCCTGTAAAAAGTAACTGTTGCATGATTAATAAGTGTGGTCACTCAAATCGGCAGGACATATCATGTTCAATGAAGACTGATTTGTCATGCAGTGGGCATACATGCTCTGTCATGGCTCTCTTGAGAACCAAATGATTTTCAGATGGCATGATTGTTAACATGGGGCAGACACAGAATGAAAGGAAGGGGGTGGGAGACAAGTGATGTGAGGGAGGAGAGGAGAGATGACCTGAAGTCGTGAGGAAGTTAGATCCCATTGGTGTTAACTGTGTCACTGGCTAAAAGAGGCCACAAATCATTTCTGAGTGGTTGCTGAGGGAGTGGTAAAGCTCCTGGAGGACAATCCATGCTGTAGCTAACTGCACAAGCCCCTGCCATCAAAAGAAATGTTGGACTAGAAATGACTTCCTGTAGCGTTTCTAACTGCAGACCAGCCAAACATTTAGATTCCTGTCCATTCTAAAAAAACTAGCATGGCTTGTGATTAGAGGTACAGACTGCCAAAAAGTACAAATGGCATAGTTAAATTCATATGGGCTCCTCACGTGTGTCTAAAATACAGATAAGAGCCAAACAACTTGAATGAGTTGAATTAAAAATCACAGCTGGCCAGTCTGACTAAAGCCAACCATATGTAGACCTTGACACAGATCAGCAGAGAAAGAAAGCAAAGTACTAAGTGCAGAATCCATGTCATATTTCTGGAACATCAGTGACGGTCAGGCCATTTCCCCCTGCCTGTCCACTGAGGACAATACTCCGGCCCCTCAGCTCTGCACAAGAGCCCAAGAATGTAAAATTCTGGGCTCCATCCCAGAATAAATACAGTTAACCCACTCAGAAACAAGCCAAAAAGTCATTTAAAATCTGGAAAAGAATGAAAACGTTTCTTGTCACTATTATATTGAGAGTTTGCCAGAGTGTAGAACAAAGAGACAGGCGCTACCCAAAGCAAGTAAGATGCAAATGCAGAGTGTAACAAAACATAAACAGAAGAGCGAGAACTTTCCTTTATATCTCTCACTATAGCCTCTCTGTGTGGTTTTCAGACATGATTAAAAAAAAGGCTAGGGTCCAGTGAATGAAAACGACCAAGAACTAAACAAATCTGTTTCTGTTAAGGGAATGCCCCCATGCATGACCCTGCTGCAAGACATGTGAGGCAAAAGGGGGGGTGGGAGGGGATGGACACTCAGGAGAAAGAAAAAGGGGGGAGCTTCACAGGATGCCGCAACGAGGTTTGGAGCACAAAGCAGGACGAGGCGATAAACAGGCTGTTGCTTTTCCGCTTGCCTGCGCACACTGAATCCCTCTTTCCCTGTGTCTTTTAATGGGCCTCACATTAGCATCTGTTTAGCGTCAGCCTCGACATGGCCTGTGGAGGCTGATTAAAATACCCCAGCTATCACATAACATCCTGGCAGCAACATCAAAATACAGTCAGACGCTGGAATATATGCAGCAACAGACGTTGGAGGAAGCTAGCATGAATCTTCTTCACTTCTGTTGTCAGAAATAATGTTTATTAGTTGCTTCTGTTCAAACTCAGATTATGTTCCATTCGGAAAGATATAAAGTTTGTGTTTGTAACAAGTACCTATCATTAAGATGCAGCACAGCTACAGTACCCAATTTGTGCATTCCCATGCTTGACTGCACCGGCATAACAAGAAGATAACTTTTGAGAACAATTAGACAATAAAAAAGGATCTCGGACTGTCCTTGGATTGCATCAAACGCAGCTTGTTGAGTGAGCTGAGCCGCACTCCTTCATAGACATGCATGGCGGCAAAAGCAAGCAGCATTGTGTTTCATGCTTAATTGGCTTAATTGGTTCAAAGACAGGAGAGCTTTAATTAGTGACATGGGGGCTTAGGGTAACTGAGCCGAGAGACTCCATTGTTCTTGTCAGTGCCAGACCTCAGCCAATCACGTGGCAGCAAGATACAAGACAAGCTCCTGACCGAGAGCTCAATCAGAGCAACAGTCTGACCAATATTTAAAACATAAACAGCACTTTCCTGCTCAAACCTCTTCACTAAGTCTAAATCATACATTGCAAATGTGTTGTACTGTATGTGACCTTTAGCTGTAAAGGTTTAGCTTTTGAAAATGCTCTTCTGTTCAGTCAGTAAATGTTCCTCCGATACAGACTTCACAGCACCGACAGTGACTCTTGAAGCAACTCAAGTGTTAAATGAAAGAGAATCAGCTACACATTCAGGACATGGTCTCCACTGTGAAGGTATACAGTACAATTGGCTCTTTAACGTGGCAAACTAGTCCAAATGTTCAGTTGTCAGACTCCAGGCATGGAATAACACAGTGCCTGAATTATAGGGGTGGGAATTTACAGAGGCCTCACGATACGATATCATCACGATACTTATGTCACGATATTATTGCGATTTTAAACATATTGCAATATTCTGAGATATATTGCAATTATTTTATTATCCCAATTTCAAATGATGTCCCCAAAAGGAGACTTTGTCAACATCTGTTTTATCTAAAAAATATATGTTTCTCTGTTTGTTCATATCACTTTAATTGTATTACTGCAAAATGGGATTATCAAGCAGACAAAATGCCCAACACATGTATAATAATAGATCGATGCTTGGCGTCTGTGTATCGATACAGTACTGCCACAGAAAATATTGCGATCTTATGCTGTATCAATATTTTCCCCCACCCCTACTGAATTGGACTAAAAAGGTGCCAGTAGCAGTTCAATGACCTTTGACATCATGTGTCTTGGATATACTGTATTAATATTTATACATAAATCTTATAGGGGAGACCCCGAATAGACTACTATTTGAGGATACGGATTCGACTACCAATTTCACAGTCAAAAAGTGGCAGTGTCTGAAAATGTTTTTATGAAACAAAGGATCATACTATCAGGCTATAGAGGGGAGCTGAATGTCTAATTTGACAGAATGCCTTGTTTTTTTCCCCAAATAAATTATACAGTGTACAGATTGTATTAATAAATCTGTTAACTAGTTAATTAGAAGTAAGGGTACTCAAGTGGACAAATCAGAAGTGTTGGTACTCAGTACTGTGAGTACTGGCCCATTTCAATTACTAAAATAACATTATATATGATCAAATATGCACAAACTGCTGGGTGAGAAGTGGGTCACTTTCTTATAGACTTCTACAGAACAGACCTCCTTTTGAAACTGCACGTGTCCCCCCCTGCTGGAATTCAGACAGAATGCAGGTTTAAGGCACTTCCGCATTAACGGCACTTCACCGAAGAGGATGCTTTGTCCATTAATATTAAGTCTATGACTACAATTCATCACAAGGGGTTCATTTTCAGGGGAGCAGGAATGTCTGTACAAACTTTCATGGCAATACATCCAATAGAAGTCCAGATATTTCAGTCTGGACCAAAGTGGTAGGCAGACCGACCGACCCCCCCCAGAGCCACACTGCTACTGTGGCTAAAAAGTCAGTCAGTGGCCAGATCAAAATACTTTCTGCAGTTTTTATGGGCTGGATAAATATTCCTAATCCAAATACTGCCTTCCTACATGTCTTTCATATTATTGAAAAGAAATCAAAGAAGTAAAAACACAAATAGTTTTTTCAATATTCTCGACAAACCTCAACTGCAAACCAAATGCCATAGAGCTAAGAACTGATGGGACATTAATACTTTTTTTCTCAAAATTATTTCTTCCAGAAACTTTCCAGAACTGTACTTTGAATATCAATCTGGAGTAGTTGTGGTTTCAGTGGGGCCTTAGAGCCAACAGCATTGACTGATCTCTCTCTGAAGACCCCGAGCAGAGAAAAATGCAAAAACGCTGCTCATGCTGAAAGCATTTGCCGTCTCTCAAATAAAAAGCCTATTCTTTCTGTCTCTTTCCCTGGTGCGATCAGCTGCCAAAACAAACTGGTGCTGTGATGAATATAATAAATATGATCGATGGGATATCAGGCGCTGCTGACCTCACACCACGCGCCAGAGTCCAGGGAGCAGATGCTGCTCAGATTTATAGCCCCCCCCTCCCCTTCCTGCGGAGATATAGCCACACTTCTGTCTCCACAGTCCCCTACAGCTCATACAGAGTCTCAGAGAAACAGGCTTAATATTGGTTCTGACTAAACAACATGCACTACATGACTACGCACGAATCGTATCACCACCAATAAAACCAGCAATGATTTTACAGATCATCAAGCTATCAGTCATGGCTGACAGTTATTACAATAATTTCTGCTGGGAGGAGCACACAGGGCTGTTTCCTCATAAAGATGGCTAATTGATCTTAAGCCAGCGCTGGAAAAATGAACATATTAACTGGGCAAGGTGTTTTATCGAATAATAGCGCTGCTGTGGAGGATCATTGCATCATCAGAAGCTCTAATTTACGAGGGACCTACAGTTGTTCTAAAATATTACCAGCAATCCAGTAAATCACCTTTGTTTTCATTTGAACACGTTGATTATAACAAAGTCGATCATATCCTGGATATGTGCCACAACATATGAATGATTAGACTGTATGGTAGTAATAGTTGTTTTAAATATGTGAAATGCAATATAATATTTGAATTACCTTTAGAATGCAGCCTACTTTCTAATGAAACTCAGAAAAAAACTCAGAAACTTGGAACAGGGCACACAGATTATTGCCTCCCCCCACACTCCTGACTCTATTTAAAATAAAAAATAAAAAAAATAAAAAAAAATATGAAACCTCTTTGGCTGATGAAGTTGTGGCTAAAACTGTGGCTTGAGTTTTATGAAGCACATCTTGTGTGAGCTCTCCAGCAGATCCAAACAGCTGTAGAGCTACAGCTGCAGCTAACAGTCATAGTTAGTGTTGGCCAAGAAAAGGTCACTGTTACCATACATGTTACACATGTTACAGAGAGGTTGTAATTGCACTTGGCATATAAGCTGAGTATTAGCTAAGCTAATACAATACTGCACACACTGGTTTGCTGTTTGTATGTGACAGGGTTAACCATAGATGTATTAACCCTTAGAGACCTAAGGTCACTTTTACAGTTCATTGTCCGTCTGGTTTTATTCTCTAAAAAAGCTTGTAAAACATCAACCCTGGTGTCTACAGTCAAGATATAAACATTTTTTTCAGGACAAACTGGGTTATTAGAATATTTGTAGTGCAGTGTGGTCATGTGAATGTTAAAAATGGTTGTAGGAGTTAAAGACAAATAAATAAATAAAACAGACCATGAATCTTACAGATATGTATTGATATCACACACTAAGCAGTGCACGCAAAGCCAATCTCCTCTCTAAAACACTTCTCATATGTCTTGGGAGTCACATTGTGAAGAAATAAACACTATAACATACAGTTGACAAAATACATACATTTTCTCAAAAAAGTCCAGACGCTTTTGCCCTCATGACATTTACTTAGGCCAATAATCAACATAATAATGTCATATTTATTGATATTACACCCACAGCAATGCTACACAAGCATTTGTGTCGTCTAAAACAGTTCTCCTGTAATGTAAAAATAAATATAACATTATAACTCATATAAAGCACAAACTATTTACATTTCTTCAAAAAAGGCCCACATACATGCCAAATCTCAAAACAGTGACGCCATTCTCCTCTATAAAACAGTAGTTATCTATCTTGTCCGCTATATAATATCTTTGATGACATTAGACTAGTTTGACTTAGAGGATTGTTCTCTTTCCCACTTCTACTCTTTGCTCTTGCTCTCAACCATATAAGGCATATAGTGTGCCTTCATTTCCTTAAATGACCTCGCAATGATTCATGGGAGAGCTATAGAATACACGGAGCACGGAGCTAGCGGCAGAAATGACCGAAAATGTGATAAATTATGGACATCAAGTGGATAAATCTTGGCTGTAAGAGTTTGGATTTAATGTTCAACGACCTTGAAAAAGGCACAAGTTCCAGGTTGGATAGAAAATCACCTGTAGAGGCTAGAAAGACCCCGAAGAGACGTCAGATATGATATTAGGGGACCACTAAGGTCTATATAAAAGAGACTTCAGATACAGTATTAGAGGACCACTAAGGTCTATATAAAAGAGACTTCAGATACAGTATTAGGGGACCACTAAGGTCTATATAAAAGAGACTTCAGATACTGTATTAGGGGACCACTAAGGTCTATATAACAGAGACTTCAGATACAGTATTAGGGGACCACTAAGGTCTATATAAAAGAGACTTCAGATACAGTATTAGGGGACCACTAAGGTCTATATAACAGAGACTTCAGATACAGTATTAGGGGACCACTAAGGTCTATATAAAAGAGACTTCAGATAAAGTATTAGGGGACCACTAAGGTCTATACAAAAGAGACTTCAGATACAGTATTAGGGGACCACTAAGGTCTATATAAAAGAGACTTCAGATAAAGTATTAGGGGACCACTAAGGTCTATATAAAAGAGACTTCAGATACAGTATTAGGGGACCACTAAGGTCTATATAAAAGAGACTTCAGATACAGTATTAGGGGACCACTAAGGTCTATATAAAAGAGACTTCAGATAAAGTATTAGGGGACCACTAAGGTCTATATAAAAGAGACTTCAGATACAGTATTAGGGGACCACTAAGGTCTATATAAAAGAGACTTCAGATACAGTATTAGGGGACCACTAAGGTCTATATAAAAGAGACTTCAGATACAGTATTAGGGGACCACTAAGGTCTATATAAAAGAGACTTCAGATACAGTATTAATGGACCACTAAGGTCTATATAAAAGCATCCAAAGAGCACCATGTCATGGGACCTTTAAGAAAAACTGCATACTGGAGTTTTAACACTGTTGCTGTGTGGAAATGTAGATACTCTTAAGCATTTAATGACGGGTACAATACAGTGCTTTGAAAGTCAAACAGATCATCAGAATCTATATTTAAAAGGAAAGCTATGTTCTATTTAAGTGCAATTATTTATTTCTAAAATATGTTACCAACAATATACTGTAGGTGTCTGACTCTGGTGTCCTATGTGAATGATTAACCGCTCTCATCATTTCTCTCTCCACTTTATGCATTTCATATGCTTTATACAAGTATGCAAAACCTTTCAATACTACAGCAGCTTTTTCGACCACCACCTCCTGTAAAGCCAGAGTAAGCACTGCATCTCCTCCTCTCCCCTTTGAGATGGCGAAGAATGTGACCCATTTACATCCTAAGAAAACACTTATTATCCTTTCACTGAGGAATTAAGTGTGTTTGACGGGGCAAGACCAGCTGATTATTAGCACTTAGTAAAACCCTATCCAATCTTCTCCCCAATTATCATGAGGACACTAGAAACGGAAATATTCTAATATAATTCTCACCTCACAGTCTTTGAGCTTTCCTCCCCCACACACTCCTGATAACTCCCATCTCAAATCTTACCCCCACTCCAGTGCCTCTTGACCACATTACTCCAATTTCTACCCTGACAAGAATGGCTAACTGAGCCATTTTCTGGGATGGTCCTAAGCTAAGCTGTGTGGATCAGGGAGATGAAGAGAGATTGGATGAGAAACAAAAAAGTCTCAACTGGCCTCAGGAGCACAGAGGCTGCGGGACATTAATGCAGGTTATAATATAATGATATCTCAAGTGAATCGTTCCGCCAGGCGTGGCCAGAGATCTAGCGCTATCATTGCACTGGTACAGGGGATGATATTCGAGAGTGAAGCTAGCTGAGCATGCAGCACTTCTTTTCTTCCTGTATCGTGATTACCATGGTACTACTAAGACTGATGAAGATAAGCCAGTGTCATGGAGACGTGTCACGCTGATGTTGTTGTGACTCTTGGGTGATATATTTGGAGGGGGTGGGGGGGACACTGTCAAGGAAATTGGATTTCAGGGAGGGGACTCAAGGCCAGAGCAACAGCCTAATAATGAGAGCAAAGGACGAATAGAGAGTAGAGCTCTCCATCTCTCTCATGGTAAAGCTGTCAGTGCCGTGTATCCAGACACAGACCAGTCCACCTCGGCATCAATAAGGGGAGAACAGGCACCTTGTCTCCACCCACTAAGCCTCAACAATACGAGGACAATCTGTAAAAAACATCTCTGTTCTCAAGCTACACTTTGGATGTGCACGCACAATGGGAACAATAAAACAGGATTTGATATGCTGATTTTAGTTCCTATTAAAAGCCCGTAAGCATGTGAACAGGACCTGGCAAAGTGTTATTTGATGTACAGTGAGAGACTGTGAAGCTCTCACAATTTTTCATTCATATGGTTAAAAATAATGGCAGTGTAACTTAGTAAGACTAAGAAATTTTTCATTTAGGTCAATATTACATACATTTAAAAGATACATATAAAAGCAGCAGTCAACAGCATTGGCAAAAACTCCCTTTTAGCTATTTTCTTCTTTTGCTTTTTAAAATAGACCTGAAAATGTTTTTACAGCGGTCCACAACACCGCTTACTTTCACTGTGTATATTGAATTGTATAGCACATTGGAAGACACATTCTTACAGGTATAAATAAAGCTTAAAGCTCATGTGTACTTTAGGGACAAAGTGTCAGCTGACAGAATTGTGTCACACAACCCTCTGAATTCATAGTTCAGTGATGGTAAGGGTTGTTACCATAGCAGCCAGTGGTCAAACTCAATTGAGACTTATTTATATTCTTTGAAAGAAATGTTGCCCATTTGAAAAAAACAGACAGTTATATGTGATGTACAGCATGTTGGAGTCTGTAATATTATAATGAATGAGGACAAAATCCAAACTGACTTGAATATATGATGTTGCATCATTTATTCTGTCCTGCAGTATCTCAATCAGCACTTTTTTGCTCAAGTTTATTGCTTTTAAATAAGGCTAGTGTTCTCTCTTTCTGTATGTGTGTGTGTGTGTGTGTCAGTTAATAGCATTAGTTGACAAGCCAAAAAATGCAACCGTGAACAGGTTATTAAAATAAAACAGATTTTCTTCATCTTCATCGCTGGCAGTGCATGTTTCATATTTCACTATAGAAATGTGGAGGAAGAGCCTTTGTACTGTATTTGTTGAAGATTATTTTCAGTGATTTCTATCTTTTGAGATCACCCATGCATCTGTCTAAGCATCAGTACAGTGAATGGTTTTCTGTGGATGTTCAGGGGCGACTGCTTTGACAGTTGAATAACATAATATTCCATTTATCTGACCTTTCTATTCTGCGGCCAGTCTGTGGTGACTGTGTGGCAACCTTGAATTCCCTCACTTTCTCCCTATCTTTATTTCCAAAACCTGACAAATAGAGCAGCTCTCTGAAGTTGCCGTCCATTGTAATCTGTGACAAACGCTACGGTGGCTGTCAGTGGACTGATGCGCTCTCTGAAGTCCCGCTCAGCCTTTCATGTCGAGGCAGAAGAACCAAAGACCTGTCTCCTTTGTGTGAGTCTGTCTGCCAAGCAGCGGCTAGCAAAGTGTAAGTGCGAGAGTTTTAGTGTGCCTCTCTAATCCACTGCCTTTACACAGGTCAGTCTCATTTATTATGAATGTGAAGTTCTGTGCACAGCTCTTTGATATCGGGAAACAATTTGGAGCTGGCTGAGAGTCAATGTCTGGGGGGACCAATAAAAACACTTTCAAAGTATTGCGAACTACAGGTCGGCATGTGGTTCCTTATAAAATTCACAGTAGGCTCTATTAATCCCAGGTGACATTTCCGTGTCATTGCCTATTGTGCCAGTTGTTTTTACCTTTATTTATTCAGGGAAGGTTCACTGAGAGGCAGGAACGCCCTGATCACATTCACACAATTGAACACATTCATACCTGGAAGTTGCCCGGTACAACCACCGTCTGATCTGCTGGCCACTGAGCAGCGCTACTGGAGCAGTTGGAAGTTAAGGGCCTTGCTCAAAGGCACCTCAGTGGTGGAAATGAGGGAGGGACCAGATCTTTTACTTTCACCACCCAGATTTGATCCTGTTGGTCTGGGGATTAAACCGACGCCCTCCCGATCACAAGCTCTCTTCTCTAACCTTTAGGCCACTGCCTTGTGCTAGCCGTTATATTTTTATATCAAGTAAAAATAGGTTGGGTTACAGCATTAGTCACACTGATACAAATTGAAACGCACCAATAGGTCATGGTGGAAGGACGACTAGGACATACATGAACCACCCTTCTTCCTAAATGTCATGTCTAAGAGCGAGATCAGATAAACAATGAAACTTACTCATAAATCAATTAACCTCTTTCTCCATTAAGGGGTTACTGAGCTCACATGACAAGACACGTGCAGCCACATTAAAGGCTCTTCACTTCACTATAGCGCTTGAAGGTGCACTCCATTTTCACCTGAGCTAAAACCGGCAGCTGTCAAGATTATTCTATCCCATTGAGTCACGCTTTCTGAAAATGGAGTCTTTGGCAGCTGCCCATATCTGCGGCAGACTGAGGTATTAGGACACATTAGTCTCATTTCCAATTCACTGACTGGGCCAGATCGATTTTCTTCATTTTCATGCACAGATGAGATTAAATGGCCAGATTGAAGATGAACTCCTGGCACTGTCCACCGGATAGATTTATCTTTCTAAAAGATGGAACCCAAGTGCAATGAGGCAGACATAACATGATTTTTCTATTTAAACCCTCATTCAAAGCCTAATTAAAAGATTCCTGTACTAAAAGTTGTTTGGGCTCAAACTTTCAAAATGTCTTGGCATCACTGATAAAAAGGCACAGCGTGATGCCGAATCAGCGTGCATTTTATGGTTTTGTCAATTATTGTCTGAATTTCAGGCAAAAGAAAATCTAGAACTGCCAAGCTACCGCACACAGTGATGAAGTTTATAATGGTTTTGGCAGCTAATTTGTTCTTCCTTTTCTGCACAAGATGTCCTGACGCTGTATGAGGTCCAGTAAATCACCTAGGGAGGTACGTCTCCTCGCTGGGATAACACACTGAGAACACTTTTAACAATCATCAACAAAAATAAATAAAAAAAAAAAAATCACTAATTTTCTCCAGACCTGAAGCCTTTGTGTGTGCTCGTGTGTGAGAGCCGGTCCCGGGGTCCTGCAGGTGAGGACCCCCATTTCCGGTGCTTTACTTCATTTCCCTACAGAGCTCTGTGGTCTGAGGAGATCCTGGCTCCATGAACATTTGGAGTGGCGCTCTGTGCCTACTTTTCCCACAATTCTCCTCTTTCAACACTCCAAACTGTAAAACTCTAAGCAGCCATCACAACATGAAGATCATGATTGAATACATATTTACCATGGAAACATGTGGAAACTATTTACAGACCTTGAAGCTTATTTATACAGTTTAAAGAATTTTCAAATGAGGGGGGATTTCTGTTTAGGAAAATGTAAACAATTGGCTTCCAAAGTGCATTTTTAATGCCTTTGATCACTTGTTTCAATAAAGGGCTTATTTACAACATGTTTGCTATATACAACACATGCTTTTCTTGATTAGGTAAGAAAGTGTATAAGTCTGAAAACTGTATCCATGTTTCAGTGAACTTTAACCAAGAAGTTAGATCCAATGTACTAAATAAGTCTAAGTAATTTCTTCTCCATGTCCCAGTGGTTTGTATGTATGCAAGGACACATGAAGTATCATGAGAAAGCAGCAGCAATACCTGTGTAGCCCAAAGAGTTGTCATCCTCATGTTCGGTGGTGGGAGCTGGTGTTGCCCCATCGCTGGCCCCATCCTGAGCGACTCCCGTCTCTGTCAAGAATAACACCACAGGGACTGAGAACCCAGACGCATTGTGCCCACTTTCCCCCCCCACGGTCCAAACCTCCAGACCTCTGCATCCTTGACACAAGCAGAGAGCGAACGCACACAGAAGTTCCGGGCTCCATCCTTGTGAACTCGGTCTCTGGCTGCAGAATCCAAACAACCACATTGCAGTGAACAACCAAGCACCCACAATCTATTGCAGGTGTGTCTGGGGGAAACAAAATGATAATTTCAGACAGGAGTCAATCACTGGTTGGGTATAGATCCATCAGTCTCCAGCTCTGTTTCCCTGGGCTCAGCAGAAGAGTTGTTATGTTGTCCTGTGTTGGGATGGAGTGTAAGAGTGTGGGTGTAAGACAGAGTCATCTCTCCCGTATCAATAGCCATAAGTGGCTTCACCCCAAAGGGAGCACATGGGCAGACAGAGGAGGGAGGGCCGTGGCACACTTTGCATGAATGACAATGCCACTCTGCATGCACACACACACACCGTGCACACAGTCCTGATGCAAATACAATGACGCACCATTAATTACTAATCAGTTCCTTTTGATTTGGGCCCGTCTTTGTGCCTTATGTCTTCTATGGAGTGACAGGTTGAGTGTGTGCGACAGGAGGTGTGAGGGCGGGACAGGCAGGGGGGTGGTGAGAAAAATAGAGGCCAAGATGGCTGGGGTGTATGTGGTGTATGGGGGACAGGGGAGGCCAACTGTGGCCTTATGATGGCTCTGTGTGAAATAAATCAGGCTCAGCCATCCCATTCTCTTTGTGGCCCACTGACAGGGGGTTAATATGGGCTGGGTGGTTGGGGTGGGGAGGGAAGAGGAATCATAATCAAAGAGCATCCAACCTCTTTAGCTAACTGTGTGGCAGTCTGTCGGAAGTATCCGTTTCCTCAATGAGATCTGGCATCACTTCTGATAAACAGCAGACGGGGAGACAGAACTGTTCATCGGAGAGTGCTTTAGATCACCGGAGTGTGAAGAAGAGGGTGACCCGTCACTTCATCTGCCCCTCCCACCATAGGAGAACTGACAGCACAAATCTATGCAGACTTTTCAAACACAGTGCTGACCCCAAATCCCACTTAACAACAGTTTTGATGTCATCAATAGTAGTCAACACACAAAAAAGATTCAAAATACAGTGATCACGTCCTCCCCCCGCTGCTCCTGTAGTGCTGGAAATTAATGTGACAGTTAAAGGGCCTCATGCTGGGCCAAACCTATTACATGGCACTTCTCCGCCTGTCTGTTTATCCAAGGAGCAGTGTCTAACTGACAACACTACAGGAGAGCAGAGCCTCTGAGTCGCACAAAATAAGCACATAGGTTAGTCAGAGTCATGCAGATGAATGAAGAGCAATGCTACTCGTAACACATGAGATGAGGACGTGCTTGGCATGAAGAAACACAGACATCAAGCACTAGAGTACTGTCTGACACTTACAGCATGACACCAGATAGATGTAGTGTTATTTCAATCTCTTCAAACCAGAAAAATTAAGAAGGAAATGCAACATCTTGGCACTGACAGCCGTTACAGGCTGGAACAAATATCGAAATACAAAGATGTTAGGAAACAGAGTTTTTTTTAATAGTTATTCTTGCAAAAGGTACACCAGTTACTAACCCTAACAACCATGTACAAACCAAATCATATACAAAGTATAAGGTGTATGATGTCTTCCAATGTTTACACAATAGTTTGAAAAACTGATTAGCTCAAAATAGTGGCATCATTGAAGCTGAATACATATTAATATAAATGGTGATTAAAGTTAATTCTGGACAAAGGCACTTAATAAATGGTAGTGTCCTCATCAAAACTAATAATACAATTTAATCATTATAAATAATACCATTAGGATCCAAATTTTGACAAAGTATATTCTGCCTATCATGCCCTCAAGCCTTATATACTGTATCTGCTATTTATGTTTTCAAGTGGACACTTCCTTTGTCTGATGCCCTGTGTGGTCCACAGTCAGAGGTCCAATTAGAGACCACTTCAGGGCTCATTAACAGGTGGGGTACCCAGCTGCCCCTAGGAGCATCAGAAAGTTGGGACCCCAGCTCCCCTGTTTCCTAATTACTCTGGCACATGTGCAGATAAGCGACTGCTTACCAAAAGATACAAAGGCAGGCCTGCCACCCTCCAGCCATTCCTCCTGGGCCCCAGACTATAAGTCCTGGCACAGAGTCCTTCTCAAACATGACAGCATGTGCTCTTTTCTGGGTCACAGGCCTTTCTTTATGGATCAATCCACAGAGGGCCATTGCAGGCTTTCGGCCCTGTTTCTATACTGTAGTCATAAATTATGAAGTATATTCTAACTAGATTTGACTTGAGTGGTTGTTTGCAACAATGTGGCTATGTGGATCCAATCAGCACAAGCCCCTGTACACCCTGACATGGCAATAAACCTGATGTCTACCTTATTGCCCCTGTAGTCAAGAATGTTTAGTTTGACAAACGACGAGAGCTCCTAATAGATGTAGAAGAAGAACCCGGAGAGGCTAGCTGTTGTCTCGTCGTTATCTTGTCATGTAGCGGCGCTCCGGCCCTGGCAGCCTGTATAAAGTGATGGATGTGACTTAAAATGATGAGTGTGGGGAGTCTGACTGTGGGGCTTGTTAACAGGACTGACTGATTGTTTGCTGTGAGACAAGTTCCTTCACACAGCCTGATCCTAGTTCTGTAACATGACCAAAAGCAATTTTAAATGATTAAATTGGTTTCTAGGAAAATGCTCTCCCCTAACATCTGTTCACTTTTTGTGTGATGACAGAGAAAATATGAACAGCCAACAAGAAAGCCAATTGAGGGGCAAATCCAACTTTACTTCTTTCGTTAGTGGACTTCATTCTGAAAGTTGAACATTTAAATGTACAACCCAACACCATCTTCAAAGTATCTTAATCAGTTTGAACCTGGATTCAATAGCGCTCACAATTCATGAAGACAGACAAAAGAAGACAAACTGTACAAAAAACCCATTACACTCATTTCCATTTTGATTATACTTTCTTTGTTTTCTGCATGACTAATGGAGTTTTAATCAGGCCCTGAGATAACGCACTGGCAGTGAGCGCACACTGCTGCAGGAAAAAAGAAAAGGAAGAAGTCAAAGTGGAGAAGCATGTTTGTCTATAACTCCTAAAATAGCTTTAACTGTTAAGCAGCAAAAGCCACATTTAACCACAAAGCCCTGCGATTCAGTCTGGAGATGAATAACATGAAGTGTGAATAAGGATATTGTGCTTCTGCCTGTGAAAAAAACATGAACTTTAGCATTGCTTTAGAAAGAAAACCACAATGCACACATCACCTCACTGTTAGTAAAAACAACCAAACACCAAAAAAAAAAAACGAAGAGAGGCATACTCAAGGAAAAGAGTCTATCAACCAAAACAAATTTATTTATGTGGGAAATGGGTAATATGTAGCCCAACTCAGCCTACCGCTGCTCACTCATTTACCAGAGACTTCCTGAAATCTCCAACCACAGGGGCAACAAGACCCCAGGAGTTTGTATGAAAACCACAACTTGCCATTTTTACATTTGTGCACAGGCTAGCTTTGTTTCTCCCTGTTTCTAGTCTTTGACCTATGCTAAGCTAAGTGG
Source organism: Percina caprodes (assembly GCA_013375575.1). Taxonomy (NCBI): domain Eukaryota; kingdom Metazoa; phylum Chordata; class Actinopteri; order Perciformes; family Percidae; genus Percina; species Percina caprodes. The sequence continues at coordinate 969,384 of JABXJD010000113.1, read as the reverse complement.
CTGCAGCTTGATATGTACCATATACACAAAAGAGAGGCATCGATCTTCTCATCTAACTACATGAATAAGTGAATGAGCATTTTCCCAAAATGACAAACTATTCTTTAAAGTGCAATATTATAAAAACAAACAACTTTTTCTGGGATTTGGGGTGTTATTTTGTTCATTGTTTGCTTCCACATACATACAAACTGGGGAAAAACTATCCATGGTGTTTTGAGTGAGATTTGGTTTCTGAATGTCCTCTGCCTTCAGTCTCCGGGTGAGCTGTTTAATATCTGCACGGCTTTCTACGTCACTAGCCGAGACGAGGTGGCTAACCGTTCTCAATGGCAAAACACTGCTACAACAAATCACTAGTTAAAAGGGAAGGATAACCCTGGATATGCAGTATTAAAAAACACTCCAAATCACGAAATTGTGCGGCAGCTGTGTTAAAAAGGGACACACACACACACACACACACACACACACACACACACACACACACACACACACACACACACACACACAAACACACACATGTTGGCATCAGGTCTGCAGAACGACTGGCTCTTAACTTTCATCACGTATGAAATACTGCCTCCACAGCCACTATAAAAACATATTAATAGCTAATTGATGATACCTTTAACTCCAGGCACAGAATAATTACTATGCCAGAGTTGTGTACCATATTATATAGCACTTACAAGGAAAAATCCTTTATACCATGATATGGATCATTACTATATATATAAAATGTAGGTCACACTGCCAAGACCCTGGCAATATAAAAAGTCCTGATGTCCAGATTATGGTTGCCCCTAATTTATCACCCAGTAAAAAAAAGAAAGACTAACTTATTAGTATGCCATATGAGTATGACTTATATGTTGAAAAACATTATACACACATTTTATGTGTTTTTCAGAGGTTTGTGTGTTACTGACAGAATGAGTAGAAGAAAGAGCAAAGTGTGATTATGTCCCAGCACCAGTTTAATTTTACACACTGCTATTATGTTTTCAACATAATATTGTAGCCTCGATAGTGACAGTGACAAACTGCAATCATTAGGACTATTTGTTCCCATGGGTGAACTGCACTGAAAAGCAAATTTCAGCGAATGAACAACTGATTTTGCAGATATTTTCCACAAAACCCTCTGATGTACTTAACAGGCACAGTTTTATAGCTCATTGCTCCAGCTGGAGGACTCATCAGTTCAATGACAAACAGCCATTTTAATAAGACTTGCCAGTTTGTGTATGAATGGATGCACACATGATTTCGTTGTTGATAGTTAGGCTGCTGTTGTGTGAACTGTATCTCTTCCCAAACACTGTTTCGTAGGTTACAAAACCCACAGTAAATACACACGTCAATCATCAAGGTTGGAATGTGACTCATCTTTGAATGCATGATTGGTTGATTATGGTTAAATAAAAGTTAATGTCAGAGAAGAAATATGTGCCAATTGACTTACTGATAGATATGCTTGGAGGGCATCAGCAACCAACCACAAAAAGAAAAACAGAGAGGCTGTTCCAAGAATGGCTTAAAGGTCGAATGTTACGAAAATATCGCTTTGAGGTTTTTTTTTTACAATAAAATGCGTTCCCCCAGCCTGCCTATGGTCCCCCAGTGGCTAAAAATGGCGATAAGTGTAAACCGATCCCTGGGTATCCTGCTTTGCTTTAGAGAAAATGAAAGCTCAGATTGGCCAATCTGGAATCTTGCTCCTTATGAGGTCATAAGGAGCAAGGTTACCTCCTCTTTCTCTGTTTTGCCCGGCCAGAGAATTTGGCCCACCAATGAGAGAGAGACATCATAGCTTTCAAATTAGCAAAGTGGCAGTTGGTCAAGGCCACACCCCCACCCTTCACCTTGCCCCCCCTCCCTCCTCCTTAAAAGCTAGAGACTCAGAAATGGCACATACTAAGGAAAGCTCATTGTGGGACAGACTCTAGTGGCTGTAATTCTGCACCAAGGCTGAATTTTGGGAAAGAGACTTCAGATATGGTATTAGGGGACCACTAAGGTCTATATAAAAGCATCCAAAAAGTACCATGTCATGGGACCTTTAAATGGTGCTTAATATTGCATTGTCACTTGACTGAACTTCTGTGCAATTTGCTCAGTGCCAAGCAGACACATGGCGAGTATGAGCTACATGTATCTGATGAGCATGCTCAATTAAAAGAAGGGCTTTTGTGAAACACTTTCCATGGATATCTCGTTCTCACACCTTTACATTACGTAACACGTATTATCAAGCCTTCTTGAAACTTCGCTTCTCAGCTTTGTTTAACACTGAGTTGAGCACTAAGTTCAAAGCCTGCGAGGAGCCTGAACTTGCTTTCATATCCCGGTGGAGCTGAGGCAAGCATCCTCCAAGCTGGCAAAAGTCCAGATGTCCATCACTATGACTCTGAAATATTTTTTGTGCCCAGAGAGAGAGACCGACAGAAGGAATGGGGACGGAGAGAAAAGAGAGAGAGAGAGAGAGAGAGAGAGAGAGAGAGAGAGAGAGAGAGAGAGAGAGAGATAAAAGAGGTATTTTTAAGGATTTAAAGTGCCAAGGTGAACTGCTTTGCTTGTTATGCATCGGTTTGATCTGCAGCTCATGGTCATGACTCATAAGCAGTTTGTTAGCATCCACACCACCACGACAATACCTGCTTCTTCCAAATACCATGATGTTTATTTGCATGTGGGGGCGAACTGAGTAATGACAGGTAATACTTGCTTTGTGACACTTTCTCCTGTCCTACTTCATAAAAAGAACCCAACTAACACAATTACAAAGAGGATTAGATAGAGGGAGGGGGGGAAAGGCATGTATATGAGGAAGTGGTGGCTTATGATTAAGGCAAATGAGTTGAGAGCAGTGGAGCAAATAATTTAGACCTCATTTCTAGACTGTGGCACATTAATGACAAACTACGATGATGCTACCTAACCCTGCTCTTCTAGTTGCTTAATTAGGCACATGTGCTCTAAGTGCATGCACACGCACGCACACGTGCACACACACACACACACACACACACACACACACACACAAAGGGTAAGCAAAGAGCGTTCAAACTGAATTCACATGTTTTATGTATAATCTTTGAAAACTCCATCAATATGTTAATGTGAACAATTCTTTCCCAAACCTAGGAACCAAAAACCAAGCGTCCAATCTGTCATCCCTCCCAGTAACATTTTCTGCAGCTGCTCCAAAGTCTGACTTTCCAGCCACGAGGAAAAATGTCACTTTTATACTTAAAGGTGCTCTAAGCGATGTCATGCGTGTTTAAGCTACAACATTTGTTGTCACATCAAGCAAACATCTCACTATATGCTAGCTGCCTGTCCCCAGAACACACTGAAAAAAAACATCTCACTATCCACGAGCTGCCAGGGCCAGGCAGGGCCTGGGGGAGGGGGGTTAGTGCGCGGAAGCACAGAAGGGAGGGGTAGGGGACGGGATGAGGAGGAGGGAGGGGTAGCTAGTCTCGCTTTGTTTGAAAATACTTTGAACGTCCACAAGAAGTAACGTATCCCAACATCGCTTAGAGCGCCTTTAAATGAGATATGTTCCAAAGTAGTGGTAACTGTTTTGAATCAGAAAATGTCACCCTAACTGCTTGACTCATGACTCCTAAACTTGTTGTTGACTGTTAGGTTGGAGTAACATTATGCTAATTTTTTTTTAACAAAGACGGAAATGTGATAGTTGCTTATCAAGCCGAGTTCAGCTGTGCCCTCGGTAAATGTCTCGAGACAGGTTGTGCCATTACCATGAGCCAAGGGGAATTCTGACAGTTTTTAATTAGAGCTCCAGAGAGAGGAAAAGATGAATATCCTTCACAGTCTTTGATGTGATGACACCCGGCTTTCAGTTCACACTAGGCACACCTATTTCATCTCTTTCTTCTCTCAAGCTGTGTTATGGTCAAAACACATGAGCAAACAGTAAATGCGTCTCGGTTTGGCAATGTATGCTGAATAGCTCCACTGACAGGCAATTATTGCTTCACATTGTGGCTTTTTCCTGACCTGTACTCTACTAAAACCACAATAGACAATAATGCTGCCAATGGAGAATATGTAGTCATAAACCAAAGATTTGACCAAAATAACATTTTGACCTGATGATTGCGCTAAATGAAAAGTCAAAGTTATAACAATTCATCCTGAGAGGATTACAAATACCATACCATGCATTCATGTCAATACTTTACATCTAATTGTTATTGGAGGTATTATACAAAAGTCAACCTCATGGTGTTGCTAGATGAAAAGTCATGGGATCACCAAAGTCATTAGGAAGTTTCCTCTGGGGACCATTAATGTCTGGACAAAATTCATGCAATCCATTCCATAGTTATTGACATATTTCAGACTGGCAGTGGTCGACCGACTGACTGACAGACATCCAAAGAGCTAAAAAACAAACAAACGGAGCCAATAAAAAACTACACTTTTTGTGTCATCTTCAAACATCAGTGTTTCCATTAACATTCTAATGGAGAAGCTTAAAACTAGGGCTCATTATTATAAAGCTAACACATCTGTGGCGCGTCTGTGGTTGGTGTTCATGAACATGCAAACAAGGTACTTTACACACGACAGGTTGCAACTGACATCAAGGTAATGACTTTGTTCATTTTTCTGTGATTGCCTGTGTCACAGTTCAGTCGCCTTCTAAACTGAGGTCAAGCAAGTTGAACAAACAGCAGCCGCTATCTCCCTTTCCCAGCCTCTCTCGCCCTGTGACTACACATACACACTCTCATTCCACCACAGATTGGTGCTTGTCAGGGAGGAACATGTGTATGCTAATTTACTGGAACACACTAGCTAACTGTTCACAGTCCAATTAGAGAGTGCAGATAAACCAACTTATGGTCTCAATATGCCGAGTTCTGATTAGAGGAGATGGAAATGAGGCCCTGAGAAGATGTGTGGTCAGAACATTGCAGGCATGCAGCCAGTTTCTCAGCACCACTGAAGAGAAAGTAACAATCTAAGTAGACAGCCAGATCAATACCACCAGCTAAGGTAGCAGAGACTGTGCCAGGATCTCTGCGCTTTGCTACATGTACACAGATGTACAAAGTAGCCAGTGAGACGGCAAGGGGACTATGAAGACAATCCAAATCTGCGGGGTAACTACAGTTGGGAACAAGGATGAAATGTCAGCAAGCCTGTGGCAAGGCTTTTATTTTGGTTTATGTCCCTCACAGGGATGGTGAGACACTTCTCAAGTGTGTCAAACAATCATACACAATGTGTGATATCATTTTAGTCCAAAAAAAAACAGGGATCAGCATTTCAAATATCCACTAAGTCACTGGAAAGGAATGTATGAGAGGTTGTTGGTAAGCCAGCAGAGATTAGACCCATTCATGGTCTCGTCTGTTGTTAAAGAAAAATCTTTGCCATTGGCAGGATAGTTGTGTTGCACCAAAAGAAAGACAAATTATGTGTTAAAATATACAGAAATGCATTAAGTTGTCGAGTGAAAAAAGGCTTAGGATGAAGGAAATGTAGTCAGTATCACCTAAGGCAAGTTTTGAGTCCAAATTCTTCAGGATGAAGGCGGGATCAAGATTTACAATGTGTGAACTGACTGTGTGCGTTTTCTGACAGGTTAAGCCAAACATTTCCCCCCGTGGAATTCAGAGAAACACTTTTTTGAAAAAAGACGTTTTTGAAAATGTCCAGAGGATTTTAGAAAAAGATATCAATCCAACAAATCCAAGGTATGAAAATTACTAAACAATATACAGCGCATGGCTGCTGACAATATGAGCTTCAATATACCTTTAAAACAACATCCTTCCAACTGTCACCTCATTAAATCAAAGCTGGTTTCCACCCGATATATGCCAGAGGGTGTTCATGTGATGACATAATTATAGGTTATGAAACAATTCATAATATTTCATTACGCATTTGCTCTAACTCATTTCATGACTAAATCCTGTCAAGGAGATTTACCCAATAATTATTAACCCACTACTTCATTTATACGTTGTTTCATTATGACAATCAGCAATGTAAGTCAGCCTCTGTGAAGAGCATAACGTTTTTCTGCATTCGGCACATAGACATTTATGCATGGAAACGGATGAATACCAGCTGTGACATCCGACTCCATAATTCACATGGAAATAAATTCAAGCATGGCCTCAGATGGGACTATATAAAGTTTTGTTTCATATCTTGATTATCCCTAAATAAATGTCAAAATGATTCAAAATGCAGTTGAGTCAACGTTTATCTCATATGTTCTTCTTCACACTGATGTCCTGATCATCTTCATGGGGAAATTCAACATTTCCATTGATGTTTATTTTTACACCAGTAACTCCTTAAAGAAATACCTGCTCATATTACCAAAAGAAACAATTTAATAATCATTTCCATGAACTACTAATGTCGGCACCCGGCAACGGGCTTCTTGACGACTTTTGCTCGCTACAAAGCAGTAGTGTCACATGACACATGGGAATGCCGAGGCACCCGAGGGCCAGAGGCTGTGAGAAGCAGATCGTAAATCCCAAAAAGGCAAGAAATGCAACAAAAGACAAAGTGCAACTCTCCACACCTCCTGTCAAGGCCTCATACAGCCCTCCCTCTGTCACCCCTTCACCACACAAAAATCAGCCAAATTTATTAGTGGCAGGTGACTCTCTGGACTGCAGCTATGGACTGCTTCAGGGTATTACATTACCATCTGTTTGCGTTAAGCTTGGACACATGAAAAAAAGTGCTCTTTTATTTCTAAAAAACTAGCCATTCTGTCCTTGAAAGTTAAGGTTGTAATTGGTTGCACACTGCACAATGTCTATTGCAACTCTCCAGGCTTTATTCCAAAAAATCCACGGCATTGTAAATCATAAAAGACACCACCAACATTTTTGTTACATTCATGCGTTCAAGAGTTCTATGGAGGGGGAAACGAATGCCATGGTGTCAGACATCTGGTGGTAATATGTCCAATAGTGCCTTCATGTGGTGTGGGATGATTTCTGTGCCGTTTCACTTTTATCCTGCAACAGTGCTGTATTCTCAATGCTGAATAGCTCCAGCATTTTAGAAGAGAATGCAAAATAACATATGCACACAACTAAATGCAGGGGCCAAATGATCAAATGTATGCCACTTTGGATAATCACCAGTCGTCTTTTACCCACAGTCTTTTCAAAGTGAAGATACAAAAGAGACTGTTCAGTGAAATAACACTGACCTTGTCTCATTCCAGATTTCCAATTAGCAAATTAATAAGAGGGGTTAATTTTAGGTTTTATGGTGTGAGGCCACACTGCCAGTCTTCATTAGTGCTGATTAGTGCCGCCGCCATGGCTGGCCTCTCACCGACTCATAAGTTGTGGGTGATTTCTGATTGCTACTCCAATTAACACAGCACTCACAAAAGTCAGCAATATATTCCTATCTTGGCATAATAGAGTTGAGCGTGTTACAGCAAGACAATGCCATACATATTTTACAAAAAAACTTTACATTTTAAAATTTGAACTTTAAAAAATGTTAAAATAGAGGCAAAGGATTCACACGGACCTGTTGAACATAGGACACCTTGAAGAATAATTCTGAGACTGCCACATATGGTGAAAATTGAGAATTACCACTGTAATCTATACCCAACCTTGGATCTTTACTGATGCCAATTGACATGGACTTCAAACCCAAAGAAAAAGTCTGTGTTGTGGAAACACATGGCTTGAATATCTCCACACAGATGCAAAACACAAGCTCACAGTTAACCAGTGTTTTGTGAGGAATGTATTTCCATCATGACCGTGCGAATGCTGGTAGACAGAGCTGTGGATTGTTGTGAGTAAATGGTGTGTGCAAATGCTGCGTCAGCGACGGAGGGATGCTGATGCGGAGGCCTTCTCAGTTCCCACCATGGAAGACCAACCACTGACACAGCTGGATTGCGCTTACACTGATGTGGATCCGCCTCTACGGAAGCAATGCGGACAGGCAGAATTGGAATAATAATATTAAGCTGATTTTCCAAAACTGTTCTGTGGGAGAAAATGTGTTTTTATTTTTTCAGGGAAAGGGTTCTAAAAGCCCAATGATTGTGAAAAAGGGTATAAAAAAGGAACATCACAATCCTTCACATAAAATGAAAGCTGCAGTTGCTACTTTAAAGTTTTATTCTCCTCCGATAGATAAATAAAGGTCTTCCATTACAATTGTATAGAATTTCCATTAGTGATCACACCAAATTGGTCCAAGTGCAACAGTCACACAGCAGGAATTCCCTCAGTCCCTAGTGAAACATTTCTTGCTCATAAACCTCCACTTGTGCAACTCTCAGCCATGATGCCTCTGGTCAATGACGTGACCAAAATGTGTCTGAGACAGGCTTACAACACGGCGCCTTGAGCGTAAAGATGGTCTGCTCTCCGGAGGTGTGAGGCCTCTCCTGTAATTACCACTTCATCAGGGAAGTAAAAGGAAAACAGAGGCCCCAGCTGATTTCTGTCTGGGATGGTAAACATCTTTTCCGTGGTTGGATGGTACTTTCCTGCTGTCAGCCAAACAGACTGGCTGCCCTATATGCATGCATTTATGTCTGAGTGCCCTACAGTATCTATCAGCAAAAATGGTAATGAAAGAGCTGACAAAATGCACTTTAAAATTGAACTCATTCTGTCATACATATTTTAATGTAAGTAAGTATTTCTTTTAAACAATGGCAGGAAGAGTATAGTTAAAGATCTCTGAAGATTACTTTTTGTACTACCAGAGGGGCACACATACAGTATGTGTGTTCTCATTTGCTTAATTAGGTGTTTTTGTCACCCACATTTTCACCTTTTCCATTTACCTGCTCACTTCACATGTACTGCAGTTCTTGTCACTGCTAACTACACGGTTGGCCTTGCGAGGGTGTAGACAACCAGGTATTCTCTTCACTTTTCAATGTGAGGCTTCACCGTGCAGGTCGGCATAACAGGTTCTTCCTGTCCAGATTCAAAGCTCTAATTCAGCTTTCCTTAGTATGTGCCATTTTTGAGTCTGTAGCTTTGGAGGAGGAGGGGGTGGGGGGGAGAAGGTGGAGGCTTGGTGTGACCAACTGCCACTTTGTTCATTTGAAATAAAAATACTGCTTAGATTTGGTGCAATAAAAAGCAACATAATATTGTTTGGTAGCTAATTCCAATAATTACAACATTAGGAAGTCATTTTTAGTTTAGTTCAATATTTGTTATTTATTTATAAATACAACTTTGCGATTTAGAGCCTATGATACAGTGCTAACCAAACACAAGCTTCCCAAACTTGTTTCAACTTTACGCTTGTTATTCCATCACATTTACCTTACTGAAACCTTATCTTTACATTAGATAAAATAAGTGTCATTATGCCTATGTTTTGCTTTTTACACCCAACCAATATGTGAGTCAGCAGCCAATATGGACTAATAAATGAATAAATTATATAGCAGCCACTTAATATCATCTCCAACAGTTTTAAACGCTTATGAATGTGGTCTCACACTGTTATGCAAATGAAAATGTGAGACACTTTCTCAGCATGGAAGCCCACAGAAATGCCCAGAATGGTATAAGGTTTACTAAGGGAATGGCGTCAACCTAAGGGGTGTACGGACTAAAACAGAATATAAATGACAAGTTAAGTGAAGTAAAAGCATGTGGGTTTTTTCTTTGCATTTTATTTTTCATCTCATGTCTCAAATCCAGATGTGAAAACCAGGGCACTTGTACGCGTAAACATGGCTTTAAAACAGTTGAAGGGAAAGTGGCGTGAAAAAGGAGAAATAAAACATCAAGGAGTCGGAGAAGTGGTACCTTTTGATTTTTAACCTCTGAAGACCTGCCTCAGCACTTAATGACCCTTGATCCTACATATCCTCGGAATCCCGGATCCCTGTGCTTTCACTCTTGCCCACGCCTGTCAGAGCCCAATATTTATGGACCATGTCGGATCACTGTCCACCTGTTTATTCACTTCTCGCTGCTAAAAAGTTTCAATTCTTCTCATAATTCATAGCATACGAGGTGGTTTTCCTTTATGTGAATGCAGCAAATACCCAAGGGCTGTGTCTCTTTGCACTATACCCATTAAAACTGAATAGAGACTTGTTGTGCAGGATTTTAAAGCGTGCATAAAACAAAACAGACTTAGGTAATGCATTATCAGATGTCTTGTTCTGTTGAAGTGAAACAAACATATTTCTTATTTGTCCACAAATAATGAGAGAGTCAGGCGCATTACATTTATTGAGATTGAGATGAATATTCAGATACTCGCCCCAAGGCAAGCACTGATAACATCTGCACCTTCTCCCCTTGCCCGGCCCATCATACCTCTAATCGACCTTCCACAGCCTTGTTCCTGACTTCAGGACAGGCAGTAATTGAGATTCTCCAATTATGGATGGATGGATGGATGTTGATGAAGAAAAGAGCTTAGATGAAGGAAGTAAATAATGACACCAAGACAAAAAAGAAACATCTGGGCACTGATGCTCATTAACACCTCTCATGGTAAATTAGAGGGCGAGTATAAATAATTTAACATGCAACATTTTTTCAACAGGTTTTTAAAATTAACTAAGATTTGATATTTTCAATTATTAGATATGGAAGGGTAAGTGATGATCATCATACATTCCTTACACGGGCATGTGTAATAATTGTCTTAGATGTAGGGCTGGGCGATATGGAGAAAATCAAATATCACAATATTTTTGACTAAATATTGATATTGTAGTGTTGACTATTGGTTCTTTCACAAAATATTTACAAAATGAGATTTTCAAAGTACGGAGTGTGTACTGGTAGCTGGAAAGATGCCATCTACCTCCTGGGCACTGCCAGGTGCTCTTGAGCAAGGCACCGTACCCCCCCAACCGCTCAGGGCGCTGGTCCAGCTGGCAGCCCACTCACTCTGACATCTCTGCATTTGTGCATGCAATAGGTCCTGTGTGTATGTGTGTATTTCAGGCCTGTGTGTAGTGATTACTAACAAAACAGAGTGTAAAATGTAATTTCCCCACTGGTGAGCAATATCAATTATTATAAATAAAACTAAATTAAGTGGGTAAAGACAAATAATAGAACAGCTAAAACAGCCTGGTAAGTTCAGAAAATGACAACTTTACTGTAATGCAGCCTTTACAACCTGGGAAAGATAACACTTATGCAATATTATGATATCTAAAACACAAAATACATGCAATCACATCCCTGCATGTGCAACTCCCATGGAAAATGTTTACAGCTCAAACTGATATTAACAATGGTAGTGTTGGTTCAGTTGCAAACACACAGTCCAAACTTTCTCAATAAGGCAAATTAAACCCCAGATTTATCCATGCCAAACCCTACTGTACTGTTGGTAGAACAAACACAATCTCAACTGCACACTGCTAGATTATTTGCCATGACAGTCTTCCAGGCCCCACACAAATGACAAACCATTTATATCTATCTACATTTATATTTACTTTTCTTGCAGTAATAAGCACAAAAAGTATGCAGACTTTAATCCATGGAAAAGCGCTGGGTACTCGGTATATCTGAAATAAATGTCTTGTACTTTGATTGAATTCTGAGTGGCAGCCAGTCATGTTTCTGTGGCTTCTATTAGCATCCAGTGCAGAGTAAATCAGCCGTAAATCCTATAATCTTCCTCATCCATCATGAGGATGAGGCTATGTCAGTGAGGAGAACCAACACCTCAGCAAACAGCACAAGGCTGGTGGGTCTCTCTGCACAAGTACAAGTTGGACCAAAGCTCATCTTTATGCATGAATACTGAAAATATACTGTATTAATTATGCACAATGATGTCATTTTGAAAGGGGGTCAGTACATCTGCCTGCAGCAACACAACTAAACTAGTCCAATCCTGAGAATTCTTTCAACTTGTCAAGCAGATAGCTGTAAGAACTCAAAAGGGGAAGATGTAAAAAGCAGGGAGTAAAGTTACAGACAGTTAAGGAAAGGATTGCAGAGAGGGACATATCTAAGCTGTGTGAACTCAAGAAGACAACTTGTCACTAAAAATAGAAAATCTGATATTTTATTTATCATGTGCACACAAAGAAAATACATGCAGAAATCCCATATTACTCCTACTGTTGGTTCATGTACTGGCCAATGTACCAGTGTGTGTGTCTCTGTCTGTCTGTCTGAGATCTTGAGACAAGAGGGATAGAGATGAGTGTGTGCTTACATGAACTATAAAAGTGCACATACTGTATGGCCCTGTCACAGAGAGGAGCTCTGCTTTGTTCTAACTGCAGAAGAGATTTACTCTCAGGTAGCACATCCTAGCTGGTGACATTATCACTTATATCCGCAGGCTGCCCTCATGCACATCACTGTATTATTTGTGGGCTGCCAAATGGAACTTTTGTGTGCAGACTGCAGCATGCCACATTCAGAATATACAGTTAGAGACAAGAGAGATAAACCCACACACATTTTTGAAGGTAAAAGAAATCACATTTTAGTGGTTAATACAGATAAAGCATTCTTTTCTGTGTGCTGGTAAAGGTGACAAGATTAGAAAACACTAACAAGAGAAAGGTTGTGATGATTATATCATACATGGGCTGGGATGCAACAAAGATGGATACTACATCAGACTACATCCAGTGCTATATTACAGGATGTTCTCATGAACTATTCATACATATACTGTAGCTGTGAAAAGTAATGCACTGGGAATTGTATGGATTACACATATTTATAACTGTATTCAGCCCAATGACTGTTAATGTATAAAAGCCGTGTCGGGAGGAGGTTGTGAAGTACGGGTGGGTCATAAAACACAGGGATTTAAAGGAGGGGGGTGAGGGTGGGGGGTGGAGTGTGTGTCCCAGAAGAAGTTAAGGGGAAGACTTTCACCCAAGAAAAGGGTGTTTGTGCCCCGGGAGAATTATTTATGGAGACCCGTGTTTTAACCCAAACTACAAGTTTTTTTCTAATCTTTCTTAACTAGTTGTTTTGGTGTGAGTCAAACTACTTAAGGGGACTTACTACTTAAGCTAAACTTAAACTTAGCTAAACTTGCTATTTACTACTTAACTTACAACTTAAGCTAAACTTAGCTACTACTTAAGTTAAACTTCAGCAACAGCAACGGCTAAACTTCACAGCAACGGCCTCTAAAACGACCGGGACCTCTCTACGGCCGCTTAAATGACCAGGGCCTCACCATGCTCTGTACCCGGCTCACAATAACCTTTTCTCGGCTAAAGTTAACTGCAAAGACCATTAAAACTCATGTGGTTGGCTGAGCAGCAGGTCCTCGCCGCAATTCTGTAGGATACCTTGAGTGCTGTAAATGGTTTTTCATAAGTTCTGTATGATATGATACATTCATGCAGCATCTTTCTAAATAAATGTGTATGTATTTCCTAGGGTTGAAGTTTATAGTGATGACATATGAAGACTTTGCGCTAGGGCTGTGCAATTAATCAAAATTTGTGATCATGATTTTGGCTCCCATGGATCACAAAAACAGAATAATCGAGAAATACAATTATTTAGCTCATTACGTTTTGCGAGTAAACTCTTATTTTCTCCTGTGTTCTGATTGAAAAAATAAAGGTTAAATAGGAAACATATTAAGGCAAATTTCACAGCTCTGTGTTTTTTTACTGTTGATTTATTTAACTTTTCCCAGTGTTTAAGTTCAATAATTGCAACATCTTTCCAGAAGTCAACAACTCATCGTGTTAAATTATCGTGATTTCAATATTGTCCAAAATAATCGATTATATTTTTTTCCATAATCGAGCAGCCCTACTTCGCGCTCCACTATTTTACAGCTGGAAACAGCTGCCTGCTGCATACGTAAATAGCACTGAGTTGATGAGAGTGGTAAGAGAAAACAGTGAGGTGGTGGGCTGGAAACCAACCCCCTTCTGCAAGTAGTCATTTAATCAATTTTTAATTTTGAATATTGGTTATAGCAGCTTTTAATAAAGATAAAAACATCTAGCAGCGAAAAGTTGCACCATCACCAATGAGTACGCCAGCCCATTGTACTGGAATCAGAGCTATAAGTCAAACAGCATTGCACACCTTGTTACCAGTGGATGGTAACTGAGTGAAACATGTAACTGCATATTAATGTTCATACGTGTGAGTCTCTCTGTTCCACATTCACAGAGAGCTGTTTGTTCAGGTAAAGATGGCACAGAGCACCTAACCACACCATAAATGTATTACTCGGGCATGAGAAACGCACATGTTGTCAAGAAAGTTGATTGACTGCGAGAATGTATTAAGTACCGTATGAGCAGTAAAAGGTCGGGGTCAGGGTATAGAACGACTCTAAAAATATGTGACAAAGCTCAAGCTGTCTTTCCTATATTTTATCAGCAGCTACAAATCAAATGTTACTTTTGATGGTATATTTTAAAAAGGGCACAGAGTTTTGGAGTACTTTCAGAAGTAATGCAGGTTTTCGTGAAGTAAAAAAGCTGACATTTCACTTCCATCTCGTCTCCCAGCACAAACACTCAATACGCATACTCATGCTCAGATCCCTATAAAAATCCACATAGAATATTTTTTTTAAATATGAAAAACAGTTTTATCAATTGAAGATACTGTAGAATGCATGGTTTTGTTTTAGCAGCAAACCAAAATCCCTAAGTGTCCTCTCAGTTCACAGAAACCCATATTTGAGCTGTGTTGACTTAATTAACAGTAAGCTGATACCAAACTGTGGGATTTTAAACCACTTTACACAATAAGAAATTAAAATTAGAAATTAAAGTAGCTAAATATTACACTAACACAAGACTTCCAGTGTCATTGCAATCGTAAGTTGAAAAAGGGATCGCTTTCCGTGCCACCCTGAGACCAGCTTATGTCTCCTTGGGAAGGCAAAGGACCCGCTCCAGCTTGACTCAGTGCCTCTTCTGTCCCATTCCAGTCATTTAATCTTGGAACAGTATCAAGATAGTGATCTCCCTTTAACCTCCACAGAGGGGACGGACACAAAGGGACAAACTCTCCACTTCATCACTCAGTGTCAAGCAGTGGTGGCATGCCAAACAATCCCATTAGCCCATAGCAACAAAAAAAAGCCCGGGGACAGCAACAACTACAGTGGTGTGAAAAAGTGTTTGCCCCCTTCCTCATTTCCTGTTCCTTTGCATGTTTGTCACACTTAAGTGTTTCGGAACATCAAACCAATTTAAACAATAGTCAAGGACAACACAAGTAAACACAAAATGCAATTTGTAAATGAAGGTGTTTATTATTAAAGGTGAAAAAATCCAAACCATCATGGCCCTGTGTGAAAAAGTGATTGCCCCCTAAACCTAATAACTGGTTGGGCCACCCTTAGCAGCAACAACTGCAACCAAGCGTTTGCGATAATGTGCAATGAGGCTTTTACAGCGTCCTGGAGGAATTTTGGCCCACTCATCTTTGCAGAATTGTCCTAATTCAGTTACATTAGAGGGTTTTCGAGCATGAACGGCCTTTTTAAGGTCATACCACAACATCTCAATAGGATTCAGGTCAGGACTTTGGCTAGGCCACTCCAAAGTCTTCATTTTGTTTTTCTTCAGCCATTCGGTGGTGGACTTGCTGGTGTGTTTAGGATCATTGTCCTGCTGCAGAACCCAAGTTCGTTTCAGCTTGAGTACACGAACAGATGGTCGGACATTCTCCTTCAGGATCTCTTGGTAGACAGCAGAATTCATAGTTCCTTTTATCACGGCAAGTCTTCCAGGTCCTGAAGCAGCAAAACAGCCCCAGACCATCACACTACCACCACCATATTTTACTGTTGGTATAATGTTCTTTTTATGAAATGCAGTGTTCCTTCTACGCCAGATATACTTGGACACACACCTTCCATAGAGTTCCACTTTTGTCTCATCGGTCCACAGAATGTTGTCCCAAAAGTCTTGGGGATCATCAAGATGTGTTGTGGAGAAATTGAGACGAGCTTTGATGTTCTTTTTGCTCAGCAGTGGTTTTCTCCTTGGAACTCTGCCATGCAGGCCATTTTTGCCCAGTCTTTTCCTGATGGTGGAGGCATGAACGCTGACCTTAACTGAGGCAAGTGAGGCCTGCAGTTCTTTGGACGTTGTTGTGGGGTCTTTTGTGACCTCTTGGATGAGTCGTCGCCGCGCTCTTGGGGTAATTTTGGGCGGCCGGCCACTCCTGGGAAGGTTCACCACTGTTCCATGTCTTCGCCATTTGTGGATAATGGCTCTCACTGTGGTTCGCTGGATTCCCAAAGCTTTGGAAATGGCTTTATAACCCTTTCCAGAATGATAGCTCTCAATTACTTTCTTTCTCAATTGTTCCTGAATTTCTTTGGGTCTCGGCATGATGTGTAGCTTTTAAGGATCTTCTGGTGGACCTTACTGTGTCAAGCAGCTCCTATTTAAGTGATGCCTTGATTGTGAACAGGTGTGGCAATAATCAGGCCTGGGTGTGGCTAGAGAAATTGAACTCAGGTGTGGACAACCACAGTTATAGTATGTTTTAACAAGGGGGGCAATCACTTTTTCACATAGGGCCATGATGGTTTGGATTTTTTTTCACCTTTAATAATAAACACCTTCATTTACAAATTGCATTTTGTGTTTACTTGTGTTGTCCTTGACTATTGTTTAAATTGGTTTGATGTTCCGAAACACTTAAGTGTGACAAACATGCAAAGGAACAGGAAATGAGGAAGGGGGCAAACACTTTTTCACACCACTGTACGTCCTGAAACAACCGCAGCTCTCGGTTCATTTGAACATCCCCTCTCCTCCCAACATCCATGCACCATGTGTCAGCATATATAATGAAGTCACTCAGAGCTGCACTCAGCTTTTACTCTAAGGAAATAGGTAGTCCCATCACTCTGAGTAGCTTTTTACAACTCAACACTGATCAATTAATGACTACGAATGAGACCCTGAGAGAAATTCATACAGGAATATTAGAGTGATGCTGAGGAGGAGTGCAGGGAGAGGGATAATAAACTATGAGTTGCAACTCACAGCAAATCCAACAGCAGAGAGGCACTCTGGCAGTCACGTACATACTGATACCTCTTAAAGCTGGCAACACATGCCAAGGTCGCTAGCCTCATATAGACGATTTATTTCACTCTCATATCCAGGTGCCTGTCGCAGAGAAATGAGCTGGGACTCAAACAGCAACCAGAGTAATCAAAGTGGCACGCAAGGTTTACTGCTTTCTGGATCTGATTTCAAGAGTCCAGGGACTGAAAAAGAATAGTAAAACAAAAGTTCAAGGAAGAAAAGAGGTTTGACCCCACTGGTATTTTCATATGGTGAAAGAAATGCTAGAGAAAGAAGGAAAGGAAGCAAAGAGGAAGCAAAGAGGAAGCAAAGAGGAAGCAAAGCGAATAAAGTGTAGCAGAGGGAGGAGGAGTTACTCACGGCTCCTTTCACCTTTCCACCTCCAGCTTCCCTTGTACTTCCCCAAGCCGTCCCCTGGCACACAGACTCCACTCAGCACCTGCGCCAGCACCACCAGCAGCAGTAGGGGCATCCACCTGCCAGCCATGCCGGCCTCTGAAGCTTGCATCGGGGCTACGGCAGAGAGTCCAGGGCCATGGGGAGTGCTATCCCACACTCATTTATCTCACACAGCTTAATGATGCAAAACTACAACAACACGTCCTCCTCCTACTTGGCTTCCTGGGGCACGCTAGCCCTGGGCCACGACACTGAACACCAGAAGGGTCACACACTCACCACAGACATCCCTCCTCTGTCTCCACCTGGGGGTTTGGAATTATCCCTCTGAAGGCAACAGTTTCACAGACCAGCATTGGTACACAGGCAAAGTAAGCCTGGATTTCTGGAGCTTCACTCTAATATTGATCTAGTCTTCTTTTTCCTCTCTCGGCACTTTCTCTTTTTCCTCCTAGATTTAGGCAGGTATTTTGTGAAGTCCTGGTCAAAGCCTCAAACTGAGCTTAGGTAGTAACAGCTCCCATGAGCACATATAGCAAAGGAAGAAGCAAAATCTTCTCCCTCTTGCTGAGCAAATCTTGTCCAGGTCACAGTGTGGACCGGTGACACATCTCTGATCCAGCAGCAGCCAACTCTTGTCACCCGCACCAGGCAGTGAGTGAGTGACTGTGTCCAGAAGTGTGTGTCAATGCATGGGCGTCCTCCCCCCTCTCTCTGCGTCCACCTACCACTCGTCTCAGATCAGAGCAGTGTTGATATGAAAATAAGGAATAAATCAGAGAGATAGTTCCCCACAGAGCAGCCTTGACTTTGTCAACAGAGCGTCTGACAGAGAGAGAAACAGGGAGAGAGAGACAGTGCATCTAGCAAAGGAGGGAGGGAGGGAAGGAGATATGGAGGAGAGAGACTGAGTGAGACAAGCGTGGGGGGTGTGAATGCAATTTCTCAAGTGCAATGGCTCTTGCGCTTTTACACGCCCATGATGCTATTTCATGAGTGTATTCTCATTGTGGATACCCGAACACCCTGACTAAGCTCAATGGCTGTACCCTGTGCATATATATATATATATATATATATATATATATATATATATATATATATCCACTGAAGCAAGTTCACTGTAACATAATGCTTTCCCAGATTTAAAAAGAAGAAAAAAATACCTGTTGTACATGCATGCCCTGCCAACATGCACCTGTATAGACAAGTACGCAGACTGGTTTGACTGGTTGTTTGTGTGTGCGACAGTTAAATCACAATTGCTACAAATTAATACCTGCAACACAATTTAGAAAATATATTTGAATAATATTGGCTTTACAAATCAGTTGAACAGTTACTATACATCCTGTAAATGCAGAAGCTATGCTTCAAAATATTGAGCCAAAAAAAGCTATCAATTGTTAATCATTGTGAGTCATGAAATCAAAACATATGCCCACACTGATCATTGTTTTGCATAATTATTATATATTATTATATTGTTCTTTGCACTGTATAAACTGTGGGTTTGTACTGAGCCTGACGTAGGCACTTGTATTGGCTTCCTTTAAATGACAGCATGCTAATAGGTTGGACATAGGTTAGTTTTTGTTTATTCTTCATGAAATCAATTATTTTGCATTTTTTATGCTTAATTTGTAAAACAAGATAACAAATGTGGTCTCACAGCTGTTTGCACCTACAAGACTTATGTTGTGGAAAAAAGACAAGGTAACACCTTGTCACCCAGCCCACAAAGCACAATTGTGTTGTATAAATCAAGCACCACTGAGATAATAACTGGTTCCTACTACTACTTAAATGCCGGTACAGAGGAAGAAAACAAGACTGTGGGGAACAAAAGTGTAACAATTGGCCATTTTAGAGGAAATGAGAAATTGATAAAACCCAATAATTATTAATTTTTGTAAATACTGAGTACCTTTGGGGTACAGTACTGGGAAACAGTACTCACACTCCCCTTACTAAACCCTCCACACTTTTGGTAGCATATTAAAGCTGTACATACTTGATAGGTTGCTCAGAATATCAGTGTTGTGTTTTTGCTAAACATCAGTTTTGTTTTCTAGTATTTTACCCCTTAAGAGCTATTTACAAAAATACTTATTAGTATTGTTATAACTTATTTGTCCCATCCTCCAAAATGCCCAGTCCTCATTCCTTTGTTCCCCATAGTCTTGTTTTTCAGTTCCAGTACTTCATTGGTACCCAATTCATACAACAAAACTATACTGTAAGTTGTGGGCTGTATGCTAACATACCAAACTGGATTATCTTACAACACACACACACACACACACACACACACACACACACACACACACACTTTTATGTATAATAAATGAGCTCAGCAAGTCAGGGTTTAGAGTTACACTGCTCGTTTCCTCCACCTGCCCGGGCTGTCAGGAGGCAGGTGAGTGCAGGTTAACATGGGGAAACTGGAAGTGTCAGCAGCACCTCCCCCCTCTGCCCTCCCATGTCTCCCCATATGCCCTTCATCGCAGTTGTGTAAAATTTCATTACCAAGTGTAATCTGCTCCTGAACCAACACAATGTAATCCAAATAAATGGGAAATTACAAGTGTGAGAGGTCAGTTTGGAGAAGACTGAAACATAAATCTGTACACTGACATGTTTGGTGAATGCTTTATGCCACAAGCTATTATACAATATAGAATGGGAGTCTCCCTCTTCATACAGTATATTGTTCTCGAATGAGGTCTGATCCCCTGATGTTCATATATCGTTGAATCGTGTGGACAATGCCCTACAAACGTGTCCCTGTTTGTTGGTCATGTAATCCTGATGTAGTGGCCCTTAAGGACCATGCTGCTGGAAATGTAATTAATCATGTTACATTAGCCACTGATGGAAATCTGATTAAAACAGCTCTCTAATGATTAGGCCTCTGGAATAATCACCACTGCAGTGAGGACGGGCCACTTCAACCCCTCAGGACGCCAATCTAACATTCCAACTACCTGCGAAATGTCACTGCTAATGCCAACTGCTTAGAGACCTGGACAATGCAATGCAAATTCTAAGCAGGGAGAATAAATTGCGTGGCAAGTTTCAACAGAGGCAGCATTCAAAAATCGTCTACAAGTAGCTTAATGTGTATGTTTTTAAGCTGAAGTGTATCTTTGTTAATATGCAGCCTTAGAAGGAGATTAGCCTCGCGTTTATTCAGAGCCAAAGAGAACCACAGGTAGATAACATGCCAAGTAAAAACACAAATAACTTTCTTACAAAGAATGGATACATTGATCAAAGATTATTACGTCAACACTCAGCACAGTTATTATGGACTTAAGACAGCTTATTTTGTTTTGAGCACAGAGAGAAAAGAGGCAAGCGTTGACATGCGATGCAGACGTCACTAAGAAACTGTCTTTATTGTATTATATTCAAGTTGAACCACACACACCTAAAATGCTAACAGATGCTAACATAAGTCAAATTGCTCCCATTGAGTCATTTCTCAGTGAACGCTGTTGCTAACATTCATTATACTACATTACATTGCATAGAATTCTGTTAATCTATTAATCATAGTCTTATGTTATTCTAATATGCACATACTGTATATCCCAAATGCCGTTTATTTCCCCAACATGTCTGCTGTATTGTGTGCATTTTATGTGTGTGTGTGTGTGTGTGTGTGTGTGTGTGTGTGTGTGTGTGTGTGTGTGTGTGTGTGTGTAATATACATCATAATGTAATTTCTGCACTATAGCTGAGTGGGCCCTGCGCTACAACATGTAAACAATGCACACATGATTCACATACATATTACATACTGCACCAAATGACTTAACTCACTCACATAATCACACATGGGGATTAGCTCTGGCAGTTTTGCTAAATACCATTACAATTCTAGGCAATCTCACAGCTGGTTACCATGACAGTGCTGCCAAGCCACATCTAGTTTTCAACATAAGGTAATTTTAACTACTCATCCAAAGGAGAATGGGCACATATGAATAATAATATATTTGAGAAACAGTTTGTGATTTGGTAGCTGACCTGCTGACAGTGCTCCTACTCAAACTAGATGTTATAGGGCAGCCTTGTCTAATGCCTCCATAACGCCAACACTTTGGATCTTTGGCACCACCCCGGACTTGTTTATCTGAATCTCGCAGAATGCACAGCTCCTGCACACATCTTGTCAGTTGTGGTGCCACAGGGTCAAACCTCTGCTCTATCTTGCCATCCTCTACATGCTTTCAGTTGTTTGTGTCAACAGTAAGTCATGAGTTATCTTCAATTTTTATGCTGATAGCAAAAAGGAAGCTGCACCAAACTAAGCCTCAACCATATTGTGTTTTAAAATCTGCCTTGAGGGACAACTGCAAGGATGAGGTGTAATGGAATACTAGGTCCAGGCAGCTTACTGTGTCAAAGGACTTCCTTCCTTTGACACAGTAAGCTGCTCAATCCTCTCCCTTTCCATTGGTGTTCATCCTGTCCCAGAAATGTTGTTCTTAACCTAGTTCTGGGGAGTTTACTCCCTGGAGTCCTTGTGATTTTTTGCCCAGCATATTTCCAAGGTCTTGGTTGCAACTGCCGCCATTGTCGTGCTGCAGTACACCCTGCTGCGTCCAGCTATGTTTTGCTATGTTCAGCTATGTCCTGCTACGTCCAGCTATGTACACCCTGCAGCGCCCTGCTATGACATGAACCACTACTACTACCACCATTTTTTAGTCACTGTTCCATTTTCTTTATTGTGACTATTATTGCCACCGTGCATCACACCCCCAACCGGCCCCGTCTGAACGAGGTTTCTTCCTAAAAGAGTTTTTCCTCGCCACTGTCATACTGTTGCTTGCACTTAGGGGAATTACTAAAATTGTTGGGACTTTATTATTATCATTTATAAATTATAGAGTGTGATCTAGACCTACTCTATCTGTAAACTGTCTCATGATAACTTTTGTTACGATTTGATACTATAAATAAAATTGAATTAATTTCAGACGCTCAAATATATTCAATGAAAAACTGCTAAACAGAGAGGGAAGTCACTATTGTAGTGGCTTTCCAATAAATCCAATAAGCTGTGTTTCCATTCAATTGCCAAACCTTTGAAATGTTGAATAATAGAAAAGAAATGTGAACTAGTTGCGCTTCTATCAACTGGTTTGGAGCGGATAAACTAGGTTCCAGTACAGTTTGGTCAGCCGGTGCCACCACAGGCTTCGCATGGCTGTAATCCGCCAGTAAACAGAGTAGTTAAAGTAGAGGTCGCTAAATGGAAACAAAAACGAGTTGCCTTGGCTTGTATCCATCCCATCTACAAGAGAAAAACGCAAAGGTCTTTCAATTACAGTTCAATTTCACAAGTTTTAGGTGTCCCTTCATGTCTGTGAGTATTGGCCATGTTTCATGCTGTCCGGAGACAAAGATACATTATGGGAGCAGGGCTGCATGGTATGACCTCAAATGAAAGCCACAATTAATTGCACGTTTTACCTTGATAATGATAAAGGAACAATAATTACATTTATTTTATGATTCTTTGTTGTTGTTTTTTTCCTCAAAGTAAATTGGCAAGGTTTGTACAGTAAAAAGGCTCAAATATTGAAGGTGAGCTTATTTTTCAAATTCAATAGCTTATTTTTGTAATTTAAAATAATTGAAAAAAACACAAAGAGGGAATTATTATGGCTATTTATTGAAAATGTATAAAATTGAAATGAAAGCACACATTGCTTGAAATAAAACTGTCTTGTGAAAATTTTAGTTTTAGTTTTATAAAAATTATCGTCATGGGAAAAATATGTTGATAACAGCTTCTGAATTTCAATGTTGATGCATTTTTTATTTATCTTCCAACCCTTCATGGGCATATCCAGAAAACAGTGACAGCAGAAACAGCTGATCAGTCCTGTGAATGAAATGTTTGCTACATCAGAACTTATTCATTAAAGGTGTTTTCTTTATCTCATTTAGTGAATCAACTGTTTTTTGACAAAGGCAAAAAAACATCTTTAGTCAGCGTAATACCTTGTTGGTGCAATTGAGGAAGTTTTAGCTAATTTTACTGTTTACATACCTGAAAATGTGTATGAACATACATAAATGGACACATTGCTTCTAAAGTGCACACATTATGAAAAAATTCACTTTTTCTGGGATTTGGGGTGTTATTTTGTGTGTCTGATGATTCTACATGCATACAAACTTGGACAAAAAACTATCCATGCTGTTTTGAGTGAGATACGGTTTCTGAATGTCCTTTGTCTTCAGTCTCCGGGTGAGCTGTTCAAATTAGCATGCTAGCTTGTTCTCAATGCTACACACACTAGTTGACCATAATCTCCAAAAGAACTACTTCCATGTCCCTGTTCTGCAGGTATTCCACAAGAGGCCCTCGT
Organism: Percina caprodes; assembly: GCA_013375575.1. Classification (NCBI taxonomy): domain Eukaryota; kingdom Metazoa; phylum Chordata; class Actinopteri; order Perciformes; family Percidae; genus Percina; species Percina caprodes. The sequence continues at coordinate 945,528 of JABXJD010000113.1, read as the reverse complement.
CTAGAAGATACTGAGCATGTGTGACTCCCAACAAAGATAGTATAGAAGTGAGATGTCTCACTCTGGAGCTAAAACAGAGACCTAAACCCAAAGGGTGAAAACAGGATCTTCAGCAATGTGAAGTACAACAAAAATGTTGTTTTTTAAAAATGAAACCATGTAAACCTATTCTGGTACAATATCAAAATACAATTATGAACCTGAAAATGAGCATATTATGGGCGCTTTAATGCACAAACCAATGTCCAGATGTTTACCTTTTCCGCTGCATTGATTGCTTACAGATATTTATAAAGTTTCTGGCATTCAGGTAGAACATCATCAATCATACAGTTAGGAAGCATTTTGGAAAAAAAATAACCACAATGGCAAACAAATGGATGAACAGCTCTTACACCTATCACACCACCGCTGTGTACCAGCTACAGCTGGCTCCTTGTCCTCTTTATCGGACTGTTCAGTGCAGCTATAGACTTGCAGCTCCCTGCTTGAAAGAACTGCTCACTCTTGCAATCCTCATAACCTCAGATCAAATGACTACCCCCAGGACTAAGCAAGATAAAATGCTTATGGTTAGAAAAATGCTTAGTATTAGCATTATATCCCTGCACTCATGTTTTAGTGGGGCAACATTTCTGGCTGGATATTGCTGCCTAATGGTGTTAAATAGCTTCAGGAGCTGAGGGGAAAACACACCCATGCACACATTGTTTCTACAACTCGGGAGATATTCTCTGTATGAACTGCATTAAAATGATTTAATAACTGACGTCCTCATGTATGTAATAAACCATGGTCAAGGTGGCGGCTTCTTTATTTCCCTGTCTTACTTACTGTCTTCTCTCTATATTGTCATATTTAACATTATCACTCTCTTAAGCTTAATATTTATTGATTGTCAAGCGGGAAAGCAGACAGAGAAGATACTGAAGATTACTGCATGGCAGTGTTTCATGCATCTCTCACAGCTAAGTCACAATAAAACCTTGAAAATTAATTTCCCTTTTATATTTTGTTCGCTCTCTCCTCCATGTCAGTATGGCGTTTAGGAAAGCACACATTCTGGCCAACGTGACGTGACAGCAGGGTTGATGGGTGGTACAAAGACACCCAGCAGGGATGAACAGGCGACACTAGCACACAGCTTGGAGCACAGCAAGAGATTCAGGGGGACTGGCACCCACTTTCTGCCACTGATGCACTCACACATGTAGGAAAAAAAGAAAAAAAAGCTGGCGCATGGGAAGACCAGAGTCAGAAATGTCATTTTGAAAACTTGATTTGAATATCTGTTGTTGCACTTGACACAGAAAAAGAATGTTTCTTGATCTGAACTGTGATATTCAAGTCAGTGGCGCACGCCGTACGCCACAGCTTACCCTTTAACATGAACACATAAAGCATAGCTGCTCAATATTAAATTGAAAGTGATATTAAAGTTCCCATGACATGGTGCTCTTTGGATGCTTTTCTATAGACCTTAGTGGTCCCCTAATACTATATCTGAAGTCTCTTTCCCAAAAATCAGCCTTGGTGCCGAACTACAGCCACTAGAGCCAGACCCACAATGAGCTTTCCTAAGTATGTGCCATTTCTGAGTCTGTAATTTTTGAGATGGGGGCTTTACCAACTGCCACTTTGCTTGTTTGAAAGCCATGTTGTCTCTCTCTCATGGGTGGGCCAAACTCTCTGGGCAGGCAAAGCAGAGAAAGCCCCTTATGACCTCATAAGGAGCAAGATTCCAGCCCATCTGAGCTTTCATTTTCTCAAAAGCAGAGCAGGATGGGGGACCACAGGCAGGGTGGGGGAACGAATATTAATGTTAAACCTCAAAGTGAACTTTTCATGCCATGGGACCTTTAAACCTAGCATAGTTGCATAGTAGCTGCCATCTACTGTTGGACTTCACAACACTATTATTTTTATTATTACAACCAGCAAAATGTTAGCTTAGCACTCCGACTTGAAATCTATATACATCAATCTTCTCAACTAACTACAAGAAAGCAAAAACAAAATTCTCAAAATGCCCATCAATTCCTTTAAGTCTGTAGTACCCACGGCAGTCACATTTTCTACCTGCATCATAAAATCCCAAACGTCATCTCAGTTTTATTGTGAGGGGTATGAAGCTAATCTGTTACAGTAACTTAACATTTCACTTGGCACATGTAATAAATAAAGTAGGGTAAATCTGAATGTGTTTTAGTAACTTTATAAAACAATATCTTACAGTATGTCTTTTCAGTGCATTTGATTTGAATTTTAATTACAGGACTTTGGAGGAAGACAGATGGGGCATAAATTAGCCATCAGGACTCTGGCTGTACAGTGACAGTGTGATGACAGATTTGTTTTTTTTCAACCTGCATACCAGAATTCCAAGCGATTCATATTTCATTACTGTCTCGACCTCCACAAGGCAAAGAGAAATCAGAATCTATCTACATTTATAGAAATGTGGTTTTGACCTGAGCTAAGAATTACTGCATGGCACGCAGCTCAGTGACATCTAATCTGTACGTTGTAAATACAGTTTAGCACAAGATCTGTGCCGGTAACTCAGTGTGTGCATATCCCTTCAGGGGGGAGTGCAGTAATAGAGGCACTGTACTTGGAAAGGACGTATCAATGCATTTGCTGCGAAGTCCCTGCTGTTTCTGAATGAGTTATGATCAGCATGTATGGCGGATGATAAAAAAGGCCACACCCAGCATGCCTTGCATGGCCAGGTTACGATGGTCCTCTCAATCAACACCACTGTCCCAACCCACACCTCCAGCCCTCCGCCTGTCTTCTCCAACACAAACACACACAATGAAAAGTCACAGGAGCAACCTAGCTGAAGGTTAATGTATGCAGGGAAAAAACACATGTGATCACTTGCACCTACAAAGACATACGACATCCAGGAAAAGAAATACCTTGCAAACATTTACTGTAGCTTCACATTTTCAGCTCATACACATCAGAAATAATATAGTACATGCATTGGAAGGGGATGCTCTATCTGGGTTTCTGAAATGTAATCTCTCCATAAGATTTAGACCTGTTAGTCTAAATTATTCGCAAACTATTTTGATTATCAGTTAATTTTCTAGTTTCTTCACTCCTCCATGACAGCAAACTGGGTACCTTAGAGTTGTGGACAAAACATTTGAGGAGGATGTCTGTGGAAAACACTGATTAAATTTTTCTCCCTTTTCTGACATTTTATAGAACAAAGAACTGAGCAATTAATGGAGAAAATATTTAACAGACTAAACTACAATGAAAATAATCGTTGGTGCAGCCAAAATAAGGTTTCACGGATGGTGTTTGTGATTGCAGCGGTCACTTAAACTGTTTGATTTTGCTGCAGCTTTGGGAAAAATTGTAGGACATTTTCATAAAATCTATAACATTGGCATATTAGCGGAAGGTAGATTAAATAAATACAGTGTCTTTCATATTATAAGATTTTATGAAAACAAACTGCTGTACTAATGCTAGCATCTGCTCTTTTATAGCAACAAACTGGGCTAAAGTCATTTGCCACCCCGCCTTCCACCCCAAACTCCTGGTTTCATTCCCTGTAATGGCTGTCGTCAGCGGTCTCACCTTGCAGTGAGATTCCAGCCTGCAGCACTATCGTCCACATCGCACAACACACTGTGATTTACAGCTGCTGTTGCTGCAGGGCCATCTGGACCATAACCACTTCTCAATACTCAGCAGTAGACTCTATATCCCACTTTCTCTCCCTTACTCTTTCTCTCTCTCAGTACATGCTTTACGTTTACAATATGTCTCTTCTTCGTTTGCATAAATACATATCCCCCATTTCTTCCACATGAATATGCAATCTCTTTCTTTTTGGATCTTCTTGCACACATGTGCATGTGTTCTGTCGAGAACCACTCAGGTTCACTGTATCTATGTTATCAAAGTGTACAAATCATGTATTTTTTATAGTTAATATTTTTGAAAAATTGTTTAATCCCATGGAAAACAATGAAAGTGAAGAAATACTACTACATGAGTACTATATTGTATTTAAAGAGTCTTTGTTAATAATGTGGCACAAAAAAAGACGTCTGAGGAACCAAAACTTAAACTAATTTCTTCATTTTCACTATTTCCCATTTGTGCTGCAACTACTATGCTTTAAATATAGAATAAACTGAGGTAATTGAGGTATTCAGAAGAGATTTCCAAGTTTGCTTAATGCATGGACAGTACAATTTAATCTTTCCCTGTCTTTTTCCTATAAACATACTCACACAGAACAGGTTCACACTCAGGCCAAATGTGCTCATCCTCTTTCAACATGGTGCTTCTGCTCACACAAAAACAGCTGCCAGGAGGACTTAAGTTGTAAATTATGTTTGATATGTGCCCGTTACCAGTGCAGTGGACTCCCCCGTGAGTGAGGTTGCATTGTAGAGTCCACACAAAATCCATGGAAACACACTATCCAAACCCCCAGACACACTAGCCCTGGCTTTCCCCCAAGTACATAGGTGATAATCACATGACCCTTGGTGTAAATGTGCCTCATTCATGGTTATGGGAGTGGCCTAACTGTGGATCTGCATCTTTTAATGCTCTGTGGCTGTGATTCAATGAGTCTCTAAAGAGCCTTCTGCTGCAGTTTGTGTTCACTGGGGGGTGTGATGAGAACCAGGTGAAACATCTGGTGTCATATAAAAGGTGTTAGAACATTAAGAGCAGAGCCGTACAAGCTTCAAAAGAGCAGCCAAATATGCAGCAGATGTAAGGCGGGTGCGGTTAAGGTCAACTGCTGTAATATGACTATCGCCCAGCAGGAGGAAGTGTTGGGTTCAGTCAAAATTAATCCAAGCCACAGATTCCACCCCAGGGAGCGCGTGGAAACTCGAGGCAGATCTGGGTTTAGGTGTCGGAAGTGACACCAGGCAGCTGGGTTCTGAATTAGACACTTTTAGATTACATCTTTAAATCAGCCTCTCTCTATCTACACAATCACTCACACCACAAATTGATTGGAAAGAATTATTCACAGATTATATACATGAACACCTCAGAGATTCAAGGGCGAGCAGTTTCTTGAGTCGATCAGGGAGAGGAGAGGAGCATGTGAGACACACAGTCACAGAGAACACTGGTGCCGTTGACACAGCGGCGATTTGATTTGTTGTAACCCAAGGACAGCTTATAATGCAAAGCACAAACATGTCAAACAACAGTATCAACTGCATTATTTCTCTGAACGCAATGGCGTCTGAAACATGACTCAGCTTACAAAAATAAATAAAAATGTGCTTTTTATAAGAGGTGTGCATCATTCTTCTGCTTCTGGAGAGCTTTGGATATACAGGCAGACTGAGTACAATTTTTAGGAAAGGAGAGCTGCTTTTACTTTTATGATTACCTTAATTTATTTATGACCTTAAATTCACTTCTCAATGTGAATGTTGAATGTGTGTATGCGTAAAGTATATGCACATGCAGTACATGAACACACATTAATACACTACCTTGTGTGTGTGCTCATGTGTCCTTCCCATTACATTTTGTGTTGCACTCAAATAAAACTGTCTCATGATCTTTTGTCCTGCAGCTAAAATATTGCATATGCCAGAAAACAAAATTCCACATAAAAACCTCTATATCATAAAAGTGTAAGGAATTCACTCACACATAAAAGAAAAATATTGAAACTATATTCATTTGTAAATCAGACTTAAGTACCTGCTGTTCTGTGAGGCAGAAGATAATTGGAAGGATTGGTGACATACATGCTCTGGCCAGAAGATGGCACTATTGAACAGCAGACAAATCTAAACCTTTAGCCAGGATCTGAGACGCACTGGCTGGTTCTAGTCATCGTCTGGACATGTTTTCTACCTGATTCAGCACATACTTTTGATTTAAGTTCAAATTGAAACTTCTTTGAACACTTACATTTCTAACAGACAACCAGATGGTTCCCCATTTCTACGGTGCTGTGCAATTTCATTACTGTGCAATATTTAATATTTAATACTTTGATAACTGATAGTTCAGTGCAATTTCATTACAGTGCAATGTCATTATTTCACACTGTGTATCACACTGTATACAAACCACATTTATCTTTCTATTTTTATATATCTATATGTTGAGTTACTTCAATCTTGTTGTTCGTGTGTATAATGACAATAAAAGGCATTCTATTCTAACAATGACAATGGATTAATTGCTTATTCAAAAACGGTTGCACAAAATGTATTACATTTGGAAAAAAAATCAGGTACATTATGTCTGCTAAAGAGGAATTTTTTTATTTTTTATCTGGCAACCCTTTCTCGATTTTATGTCTAAAAACTGAACTTGTGCTACCTTGTTGCTGTGCCATTACTTTTTGTCACTTGTCCTGTTTGTCACATGTCAACATTTCCTGTCAAGTAACCTGTACTGTTTTGTGTAGCACCCCCAACCATTGTATGTATGTATATATATATATATATATATATATATATATATATATATATATATCTTGGTGACAGGCAACACTACACATTTACTTTCTAATCTTTAAGTGCTTTTGTCTTTTTAAAATTTAAGGTTTTTCCATTGTCCATCACACATGTATGGTGCTGCGGTTCCAGTTGAGATAGAAGTGGTGTTCTTTCCAGTTCCAAAAGAGGGCAGTAGAGTCTTGTGTTGCGAACTGTCGGGGGCCACAGCTCTGACTGCTCATGCCATCTCTCCTTGAGCACATCCTCCTCATGCTGTTTCATTGGGACTAATTACGGTGTCCTTCATCAAAAGCAAAATGTTAATGATTGATCTGGTTTGTTATGCAAAAATGGCTGCATTGGGTTGGCGTTCACTAATTGGTCAAAGTAAACACACAGATACCTAAACTATATGCTGACATAATGCTTAAAACACGCACGTGTCTCTCTCCTCTTCTCCCTTCAGACCCTCCTATCAGTTTTATTTTCCCACTCGTTTACACTGTTTCCTCTTTCTTTCTCTGTGAATTGACAGACCAATAAGCCTTTAATCCCTTTAATACAAACTTCCAACAGAATCACTTTTTAATTGCATGAAATAAACAGTGAATGCGTAACCAGATCTCCTCTCAGGATAGATTTAGTTTGGCTGCAGACGGCGGATTAAGTTGAAAAGTAAGCCTGCAAGTTACTTTGAGGGAGGGGGGGATGAAAGAGCGGAGAATAGCACAGGATGTCATAATAATTCCTGTGCAGCTAAGAGTTAGCCAACACATGAGGAGAATAATCATATGGAGATAATGGTGGTGGCTCTGTGATTAATGGGCCCATTTTCTTTGCACAGCTTGGATAGTGGGCTTACTTGGCCCCATTAGGAAGCCTAAAGCCACCCCGATTTCTCTATATGCCACTGGCAGATATGAGCAACAGAAAAGTTTTTTTCCCATGAAATGTGCACTATGAAATACACAGAAACATATTCCTGTATGGCTTTTATGCCGCTTTTTGATATGATCTATGCACCTGAATACTTGTGTCATAGGGTATCGTGTCTCTAATATTCAGAGTGAGACGGGAAGAGGAGACATGGTCGAGCTCCTATCTCTCATAATTGATTCTACCTGCTGTGCAGAATTGGAGGCAGGAACATGCTTATGTATTTCCTTCCTTGTTTGATGGACTACAGGGAGCAGAGCGGCAAACACTGGCCAGACAGCCACGAAGACATGCCAGTCCCCCATTTAAAGCAGTATGCAAATCCACTGTTAAATTTCATTTTTCTAATCCCTTTAATCAGAAACAAGGGAATAAAGCCAGCTGGTAGGAACCCATGTTAAGATGTAATTAAGCATCTGATTGAATTTCAGTGCATACCAGAGTGTGTGTGCCAAGGCGAGAGCCAGACGAGGCTGAGGGGGTGGAAGATATAGAGAAGGGGGAGGGATGGGCACTTGTACACCAGATTGAGCGTTGGGGTTGGTGGGGAGACACATTGCCCGGCGACAGGGGACCTGGAGCTTGCGGCGGGCTTGGTATTTTCCCACATGCTCCACTGCATGAGCGAACAGCGATCACATTTTTATACATTACTAGGACGGCTCCCATGTCAATCATCTCCCTGCTGGCATTGGAATGGATTTCTCCAGCTTAAATCTCAACATAAGGTCCCAGAAAATAGACACAAACACCATCACTACAGGTTCTCCATCAGCAAATATGGGAAGGAAAGCAGCGCAGACATTGTTATGGTCCCTTGTTTGCCTTTTAAATGAATTTGGATAGTTCTTTTGTCTTATTCAATATGGGTTTGCCATCACCACACACTACCCTTGTGGGGTCAATGTTGACAGATATACTGCATGCACACATTCTGCAGCCCACCTGGGAACTGGCCAAACCCAGAACCTAATCTAGGTCTAAAGACAACACACATTGTTTTTTCTGCCTCCAGCTTCTTTTGAAATAAAACGTGTCTTCTGGCAAACAGCCACATGCTGAGAATCAAAAACATGTGTGTGTCGCGTTAGGTCACAGCATTTCCTGTGGCGTCGCCATGACGACCAGCCACGCTTCCATCACGAATGAGGCGGTACTAAATCTGCAATGGAGGACGGGGCACCGCGGCTGAGGCGAGCTGGTACTAGCAGTGGATAAGCACCCGCGCACACACCATATACACACACAGACACACAGACACACAGACCCCCCACACACACACACACACACACACACACACACACACACACACACACACACACACGTCTGTAATGAAATTATTCAACATAAAGCCTGGTATGGAGAAGGACGAGCTGTCACACCAGTTTAGTTGGGCTTGGATACAGAGAAGATCCATTACTGAGGCCTTTCATCACCAAACATTGCATGCTACCTGTGGGGCTCTGAAGCAGAGAAAAGAAAAGGCACACAAAGACAGGTGACTGAACTCGACAAGTGATCATCTGTGTGCCCTCCCACTGTCCTTTCCCAGTCATACTTCACCTTTGATCTGTGCTATGGCTGTTGGCGCCCAAGGCCCATATGGTGACCAAGCTGGTTGCTGATGATCAGCGTTAAAGAAAACCCAGACTACACCATCCTGACCTCAGCTGGACTAAATGTAACTGGTAACAATGGTACGAGGTAACAATGTTAACAACTGGTCAAGAATATAATGGAAAATACAGCATAATTTGCCTGGTACTATTCCTTTATTTAAGATTATTTTTTGGGCTTTTCCGCCTTTAATTTATGACAGTTCAGTTAGGTGAGAAAGGGGAGAAGACATGCAGGAAATCATCACAGGTTGGATTTGAATCCTGGACCTCTGCATCGAGGTATAAACCTCTTACTACATGTGTGCCTGCCCTACCACTGAGCAAACCTGGCCACTGCCTGTCAATATTTCTAACTTTACATTTAAGCTCACAAGCCCAAACTTTCCAGTCCAAAATGGTCTAAGCGAGAAACTTCCATTTGCAGGGACTGTCCTAATCTTCAGCTTAACACTATTGCCCCCATCTTGTATGGACTCCAATAAAGGAACAAATCTTGATACACAGTATCAGTATTCATATATTTCAGTGGTTCAAACACCTCTCCAGGATTATAAAATATACATCTGGACTAGATCTGCACACATTTATTGTGCCATCATTACTACAAGCTTTGTTATGATAATAACCTGTGAGAAGAGAAAGAGATATTAAAATGCAACAGGAGCAAATTCTCTTTCTGTCAGTGCACTGACAGATTTATTGCCATGTTTCCACAACCATTTACTGTATGTGTAAGCAACTATCGATAGGTCTTTGTCCACAAACCACAAAGAGAAGTGGAACTGCAGTGTTTGTTTACAATTCATTGTTCGAGGTCCAGAGCCTCTTTCAGGGAGACAAAAGGACAGAGGTAAGCAATAGTTCAGAGATTGGTGATCTATGATCAAATGTGAAAGCAGTATTGATTTTCCTCAATTGTGTTTGCTCCGTTTGCCACTATTAAATATGGATTCTGCACAACTGCCATCTTGACTTTGTCTTGAAGTTGACACTCTCTCTATAAAAGGGCTATAGCTTTTTCAATAAGGCCCTGTGTCAAGAGAGTGATCGGCCTGCCACAGCCAGAGACTCTGCATTTGATTTGCTTCAGAGGCAGCACATCATTGCCACAGCAGCAGCACTCAGGTTAAACCACCCCAAGGCCAACGGCAAGAAAACAGAGCAGGAATGTAAGTAGGATGTGGGGAATAATGCCTTCAAAAAAGAACAATGCCTGCACAAACAAATTAACTGAGATTATTAAAGCAAGGTGTTTTTGATAAAAAGGTTATGAAAGCATTGGTCATAAGGTCTACTCCTCGAAAGACACACTCCAAAAATAACACCCACGGCCCAGTAAGTGGAGGAGATTAATCTTGGTTAAGTTGTGCTATGGCGCTGCCCCAATCCCCCAGTGATTGTGACTGTGTCTCTGTTTTGCACCCACTCCTTAGTTATTGTAGCGCCACTAATGTCTCAGGAAAAAGCATAACTAACTACTGAGGAATGAGGACACAAACACACATATACAGTTTATATATATATATATATATATATATATATATATATATATTACACATTTTTATGGACATAGATGAAACAGGTCCTGTGGTGAAATATCAGTCTGTGTCAAAAGATTGGATTCCTTTTGTGTTGGTAGAAATCCAATAACACCAACAGAGCAACCATTAGGTTAGCACATTCATTTAAAAACTATATGCTGCGGTCACAGCATCTTGACTGATTCTCTAAAGGAGGAGGTGCCCTGTGAATTGTGTGACAGTGACCACCCAACAAACACAGTCTGAAGCATCCATAATGGCCAAACATGCCGTTTACTGCTGCTCCTGCCTTTGTCTGGATGAATAAATCCAAGTTGATCTCCATCTAATGTACTGTTTAAAGCCATTGCCTGTGACAAATTGCACATTACCCTGGATGCCATGTCCTTGTGAGGATGTGTCTGCATTGTAGCCTCTATTAGATACATTTGTTTGATTAAATGAACAGTTACTCTGACCATTAACACCCATTTTAAGAACAGGTGCTGCTCAGTAGAGGACTGTTCAAAATAAGCACTTCATAATTGATGTATTATTTGAAATGTGTGTCAATTTGGATGTAATAATTCCTTCAAGCGGTACGCTGATGAATACAACAATCATTGCCATAATGTTAAAGGCATGATCCAGGACCGAAATGTGAACAGAAAGGTAGTTCTGCCCCCAGAATTGAATTAACCGGAATATAAAACTTTATAATCAAAAGTACATGACATCCTCATCCATTTTGGATACTCTTGGCCTGGAGCTGTTTTTCATGGTGTGGGCTATACCCCTTAGTTTCAATGTAAGCCTCTTACAATAAATGATGTAGTGCTACAGAAACACACTTTTCTGACAATGTTGACAACAGTTCTCATCATTTTATATGACAGATTTGTATTTATGTTTTGTTTTATCTATGCTCTCCTCACTGATTGGAAGTGCCAGAATTCTGTCGTGATTTCACGTTATTTCTGTGAACCAATCAGATTTCTGCAAAATTTGATCATGTAGGATGTCCATCACACACAGATCGACTAGAATTCTTAAAGTTTTTTTTTTTTTCATCTGTTGTGTTTGTTAAACCAAGTATGTATGTATTTATTCAATTAGGATAAACTGAAAATCACAAAATGCTTAAATATCTGCCGAAACCTTCATGGGTTGTAATCTCCTTGTAAAAGCAGTAAGCAATGTGTTAGAGGGCATTAGCTAGATGCACATTATAGACCACCCGTTTTGACCTTCAGATTAGTATACATAGACTCACAGATGTTTCCACACTGAAATACACACACACACACACACATACACACACACACACACACATATCTATACACACGCGCACACACACACACACGCAAGCAAGTATATGCCCGTACAGGTATACAGGTATTATGGTTAGCCAGTCTCATTATTCTGTGTCCCCTGACATTTCAGCACCGCGGAGAGCTCCCATATTAATCTTCAACTCTGCGTCTCCTGTTCGCTGCACATTCCTGGCCCTAATGACAGTTTTATCATAACTTATTATTGCTGCCCCAAACCTGAGCTGAAATTATGTAAATGCTGCATGTTTGGTACGGAAAACATCTTTATGTTTTGCTCAACGGTTGCTCATGCGGGAATCTAATTCTGCTCACAGACAGCCTAAATGAATCGCTTGTTACGGTTTGAATAATGGTGTACGGAGCAGGGTCGGCTGGCTGAAGGTTGAGAAGGAGAGACCCACTTAGTGAGGCCCGCCTTATCGGATTGTACCCAGCCTCATTCATTACCTTCCATCACTTTCCTCATTTGCAATAAGCAATATCATTACAGGATGATTTGCCTCAAACGTGCGGTTGAAGTAACATCTCAAGGCAGGAATAACTGCTCCAAGATTTGTAATTTAGGCTGCAATATAAGCCAATAATAAAGCTTCAAATTCACTCTCAGCCACACACCCACACAAACAAACCTGCCCCCTTTGTTTTGTCTCTTTGTCTCTCACACACACACACACACACACACACACACACACACACACACACACACACACACACACACACACACACATACACACACACACACACACACACACACACTCAATAATGTAGAGAATGACACAATCCACCTTGGCCTTAATAAGATTTTCTTGAATGCACTACATCTTAATTGCCATAAAAGCATTACAGGTGTCCAAAGTCTGTGCCTCTGTCTATCTTTCTGACTCGGCAACTCTAAATTTGTCAGCCTCTGACTCTTTGTCTGTCTTTCTATTGCCCAATCTCTCCATTTATCTCTCTTTCTGTCTCTCTGTTTCTCTCCCCCTCCTAACAGGCCTATTTGCAGTCAGCGACAGCAGACTCTGGCCATCCTATTCATTTAGGTGGTTAACTGAGCAGCCTCAAGAGCAGCAGGCCTGATTTCCAATTACACCATATTTGTCTGCCTATGAGAACGTCTCTGGCCTTGAGATGTGGTCCTGCTGCTGCAGCCCGTCTTGAAGCCTTGAAGGCTACGCTGAGATTATATGTTCAACATGAGTGATCTCCATGCAGAGTTTGGATCCATACATTGAAAGACTTCTTCTCTCCCAGTTATCCTTTCACTTATTGTATACTTCAGTCTAGAAAGACTCAAAGTTAGTTTAAAACCAACCAAGCAGGGGTTCTGAGTACAGTTAATTCAGCCTAATCTTGACAACTTGGACATTGCTTAGCAAGAGCATATGAATCCCTCAACCACTCCTGTCACCATGTGGTAAACCATTGGTGGGCACGTCTAACGTCTTAATGCTATCGCCCGTGATGGAATCCAATCCTCAGTAATTAGATAAATGTCCCCTAACCACCATTTCAGTGCGTGCTAGCACGCTTAAGCCTGTGACTCCCAATAAATTAGCAGCTTGAGACGAATTTAGAAGGATCACAGACCTATTTTGAAAATTAAGACTCCTTCCCCATCATCCATCACCCACATAGCATGAATTACCTTAAGTTCACCTAGCAGAATAAATTGAGACAAGAATGCAAAGTATAACTTGATATGCCTGGTTGATGTTTTGGTTGACATTTAGCATCTCACAATTCATTTCCAGTCTAAAAATGTCACTTAAAGAAATTAAAAGTTTCTAACTCCTTGCCTTTTGCGGTAAAGTTGATGCTAAAACAATGAAGACCAAGAAGAAAACAGTGTGATCCAGTCCCTTGGCATGACAATTTCACTTTTTTAGGTTTTTTAACATTAATATTTGTTTCCTCAAGCCGGCCTATGGTCCCCCAGTGTCTAGAAATGGTAATAGGTGTCAACCAAGCCCTGGGTATTCTGCTCTGCCTTTGAGACAATGAAAGCTCAGATGGGCCGATCTGGAATCATCTCCTTATGAGGTCATAAAGGGCAAGGTTACCTCCCCTTCCTCTGCTTTGCCCGCCCAGAGAATTTGGCCCACCCATGAGTAAGAGGCTTTGAAACAAGCAAACTGGCAGTTGGTCAAGGCCACAGCCCCAGCCTCCACCTTGCTACAGACACACAGACACAGAAATGGCACATACTAAGGAAAGCTCATTGTGGGACTGGCTCTAGTGGCTGTAATTCTGCACCAAGGCAGAATTTTGGGAAAGAGACTTCAGATACAGTATTATGGGACCACTAAGGTCTATTTAAAAGCATCCAAAGAGCACCATGTCAGGGGTCCTTTAACACTTACATAGAGGTATCACTGATATGAAATCAAATTGCAGAAAAATAAACTTTGTGGCTAGGGTAAAGAGTGCATACTGTTTGCTGTTGTGTGAATAATCACTAGTGCAAACATAAGAAAGTATCACTGCTGTGTGCTGGGGGATGGAGGTTTGGTGGTGGTGGGTGTGGGCTGTTTGGGTAACAGACAGGATATGAAGATGAAGACAGCCTGCTCCTGCAACACCTGCAGACCTGTCAGAGTTGGATAGAAGTGCCTGTTGGGGGAGAGTTTCTCCCCTACCTTCGACATGGTCATTGATTCTGAGACAGCTGAGGATTGGCACAATAGTCTGCAGGCAGGGACAGATGGACACTGTCTCCACTGTAGGGGCCAGCCAATCCCAGATGGGTGGGAGGACAAGGGACATTGAGTTCTGAGTCATGCAAAACCACTGGGTAAGCATGCCGGAGCATTTGTCATGGTTTGAGTAAGGGTGAGGCTAAGGTAATGGCTTTTCAGTGCAGGGCACTTACAAAGTGATAGAAAAATGAACAAACAAATATATATATATATATATATATCCAGCGTGACTTCAATGTTGATTGCCCTATATGCTCATGGAGATGCTTACATCAGGCGAGGAAGGCAAAGAAAGCCTACTGAGAAAGCTTTTTAAATGATATTCAAACTTTTTCAATTTTCAGGTGAGTTTGTTACATTTTAGTTTTGTCCTTGTTGTCCAGTTCTGTCTCTGACAGTTGTCTAAAAATAAACAAAGAATGGCCTCTCATCACTCTTGGCACACACACACATCCTTCTCTGTCTCTCCTGAACTGGAGGCAACTCCTTATTCTGTAGTCACGTCTGTATATTTAGGTGAGTGGAGCTGGAGTGCTTCTCCTTGGCTCTAGGTCAGGGGTTCTGTTCGCCAGGGACTCAGGCTTCTACCGGCTTCTCAGTGCTCTAATGGGGCACCAAGGGAGAACAGCCATGACTATCTACCTCCTGTGGCAAGCTTAATTGGGTATAAAGAGATGTAGCCCTCCTTACGCCCTCCACCTTAGGGTAAAATGTATGATATGTTTAAGTAAAGCCTCTAGACGTGCAGGTCAAAGCTGCAAGGGAAGGAAAGTGCCTGAGTCTTTGTATTCTGTGCAGCGTGCAGGGCATAACTCTCAGATGAACAGTTTTTAGTTTTTCCTCAGCACCACAATGGTGCATTTAGGGCTCAGTTGGAATTACCCCTGTTTCAAGGGGAAACTGGCCTTTACATTGATACATGGACTGGAATATCAATCCTCTGCTGCTTTCTTCAATTCCTTCTTTAAACAGATAAATCAAGTCAGAGGCCATTGGATGTGTGGCAGCACTGGGGCATTTCCAGGGGTACTACTAAACATAAAACCTCCACACATTCAGAAAAAAACCCAATCCCAATAAAAAGGTGGATAAATCACTCTGAATCTGCAGGTCAATAGTATTGAACAATAAATGTCTTTTCGCCGTTCCTTCATCAGTGGTCAAAGTGGGGCTGGCAGGAGGGAAGTGGTGGGGGTTGGCTCAGCATGGAGGAGAGAGTTAATGTGTGTTAATACACTAAAAGCCATGGGGCCTTTTCTAAGTGATGGATTGTCACTACTAAATTAGTGTGTGTGTGTGTGTGTGTGTGTGTGTGTGTGTGTGTGTGTGTGTGTGTGTGTGTGTGTGTGTGTGTGTGTGTGTGTGTGTGTGTGTGTTAGCTTTAGTGCTGCACTAAAGGTCAGGGAAGGTGGCAGGTAAAGAAGACTATATAAAGGGGTAGGTATGTGATGAAAACTGAGATGGGCTAAAAAGAACCCAGGGACACCAGATGAGAATGACTTTCCAGAACATACGGTGAATTTGCAGGGAAGTACAAGTGAAGCATCACAGTGTGTCTTACATGTCCACTAGAACAGTATAGCAGTAGTTTTGGAATATACGTATATCCTGGAAAAGTCCTTGTTTCAGGTTTCTGACCCACGTGTCAGTAAAACAAAAGCAATGAAAATACACAATGTATTGCAGGTATTTGGACAAAAACAAAAGTATTGGACACATTGAAGTTTTAACCCTGGTAAGATCAAAAGTTAAGGGATCACAAAAGGCAATTCATGCTGAGTGGGACACCAATGTCGGTACAAAATTGCATGCCAATCCGTCCAATAGTAGTTAGTTTCAGTCTGGACCAAAGAGGACTGACCGACAGGCTGACATATTCATCCCTAGAGCCAAACTGCTTGCGTGGGTAGAGGAGAGTGGTTCAGATGTATAAAGCAAATACAGACTCAGAAAGAGAAAGAGTAGAGTGCCAGCTTGGGGAAATGCGTGTTTGCACAGAGAAACATTATTTTTATGCTATTTTGACACACATTAGGACGGCACATTCCATTTCGTCATTATCTAGCCATTATCTAGCCATTCTGTTTCCAGCCATAGAGAGTATTACTCAGAGCTGGACCCAGCATAACCACATGACCGATGGTAAATCAATACTAAGAGGCCCAGCTCTTATTGAACATATGGCAGGAGAGCAGAAACATCTGGAAATGTAACGACTTCTCAAAGCTTTGGTAGCAGAAGACACCAAAAACGCTGGCCAATCAAAAGGTACAAATGACTAAAACAGCTGACGGAGCAAACATGTCACAATCCCAACAAAGAAAGTAATGGAATTGACTGGAACCAATGTAAATCTTTACTGCAGACGTCTGTATAGCGGTGAGGGGTTGGTGTTTGACAGCACATGTCAAATGTACTGAGGACATGTCACGCCGGAGTGAAGTAAGCCCTGTCAGCTGCTCACTCACACCCCATCCTAGAGCGCTGCGTCAGCTACCTCACTATTGATTGTCAGACTTCATCGGGGAATTTGGCGTGATTCGTTGTTGGGGGAGCAGCAAAACCAATTGAATAGAGAAATCAGATGTATAAATAAGCAATGTTGTGCATGAGGGCACCCAGGAATGACACAATGACATTGCCACCTTGACATAACCCTGCAGCTCCCTCCCAGAGCAATCAGCGCTGACCAATGCTGTAAAGCCCTTACACACTGACTCGCTCACATCCTTAATGACTATATATGGGCTTTTAAATACAGTGCCAGTGTCTTTCCATGGACTCAGTTGATTTTCTTAAATGGCAGGAACATTTCTCCATCGATTTATATTGCTACTATAAAATTATAAGACAAGTGTTAAATCTGTCATTAAAGGGCTCATTCAAGTCTGTAATTGTCAAGCTGGATACATTTGATGCTGTTAAAAAGAGAGTGCCCTGCCATTCATTATTGTTTGTGTCACAGGGTATCGGAGTATGTATAGCACTTTGACAAAAGGCTCAGTGCTGACCAGCTTCTTGTTATTGACTCTAGAAAGAATAGAAGAAGAGAACAATAATATGTGCATGAGCCTTACCTGCATCTCTTCAGGTTTCTATAGAAATTTAATTGAAAGTGACAAAAAGACAATGGATTAAAGATTGAAACATCCAATTAATTTATTCATCCCACAGGTAGCAATGTGCACTTGAAGATATTCAGCTTTTGCATACAATGCAGGAAAACAATCTGAATTTCTGTCATTAATTTGACTCCATAGGTAAATCACCTTTTTTATCACAACTCATTAATAACTTTCTCTGGTATGATAAGCACAAGACTCTTTCCTCAGAGCAGCCAAGTTGACAAAAACACACAAATGAAATTTCTGTGCTTCACAGACTGCGACTTTAGCAATGTTGAGTGAGAGTTTAGTGGTCCGGTTCTCATCATTATGCTTTGCTTACTGCTGTTGCTGCTTGCTGGGTCAGGAAACATGAGCTCAGCACCTTTGCCTCTTCCTCAGACATGCACAGATTAGAATGGCCATGTCAGCACACCATACGGACAGTTTCTGAACACGTTCCACTTGTTCAGCATGCAAAAATGTTTACCATGCTTTAACTGGGGCTGTACGGAAATTTAAACTCATTTGAAGGTTGCTTTTCAACACACAAAGAGCCTTTAGAAAGACCTAAAGTCCATTGTGCAACATTTAACAGTAGAAAAGCTCACGTATGCTGGTTAATTTTAATTTCTTTTATTTTCTGTATGCGTTTACGTCACTCCAACTTGCTGCTGTAACAGAGTCATTTCCAAGTTTGGGATTAATAAAGTCCATCCATCCTTCCATCCATCCATCCATCCATCCATCCATCCATCCATCCATCCATCCATCCATCCATCCATCCATCCATCCATCCATCCATCCATCCATCCATCCATCCATCCATCCATCCAACTAGTTTGGTTCTTTCATAGTTCTACTTGCAATCAGTAACAGGTAAAGATGAGCCACCCCGTGGGTTTCTCTGGCCCACCTCCACTCACTCATCATCAAACACAGCTCTGATCAAGTGATTAGATGAGTGGTGTACAGGTGGAAACCTCAGAGAGCTACTCTTTCTTCTGCAGTCACAACCCCAGGCGGTCAGGACAAAGCTAGAGAGGGGTAGGGATAAGGCAAGGCAACAGATACTTCCAATGACAGTTCACTGACAGCAAGATTAATGACCCAACACACAAAGGTCCGGAGCAGCGCAGCCTTTTGATAAGGCACCCTGGAGCCCCTCCGCCTCCTGGACGCAATCCAAATCAATCGAAGTCCTGTAGATTCTAGTAGCCAATTAATGAGCAGCCCTGGCAAATGACACTGTCTTTTACCCCCCCATGCCCGCCAGCACTTCATCTAGATAATCTGATACTGTATCACAGACAGAAAGAAGAAAAAAGACCTGTCAGAGATTGTGAAGGGCAGTTATCTATGGCAATATTCTGGTTTTAGGATGGGAGAGTGGAGTGGAATAAATGTGTGTGTGTGTGTGTGTGTGTGTGTGTGTGTGTGTGTGTGTGTGTGTGTGTGTGTGTGTGTGTGTGTGTGTGTGTGTGTGTGTGTGTAATTGATGGGCAGAGCAGAGGTAAGTGGGCAGGTTGAAGGCCTCTTCAGTACTGTTGTTCATATGGAAATGAGTAGTAATAAAGTCGACACTGTCAACTTCACATCTCTCCGCATTGTCATAGTGATAAAGGGCACTGGAGGTAATTAATTTCAGTCAAAATACTGAATAGAATATGGCAGGGAAATGATGTCACAGGCACTGAAGAGGCCGTATTGTGCCGTTGTCAAGTTTTATGGCCTCATAAATCTGTCAAAGCTCTCACAAGATTTCACAACAGAAGTCTTTAACCATTAATAACTGTCCATACTGTCTATTAATTTATGCAAACACAATAGAGAAATGTGGGTATCACAGCCTTGCCAAATCTCTGGGGCCAGATGCAAAATATTTGTACTGAAGAAGCCAGTAAAAGTCTGTTTGTGCACAACAGCAGCGTATATGCATAAACTTCTTTGCAGTGATTGTGTAATCCCTTGCATACACATTGGTATACATCTCATTATAGCGTATTTCTCACTCATCATGCAGCTCAGTCATTGTGAAATGATGCACATGTGCAGGAGCCCACACCTCCAGTTAGCCACAGATGGATGTTGACACACCGACATTTAACCGTGTTTGGACATCAACCAGACTCATTCTGTCCTTCCTTTTGGCACAGCAACGTCCTTTAATGCTGCCAGCAGCATTTGTGACGCTGCACCCAACCATTATGCATCAGCATGGTATAAGCGAGTGATTGATGACACATGTGTAGGGCCAAAATTATAATCGGATGTGTTATTTTCTAAATGACTACAATTTGACCGACAGCCTCTAAATCCATTTACCTGTGGTTGAATCAAATAAAACGGGTGCGCTCCAAAATTTAAAGTAATTTTACTACAAAATTCCCTCTTTGTGTTACTATTTCTCCACCAAAGTGGACCGTCCTGAGAAACACAAAATGGGAATTCAGTACTAAAATGATATAACGTTGTTTTCAAGGATTGTATCAACGTGACAGATTTTGATAAAGCAAAAGTATTTCAAGAGATCTTAGAACTTACAAAAGGTTTGTGAAAATCAGAGGATGAGAAATACAAACATTTAAACATAATTAAAGACTAATTTAATTAGTCTCCAGGTTGCGTCTAAAACAAGGTCCAGTCAAGTCCAAGTCAAGACAAAGTCCAAAGGGCAAGTCAAGACTAGGATTAAGCATTGATTTGAATCCAATCATCGGTTCCGTAGCGTCCGCCATACCTCCGGGCGCTTGTTATGTTGCAGCCATGGAGCACGGTGAACAGCGCTCTAAAGTGTGGCTTTATATTATATTAAAGCCTGGTTAACCTGTAAATCACCACAGAATCAAAATGAAATGTTCCTCTTATCTGTGAAATAAGCATGTGACCCGTTCAACTCCTCCCCTCAAAGAATCAGAATGGAAAGGATGACTCTGAATTGTACGGAGCCCCGGAGGTCAGGAAAAAAAATAAAAATAAATAAATAAAACCTGTTCTAGGGACAAACACTTTTGCGTGATCTTGACTTTTATTTGTTTTGCAAGATCTCGAGTTTTATTTGTGAGATCTTGACTTTGACATGGAGAAAAAAAAAAGAAAAAAAATTAAATTGAAAACTTTAGCTCTCAACTTTTAAACTAAAAATAAAAAATCTTGGCTTTCAAACTCAAAATCTCTAGTTTAGCGTTCGTCCCGACAAACGCTAAACTACATTTAGCGTGTACATGTTTTTTAGTACATGTTTTTTGTTGTTTTTTTCTTTGTTTTTTTATGGAGGAGTCGTGTCACCTCCGGCGCTTCGTAGAACTGGAATTAGTATTGATAAAATAAAAACAAGTCAAGAGCAAATTAAGTCCTTTTCAAGACCATGATATGCAATAGCATCTTTCCAATGCTAATATAGTGATTAAGGAGTTAGGATCTGTCTTAAAAAAATAATGATCAATCTTCTAACATGAAACTAATAAATGTATAACATTTAGCCAAAGTTCTGTACAACTGATCCAGAATTAGCACCTATGAAGAACTTACTCAAGAACTACAGCCCAGCTTGTGTCTGTACAGGACCTGTGAATGCTGGTAGACCGGATCAGAAATGGTCAGAAATTCTCAAACAGTGGCAATTAACTAACCATTAAATCTGTTCAGGCAAAACCTGTGATTAATACTAATGTTATACCAATAAAATGGGCGTGAAGGATATATCAATATATCATTCGGAATAGCTGCTGCGCACGGGGCACTGTAACCTTCAAGCAGCGCCTTGTGCAGTTGACTCCACAGAGCTGATAAAAGCGAAAGCCGAGTACACAACTCTGCACTTGTGCACCAAAGCCTGAAGGTGTGACAGACACAGGCAATAAAACTCAGCAAAGAATGGCAAGGCGGTAGAGACAGAGACAGTGGGGGGGAAGTGCACCAAAAGAGACGGGAAACCGGAGCAGAAAGGCAGACGTAAGTCACCTGAGCACTGTTGGGTTTCTCCCAGCATCAGGTTGTCATCCTTATCACCACCATCAAGCTGTCTATACAGACAAATAAGCGTGAATGTAGATATAGATAGATAGATATATATATCTCTCTATATATAGATATATATATATATATATATATAGATATATCTATATATATATATATAGATATGTAGATAGATATATTATATATCTATATCTATATATATAGATATATATATATATATCCATATATATACATATCTATATACACACACACACACACACATACACACACACACTTGTGTCTGACAAAGTGCATGAGGTTTTTCCCTTGTCTTGAATGTTGGGCCCCAGCTGTGAGTGTTTAACCCCCCATACCTGGCCCTGCCATAGGTCTCCTCATCCAGGCAATCGTATAACAGAGGCCAACGTCCTCCCAGCATCCTTGAGCGCCTGTGATGGGCACCCAGCCAGTGACTGATAGCTCGCCCGTTCCCTCTCGTCAGCACTTTCGCTCATCCAGCTCGTCATCAGTGCTTCGCGGTAATAAAACCAATGTCATCCAGCTCCTTGTGAAGTTCACATGGAGAGATAAGGGTAGACAATCTGCCACTGGCTCTTTTTGTTCCAAATTCATTTCCCACCGTCTTTGTATACACCATTTTCCTGGGTGGCATTTAGTACTGGCAGCAAGCTAATCTCATGTTTCCTCACCTGATCACACCATTCATTAGGAAAATGTGCTGCTTTAAAGTTAATTTCCATTTGTCGCCAAGTGTGTGTGTATGTGCATTTTGAAATGGAAATAATTGATCAGGAGAGGTTGTTCTGGAGCGACAGGGCTACCTCTTTTGTTAATTAAAGCTGCGTGCGGTAAACATTAGGGAAATGGGGCTGTATATCAGGCTTATTACCTGGACATGATCATCAGTGCAAGGACTTGGTCCAGGGAAATCTCTTACAGCCCATCAAACTGGGGATTTGCTGCAGCTAAGCTCACCTGCTCTTGCTCTGTCTATCTTGTGTCATCTAGGAGAAGAAAGTATGATACTGTGGTGTCTATATGAGAGTTTGGGGAGAGATAGAAGTCCTACAGAAGGCCATACATCTGGCCATAACTCAACTTTGAGTTGAGACATTTTCAGTCTTTCGCTTACTTGCTATTGTATCAAAACAGGAAAGTTCCTCAAGTCTAGCCATAAATACTATCTCCCAATGTCCCCTAACATTTCTTATCCAAATCATTATGTGTGCAGTAGACAGCAGAACGTTAGAACGCGGCTAAGAGAGTGCCTGTAGAGATTATGAGGGTGCAGTTGGGACAACAGCATTACGGGAGATAAGGGGAACTCATAAAATAGCAGTGTTTCATTTCCTAAAAGTAGTTGCCAGGGCTGCCTGACTGACTACTATCAGCTGTTCGGTAGATTCAAAGCTTGGTTATCGTTTCTGTGAATGGAAAGGTAGGACCGCATAGGCAGCTGTGGCTGGAATGCTGATGCTGACATGCAGGCAAACGTTTTGAGTCAGAGGATGTCGTATTGCAAAATGCCGTCTAATTAGTATGTAATTCATTCCAATAAAGCTGTAAATGTGGGAGAAGTACTGTGCCGTATGTGGGAGTGAAGTTAACACATCCTCTTCCTGACTTTAAAGCTTCTTTTAGACTATCCATATTCTCTCCATGCACCTGACCTTCTGCTTCAGAAGCACAATGCACATCAATATTTCATATCACAAACACAAATACACATACACACATTTTGCCCGACACTGCAGTGTTGGGAAGTCTCTACAGCACAGTATACAGGCAGCCTGGCAACCTCCTCAGTTTTTTACACTGCATTCACACACACAAATGCATATATATATATATATATATATATATATATATATATATATATATATATATATATATATATATATATATATATATATAAAGACAGATCTTAGATCATAGTTGGGTGGAGTAGAAAGCTTCAGTGCTTCAGTTTCATGAGGGAATCAAAACAAACAATTGGTTGTTTCCAGGTTGTCACTTTCATGACCCAAAGGTAAGTTTTTTATATATTTTTTTAAAGTCTGGCCATCTTTTTTTTTTCTTTTTTTTTTAAATAATTTTCTTGGGCATTTTAAATGAAGACATGAAAGGGGAGAGAGAAGAGGGAACAACATGCAGCAAAGGGCCGCAGTTTGGAGTTGTGCCCTCGGCCGCTGCGCCAAGGAGTAAACCCCTATATATAGGCGGGTGCTCTACCAGGTGAGCTACCCTGGCACCTCTGGCCATCTTTTGTGTATTTTATTAGTAGTGGTGGGCAGCGGCAGTTGTTATGATTTCATTTGTGTGTGTCAGGTGTGACACTGTGATCTGTCCAGGGACACCAAATGTAAAATAGCCTTTTGGCTAATTCTGGTGTATTTGCCATTGTATATGTATTATTAGTGTGCATTGTCCCTGTTAAATAAACCTGAAAAATAAAAAATAAAATAAAAAGAAATGTACACCGCGTGTCCTGTTGCATCTGTGTTTAAGTTTGGATGTGTGAGCAGGGCATTAGAAGCAAACTGTTCTGAAACAAGAAATCACATGCATATTTTTCAGTTAGTTCAGTGCGTGGCTGTTTGTCGTATCATTATGTATCAAATCTAAGCTCGAGCTTCTCCAACAAGATTGTACAACCCGTTCTCACTCCAAACTCGTAAACTACGGACGTTTGGACAATGGCTGACAGCGTCTAAAGGGACAAAAAAGGTACTGGGGAAACAGCAGCTACACAGGGTTTTGTGAGTATGTAGGGTGGAAGTTCCACTCAGGGAGATTGGTCGGGGTGGTGGATGGGTCAAACACAGGACTTTTACCCTGGAGACCAGGGATTGCCTACCGCGTGGCACTGTTCCTAAAGCCGCGCCATCTTCTTCAACCGTCCCGGTATTCCTGCATGTTACGGAAGCGTAAGCCCACCCACGACCTTTTCCTTAACATAACAGCGCCAAAAGGGACACCAATAGTCCCAACCAAGCACGTTTAGATAGGACGCTAAAGGAGACTTTTAGTGTCAATAACAAATAACAAAGGCACCTGACCAAGCGTCTGTATCTTATGAGATGGGGTGAGAATGTGTTGGGTTGTACACTTGGTACGCAGCCATCTTTACATATTGGAGGATGTCTCACAAAAGAAGTATAGACGATCAGCCTAGTCTTTCTATTACTGTTCATTATAGATGGACCCTGAGAAAGGCAGCTACAAGCAGTCACAATTTTCACTTAGACAGAGGCTAAAAAAATTATCAAAGCCCCCTCCCCTTCCGCCTCTCCTCTTCCTCATCGATTGTCTGCATGTCTGTGTCTCTGTGTCTCATGGCAGCAGAAGCCAAAGTGATGGAGACAAAAGGCGGTTTGGATATTAATTCAGCGCTCACCTCTTCTTTTAGGATCCTTTCAGATGCAAAACGCCAGCCTGCGCATTGGGCAGAAGGGGACGCTGACAATTACAGCCTCACATTGAGGCACCGTCAGAGACTCACTCTTCAGACTGATTGACAAATGAAAGAGCTGAAATAGCTTCCATTTATAAACGGCCACTTGCCAGAAAAGGGGGATCATCTCCAATATCTTGTCTCAAATGGGAAAGGGAAAAGATGACCGTGCATGAGAAATTGAGCTTGCAATTCAGTACTTTACAAAGGCCATTTAGGCTACATGCACAGAATACCCAGTGGTATTGCAGAGGCTTTAAAGCTCAAATTCAATGGATCATCAAGATAAAGCAGTGACTTTCTGCAGGGATTTGCATCCAACTGCACTATCCCACTAAATCAAAAAAAACTTAATGCTGTGCTGACTTATCCACAGATGAAAATAAATGAGGGGTTCACAAACATACACTGATTGGCCAAAATTGCTGTGGTTATAAAATGAAAATCATTTCAAGGGAGACAAAGAGATGTTTACTGCCCTACCAAGCAAGTAGATGCATAGATTTCCAATCACGGATGTTGCTCAATTTGTCTGCTACTCCCTCAGTGTTCCCAATCCACACAGCTGAGCACGGCATCCAAATCAACAGTTTTGGAGACGGATGCCTGTTGAGCGCCTCATCACACGGTAAACCAGAACAACATGGCTCCTTTGTGCGGACACGGAAATGTTTCTTGCTTAGACAAACTATTTTTTTAAACATTTTCCCGTCCTTCTAAAACTTCAATTTTCAGACTCAAATATGACTGAATAAATGTACGCTGGACCCATAGCAATGAAACAACAAAGACATGCAAAGTGGTTTTTGAGATACATTAACATTTCCTGAAGGAAAATATGTAGTGGAAGCAGACGTAATATTACTGTTGGAGTTAAACCTCAATTAGAGCAGTCAAAGAAGCAGAAAAGAAAAAAATTATTAACAACACAAAAGACAATTACTGGGATGTTATTGTGTTTACAGGGTAATTGCTGTTTAGTATTTGCCCATTGAATATATATGTTGGCCTTCAGGTCGTGTAGCCCAAAGATAAGCTCCTGCTATTTGGATGAAGTCACAGTGATTCAGCATAATTTTAACAAAATCAATTGTCTTGAGGGCAAAAACGAAATCTTAAAGTTATCTATTAAAATGCATGAACAATACTTGATTTGAAAAAAATAAATAGGTGAATGTCATGTCTTACTGTTGTGTCCATGAGATGCAGGTAGCCAGAGCAGACAACACAGGTATAAATAACAAGTACTTGTGTCTGAGAGCACAAACAGCTGCAGGGGACTGATGTGGGCTGCTATAGGAGTTCTTTAATGGAGAGAGGGATGTGAGGAGAAATTCATTTGCGGGATGACACTCTCCCGCAGTCCCACAGCACAAACCCCGTGAGAGGGATGTTGTGGCTCAGAGGATGAGGAGTGGTGGTGTGGGTGGGGGGGATGTGTGTGTGTGGATGTCTGTGGGGCAGATTGAGGAACGGGGTGAAATGACGCTGAGGTGCCTGTGTCATGTCTCTATGGAAATCAGTAAACTCTGCTGCACAGCACGCACACACACACACACACACACACACACACACACACACACACACACACACACACACACACACACACACACACACACACACACACACACACACACACACACAAGCTATGCGGAAAAATTGGCAGCTATTCGGTTATTGTATTATCTGCTCCCATATTTCCTTGTATTTGATTTAAAAGCAATGACATAGGATGGGAAATGGGTTCATTGTGTTTCTTCTTTGACACATTCAAATGCATCCGGAGGAATTTTTAGTAATAATGTCCTTATTTAAACCACTTGCTGTGTTATATTGTATGAATATTCAACAGAGAAACTGCATGTTGCCGCTTGAAGGATATTCTAAATTAGATTAAGAAACTTTTAGTTAGTATGCCTAAGAGGTTACAAATGCACGTGTAGGTGTTAATGACTACTAAATTAGTCAGCATATTTTCTGATGACATTACCGCGTCAGCCGTTTCTGTTGATCTTGCTTAAACTGTTGGCAATGACTTGCACACACTTGTGGGTTCACAGCATCGGATATGACCAAACTTTCAAACGGTCTAATTAGAGTTTACCTTGATCTTTTTCTTTAAGAGTGGCATCTTTTGGTCCCTAAGGCAAAGTGCAACCTGCCCTAAATCTGGCCTTCCCCTTGGACTAACTCTGTTATAGATTCAGCACTAGTGAGCTCAGGTTCAAGGTGAAGCCACACTGGATTTACACTGGATGTGAAGCTGTAGCCGAAGGTGTGGAGTAAAGAAATAGCACGCTCAAGCTAAGGACATCAAATTTCAAGCCTGAGAGCAAAATATGAAAGCTGGCTGTGTACAAAGAGCCCCCCCCCCGACACACACAAACACACACCTCCATGACAAAAGAGAAAAGTCCAGAAAATAAAAAGGAGGTGAATAATAATAAAACAAATTCCCAAACCTCCTGGAGCAGATATTTCATCATTAAATGATGGCCTGGGGGCGGAGGGAGTATAAGGAGGGAAACGTGGCTTGTGCCTGCTCTGTAATTAAGTGGTGGCCGGATGAAGTGAGAGGCAGGGAGATGATAAGCACTGGGCTCTGTGCCCCAGGACAGATGGATATTGTCAGATGCTTCTTAGAGCAAAGTCACTTTTTTTTGTTGCAAAAACAAAGATGGCAGACCGATTACTATGGTTTCCTAAGAATTACTGCAGCCTCTCTCGCAAACAGAAATGCAAAACTAAGGTTTACATTACAGAGACAAACATACAGCACTGAAACAAATAAGACATAAAAGAAAATACATGTTATTTACGTCACATTGACAAACAACATAAGTAGATTTAAAGTGAGTAACAATATAAAAATCTACGAGGAAGCCCATAATAATGCATGGTCAATGTAGTAACATATTCTTGATTCATTTTTGATCATCTTGGCTTAGTTTTACAGTTTGACCGCAGTTCACAAGCAGTCATTGACACAGCATTAAAGACTCCTCGGCTCTGATTGGTTGTTTATCTTTGGGCGGGGTGTAGGAGCACTAGGGGCAGGTAGAGGAACAGGATTTTTAAAATACACAGGCGCCGAGTATGGATCTTTTATCATACATATGTGTTGGTCAGTTTGTCCCATTTTGCAGCAATACAACTGAAGTGAGTTGAACAAACAAAGAAAAATATTTTTAGATAAAACAGATGTTGACAAAGTTTCCTTTTGTGGACATCATTTGAAATTGTAAAAAATTGTAATAAATTGAAAAAAGGTAATGAAATTGCAATATATTGCAGAATATTGCAATATGTTTAAAATCGCAATAATATTGTATCGTGGCATTAGTATCATGATGATATATCAGGAGGCGTCTGGTGATTCCCACACCTAGTGCTATAGTGACAGTTTCAGCTAATACAACAAAACGTTATTTTGAATGAGTTATCTAATAGTACTGAACTGTTAAACTCGCCTAACTGTGATTGGCCCATCCAGGTCGGCTGGAAATCTGTTTGAATGGGAGAAGGCAGACATATTTGCCAGAGCAAATGAAACAAAAGCTGGCAGATAGATCAGTTTATAGATGTGAGATCAATAAGTGCTACACTTTATTTTGTCTATATCCACGACGTTCCACTTCCGGGATCGCTGAGGCTGCCACCGGAAAATCCGCTGGATGTCAGTGGCTCCATTTGGCGCTTAACACCGCCCATGGCGATTGGTTTATGGGAATTTCTTTAAACTAATCACTTTCCCATCTAGGAAAGCTGGATGGACTAGCCAGACCTTCCTTGGCAGCGCTGTGGAGGAAGGTCTGGCAATCAAGACTATATTTTAAAAACTCCAAATAACCCCAATAACATGACTAACCAAGACCCATATTCTAATATATTTATATCTGTTAATATTGTAAAGTACCTATAAGGACTGTGTTAGTGTTAAAAAAATAAGATTGTGAAATAATGTGACACCCATATGAATATTTACATGACAGCTAATTTAATAGATTTGGGACTTATTTATCTTTCAAACTAAAAACTCTTAATGCAAGAATAAACAAGAATAAGAGTGTACAGCCAATCTTAAGTGGGCATAGAGGTGGACTCATGACTCACTAGTCATGAGTCCACATTCAGTCAATAAGAAGCATAAGGGATTCCCTGACATTTGATTGAAGCCTTTTCCATAAACGCCCCGATAATGAGTTTAGTTCCAGTTTAAATAATTACATCACCGCGCCTGCTTTTGATTCCATTAAACACAACGCAAATGTGTTGCTCCCCCAACACAAATACTACCATACATCATCAAAACCGGTTAAACTACACACAACAAACAAGACAGTCCTGAATGCACAATAGAAGAAACGGTTTTAGTGTAGAAAAGGAAAGGGGAAAGGAAGATAATGTATGGAGTGACTGGAATAAGCATGTGTGCAATTTTAACTGAGAAGACTAAGATTAGTTTGCTTTGAGAAATCAGTATAGACAGTTTTCAGAGAAAGGGCCTAGACTCTGCTTTTTTTGGTTTTGAAAAAGCTTTTTAATATGTCTTAATGGAATGAATGGTGTCACTAAGTCGTATCGTTCTCCGACAAAAAAAAAGTCTGTCACAAGAATTTCATTATATGAAATGCCAAGCCTTCAATCCTTTTCCTTCTTCAGTAATAGCACAATCTCCCCTGAGAGAGAAGAATAAAATGCAGTGATGAAATGTGGATTTTTCAGCTAAATACAATTACAGGGTATTTTGCTAAGTGCTGTATAAAGCAATCAGGAATCACTCTTGAAAGTTGGCAAGGAGAGAATAATACTTTGTTTTAATGTCTGGATATTTTATTTGGACTTTTTCATTGGTAAAAAGCTTTTGTCTGCCCTTTGCCAAACACTGATTTTTGTATCGCTGCCAGTCGGGTTTTGGCTTCTCTTGATGTCTTTTAAAGATGAGTACAGTCATCCCTGAGAAATGCCTGTGACTCCACTGATGCCAAAGTAGACTGCTTCATTTTTCTGGCTTTAGCTTCAAATTAGATCAGACATCAGGAACGACCTTCAGATATCAGCAAAGCCAATATGCTGACGAGGATGCATCTGAGAAAAAGGCCAGTGGTCAAGATTTATGGAGTGGGGCTACGCTGTGTGTCAGGAGTGATACGCGTCTCATCAACGGTGAAATGAAATGTCAAATTAGTTTGTGTGAGGGCGTGTGAGTGAGTGTGTTTTATCTTGTCTACAAGAATGCCCTAACGGCTGTTTGCACACAAGATTGAGAGACAAAGAATTTGCCGTCAAATGAGACCCAAAGTGAGACAATGGAAGGAGAGCGCGAGTGTCAAATAGGGTGCTTATAGTGCAGAACACTAATAAGGAGAGCGTCAGCAGGACAGCGGCAGCAGATCCATTCTCCTCCAGGCTCCATCTTGGCAGTACCTGTTATAAACTTCCTCTGCCGTCTTGCACAATTGGTTCTGTAATTTAAAAAGGTCAGCGTGGCTCTTGTGTAATTCAATACTCTCATGGCGCTGTATTAACCACATATTTAATCACCCGCAGGGTGGTATGCAAGCTGAATGCTGAATGCAGAGAGGAGAGCTAGAACCCAGCTGATATATATGACTCACAGAATGGAGGAGGAGGAAAATGTATCCATTAATATGGCTCGGTGTTTCCATTTTAGTTGGAAATAACATTTGGAAAACTGAAAGCCTTTCTTTATCTGCGAGCGGGACATAAAATAAAATGAGATGGTCAGGGGAAGAAAGTTGTTATTTTAAGTTGTTTGCACAAAGGACGAAGGATGAGTAATTTAATTTGCCTGAGTTGCACTGTGTGTATGAAAGATGCAATAACTTGTGTTATGGAGGTGGTGTCGGCTGTTGAGGCAATCAAATTAAAGGGCCGGTTCACCAATGAAAAACCATCAATAGTGTGAATTAAACCAAGCTCTGCATCATGAGACAAACAGAGCCATGTTACAGTGTAATTCTAATGTAAAAGACCTAATCTTAAAAGTCTAAAAACACTGTTTAGACAAACAATATTATTAACACCACAACAACAAAACAAAAACTAAATCCTGCATGCAAAGAAGAGATTTCAAGTTAGTCAATACAAATATTTTATTTTGCTGTATCTACCTTCCCCCAACTTGAAAAATATGAGGCACCTGCTGCACTTATGCTGGCAGAGCATTATGGGAAATTCATGATGCTTCCCTGAGAAAACCAATCGGCAGGTAATTTACAGAGAGCAACTTTATAATCTTTAAATAGAAGTCTCAAACATGCGGGTCAATATACTGTCCATAAGACATGCTTAGCCGAGCAAATGAAACTGGTCGAGAAGGCAGCGTGAAGAGATGGCAAAGAGAGAAGATGAATGAGAATGCTTGTCTGTAGAAATGGAAAAAACACCAGCCACTTTACCTGTTCATCCCTCCTAACATCCCACACAATACACAGACATCTCTCTATTTAGCACATGTACTCTCACCTAAAGGATTATTAGGAACACCTGTTCAATTTCTCATTAATGCAATTATCTAATCAACCAATCACATGGCAGTTGCTTCAATGCATTTAGGGGTGTGGTCCTGGTCAAGACAATCTCCTGAACTCCAAACTGAATGTCAGAATGAGAAAGAAAGGTGATTTAAGCAATTTTGAGCGTGGCATGGTTGTTGGTGGTCTGAGTATTTCACAATCTGCTCAGTTACTGGGATTTTCACGCACAACCATTTCTAGGGTTTACAAAGAATGGTGTGAAAAGGGAAAAACATCCAGTATGCGGCAGTCCTGTGGGCGAAAATGCCTTGTTGATGCTAGAGGTCAGAGGAGAATGGGCCGACTGAGTCAAGCTGATAGAAGAGCAACTTTGACTGAAATAACCACTCGTTACAACCGAGGTATGCAGCAAAGCATTTTTGAAGCCACAACACGCACAACCTTGAGGCGGATGGGCTACAACAGCAGAAGACCCCACCGGGTACCACTCATCGGGTACCACTCATCTCCACTACAAATAGGAAAAAGAGGCTACAATTTGCAAGAGCTCACCAAAATTGGACAGTTGGAAAAATGTTGCCTGGTCTGATGAGTCTCGATTTCTGTTGAGACATTCAGATGGTAGAGTCAGAATTTGGCGTAAACAGAATGAGAACATGGATCCATCATGCCTTGTTACCACTGTGCAGGCTGGTGGTGGTGTAATGGTGTGGGGATGTTTTCTTGCAAGATGCTATCCTATCAATATGGGCCAACATTTCTAAAGAATGCTTTCAGCACCTTGTTGAATCAATGCCACGTAGAATTAAGGCAGTTCTGAAGGCAAAAGGGGGTCAAACACAGTATTAGTATGGTGTTCCCAATAATCCTATAGGTGAGTGTATTTAAAAATAAAATGGATGCGCAACCATGTTATGAGTGTTAGCATTGCATATTGTGTCCACCAGAGGGCGCTCTACAACGTCCCTATTGGCAACACTCATTTTGTTATTGTATGTTTTTTTTTTTAGGACTTTAAGTTTCATATTTTAGGTTTATATTTTTATGCATTTTATTTATCAGAACTTTAATATATTTTGATGTTCCTCTGTTCTGTTGTGACATTAAAACAAATTATCATTTTATTTTTGTGAAAACTCAAATAACTACAAATAACTGTTTGGGAAATCTGTTTATATTTTGTACTACGTTTCGGCCAATATATTGGATTATCAGATTTTTAAAATATAATAATAACAAATAAATAAATACATAGTTGTACCGTCGGTCGGGCTCTAGTACAGATCAAAGATGCCAACATGCAACCAAACTGGACATAAGGTAAAAAATCTGAGCAAAGTTCCGGGTTGAATCTGGTAAAATGAAAATATTCAAATACATTTTTAGTTTAGCTTAACTGAGTTTCAGAATGCTGTGTAAAATCCAAAATTATAACTTTATAACCTAGAAAATTGTTACAGGAAACGCGGAATGTGTATCTCCTGCAATTGTGATCTAATTTATGGTAAATAAACTACTTCAGTGTCACTATATTCATCTTTAACATATCACAATGGTGCCAATGGATATAAGCATGTTTGCTTACATGCTTATATAGCCTACAACATCATGTTGCCTAGAGGAGAAAGCCACCCCTGATGTTTTTTGCTAAAAATCCCCAGAAAAAACGTAAATACTGAGCAATTCTGCAAAACCCACGAATACGCTCAGTGACTAAGGCTAGGGAAAGATTGGGGTTATTGCAAATAAACTATGGTTAAGGTACAGAAAGTGTTGGTGTGCAAATTATAAGGTGCAAAAGTGTCCAATAAGAATTTAATTCCTTGCATACTAGGCTGATATCGTCCCACAATCTCAAACTTTGGCTACAGTAAAACATGGTGCACAGGACTCAGGAAGCTGAGGGGGTTAGCAAAGCACCTCAGAAAACCCAGAGAATGAAACCACTTTTTAAAAAAGGGAACAGGGACTCGTGGCTTTTGGGAACTGACGGTATTTACATTAAGGCAACAAATTATTAAGAGCTGTCAGTCAGCTAGAATGCAAAGAAACAAAATCAAAGTGATGCCTTGACGTTTCTCTTTCAGTAAGACAATGGAAAGAAGACACAGGGTCCTGGTGGATTTCCGCTTTCCTGCATCCAGATATTTATGATGAATTCTTTATTATGCTGAAACATTTGCAGAAAGTACAACACATGACTTAGATCTAACATCCCCCTGAACACCTTGCTTGAGGTACAAGTTCCTTACATAAAGAATATCTATTTTCAAATCTTTGTTACCAACTCAAATACACTTAGATATGTCATTCTGCACGTAAAATTCTTGTGGGTATCACCTTGTATCTTTACTGCTATAACTAGAGCAGAATATAAGTTAGAGGAAAAAGAGATAAGAGAAGTCCTTGGTTATACCAAGCCATCAGAGTATTGAACAGAATCCACCATGAGCTGAATTCAATCCTAACACAGCTCTAACTGCTGCCGGTCTGACATCCCGCTCCAAAGGAGTGATTGAAAGCATTTTTGCCAAGGCAGTGATCACTCACCTGTGCTCACACCATACAAATCAGAGTACATGGAGCCACACACTGACCTACACTTGACAAGTAAATTGCTACCTAGATTGTGTTGGCAAAAGAAAATACGATGAGAAAGAAGATGGTAGCATGGACATGGTAAAAGGAAATGAATGAGAGGTGAAAGGCAACAGAAAGAAGCAAAGGAGCCAGAGTAATGGAAAGCAGCGAGTGTGAAAAGCTCCGCAAATCAGAACTGCATGGACCTGGGTCCAGTCTGATGAGAACTTGGTGGAAATCAACACGCTGTAACTGAGAAGACTGTCCAGTTTGGTGACAATAAAACCCTATAGGTGATTATCTCATCTCCCACTGGAAGACGTTACAAAACCATGACTCGGGCCTTCGATAAGAAACAAAGCTTCTTGAATTACATTTCTTCAAAGGTCTAACCAAGCCATGTAAAAACAAGCCTGTCTAATCAAGACAGACATGAGAGATATTTTAAGAAAAAGTACTTTTTTTTAACTGTCAGAGGTCAACTTTAAAAGTAGACACTTCCTGCCACACATGTCCATGTGATGACGGAAGACAAGGACATATTGCTCATCTGGTCCAATTAATATCTCCAAAATCAGGAAAACCAATTTCAATTTCATCAACACAAAAAGCACAACCATGCTATTATCATGGTGTAGTTACTATCATATCCGTAAAGTCACAACTGTTTTGTTTTGGCACCAATAAAAAAAGAAGAAAGAAATTAACATTATTAAAAAAAACAGACTATTAGTAGTCTTAATTGCAAAAGTTCAGTCAATAACTACTTTTTCTTTACCTCTAAGGTCTCCTGCACACTGCCTGCATGGCGTGTCCGTTTTCATTTCGGCTCCCATGGTAACAGAGCTTGTACACCACCTGACACGCACATCTCATGCGCGACTCGAGCTGAGCCGAAAAAACATGTGCATGCTAGAAATAGGACCGATGCCTATTTTTCACGCGCACAAATACATTTAATAAATGGCATGGTTGAAAGTCTCTAGGTTTTGATATGAATACACATATAAATGCACCTGTCAATACAGAAGAAAATATTCTGAAGAATATTTTGCCATCAATACTGCCGACGTTGTCTTTGCTGTAATCAAATCAGTATCTAATCAACACAACACGCTATTACTTCATTCTATCAATGGTAAATACATGTGTACAGACAAGGCTAGCAGCAGCAGTGCAGAGTCAGACACATTTCTGGTGTGCAAAGACATAGTACACGCAACGCAGCCGCAGGCAGTGTGCAGGAGGCCTAACTCTCAAACAAGGTTTGCTATTTCTCAACATGAAATGTTGGAAGATCGGAAATTCCGTGGTGACAAAGTGCTTCAATAATACAGCAGTGGCAGTTGGCAGACATTCTTTCAGAGGGGGCCAAAAAACAAGCAGACTTGATGCTGATACAAAAATATGACCTGTTCTAGTAAGAATAGTGAACAGAATAGTGTGTGAATATAATATAGACCAGAGATCTTCAACAGGGGGTCCGGGGCCCCTAGGGGGTCCTTAGAGTTAGTGCAGGGGGGCCACCAAATTACTTAAAAAATATATATGGGTTCCCATTTCAAAAATTTAAATAAGTCTGAAAACATACATTAATATGAATGCAACATTTTAATAGCAAAGATAAATTGGCCTATTTGGGGAAAAAATTTACAAATTGAAGATAATCTTACTATAGGCATGTTAGCCACTATGGTCGGCATACAGTTAAGTCAAGGAGTCACTGGGCGTTTCTCAATGCCAAGTAAGCAAAGAACGGACATGTGTTCTTGGGGAGACCGTTCTTGCTGGTTGTACCTGGAAGAATGAACTCGCAAGTTCAGAAGCACACAAAACGCTGTTGACAGTTTTTGAGACGAAGCGTTCTTTCTGTTATTGCCCAACAGCACAGAAAGCACTGGCCCAACAACCCCAGCACAGAGAGCGCTTGCCCTGGTTTCCTCAGTTGTACCCCAATAAAAACAATTACAACAATACACAGAACAAAACGCTGAATGTAATGAATGAAATACAGAATAACAGAGGTAAAAATTTTTAAATATCTTACAGTTGTGAACCTGGCTTATCTCTGCCATTGTCGCTGCTGCAGTGGTCTGTCTAAATGTGGGGCAAGAGGGGGCAAGAGGGGTTGTGAGCTGACTGACTGACCGGCTCGCGAGAGTCATTCCCGGCTGGCGAGCTTGCTACGCCCGCCGGGGATTGTGGAGCTTTCCAACTCCGAAGGCTTTTTTAATTCACCATCAATTTTCGTTAAACTGCCTATATTCAAAATCTACACAGTTGGTTTCTCACCTTAAAACGTCTTAAAAATGAAATTATTGATTTAATAATAGACGTAAATTGTGAAAAACTTTCCACTTCTGTTGTATCTGTGTACCGGAAACCATCCGCGCTTTACACCCGAATTGAATTCTGGGATACTGGCCCTGCCAAGTTTACACAAGTTACCATCCGATGTATCCTCGGTAAAATGGGCGTGTCGAGAACACATCCGGGAATTTTAACTGTTCTTGGCGAAATGCTAACTTGTGTATTGGGTCAGTACTTTGGCGACCGAACATGACGTTTCACAAGAACACAAGTCCATAGAAGAACACAGATTGAGAAACGCCCACTGTCCCTTCCAGATGTATGTGTAAAGGTCCCATGGCATGAATATTTCACTTTATGAGGTGTTTTAACATTAATATGAGTTCCCCAAGGGGACCACTAAGGTATATTTAAAAGCATCCCAAGAGCACCATGTCATGGGACCAAAACATGACGCATAAATAATATTTATTTCTTTTCATCTATTCTGCTCAGTTAAATATGCCCCTCAATTGTATACAATATATTTGTTAGGGAGTCCCTTCTCGGTCTCACTTTCAGCTTAGGGGCCCTTATACTAAAACAGGTTAAAGACCCCTGATTTAGACTCAATGCCACTGTGGAACCAGGCCCAAGACACTCCACAACCAGATACCATATCTATTCAAAGGTTAGGAAGCTGCCATCAAAGTCCGACGTCCGCAGCACTAGAAACACCCAGAGCATAACCACCATCAAGGATGAAGTTGTAGCAATATTCACAAGATAATTTGTTCATTTCTAATTAGGATCTTATCATTAAGTAGCAGAGTGGATGTTCACTTAGAGTTTAATGGTAGCACTTTCCTTCTCCTAAATCCGAATGATTTCTCTTCACATCTATGCTTCATGTCCACATTTATCAAGGAAAAGGGCTTAGGAGCGGAAGTCATTTTTAGGATATTTAGATTTTGCTACAAAGCTTTCTTATCTTCATAATCTTTCTGCACAGCGGGTGGCGCTTTCACTGTAACCCAGTCAAGAGCTTCTAAAGTTCTTAACTCCATGCATCAACTGTATTGACATGCACAGACGTTATGGCTGTGCATTTAGGCAACAGGAGACTTTTTTACAATCTGAAAGTACTCCATTCATTTTATTTTTTTATATCCTTATCAGAATATCATGGAGCCTAGGATACACACAGCGCATGCTGGGATAGGACAGGTATCTTCTAGCCAATCAGAAAGCAGAAAGCCGTTTCACTCACTGTACTACAGCTAGAGAAATGCTTACATGAATCCTAAAACAGGTAGGTTGTCCAGGAAAATCCTTTGTTAAATACGGTGAAAGACTAGATATAAACGCTGATGCGTGCTTAGATCAATGTTGCAATTCTGGTGCCAAATGACTGATGTAACTTCTCATACTATAGGGTTTACAGTTACATGGTGATAATAAATCATTAAAGCTAGGGCAAAGGTGTCAAGCGCATAATAGTCAGACAATGACACAAACTGACAGACACACTGACAAACCATGATGATGGAGCCAGACAATGAAGTCTTCGTCACTGATACAGACATGCCGGTGCAGAGAAATATAGTATGTCTTACCTGGGACTACAGGAACCTCTTGGCCCTGGGCCAGCCTGAGCAGAGCCATTATGAGGAGGGTCGACCACATGCCAAGCATTATGATGCTCACTGTCCTGGCATCGCTGACATCAATCTGGGGAAAGAGATAAACGTAAAGCAGTTAAAGACTGGTCTTGCTGCTAAGATATTTTGCTCTTCACTGAGTTGAAAAACAAAAAAATTATATTCAACTGCTTGTGCAAATTACAATAAAGGCCAATGTGCAGGAGGAAACAATTATTATTATTATTATAACAACATGACCACAATACGTAAAACAACCCATTTCTAATGCCATTTCCAAAGGATTAGTGAACACAAAGCAGCTATTCGTTGACAAACAAAACTCAATTGAGTTTCTTTACATAGTAATATTTTAGCAGTTGAATCCATAATTCATAAATCGACTTTCTTTGTTGCCAAACTCTTACTCTGTATCTCCTTTCGTACACACTCAACAAACGCCTCAAAGTGATTTCAGACAGGTGAGATAAAAGTGTCAGAGTTTAGTGGTGTGTGCAAGAGAATGCCGCTGTGCTGACATCACCTGCGCATAGTGACAGGGACCGTCTGTAGCACGGAAATAAATAGGAGGATTCTCCGGATCAGCCATCTGTGGAACAACCTGTTCACCCTTGTTTGATTACATCCAGCAGGCCGGGCAACCTCGGCTGCTCCGTCTCCAGGTCTTCCTCTCTATCTCTCCCTCTCTCTTTCACACTCCCCTCTCTGCACTGCTATGCTCTATGATTTTCTCTTTGCAGCCCTTTTTCCCAGGCACGATACAGTCGTTGAATTGGATATGCTCCGACTAAAATATGATGGACTTGCTTTATCAAAAATTCCAAGGCGCTACAGTGGTTACTCTTCAAGCCTTGCATCTTTTGAGATGACGAAGAGCATAAAACATCGCCTCTCCACAGTAAAAAAGTATGCGATAATGAAAAGAAAATGCTCACAAAGCAAACTACACCACATCTTTCCTACTAGTGTGCTATGTTCCCTTTCCAATCATGTGTTAAATGTCCCTTTAATTCTTCAAACTCCCATGTCTTTTTAATTCATGCCACACCAGATGTACTATTTACTACTTATTACAGGCAGCTCCTTCTTTTTATGCCCTCCTTTTCTTCCCATCTCACTCTCCTTCCCTCCTTTCTGTAATAGGTTTTGCAGGTGAAAGAAGGCACAAGCACACCAATTTGCTCTCACGGCAATGTTATCTCTGGGTACTCAGTGAACACTTTTGCACACCTTTATGCATTACCTGTTCACATAATTAAAAGAGCGTCTGAAAAGCCTGTCTATCAGATCTCAACCATGGGGAGCTCATTTTTGGAATGTGTGTTATTATCACTTCTCATTCCTCCAGTGTCACAGCAGAGCCAAGAATGAGGTGTTTTATTTGCACAATTGCTCCATTTGAATGTGATGATGACAAGCGTGTTCCTAGCTAAGTGTCCGATAAAGAAGTCCCTATGGTTAGACTGAAAGATTACAGCACTTCCACTCTGCCTGGCCACCTGAACCAGTAGCACGCCAGTATCCTGGAGGAGCGGTGGACTAGGTGCTCCCATTTTTCTTGATAATTGTGTCCGATAAACACTGCATCGTCTACTCGTGGGCAATCTGATAAATACCCAATTACCAGTCAGGAGATGGCTGTGACAAGTGGTTACATGGGGTCTTTGGTTCAAGAATGTGGGATGCACAGCACTGAGATCGCCACCTCAACCCAAAAGCAAGCAATGGGGAGCTGGACTCGTAATTCAACTCATCACCTTGTTTGATTTATTAATGAATGGACGGATTAGAGATAATAGAAGATTTATTTGAGCCCTCTTCTCTAGAAACCACAAACACTTATGTGAAGATGCATCACAGTCCAACCAATGCCTATTCCTCTGTCCTCTTTATAAAGCTTGCTTCCACCAAAGGAAATGAGCATGTCTTACAATACTTGTTTCAGTGGCTTCCACCGTGTTCACCATCAATTCAATTCGAGAGGAATGAAAGGCCCTCATTGTCTCTTTTCATCTGACTCAATGACTGCCGAACGGATTGAAGCCAATTAATCAGGCAGTGACAAGAAGCACTACTGCTGGCTCAGTGACCAACTCCCACAAAAGACACGAACCATCAGCAGAACACTCACTGCCCACAAATTGATTTCTTGAATGCCTACTAAACCAAGGCAATGTCATTCAAAACCTGCGGCTTCTCATTGTGACACACAAGACCCAAGCTCTAAAACTCAGAGATCAATTGTGCATAACATTATACAATCAAAGATGGCAAAAGTACTCACTTCCCGTACTCAAGTAGAAGTAAAGATACTTGTGTTAAAAAATACTCTGGTAAAAGTATACTGATTTAACTTCTTTAAAAGTAACAAAGTACAGGCTTGGAAATGTACTTAAAGTATAAAAGCAGCCTTTGCGAATTAAATCGAGCGCAAGCTGAGAAACCTCCGTGGACATGGAGAAAGGCTCTGTATATGCCATTGCCTAAACTTTCAATGGATGTCTGCCAATAGGCCAAAAACATCATATACATTATTATTGTGACAGAGACTGGGACTCCAGGTTAATAAGATTCTGACTGAGTAGCAAGATATGAATTCAGTTGTGATTCTGTGAGAATTCACAGATCCAGTTTCTCTTTTTTAATCTTCCCCTTAACATTTAATGGAATCGACACGTATGTGTGTGTGCACAAATATGGCTTCTGGAAAGAAAAGACAGGATAACATATGAATTACAAAACAGACATTAATTAAAAAGTTCCCCAGCACATTGGCCAGGAGTCATTCTTGATGCCTACTATCTCAAACATCTCTCTCAGATAGGGCCGAGGATGATTGGGAATGTCTGGCTGCTTGTCTGCCCAATCTCTGGGATCTCCATGTTCTTCATTTTCAATCATGTCGCCGTCCATTTACTAATGGTAAAATACTATTTACTAACAAGTGCAACGTATATTCCCATCCAATTAGATTAGATTTTGTATCAATGATGCAAAAAATAATAATGGTAACTATGGAAATTATTTGAAACTAAAGTAACGAGAATTTTTGTAAAATGTAAGGAGTAGAAAGTACTGATATCCGTATATAAGTAAAGTACAAATTCCAGAAAACTCTACTTGAGTACAGTACTGAAATATTTGTACTTCGTTACTTCACATCTCTGGTTACCATGTATGAACAAATTAATAACTAATAATAACTCATTCACAAATGACGGATGTTCTGCTGCACTATTGAGATGCAGTGCTCATGTGCAGTATCCTTGAACCCGGATGAGACGCAGGTGAAATGTTTAAAAGCAGCAGGTAAATTAGTGGGCAGCTATTTTTGGAGGCTGCTGAGAATGAGAATGAACTTCATATTACCTCTGACTGGGACCTCTTAATCTGCTTCTCTTTTATCTTCTGCTTTTGTGCTTCTGAGGCACTCTGCACATTCTTCCACGAACAAACCAGAGGTATGGAAGAGTAGGAAGCAAAAGTGGACAAGAAAACAAATACACAAAATAGTGTATTTATACCATGTAGCCACTTCTTTTAGGTACACATGCAGTCTAATGTAATCCGATACAACTGTTCTGCTGTTTCTAATATTCCTCTTGATGTAATGTATTCCACTAGTGTTTTCCCTACCATTATTTTGAAAATTAAATGATGATGATCATTCCGGGCCATTCTGTTTAGAGTTTGCATGTTCTCCCCGTGTTTGCGTGGAGGTGCTCCGGTTTCTTCCCACCATAAAGATATGCATGCTGGGTAACTAGGACTACAGTTGAAAATTAGCCGACTGGCTAACACCATGTTAATGTGCATTGTCCTAATAAAATAAATAAATCTACTAATTATGCTATATATATTTAAATATTTTTTTTTTAAATACTGATGCGAAAGATAAAGCGTTTTTTATACATACAGGCAATTCGCGTCTCATTCACCTTAAAACATCAATTCATTTTAACATGCACGCGTAATGTATGCGGAGCATAACGTTTCAAAGCTACGCTTCTACTATAATCCATGAAACTGGCGACACCGGGCACGAAAGCAGCACGTAGAGGTGTGTATGCTCCGGAGCGTAAGAATAGGACAGTCTTCTATTTATATTTTTTATGTGAGGTGTGTGCGGCCATTTTCCACAGAAATTGATCATAAAGTGTAATTATTTTTTAAATTAAACTACAGATACACAAATACACAGGAAATGACTTTATGACTGAATTGGCAATATTGGAAGTTTAATTTTGAGAGTTTGTGTTTTTATTGCTCGTTTCCCTCCCCTGCGTCCCTCTGGGAACAGCTGACAGTAGATTGATAATCCACAGCTCTGTGTTGACTCCAAAAAACTGAAGAAGCAACAACAATTCCAAAGCAAAAGCTCTCCATCTCGCTTGTGACTCACACACAATCATACATACCTGCTAGCGGTCCACATATGTTACGCGCCAAATGTAGCCAAAGTCGCACAACCTGCAAAGGTAGAATTTATGGCAAAGCCCTTGCAT
Source organism: Percina caprodes (assembly GCA_013375575.1). NCBI lineage: Eukaryota > Metazoa > Chordata > Actinopteri > Perciformes > Percidae > Percina > Percina caprodes. The sequence continues at coordinate 902,891 of JABXJD010000113.1, read as the reverse complement.
TCATTATGCGGTAGATTGTACAGGTGTAGCTAATAAAATGGCCACTGCATGATTCACTGCGACATGAATACATTTTTCCTTTTGCAATAATGACCATTTGTAGTGACCAAGTAAAAACCCTCTCCTGTAAAAATGTATTTGTGAAAACAGATCAATAGATGTTTTCATCCATCTAGTTTTGTTTTGTATTGACATTTTCTTTGAGATGTCAACATGTGGTGGAGGTAGATGGGTCTTATATGATACTTCAGCCGTGTGAGTTAATTATTTTTAGTATGACTTTCCTGTGTTTTGTCTGACAGTGTTTTCTTGCTTAGCCATGGTAGTCAAATGCAAGTTTGTTTTCAGGACACAGCACAACTACCAGGACAGATACCCATGTGATGTGGGTGACTCTGGCTGCTGAATATAAGCTTCACTGAAACACTTGGGAATGCATAGATATTATCCCTTATTTCTGATGCAGAAGTTATGTTAATGAGGAATTGCTTCATGGACGGTATGTTACATGATACAGTATGGTATAGTATTTAACCTTGGGAAAGGAGTTACAATAAGTGTCGAAAAACCCTCACTCAACATACATATTACAGTATGTGTGGTATGTGAGTATTTCAGATATGACAAACTTAAAATAATAAGCCAAACCTATCCTTTAATTGACATGTACTTATATATTAATTACTATTCTGCCTTTCTCCTCTGTCTGTATGACTATTATAAATTAGAGCTGGGCAATATATTGATTTTATATCAATATCGTGATATGAGACTAGATATTGTCTTAGGTCTTAAGTGTGAAAATATTTTGTCAAAGCATCAGTAGTCAACACTACAATATCACCACAATATCTATATATTTGGTCAAGAATATTGTGATATCTGATTTTCTCCATATTGCCCAGCCCTATTATTAATTGAGGATTTGTTCCTAGGTTGCACAAAGAGCTGTTTTTGTATTTTTGCAGGTTCTACGCCACCAATATACAATTTTTCATCACTGTTAGCACTCACCCACCCACAAGTGTCAAGAGTATTGTGCAATTCAAGTTCAGTATCGACATCAACTTCAGCATTCATATTTGCCACTACATATTTTGCTCAGTGTTGTAAAACACACGTAGAGCAGTGGAGGGATCAAAAGAAAAAAAGACAGGGCACAGGGACACACTATTTGATGAATCATTGGCTGTAGTTCACCAAGATAGCAAATTTGTTAATCTCCGAGTTCGAAGCTTGAAGCATAGACACACATGCAAATCTCTGTGTTTTGTGTTGTGCTATGTCAGCGTCATGTTTTGATGGATAGGTTCTGTGCCTCTCAAGCACTCTATTCTCTATATCACCGTGGCTACTCCTTCCTCATAAAAATGCCAACACTGGATTAAGCATCTCACATCCACAGTGCATTATGCCTCCTCACTTCATTTCAATAAAAGGATTAACCTGCCTCGGATCTGTAAAGTGATCGGTGGGGAGGATGGACGACATGTGGCTGAACTGTCCTTCCCCTTAGCGTAGATCACATCTCTTGTGCTCCTCCAAGTCATGCTACTAATCAACCATCCTGCGAGGGCCATGGTACACACTGTAGCAACACACCAGGACCAGAAACAAATCTGAAGCCATTAAGGTGCCCTGCAGTTTACTTACATAATAGCATATGCTTCATCCATTCCACAGGGGAAGACACTGTTTTACTGTCCCACGTTCTGTTCATTGCTCCAGTACATGTTTGTCACGTACAGTAGGCTACTCACAAGAAAGTTTTATAATGCTACATTATTTTCAGTTTGGGGATGCCTAGATGGAAGTTTTATATTCTGGGATAGGTGTTCAAATTGCTATAATTTAACAGGGGTTAAGGGTCTCTTCCTTCCAAACTGGCAAAATGATGGAGATATGAGGAAAAACCTAAATTAGAATAAATTAGAAGAGCCGAAAGCACTCCAGCGTAGCTGTGGAGATGGGCCTGGTCATACGTGGCCTCCCCACAGTGATCCATCCTCTCATGAATGTGATTTGAGATAAATTAAAAGCTGATTATTTCCTGGAGGGAGAAGCCAAGCGCTTGGCCCTCAGCCTTCTCACCGGCAGTGATGGATTAGTCTACAATCTGCACTATGGACCTGTCCACACTGACTGCACAGCCATGGACGCCACAGGCCTAAGTGCCTCCTATCAAGATGCCATCTCTGACAACTCTTAATTTATTTGAATAAATGCTCCGCCATCTCTTTAAAAGGACAATTGCATTTTTTTAACAAGACAGATGGATGGTTCTTTGATTTTTTTAGTAGGATTCAGGGATGTGGGGTTAAAAGGAGGGCATGGGTTGGCACCGACCCCCTGAAATATGACCCAATCCGTTGGGCTAGAGTTCTGTCAATCTGACAATTGGGATTTCCATTGGATCAGAGTACTGTCACTTGGCTGCCTTTTTGCCAATTTTCTCTGCCCTTGTCACATGACCAATTCATGTTTCCATGACAACTATCCAAAATTCTGATACCTTTTTTTTTTAAAGTGGCAGACTGAGCCTATAGAACATTTGTATTATATTTAGACATATAGTTTCTTTAAAAAGAAATCAATGGACTGTTCTTATATAGTGCTTTTCTAGTCTTAACAACTACTCAAAGCACTTTTTTTGATATTTTATATTGTTATATTTCTTATATTTTTGTGTCACTGTAAAGGGATTGCTCCAATTTCATTGCACAGGTACTGTGTACTTGATGACAATAAAGGCATTCTATTCTATTCTATAGTACAGGAACCATTCACACACATTCATATACTGTGGAAAAGGTGCCATTTGCTCATCAGATAAACACATTTACACTCCGATGGCGAAGCATTGGGGGCAACTCAGGGTTTGGTGTCTTGCCCAAGGACACTTTGACATGGGACTGCAGGGTCAGGGATTAAACCCCCAATCTTCCGATTGGCAGGTAAGTATAGTTTATGTGATGAGACAACAATGAGAAACAATCCTGGACCCTGGTAGTATTACCATTCAAACATCCAGCCCTATTTAGCATGGTTTCTCATGTTTTGCATCAGCTTTTGAGAGCAGAACAACTAATTTCCAGTAAGAAATGCCTCCCTATGAAACAGGATTATTTCAGTCAACGAGCACTAGGCAGCTGTAGGTTCTGTGGGCGAGCTCAGTTTCACAGTCCATGAGCTTCCACGTAATCGAGGTTTTTTACATTATAGTCCCATTCTCATCTGTCTGAACCATTTTCCCTGGGTCGGCATCATTTGGAAGGCCTACAGCACAATTTGTCTGCAGTCATTGGGTCTGCGTGAGTGGGAACAAAAGGTGGTCAGCCTGGCTATTGTGTCCTTTTGTGTCCCATATGTCAGAAGTCTGCTGCACAAACAATGCAGCAACTGCCAAGAGCACAACAGTCATTATCGGGTGTAGAATCACTGGCATTATCCTGCAGCAATCATAACTCTAATTACAAAAGTTGCTTTGTAAGCAGGTAGATTATGCAATGTTAATTACCTGTCCACAATGCAGCATGCACATGTTCAAATGCCACTCACTAGTGTAGCCTACACAAAAGCGGCACACATTTTACCCTGTACCATATGCAAAGCAACGCCAAGTCCCATGGCGGTTGGTTTAAAACCTCATGGTACAATCACAGACCTCTTGTCATTAATAATTTCTCATTAATAATAGTTGTAATGAATCACGCATAAGTAGATTATTTGACATGAACCAATATGTCTCTGTGCGCAGTTCTAATTGATGAACCTGATCCTATAACCTGGTCCATCTCATTACTCAATCCCACCTACACCATTAGAGAGTCTTTAATTTCACGGTTTGTACTTATTTTAATGTTTTATGATTTCCTTGGCTTTAGCGTTTATACTTTTTACATGCATCTATAGTCATAACAGTTTATTGTTTTATATATTTTAAAATGATTGACATGGTTTTAAACATGTTACTGTTTTTTTTATTTTTAACTACCCATATTTTATCAATTTTTTTTTGGTCTTAGTGTGAATTGGTCTCTTAAAGGAGAATTCTGGCCAATTTTTATATTAATCGTGATTGCTATAAATATGCAAGTACTTTAAATTGAAAAAAAAACGACTGAATCGGTGCAAGCAACACTGAGTAGCTGAAGATACGTGTACAAGCTCTACTGAGCTAAAAAAAACAGTAGTTAACGGGCACGTTTTAGAGCCTTTGTGTCTCTTAACAGAGACACAATGCAATTAATATGTCTGTACAACATGAACAGGGCCCTTATGTAACATGAAAATGCGTTTTCAAGTCAGACATTGTTTTAATTCACCTAATTCACCACCTTGTTCTTGCCGGTGGTTAGCTTGCTAGCCTGGTTAGCTGCTAGAGCTAGCTGTTAGCTGCTATTGATAAGTGTGTTCAGCCAGGCTTTTGTGAAAATCATAAAGCAACTGTAACTGGTTATGACCATATCAGCAACTATGTAACTACATGGCTAACAGGCTAAATATGCATGTGGCTTGCACAGCAGCTGCTTCATCTGCCTGTTGCACCTCTCTGTGTGGTTCTTTCCAAGTCTTGTGAGGCGAGTTCTTCCTCTGTATTCTCGGGTTTGAATAAATAAGGATGAAGATTACACTCAAAAGGCTCTTCCGTGTGTTGTATATCTTCTATATTCTCTTGGCTACGTTACTCCAAGCTTCTTCCCTTGTGAAGAACTCTGCTCTTCATTCTTCACACACACAATCTGCACACCACTGTTTATCTACCTTTTTACAACTGAATTCCCAGGACAGCATGAGGCAACAACTAGCCTTCCGTGACGTTATTAGCTGTTAGCTGTTAGTGTTAAGTATGTTTTGCCAGGCTTTTGAGAACATCATAACGCAGCAGTTCCGTTCGTATTTGTAGCTCATCCATTTTGTGTGTGATCGATCTGGTGTTGGTGAGTAGGAGGCTTGGCAGTGTCAATCTGTATGCTAGTTCCGTTTGCTGGGCAGGCAGCCTTCATCCCCGCCTTCCTCGCCTCCCGCAGCAGACAACAATCCCCCGAATGGGTGTAGTGGGTGCCCTCCATGCCTTCGCGGCAACAAATTGTAGTTTATTTCCTCCTCAAAAATAGGTAATTCCATGTAGTTACATAGTTACTGATATGGTCAAGTCAGTAACAATGCTCAATTACCTATTTTTGAGGACTCACCAACACCAGATCGATCATACACAAAATGGATGAGCTACAAATACACACGGAACTGCTGCTTTATGATTTTCATAAAAGCCTTGCTGAACACACTTATCAATAGCAGCTAACAGCTAGCTCTAGCAGCTAACCAGGCAAGAAAGCTACCCACCGGCAAGAACAAGACAGGGTAGGTGAATTAAAACAATGTCTGAGTTGAAAACGCATCTTGATGTTACATAAGGGCCCTGTTCATGTTGTACAGACATTATAATTGCATTGTGTGTCTGTTAAGAGGCACAAAGGCTCTAAACCTGCCCCGTTAGCTCAGTGGAAGCTTTTACACGTAGCTTCAGCTACTCAGTGTTGCCTGCAAAGTACTCACATAGCAATCAAGATTAACATAAAAATTGGCCAGAATTCTCTTTTACTACACTTCTGGATCCATTTTTTCTCTCCCTGTAAAATTGCATTTTGTTATGTTTTAAAGGTGCTATATGAATAAAGTTTGATTTATATAGATAGTCCCTTGACGTCTTTCCTATCTTATCAGGCTTCAAAATATGTTACGGCCACCAAATAACAAGCTCTAAAACGTACTGAGGGTATGTAATTGAAAATAGAGAAATTGATCAAAAGAAGATAGAGTATGTCCCACTCTCAATGCTAAATTCTGTAACATACAAATGCAGCTTTGGTGTGTAAATTTGTATTTTGTTGCAATGCACGGCAGCAAGATTTTCTAAACAGAAGCTAGACACAGGAAGATTACCCACAAGCACAGCAGCCTTTTTGCATCAATTGCCAAAAGGGTGCACTTTACCAACCCACTCTGGCAAATTAAATCCTCAGAATAATACCTTCATCATTGCTGTATTTCTGTGCTCTGACTCAAGCATCTATCTGGCTTTGGAAGGCAGTGCAGCAGAGCCTGCCAACTCGGAAAGACCTGAAACCAAGGGGCAATAAAAAGTGACATCAGCATTTGGAAAGTTAATAGTGTGTTTCAGATGCACTTTCTGGAGGACAGGAGTAGCAGAGGCTTCATTCACTATAAGCGACAGTGGCTGGCAATCTCCCTCTGCCTCCCATATGCCCTTATGAATTTTAACCTGCTCTCTTTAATAGGGCGGTTATGTGACAGACACCGTCTGGGCATTCCTCTGCATTTACAGTCTGTGTACAGATCATAGTAACAGCTTGTTTTGCTTATTTGTCTATTCAATGAGATGTCTGATTGCAGCTGGCAGTTCTCTATTGTTGTGTTTTGTAAGAACTGGTGGTTGCACAAGTCTGTTTTGACTTCATATGAGCCTATTTTCAACTGCGAGGAGCTCATTTCAGCACAGCTGTCAGAGAATGCCTCGAGCTGAAAAAACAGAATATAGAAACACGCAGACAGACTGAAGACAACATGACTGCAGGCCTCGGTTTAAAATTGGGCCACAAGCATATTTTTTCTCCTTAGGGTTATTCCACTGTATGTTCTCTCGTTAGTTCATAATCTGACATACTGTACCTCTTATTGCCTGTATGTAGTAACATATATGGTACCATTTATCTTTACAATTAAAGTGAACTTGGTTGTCATCAGAGCAGTGTGATGTATGACAGCTTCTTCTGCAAGAAGAGGTAGAATAAACGATTATATACTCAAGGTTCTACTATAACACTGCCACTGCCATAATACAACATTGCAAAGCTATTACTGCAATACAACTCTGGGTCTCTATTTATCAGACTTGCTCTACACAGCCAGCCTTGGAGCAAACATTTCCCTAAAAGTGAAGAACGAGACACATCTATCAAATGACGTACTCCCACTTACAGCAAAGTGTAGGAGAAGTAGTTCTCACTATATGTGATCACATGGTAAATCACATGCATGCTTAGAGCAGGGACAACCAATAAGAAACAAGGAAATTTGCGAGGGAAAAACTGGTCAGGAAATTTGACTAATATGTTGTTTTTTATAAACTTGCGAATAGGAGTAAAAGTGAAGGATTTTTTACTTTTATCTTTCACTTAGGTTTTAACTTTGAGCCAAAAACAGGCACAGGTCTAAAAATATCCTTCAAGTGATATTGTGTAGATCAGGAGATAGACTAGTTCAAATCAGAGCTAAAATGGTTCAGTTTTGGGTTGCACGGTATGAGGAAATGATGTAATTGCAATTATTTTGACTGATATTGCTACTACGATTTGATTCACGGTATTGGAGGGGATGATCATTTTTTTCAAAAAATTTAAATGATTTGTATGTAGTGTGGTTTTTGCGAAGATCTGTACTAAACAAAGATTTTGTCTTTAGTCTGTAGGATACAATTTGTAGGCCAGGACGTCTCTGCAGTACAATACTTCATTCCGAATGGTTTGACACATATTTGCGACATTGCCCCTTCCCCGGATATTGCAGTACTCCATATTGCAATTTCGATAAAATTTCGATTAACTGTGCAGCTCTGGTTCTGTTCTCCCTTTCCTTTGCAACATTCCCACCACTGGCCCGACAACTCATAGTGGTAGACTTTCATGCTCCAGCAAACAGCAGACAAGGATCAAATGTGTGATATGAGACATGAAAACTATACAGGGATAAACAGCTGCAGCTGCAAAGATCGCCAGCCAGTAGCAAAGAAAGAAAAAAACTCTGGTCGATAATGAGAACACAGTGGGTTTGTACCGTCGCTGCACTGACAGACAGGAGCACTGGTCCAGAACATGTCCGAGGTTCAACAAACATGGTGAGCCCTCCTCCTTGGGACTGTCAGCCTTCAGCAGAGCACATCATCTCTCCATGAGGATTTCATCACATTAGCCTAAGCCAGGCGCACAGATAGGAGCAGCAGCTATAGTGTATCCTCCACAGGCAGACGCACAATCACCAATTAGAGCTACCACACACACTGTAATTAGCAAGACTGACTGATTTGAGCTTGTGTAAAATGTATTCATACTATCCAGATTACAAATAAGCACAGTCATCTAATTAGCTCGCATCGCTCACAAGCTTAATTAAAGTTAATACATTATGATACCTCAAAATCCAGAAATTACAAGGCTCCAAGGTTGTAGTTAATTTGAGTATTCACACATTGACAGGCAGGGATCACTGCCTCCCTTTCCCCTTAGCCAATTAAAAGTGAGTGTCAAAGTGGGCAAAAACCTTGTCTGGTGTTTTTCTGAGAAAGTGCTCATGGTAACATTCTTTCTATAAAAAAAAGCCATTTTACAGATTCCTCGCTCTGTATTTATCCTGACTGTGGCAGGGAAACAGAGAGAATACAGAGCTGAATATTCATCGTATGGCAGAGGACTTTCACACTTTGTGGAATTAACTTTGCACTCACAGTCTCCACGAACCGGCGATAACAAAGTGGCTCATTACAGTATTGCATGGCTACAAGGCCAGTTTTGTGATTAATGCAAGGGGAAGGGCACCCACGTTAATTTGTTGTCAGGATCTGGGAATATATCAGAGAGAGCAAAATACAGTACAGTCTCCTGATGTTGTCCTTGTTTTCGCAAGTCTAGTACTCTACCGAGCAGGTAGCACCCACGCCGTACTGAATCACTGACACACATGCTGAATACACGCTGGAATCTTCTGTTTTATAATTTGAGAGCATATAAGGACAGAAGCGTCAAAAGAATTATACTGGTTTTACCCCTCCATTAATAAGAAATCAGGAGAGAGATATGGTGCAGACAAAACATGGGATTTCATTTTGTCTTTCACTTTGTACATCTCAAAGAATAGTTTGACATTTTGGAAAATATCCACATTCACTTTCTTGCCGAGAGTTAAGATGAGAAGATTGTTACCACTTTCATATCTGTATGAAAAACATGTTGCTGTAAAGTTTAGCATGGAAAGTTTAGCAGGAAAACTGGGAAGCGAGGAACAGCTACCCTGGTTCTGAATGTAACAAAGCCTACCAACCTCTAAAGCTCACTGATTCATTTATCAATTTATCTTTTTTATCCGACAGGAACAACGCACAATGACCAGCATTACTGCGGATGTGCCAGTGTTAGCAAAGTGGATCATTTTTAAATGTTGTTCCCTTGGCCAGATGTTAAAGGTCCCATGGCATGAAAATTTCACTTTGAGTTTTTTTTAACATTAATATGCATTCCCCCAGCCTGCCTATGGTCCCCAGTGGCTAGAAATGGTGATAGGTGTAAATCGAGCCCTGGGTATCCTGCTCTGCCTTTGAGAAAATGAAAGCTCAGATTGGCCGATCTGGAATCTTGCCCCTCCACCTTGCCCCCTTCTCTCCTCCTCAAAAGCTACAGACTCAGAAATGGCACATACTAAGGAAAGCTCATTGTGGGACTGGCTCTAGTGGCTGTATTTCTGCACCAAGGCAGAATTTTCGGGAAATAGACTTCAGATACAATATTAGGGGACCACTAAGGTCTGTATAAAAGAGACTTCAGATATGGTATTAGGGGACCACTAAGGTCTATATAAAAGCATCCAAAGAGCACCATGTCATGGGACCTTTAAATTATCCATTAAGATGGAAACAAAACAAATGTGTATAATCGTAACAGGCATTTATACTACTCAGAACATCAGGCAGGTTTGTCTTTTTAACACCATATTCTCATTTCCTAAGAGAAATTTTAAGAAACCTATTGGTAAAAAATGTACTGCCTACAGTATAACTGCTATTTATAGACATTTAAAACACTTAACAAGGCACCTGGTGTTTGAAGCCTGAAATATACGGTCACATCTGTCCTTAATTAAATTAATTGCTCATGATACCATGGAAATACTCGAGTTATAGATGCTATATCAAAGCTTTACTGAGTGCGCGTGAGTACTTAGAGGGTCATGAAAGGTAAAGGATTATCATCACTGAAGTTGGTGGAACAGAAAGTGATGAGAGAGAGCCATCCATGAGAAGGGCAGGTGTTACTATTCATAGAACGGTCATTAACGATCCAACACGTTGGATTTTGTCTGTCTCAAAGCATAAAATGCCTCTAACTATGGAGGTCTAGCATGATCCTACAGTAAGTAAAGTAAATAGGGGAGATTACTAAAAAAATAAATAAAAAGCATATGAGACAAAATAACATTACTCTAGGAATCAGATATTCAGAAATCCTCAACATACACAACTGTATGTACTGTCCTGTGGATGGAATGGTCAGAGAACCAAATGAATGCCCTCATATTACATGTAGGGCTTTACTAAAAGGTTAGGAGATCAGACTCTTTGAGTTAGGTGGGGCATTGTTTCATTTAGCATCAGCTGCCAGAAGTTAAGGAAGAAACCAGATGATGTGAGTAAGGAGGTAAAGATTTAAAGTGCCCATATTATGAAAAAGAGTTATCTAGCTGATGTGATCTTACCTAGCAACTGCACATGTGTGACTCCCAAAAAAGATAGTATAGAAGTGAGATGGCTCACTCTGTAGCTAAAACAAGTAAGATTTCTCACTCTGTAGCTAAAACAGAGACCTAAACACACAGGGTGACAACAGGATCTGAAAATCTATTGTTTTAATCAACACCTAAGCACCATCAATGTTTTTTTCTCTTTCTTTTTATTAAATTAGGATATTAAAAATGAATGGTTTGTTTATAAAGAAAACATCAACATAAGACTTTATGTCCAATAAAAGCACAAGGTACATATCTTCACATGCTCTGGGAGTGCTCTCCCGTTGGTCAGTTCTGGAACAATATTGCATCCAAAATTTCCGCCTTAATGTTATCGTGCCCATTACTGTCAATGTCTTAATGCTGAACGATCTGTCAGCCTTTCAGCTCTCTGGGACTCAGAAATGTGCTGTGTTTGCTGGACTTACAGCTGCAAAAAAATGTGTCTGTTTCTGCATGTGTTGTTTTGTCTCCCTCCCTCTCAGCTTTCCTCTGTGTTTTTTGGCTCTGGGACGTGTTCCATTGTCTCAGTGTATTGTTTGTAATTATTTGTTTGATTATATACAAAAAATCCTAAAGGAGCACATGTACACACAGACAAACACAGACACACAAACTAACGGACAGACTCGGAGGGTAGTCCTGTCTCCTGTACCCTGATGTAGATGGATGCCCCTGGCTGCTGATCCTGAATCTACGTTAGGTCATTTCAATAAGCAGCGTGGCCCAGCCATGCCCGCAAAGTGGAGGGAGCCTAGAAGCTTGGGAGGAGGACTACTTTCCCAGCCCTGTGGGGAAACAACCTTGACACAGTCATCTGTCTTAGTTACATAGGAGTTAGACCTACTGACACACACACACACACACACACACACACACACACACACACACACACAAGCCAGGCTAGCCCCTGCAATCTCTGCTATGTTGTTATGATACAGCATTAAAGGACCTAATAGAGTGCATCTAAAAAAATATTGAAAATATCACAGAGAGAAATGGGTTTGGCTGAATATAATGGAAGAAGAAAGTATTAGGGTGTTGGGGTGGTTTTTTTTGGTCAGCTGCTTGCAAGTGACCCCGCCAGGTAAAGGTAATGTTTGGAGGCTGAGGGTGGAGCAGGTCATGATGGAGAGACACAGATGAAAAGTCTAGGGAGGAGGGTAGGAGGGGGGAGAAAAAGGCGGGGCAAGGGCGTCACCGCGGTGATCTCCGACTCCGTCACCCCGGGGGCTGGCTGTGTTTACGGAGCTGTCAGTCACATGAGGAGGCCTCTCCCAGGGGACACGGGCCACCAGGGCGATGAGAAAATAATAGCTTCTTCTGTCAGAGCTTCGAGGGACAGGGGTCTGATGGACACCACTGGGAATTAGAGCCAGCCTCCGGGACACATGCCGTCCTACACTTAAACACTGGCAGGATAGACATGCACACGGGGCGAGGAGGAGGAAAAAGACACCAGTATCACCAATGATATCAATATCCATGCTAAGAACACACAACATTTGGGTTTGTCCTTGTGTGCCTTGGTGATATCATTGAGAGGTATGAGGTAAAAGAGAACATGTTTTAGGAAGTCTTTGCCCTTAGCAGTTTCCGCTATTTCTAGAAGGATTACCTTATTTTTGTCTGATAATGTAGCAGTGACAAAAGAACATTTTTGTAATGATAAATGACAAAATCCTCGATAACTGGATATTTGCTCATTGTTTCTCCTGGGTGTGAGTTTAGGACAACATAGCTCGTCAGCGCAATCTCAGCTAACTCCCAAAATCAGAATTGTCCCAGCATCGTTGAACGCAACAACAAAGAGACGTTTTCAAAGTGCTTGCAGTTTGACTTTACAATAAGGCCATATGGGCAAAAAAATGTGATTGATTATCTAACTCAGAAAAATCTCTGCAACTTAATTTTTAAATTGCAGTGAAATAAATGTTGAACAATGGCTGCCTGGCAGAAAGGAGACCAATCTAAAACAGTGTGCTATGTTTTGGAAGATAATCATATGTGAAGTATACACAATTGCAGTGAATAAGATGAAACAACTGGTTTGTTCCTAAAGCAAACAGTGCCAGCCCTGACGTGTGGCTGGGAGACAGGCTTGCCCTGAACTCCTCATAAGGACTAGGGGTGGGACTCACCAGATGCCTCTTGATGCCATATCATCATGATACTTCTGATACGATCTGATATTATTGCGATTTTAAACATATTGCAATATTCTGTGATATATTGCAATTTATAACCTTTTTTCCAACTTCTAATTTTTCCCAGTTTCTAATGATGTCCCCTAAAGAAAATTGTGTCAACATCTGATTTATCTAAAAAGATACATTTCACTGTTTGTTCATATCACTTCAAATTTATTGCTGCAAAATGGGATTGCCAAGCAGACAAACTGACCAACACATAATATATAAAAGAACGATACTTGGTGCATGTGTATTGATACAGTAGTAAAATATCGCGATACTATGCTGTATCATAGTATTTTCCCCCAGCCCTAATAAGGACTGCAGTGTGAAGAAATACAGTCCCTCTGTATAAAATAGCTTTAGTAAGGCCCTCAGTGATGAGCAGGATTGGAACCCACTGGTCCATCCATAAAATCATACTTTAAATCAGGCTGAACCACCATTAAAAGGGTTGAAAGATAGCTTAGTGGAACTCATCATTAGTACAAACACTCAGAAATCATGGGGTAGCATCTGTTTTCTGCACATCCTCCCACATCAATGCTAAGAGCAGTAAGCCTCAGGGAAGGGGGGGCAGCAGAGAGCTATTCCCCCGTCCCTTTCTATGAATAATAATCTCTACCTCCACGTAATCAAAGGGGACAGACAATGTCCACAGGGCCACGCCAGCCCATCATTAAACAGAGCAACTATTGCACAGTGTGTGTACGTACATGGGGAGAAATAGGCTCTTCACACACCAGCCCAAGAAACATAATGACCATTGATTTAGAGTGGACTAGGAGAGAGAACATTTCACTATATCTATTACACAGGTTAATACATGTATCTGTTTACCTGGCTAATGCTATGCTGCATATTTTAGGCTTTGTTTTCCGCGGCCTCAAAGGGGATATGTACTGCCGTTGCCTCCAGGGGTCTAGACAAGATGATGTGCTCCTTTACTGATGACCTGGCCTCTGTTGTGGGTTATACCACAGACCGCAAACACTTTAAAGGGCACACTACAAAGACTCGCCTAGGTACATAGACTGTATATACAGATGGACAACGTGTCTCTACTTCCTTCCACTGTACAAAAATATCCCCATACAGGCGCTGCCATCTTGTAATTTTGGAGCTAGAGTCTGCACAGCAGTGATTGGGAGGTGGAGTCGCAGTATCAAAGTCCAGCCAATACAGCTGTCAATAATGACTTTTTTTTTTAAGATTATTTTTTGGGGCATTTTAGGCCTTTAATGACAGGACAACTGAAGAAGTGAAAGAGGAGAGAGAGGGGAAATGACATGAAGCAAAAGGCCGCAGGTCAGAGTCCAACCCGGGCCTGCTGCTTCAAAGAGTAAACCTCTATATGGGCGGCCGCTCTACCAACTGAGCTAAACTGGCACAAATAATTAATAAAAACGTTACTTTTACAGTCTATGCATCAACCCATGCATAGGCACACATAACTAGATTAGAATAGACTGCTGCCTACGGTGGCCGTGAAGTTCAAAATGCTAAAGTTGTTAATTGTATTGTTGTATTCTGTTTTGCTGTTGTGTTTTGTGAATTGTGGTTAGGTTTTGAACTTCAGGACCACCGTTGATGACAGATTTGAGTATACTATAGGATTTTTCGAAACATCATACAAATTAATGCACACACATACACAGACAACATTTGGCTTTGTAAAGAAATTAGAGCAGCGCAGACATCTGAGACAGAGACAATACACACCAGCCAACTGTGTACTCTTCCTCATCCCATTTGGAATTGGGTATTGACATCAAACATTGACTGTCTGCTGAGCATGCACAACCTTTGTCACTATGTTGAAAGCTACTGCATGAGACAAACAATAGCATGCAAATAATAGCTGGCCTCCTGAATCCAAAGTCACATGCAGAAGTGACCTTGTCGTGTTTTTTTGTGTTCTAGAATGATTAGCTTACTTATCCAGTCTTGTCATTTTCTTGCACCATAAAAGGCACATCAGTCAGGATATTATGGATGTTACAAGTAACATGGAGCACATGTGAAGACTGGAGATTGAGGGACTCTCATCTCCAAGCAAAATAGCTAAGAGTAGTTAGAGAGGGATCAGTGATAACAGAAGAACTTGAAGGTGAGAAGGGAGAGTTGGAGTAGGAGAGGCACAGGGAGAAAAACGTGAAAGGCAATGCTTGGCTTAACAAATGGTAGTCAGTAGCCCTTTGCTACCACATTTGCACATTTCAAACTGCCTCCAAGTACAGGACAGTCCCAAAAGACACTTTAAAAACCTGGGGAATGAAAAGACCCCAGGTACAGCTCAGTGCCTCCCACTGGGATCCAAGCTGTTTTATGACTTTAAAACCTGTTAAATAATGCAGCACCCTACAGCAAGAAGAAACACAAAATAATAGACCATAGACATCCCACCAGGTAGTGGGGGTGCCTGCCTACTGATGAAGAGGATGCCCAGACTGTCATAGAATGACCATCACAACAAGCTGGGTTCAGAAAAAATGTATTCAAGATATAGCACAATTTATTGCGTGAAATGTAATCTTGATACTGCACATATTGTGATGTTTAGATCGAACATGTTAGGTGTGGATGTAACAATTATGCAACAAACACATTTAAACTTTTTTTGTTAAACTGAAATTTGAATTCTCCTCACTTTTTGTGTAAGAAAATCTAATTAATGATGAAACTGCAGTAGATTTTTCCAATGGTGCCAAAACCATCTAAGCTTCAGGCTTTTGGGTGGTGTTGACTGACATTTTTAAGCCTTAAACCGTTGCTAGGAGACGTCATAGACCTGTATAGTCCACAAACGGTGATCTAAGGTTGCGTTCTATTATCCTCAACAATTCGACGTGGACCTCGGATATCGGAATTCTTGCCCGGTGTCCATAAAGTTTATCCGAGTTCCGAGCTTTGAAATTTGAGGAATGGGTTGTGTTGGTGCGTGTTGCTAGTGTTTTCTAGTCAGAACTCTGACTCGGATAAATAGAACACAGCATAAGAAGTTTTTTACTTCCATTTTGTAGCAGCACATAGCTGGCAAGCTAAAAGCTAACTAGCTCTCCACTTGAAAAAAGAGAAATGAGTGAAAGCTATATTAGCTTTCTAACATTAGCATTGATTTCCACTTACATTTAATGTACAATATGAATAGACCTTCTGAATTGGCAGCTTCTGCACACCCACTGGCCCTCATTTATCAACCTAACGTAGAAACCAGCGCAGATATGAGTGCAGAAATCCTCTCACGATGGGCTTCGCGTGGGATTCATGAAACTTTCGTATCACACCAATCAGAGCGTAAGAATGATCGTACATTGATAAATGCTGCAGCTGGAAACGATCGTAATTTAAATATCAGGCAATATGTTCCCGGTATTGAGGCCTCGCCCCTACTATTTCCAACATGGCCAGACGTAATTTGGCTAAAAAGCGGCACTTTTCAGAGGTGGAGATTAAAATCTCAAATTAATTTGCAGTAACGTGTGTCCTATTTGGCAGCCTATAGAATGGAAAGAGATCACTGATGCAGTCAACAGTGTTGCCGTAGTAAATCAGACTCCATCTGAAGATTATTTAATTTATAGATCCTTATGTGTGCTACTTCTAATAGTAATATACAGGCTTATATTGCAATCTGTTAGGCCTATATGTAGGTGTACCTATATTTAAATAAACACACAGTAGCATAGATTATATATAGCAGAAAGAGCGTGTCCTCTGCCCCCCGCGTGCTGGACCCCCAACCCCAACCCTGTCAAGCTGACGTCGGTCAACGGCAGAAAGAAATCGTTCACTTCTAACCATTAACGACACTTAAAACCTGAAGAATAAATAAAAAGGTTGTGCATCGTCATGTTTCCCATATTGAATATCATTGCTAAACATATCACTATACCTTTTAAAAACAAGGAATAATATCGTGTCTCCTTGGGTATATATATATATATATATATATATATATATATATATACTACATACCAAGGCCACCATGGCCCGATGTGTAGACTACGTGTGTTGTTGCTCGGCACATAGGTCTTCTAAAAGAGCCAGCTCTCCCATTGTCAATAAGTGATCAACTGATCAACTGAAGACTTCTCCTTCTCCTGTTACATGCTGCACTGCTCCACACTGACACAAAAACCTGCGTACTCCAGTTCAGACCTGACGTGAGATTTGTTTGCAGCCTACGCTACGTTCTAACTGCTAAATGCCTTGCTTTGTGTAGGAATCGGCGTACGCCCGTCCTACACCCGTTTTAGGTTGTATGCACGTTTCATGAATGAGGGCCAGTGTGATGCCGTTCCCACACTATAGAAAGGAGGGGTTGTCTGGCTAGCATTAGCCATTTCTTTTTCATGGATCCAGTGATGGCAAATGACCAGACTGTAATAAACTCACTGCAAGCAGTGGTCCTTTGAACTGAGCACCAGGAATGCTGCTCTGATTTGAATCAGGACACAGGACAACCATTCATCATCAATTAAATTATGGATATCAACAGTTGTCATCCATAATTTGATTATCCATAAATATAGATGCCAAAATAGGGGGCCACATCATAGCAGAACATTAATTTAATATTTTTGGTGATTACATTGTTTTCTCTTTTAGAATAAATGATTTTTTAACTTCAGTTGGATTTTAACCTAATCAAAAATTAAATATCTCTTATGCATCTTGAGGTTGACAGTGAACATCGAAAGGCTTTTTGCATCAGCAGAACGTTTTTTTGAGCATTTACATTTGCCTGTAAGATTTTCAGCGTAAGTAAGCCTCATTCATGCTGAGGTGGCTCACAGGCCAGGAGCTTATCGCCTGATGCCGGGGCATGAAGCAGCTTACAGCAGGTGTACAACACAAGCACCTGGATAGGACAGCAGTCCATCACAAAGGCTTACTCCCATTACATATCCTTTAATGATAAGAGGCAAGTAGCTAAGAATTGGCTCACATATTTTATATATTTGTTACACAAGAGTCTTAGTGCCGACTGCTACTGATCGAGATCATACTTTAAATGGGTTGTGTTACCGTGAGTTGTGGAGCAGTAAATGCACAGTTTTCCTGAGACAAAGCATAGAGTTCGCTCTTAGCCCCATTTTATATTGCTTCCATTTCACACTCTATGGAGCTGTAAGTATGGGCATAACATTACAGATTTCTTCTTCCTTGACAGTGTGTCGATACAGTAAATACAAACCAAACTGGCCAGCAAACAGGAAAATGTGACAGTTGGAAATCTGTGATAGCCCTCATTAATAAAACAGCTGTATCAGTATCCCGTTTGAGATCTATTTCTGCCATGATTAGAACTGGCAAGTTTGAATATGTGCTTAAAAATGAGTGATAGCCTACATTTGTAAGCTATATGTGCCTGGTATACAGTATTATGACGATTTTTGGAGAGCAATCTTCCAGGTACTTAACAGCATTAATCTCCATGTGGTGCTGCAGACTGTCTGATTTACACAACACTGAATCTAATGAGAGGCAACCGGAGATATCTTAATCCACGCCTTTGATCAGCATCTCCTCTATTCCCTTTCCCACCCTCCTCTACTCCACCGATTCACCCTCTTCTCCTTGCCATGTTCATGTTGTTGAAGTCGGGTTGACAGCACATTATTCTCCTGAAGTCCTCAGTGCATTCGAGTCTTCGAATCAGTGAGTTCCATTTGCCATTAGGCAAAATGGAAACAATGTAAAATTAAGAATTTAAATTATTTGCATGAGGAGTAATTGTTAAAAAAATAAAAAAGTAGTTATACTTGGGCTGTTCATTGCCTCATGGCATACAGTGTATATAAAATGTAATCTGTCAGCACCTGCAGATGAAGGACAAAGTCCTACCAGCAAACATACCCTACCTCCCTCCAGACATGACTAATTGACTTGCCACCATGGGTGACTGACATGCCATCCACAGGGCACCATAATGGCCGTGTCATGAAGGGAATGATGAGACCTGCCGACAGCTAGCAGCGCTCGACCTTTAGCATGTGAGGTCGGGTGTCAGAGGGAACAGGATCTCCTTGTTGTTGGACCCGCAGCCTCAGGGCTCTGTGGGGACGTGCCACAGATGACGGGGAACAGGAGCTTTTCAATCACCCAACCTTGCAGGACAGTGATTTCATTGGGAATAGCGTTGGAATGAAAAATAAAAACAATAAAACAGAAATCAATCGTCAGGGGCCTCAGGGCATCTGCACATCTTTAGGGTGGAAGGAAGATGAACGAGAGTGATGGGAACTTCCTCTATCATTTTCAACTGACAAAGGGTTATTACTGTGTTTTGTTCTGTTTCTACGACAGCAATGTTTTCTGTGTGAGGAATAGCATGCAGGGTCTTAAACAAGTGAGAATGAGTCTTTTCACAAACACAATTGTAATTCTGCAGTGCAGTTCTGGGGGATTTATGAAAATGACAGTCTGTGTGCCTTTCAAAGAATCTTTATTCACACATTTGTTAGTGTTGTTAGTTTTGCTCACTGGGTATTCATGTCTTATTCATTTTCTGCCTCATGTCTTATTTCCAAATATCGCTAATCCTGTTAGATGAAATCTATTAATGTTCTGCTTTGGCTGCCACACACAAAAATTCCAAGTCTGCCTATAAGCCCCAAATTTGCCATGAAGGCATATCTGGTCCGCCTCTCTGGATTAGAGAGATTTGTCCAGGCAACCAGAGACGTGTGACCAGCAGTTCACAGTGGGTAAAGTCACCCATTCCACAAACCAACGCAAGAATAAGCTGCAAATAAAGTGATTATCATTTCTCTATGAATATGTCCCTAATTTCTTATTCATTTCTGTGTTGTATCTGATCGCAGTTTTTAGACTTAATTAGTGCCATTTTGATTCAGTGTGATGGGTCACATTCAGGATGTGGTCGTAACAAAGAAAATGATAACATGACAACTGGCACAAAGGCCAGATGTGCAGTGAAAAGAAAAAGATAAGACTGCACCACAGAAGCAAAACGTAATTCTTCAAAAGCAATTTTTTTCTTTGTAATGTAACAAATGAAAAAGAAACAAAAGATTAACTTATAACGTAATGAAATTATAGTAAGACAGCAGGAAGAGAGTTTTAGAACAAGCAGGCCTTGCATTAGAAAGATCTAATTGTATTATTGTAAATAATAATGATTTACGCTTCAAAATAAGTGATTTAAAGCTCTAAAAATACAACACAAAGCAATGTTTCCCCTGTAAAATCAAGAGAAACAGGGGTTCTGATATAAAATGAAAGCAAAGCATTGATTGGAAAATCTACCCCCACCATGTCTTCCATCCCTACAATTAAAAGGTTCAAAACGGTACAGAAAAAGAAAGAAAAGGTTCTTTAGTTCTCTGGGAAAGGGAATCAATCTGGAAGGTACAACAGTGGCGAACTCAAGCCGAGACAGGTACGATAGGTACAATATCACACAGGGCTGACTACATCACAGTCAGATTCATGAGCAAGAAGAGAAAATATGAAGCAATGCCACAGCAGCAGTAACATGTCCACAGAAATCCTCACAGCCATGTTGTAAATCTCAGAGAGAGTTGGATTATTGATATTAGCAATCACAGTGAGGAGGCTCCTCACAGTTGGTGACAGCGCCCTTCACACCTGTGTCTTTGACAACACAAGTCTTTGGTTGGCAAAGAGGAAAGCTATAGAAAATATAATATACATATATGTAGAATGTTTCACTATTGTGTGCAAAGTTAATAACCAGCAGTCCCTTACAAGAATGGGATGCTGTTTCCAATATCACACTGCTACCTAAACTTGAATATAATTCATAGTCCCATAATAACCACTAATGTCTACAGTGTTACCGTGTTGATGGTAAATTAAAAAATAGACAGCCTCTTGCTGGCTTTTCACCGAAGAAAACCTCATTCAAACTGTATTGATTCATCGTCTTAGCTGACACCCTGTATCTAGTGTTGCACGACAGTGTTGGCTGAGTTACATGTACCTGCATCCTCCCCGCAAACACCGTTCATCAGCAGCAGGATGATCGATGGCAGATACACCACCAGGTAGCGTTTAAGCCTTTGAGTCATACTTGTCTTTGGTAACTATGAAACATATGTTGCATGCGCCTGCTTCTTGTCGTTCCTTTTGTGATGCGACAAGCCATGTGGCCTGTTAGGAAACTTTCAGCACCACAGAAAGGAGGACAGCTCCGAGCTGCGCGAGCGTCCTGTCTGTCATCAACAGGCTGCTTTGACAGGCAACAACACACCTGTCACACACGACACTAGCCGTGGAAGACTGTTTTTACGGCACCATGATATAAAATGTACTCAAACAGATATCAGATGTTTTGTATCTGATACAGAAAATATAAGGAGAGAAGTCTGTCCACTCCGGATTTGCGTAAAGGCGCCATGCTTTACGCACAGGCCAATATGTTTCTAACTATATAAATACAGCTTAGAGTCGCCAGATCGCGTGTATAAGCTGTATCTATAGTCAGAAACAAATGCAGCCGTTAAGAATAATACGGACAACACTGCACAGCGAGCCTGCCTACCTGCACCACTCACAGCATTCATTAGAGAATGTCAAATCCAACTTACCCTCTCCAAAATTATGCGAAGGCAGCTGCACGTGTTTGTCCCTTAAAAGCACAAGTGATCCATACCGATGAGACCGTAAAACTTTTATTCGCAGCGCACTTCGGAGAAAACAAAAACCGTGGAAATGTACAGCCTACAACTAGTGATCGAGCGACTTGAGAGGACGTTGATTATCCTTCTTTCTAGAAACAAAGCGCTGGAAATTAAAACCAAAGCAGTGTCTGTTGATAAAGCTTATCCTTCAGGGGAAAAAAGAGTATCCTGTGCCGTTATGTATACAAGTAGTGCAGCTCGTGCAGCGGTGGAGAGCCAGCGCATACAAATGTGTCCATGGTTCTCCTGCAGGGAGCAGCCGCGTCAGCCTCTCTGGGTCCTAAAGCTGCGCTAATGGCACCGGCATCACCCTCTGTGCCTGTCAGACTGAAGCCACGCAGCCTCCTACAATTACTGCTTTTCAAATGGCAACACAATTCTCTAATGTATGTATCCCAAACACTAACGGAAATCACATTACTTCAAGACATTTTTGAGCAATGTGTTTCCTTACAGAATGATATATATATATATATATATATATATATATATATATATATATATATATATATATATATATATATATATATATATATATATATATATATATATATATATATATTAGACCCTGTATGTCCATAAGTCTGTCATTTCTTTGTAATAGCCTTAAAATCAAATGACAGCATGACTGGAAGCCTGTTCATATTCTGCGTGAAAACAGTTAAGGCCATAAGCTAAGCTATATGAATAGATAAATATAAATTGGCTTATTGGTGCATTTAAAACAACTGGACTTGCACACAGGAAGGTAAGATGTTTTGGGCGGCTGTGGCTCAGTGGTAGGTTGGTCGCCTGCCAATCGGAAGGTTGCAGGTTCGATCCCTGACTCTGCAGTCCCATGTTGAAGTGTCCTTGGGCAAGACACTGAACACTAAGTTGCCCCCAATGCTGTGCCATTGGAGTGTAGAAACTCGGAGTGTGAGTCTTTATCTGATGGCTTGTATGGCAGCCTCAGCCACAGTGTGTGAATAGTTCCTGTACTAAGTGCTTAAAAGTGACCAGAAAATATTGGACTGTTTTATATAAGAACATCCATTTACAATTAAGAAAATTTAAGCTCTACCTCAATGATGCGGTCTCTGGCTGACTGTAGCCTACACCTAGCAAGATTGGCTGGGATGCGGTCGCATGAGGACATAGGATCTTTATTTTGCTATCCTGATAAAAGATGGACCAATACAATTTTTGCTTCCCGATACTGATTCTGATACCTGAACTTGCATATCAGCCCATACCGACTACTGATCCGATACCAGTGTGTTATGTTTTAACATCTGTATACTACTATCCCTGTATGGATGTGATATGATGTGATTTGTTGTAGGTCTGGCTCAGGTTCAACTCTTTGTGAAACATGAACAAAAAATAATGAACACCACAGAACTTTCTTTTATTATCCAGTTTGACAGTCAGTTATAACAGAAAAAGAACATAAACTACTTTAACGTAGATTTTCTTTAGGACTTTATAACATGGGATCCGATCGGTGCATGAACTCCAGTACTTCCTGATACCGATACCAGCGTTTATTTTATTTTATTTTATTATGTGTCATATCGGAACATCTCTAACCAAGAATTTATTATGTTGGTTGTAATGGTCGTAGTTTGTTTGGGTTAAATCAGACAATACAGTGAGGCTCAAAAGGTTGGGCACCCCAACTAAAAATGTGTATTAATATGCATCAAGAAGCCAAGAAAAGATGGAAAAATCTCCAAAAGGCATCAAATGACAGATCAAGCATTCGTTTAATATGTCACAAAAAGTTAGAGTTTATTTCCATCATTTACACTTTCAAAATAACAGAAAACTAAAAAAATGGCATCTGCAAAAGTTTGGGGACCCTACAGTGTTTTAGCATGCACCGCCCCCTTTGGAAAGCTGAGACCTGACAGGGTCATGGATTGTTCTCAATCATCGTCTGGAAAGACCAGATGATGTCAATCTCAAGGTTTTAAATGCCCAGACTCATCTGACCTCGCCCCAACAATCAGCACCATGGCTTCTTCTAAGCAGTTGTCTAGAAAACTGAAACTGAAAATAGTTAGACACTCACAAAGCAGGAGAAGGCTATAAGAAGAAAGCAAAGCGTTTTCAGATGCCAGTATCCACTGTTCGTAATGTAATTAAGAAATGGCCGTCCTCAGGAACAGTGGAAGTTAAAGCAGATCTGGAAGACCAAGAAAAATATCAGATAGAACAGCTCACAGGGGTGTGAGAAAAGCAAGTCCAAACCCACGTAAGACTGCCCGATCCATCCAGAAAGACCTGCAGACACTGGAGGTGTACTACACCATTGCACTATAAAGAGATACTCGTACAAATGTGGTCTTCATGGAAGAGTCATCAGAAGAAAACCTCTTCTACGTCCTCACCACAGAAATCAGAGTTTGAACATATAGACAAGCCTGATGCATTGTGGGAACAAGTTCTGTGGACCAATGAGGTTAAAATCAAACTTTTTGGTCCAAATGAACAAAGGTACATTTGGAGAAGAAAGGGCACAGAATTTAATGATAAGAACCTCTACCCAATTGTTAAGTATGTGGGGGATCAATCATGCGTTGTATTGCAGCCAATGGCACAGGATAGAAGAAAGTAGAAGGAAAAATGGATTCAATAAAATGTCAGCAAATTTTGGACGCTAACTTGATGCCATATGTGAAAAAGCTGAAGTTAAAGAGAGGATTGCTTCTACATATGGATAACGATCCTAAACACACCTCAAAATCCACAGTGGGTTACATCAAGAGTCTTAAACTGAAGGTTTTGCCATGGCCTTCACAATCTCCTGACCTCAACATAATTCAAAATCTATGGATAGACCTTAAGAGAGCAGTATGTGACAGACAGCCCAGAAATCTCAAAGAAGTGGAAGACTTTTTTAAGGAAGAATGGGCGAAGATACAAGAACAAGAATTGAAAGACTCTTGGCTGGCTACAAGAAGTGTTTCCAAGCTGTGATACTTGCCAAAGGGGGCAGTACAAGGTATAAACTCTGCAGGGTGCCCAAACTTTTGCAGATGCCATTTTTTTGTTTTCTGTTATTTTCAAAGTTTAAATGATGGAAATAAAATCTAACTTTTTGTGACATATTATACGAATGTCTAATCTGTCATTTGATGCCTTTTGGAGATTTTTCCATCTTTCCTTGGCTTCTTTATGCACATTAATAAAAATTTTCACCTGGGGTGCCCAAACTTTCGAGCTCCACTGTACTTCCCTTCCGGTTACGCACACTGAACAAGACCTAGCTCTGTTTATTTTGAAAAGTTATAACAAACTCTTATTTGATTTTCAAACAGGCCTTGAACCACCTGGTCTACTGGGTCCTGTGTTATCTAACCCATCCCTACCTCCTTAAGCGGAACTTGGAGCTCTTAAAAGGTCCAATGCGCATTGTGGGACTGGCTCTAGTAGCTGGAATTCTGCATCATGGCTGAATTTTGAAAAAGAGACTTCATATATGGTATTAGGGGACCACTAAGGTCTATATTAAAGCATCCAAAGAGCACCATGTCATGGGACCTTTAAACTTTGTCACATTACTTTCTACACTGCTTCCAACATAATTACTATGGCCACTAGAGGGCACCGCCACAATAAGCATGAATATGAGTTGTAATTGGTGATTCAACAAACAACCTATGGGATCATTTTTCGGGGAGGACAGTCTCAAATATAAATAGGGTGAGTGCCGATTAATTACTGTCTCAGTTGCATTACTCATCTCATACATTTTAAATGGTTGTGAAAAGCACATCGGCGCTTAGCGAAAATTGCTTACCAAATTTAAAGCTGAGTTCAGACTGGATTCTTCATGATTGCTGTATCAAAGTGGCATATTCATAAATGTTGATTAGATATATCATACATTGTTATGTAGATGTAGATGCAGTAACCCACAAGTCGTCAAGGTCCCATTTGGAAATCAGCTGTGTAGGTGATGTTTTTAGGGTGTTTTGATCATTTAGAAAATGTATCCACTATGGAAGTACAGTATAACAACACATTAATGCTATTTTTTAAGTCTTATGATTTAAGAGGAACTGTGAAATTTCTCCTATCAAAGGATAATCTTGCAAGGACAAAGGTTTTTATTTGGCTTCAAAATTGAATTTCTACATTGATGCATTTATTTATTCCATCTTCCTTAAATCAGTCCATCAATTCAATCATTATGCCTCCCATTTCTTTATCTTTATTATTTCCTCACAATCTCATGTTTTTCTATAAGTGTAAATACAGACGCAACCTCTGCCCCTGTCAATCATTGCTAAGATTGCCTTTTTGAAATGGATTGAGCAGACATTCCCGCTGCTCCCCTTCGCTCCCATCCTAACAGGCTTGTCTGGTGTGGCCGGAGTGGGAGAAGGGTAGTGTCCAGAGGGAGCGCCGATCGCTCCTAATTCTACCCACAAACTCATAATCCCACACACATGGACCTTTAGAGTGCCCCATCATCTGCTTGTTGCATATGGTGTCTGTAAGGCAGGAGTGCCAACTGGGTTTGTGTTTCCTGTCTAAATTAATTGAAATGCATTGAAGAGATAAGAAGTGCTGTCTGTTCAGTTGTTTAATAACAATTACGCTTAATTATATTTTAGGGTAATTAGTTTCAAAGTCCTTGAATAGAGGTTAACATGACAAATGACTGTTAATATTGAATTGGACAACTGCATACTGCTGAAGTATGAAAGTGGTTTACAACATGTCACTAATGAGAAACACAGGTGGAAACAGTGCCGTCAGGAACACTGCTGTCTGCCGACTGAATCAAAATCCACTATTTATAATAAAACACAATAATGTTTTTTTAAAAAGAGTTGTTTTGCTAAGTCATTTGGGGCCCTATCTTGCACCCGGCACAGCGCAAAGGCCAACGCAAGTGTCTTTGCTAGTTTAAGAACGACGCAGTTGTCATTTCCCGTCCCCCATGGTCTTAGAGGCAGGTGTGCTCAGGTGCATTCTGGGCGTATCTTGAGGAAGCCGGAAAGGATCGTGCCATAGACCAAAAAAACCTTTTCTAAAGTCAATAGCGCAGAATTTCATTGTTATTTTAACAGCAAATTAGTAAAATGCTCCTATGCATCTTATCGTATGCATTTTATCTCCATCTTACTGTTTCTTTGTTTCTGGTCCCGTCCCGTCCCCCACCCCATCTAAAAAAACACACACACACGATTAAAAATAAAAATATTACGGTGCAAATCCCCCATCATAATAGCAATGCACCTAGGTCCAAACGCACCTGGCTTTTAAAGGGAATGAGAGATGACACTGATTGGTTGATTGCATGAACACTCAGAACACCCCTATGATTAATGAAGATACTAAGTACAACCTCTTTGAACCATGCACCCGGTGCACGGACCCTTTTTTCCGTCGTCAAACTAGTGACAGTGGATTCGGACACGCCCTAAACGCACCCGTGCCATGCGCTTCACGCCATGCTCTTAGATCGTGATCATAGGGCCCTTAGTGTTTTTATTACTTTTATTACTTTGTGAATGGCTGAGCTGAAGGTTCTGCGAATACTGGATGGATTGTTTTTCATTTTTGTGTCAAATGCGTCATGTCATTTTTGCGAAAAATACCATGATCAAGATCTTAAAAGAAAGACAGAAAGAAAGAAAGAAAGAAAGAAAGAAAGAAAGAAAGAAAGAAAGAAAGAAAGAAAGAAAGAAAGAAAGAAAGAAAGAAAGAAACTTTGACTTTCAAACTCGAGATCTCGAGTTTAGTGTCCCCAGTAGGCTACATTTTCTTTTTGGTTCTTTTTTTCCCCTCCTCCATGAAAGTCGAGATCTTGAGTTTAGTGTTTGTCCCCAGTACTTTTTTTTTTCTCCATGTCACCTTCAGGGCTCCGTAAGAAATAATGATTAATGCAGCTTTAACAATGTATTTCAATAATAGTGAAACATCATACCCATTATAGGTTATAATCATATCACTTGACATAATTATCATTACATCAACATTACCACTTCTCTTGTCAGTGACATGCCATCACAGATCCTGCAATGTCAAAATGTGATGTTGAGAGGCAGCAAAACAATTTCATTCACATTCACTCTGTGTGCCTGGATGGAGGGGAAAACTGAAGAGTCAGCTACTGAAACCACGCTTGGTATGCAGGAGAAGCGCCTACATCTGCAACTTGTTAATCATATAAAACCAAGAAAGCAGTGACACACAATGAGGTCAAGCATCAATCTTGAATAACAGATGAGAATCATATGCAAAGCACACAGGTGGTGCTGCAGAGGAAAGCCAGATTGAAGAAAGTTGGTGTGAAAACTCATGCCACTCAAACCACTGTCTCTCAAACTGTGTTGAGCTGCTGGTGGGGCAGCTGGAAGGTGGGAGAGTTTGAGATTAAACTTTCCACTGATCCTAACAGGACTCTTAGCAGAGATCTGATCATGGCTTCTCTTCTTTTATGTTCTTTGAAGATGATGCACCATCAAGCATAACTGCTATCAGCATACTAAGGTCGAAATTTCACAGTTAATTGCTGAAATGATGAATGAAGAATTTTATGCTTTTCAGTTCAGCTACCTTGCAGCAGTCCTCCTGATGAGGTGAGTGTGAACGTGTGTGTGTGTGTGTGTGTGTGTGTGTGTGTGTGTGTGTGTATGTGTAAGGAGAACAGATGGAGAGAAAACAGAAGCAGTTGCAGATGGGTATAGGTTGACTTGAACATTAATTTGCAGACAGATCAACACAGGTTAGCTTTCCATGAGGACTGCCACATGTTTAGCTAAACCAGCCAGATCATGCTGCTATTCCAATAAAAACACACACACACACACACACACACACAAACATTTCACAGATATAGCCTACCCAAATGTACTGTGCAAAAGTCTGAATTGCAGCACTTTGATACAGTATATTTTATAACATGCGTAAGGCAGGTCTTGTACAAAAAGCCTATTATTCAAGTTCAGTTGCAAGAGTAAAAGAGAGATACTTGCTTGGCAAAGGACGGTGAGACGGAAGGTAGAGTTTGGAAAAACGGGCTCTAAATACATGAAATGTAACCGCACTGAGGAGGAAGGATCCTAAGCTTGTGCAGTCAGTTGAAAGTACCAATTACTTTTGTTCACAGCCTCAGCTCACAACAATTGGTGGTCTCTTCCTTGTTAGGACATGTCAAAAGTGTGATGTCTGGGGGACTAATACTCAAAGTTGCTTCTAGTTGTGAAAACTGTTGTATGTGCACATCAGAGAAGGAAGAGAAATTGCTGGGTAACTCACAACATGATACCATCCCAATCGTTTACTTGTGAAAATGGCATAATTGGAATACAAGCAAATCTACAAAATGGAATGTGAGTGCCAAAGTGGATGAAGTTAAATTCAAACTACACTGAGTCAAAGATGTTTATATTTAACAATGCTAGACATATTTTATGTAGAATGTAAATTTCCACCCAAGTCACAACAAACATACATAGATTTTTTTGGGGGGTATTTCTTTCAGGTGCTTTTATGTACTATTCAATTTCAATAACATTTTATTTATAGTATCAATTCATAACAAGTGTTATCTCCAGACACTTTACAGACCACACTCCATAATTTACAAGGACCCAACAGTTCTAGTAGTTTCCTCCAGAGCAAGAGTAACAGTGCAACAGTGCGACAGTGGCGAGGAAAATCTTCCTTTTAGGCAGAAACCTCGGACAGACCCAGGCTCTTGGTAGGCGGTGTCTGACGGCCGGTTGGGGTTAGAATGAAGAGTGGCAATAACAGTCAGTGCGTAGCAGGATGAAGACGGCATCGCAGGACGTGTAGCGGGACCATGGCGACAGCTGCTACCATGATTTTTGATGCCTCCCTGATCCAAGGAAACATGCTGGGCGAAAAAGAACATAAGGAGTCCGGAGACTGACTCCCCAGAGCTAGGTTAGTAACAAGCATTTCTGGGACATGGATGCACACAGATGGAAAGATAGAAAGATAGAGGAGAGAGGACAGTGTGTCAAAGGAAGTCCCCCAGCTGTCTAAAACTATTACAGCATAACTAGGAGAGACAGGGTAAAGAGAGGAGCCTGGTCAGGCTAGAACTCTCCCCAACTGCATCGGGCTGTATGCCCTGCCTCCCTCTAGTTTTATTATATTATTGATTATATGATAGATAGATCTGATAACTATGACGAGAAGCAGGTGGGCCGGGTTAGGCGGACGCTGCACCCCTCACTCCCTAACAATATTCAATTCTATGCCCTAACTAAAAGCTTTATCAAAGAGGAAAGTCTTAAGCCTACTCTTAAATGTGGGGACGGTGTCTGCCTCCCGAACCCAAACTGGAACCTGGTTCCACAGGAGAGGAGCCTGATAGCTGAACGCTCTGGCTCCCATTCTACTTTTAGAGACTCTAGGAACCACAAGTAACCCTGCATTCTGGGAGCGCAGTGCTCTTGTAGGGTTGTAAGGTACTATGAGCTCTTTAAGATAAGATGGTGCCTGACCATGAAGAGCTTTGTAGGTGAGAAGAAGGATTTTAAATTCTATTCTGGATTTTACAGGAAGCCAATGCAGAGAAGCTAAAACAGGAGAGATGTGATCTCTTTTCCTGGTTCCTGTCAAAAACACGTGCTGCAGCATTCTGGACCAGCTGAAGAGTATTTATGGACTTTTTCGAGCAGCCTGATAATAGAGAATTGCAGTAATCCAGCCTAGAAGTAACAAATGCATGGACTAGTTTTTCTGCATCATTTTTAGACAAGATATTCCTGCAATATTACGTAGGTGAAAAAGGCTATCCTTGAAATTTGCTTTATGTGGGAATTAAAGGACATGTCCTGATCAAAGATAACTCCAAGATTCCTCACAGTGGTGCTGGAGGCCAGAGTGATGCCATCCAGAGTAACTATCTCTTTGGATAATGCATCACGGAGGTGCTTGGGTCCCAGAGCAATAACTTCAGTTTTATCTGAGTTTAACATTAGAAAATTACAGCTCATCCAGGTTTTAATATCCTGAAGGCACATTTGAAGTTTAGCTAACTGATTAGTTTCATCCGGCTTGATCGATAGATATAATTGAGTAACATCTGCATAACAATGAAAGTTTATGGAGTGCTTCCTGATAATATTGCCTAAAGGAAGCATATATAAAGTGAACAGGATTGGACCGAGCACAGATCCTTGTGGGACTCCATGACTAACTTTGGCGTGCACGGAGGATTCATCGTTAACATGAACAAACTGAGATCGATCTGATAAATAAGACTTAAACCAGCTAACAGCAGTTCCTTTAATGCCAATTAAATGTTCCAATCTCTGTAATAAGATATGGTGGTCAATGGTATCAAATGCAGCACTAAGATCTAATAACACCAGTACAGAGATAAGTCCTTTGTCTGATGCAATTAGGAGGTCATTAGCAATTTTTACAAGTGCTGTCTCTGTGCTATGATGAACTCTAAATCCTGACTGAAAATCCTCAAATAAGCTGTTGCTATGCAGAAAGTCACACAGCTGTTTGGCGACTGCTTTCTCAAGAATTTTAGAGAGAAATGGAAGGTTGGATATAGGTCTATAGTTGGCTAAAACATCTGGATCAAGGTTGGGCTTTTTCAGAAGAGGTTTAATTACAGCTACTTTAAAGTGCTGTTGTACATAGCCTGTTAATAAAGACAGATTGGTTATTTCTAGTAGAGAAGTGTTGACTAAGGGTAAAACTTCTTTAAGTAGCCTAGTCGGGATGGGGTCTAAGAGGCAGGTTGATGGTTTAGCTGAAGAAATAATTGAATTAAATTGATAAAGATCAAGTGAAGCTAAGCTGTCTAAACATATATCTGGTTTTACAGCTGTTTCTAAGGTTCCTAGTAAAATAAAATTTGCTTTTGGCTGCCATTGATGCTGTATTTATAGTCTCAGAATCTATTACTGGAAGGTTTCAGGATTGATCCCAGACTAGCAGGTAAACAAGCAACAATATCTTTATATATTCTTTAGAAAACCCACAGGTTTGTAGGAAGAAAAAGGACACATAATTATTTCCCTTGTTGCATGACAAGTGGAAGATTGATTGTGCTCATAGAATTACTTAGGACATAAGTATTCTTTTAATGCTCCTCTGCAGAGGACCTGCTTTGCTAATTAAGATGATGCAAGACTACAAACCTGAGAATCGGTCCATGAAGAAGAAATAAGAATATATTTTTTATCTCGTTGTGTTGTACGTGCAAGGCTTGTATTGGAATGAAAATATAGTGTATGTTGGCATCCCATTAATCCATAAAAAGCATGGTGTATTTACGGGGTGTATTTCTTTTGCTCTGACACACAAAACCGTTATATGTCAGGTCCATATGTGTTTGAGTTATGTCGTGAATGTGAAAATAAACTGCTACCTCCTCTGTCAGATCTAGCCACTGAAAGAAATAAGAGGAGAAATCATTATGTTGCCTGAGCTCATTACTATTCATGAGCTTGCCAAGATGCTGATAGCCAGGTTCTCATTGGCTAGCTGTTAGCCAATCAGAGTCAAGCAGCTTAACCAAGTTACAGAGTCCATTGTAGAACTTCAGACATTACCACAAAGTAATAATATGTGTGGCAGGACACTTTAAGTGGTACAGAATGTACAAAATACGTATTCTTGCTGAGAAATTACTTTTAAAAGGTCCCAAGGCATGAAACTTTCACTTTATGAAGTTTTTTTAACATTAATATGCATTCCCCCAGCCTGCCTGTGGTCCCCAGTGGCTAGAAATGGTGATAGGTGTAAACCGAGCCCTGGATATCCTGCTCTCCCTTTGAGAAAATGAATGCTCAGATGGGCCGATCTGGAATCTTGATCTATATGAGGTCATAAGGAGCAAGGTTACCTCCTCTTTCTCTGCTTTGCCCACCCAGAGAATTTGACCCACCCATGAGAAAGAGACATCCTTGCTTTCAAACGAGCAAAGTGGCAGTTGGTCAAGACCAAACCCCAACCCTCAATCCCTCCCCTCCTTAATAACTACAGACTCAGAAATGGCACGTCCTAAGGAAAGCTCATTGTGGGACTGGCTCTAGTGGCTGTAATTCTGCACCAAGGTTGAATTTTGGGAAAGAGACTTCAGATATGGTTTTAGGGGACCACTAAGGTCTATATAAAAGCATCCAAAGAGCGATATGTCATGGGACCTTTAAACTTGACAATCCTGTCTAACACTTGGACCCGTTGAGGTGGTCCTGTGTTAACATTCTTTGCATGGCTGACTGGGACGAGGCCTTGGTACAGGCATATGACATGCTGGAAGGATTACAGCACATCTCCCCAATGGGCTGTGAGCATACCGAGATCCTTGGGTAAAAGGATGTTCGGCCTGATTTGCCAGTCCTGCAGGCAGTGCCACCCAGACTTGGAAAACTTTTAAAATGGCATTCAAATTTGCAAGCAATTCTCATGTAACAATAGTCACATTGATGACATTCTGCTGCCATATTCTGTGGACTAAGTGGATCCTTGTCAGTCTGCCTGCACATTAACGTTACTTTAATGTCACTCTTAGCCAACCATTGTCACATCTGTTTGTAACACAACTGTATGGAGACTCTTGGGTGTACTCATTATTTCCCTGTCACCAATATTGCAGGAAAAAGTCATAACTATATGAAATCTCTCTTACTGCCCGTGACTGCATCCCTGCGCTGGAGAAAGGACACAGCCTGGATAAAAGGGAGCTCACTGAATGCCTGCTGGCCTGCTGCTCAGTGGGATGAAAACATGAAATACAGTATGTGTCAGAGGGTTTCATCTACCATCCACTTCTATTTTGAGCAGTGTGTAGTTGTGCTATGAATCCTGTCCTGCGGTGGTCTCCTCTCCTATCTGGGATAGAAGAGAAAGTCATGCTCTCTTCTAGTCTATAGACTCACACAAGCTTCTGTTCACAATGCAAGGCCTCTGAGCTGAATCCAGACCCACTCGCTTCTTCCTGCAGTCCTAATTGCTTGGCCCACTTATGACTGTGACGTTGTCATCTCACCTCATGACAGCCTCCAGTGAGCCAGAATCTTACATAGTGTGACAAAAACGCTCCCCCCCACCACCCCAACCTCCCTACTCCAAATAAAACAAACCCAGCATCCTAGGTAGTTGTCACAAATTGATCACAGAGTTGACAGCAGTGAGTTTACATGTTATTTTCACTTTTTCCTGCCTGCTTGAGCCCTACAGTGGAAGCTCCGCTGCCTTGTTTGTTTGATAACTATTGTGGCTTTACAAAATGCGTGCTGTAGGCCACAGTTAACAGACAACACACAGTATGAAGTAAAATCATCTTTGTATTAGCATACATATAACTAATAGTCTAAGCAGGAGACTGCCTCACTCATAGTGCATGTACATAAATTTGAAATAATGTAATAAATAAGCTTCTTATAATCACGGTTTTTGATGAAATGTAAATTAGGCATTCTATAGCCATGCAAGCAGCTCTGCAAGGCTGTACACAGCAGCGGACATGTTCAAAATGAAAATGCTAACATGCTGATGCTTTTCAGGTACTATATTTACCATGTTCATAATAGTTTGGTGTTTGCATTTGCCAATGAGCATCAAACACAAAGTATAGCTGAGGCTGATGGGAATGCCATTCATTTTGCAGGTCTTTGGACTTAAATCAAAGTATGTAATAATGTTGACAAAGGAGGAAAAGTCAGGGGATCACCAAAGCCATTAGGATTCCGCCTAAAATGAACATGAAATCCTCTGGTTTGCACCTTATATCATTAATCTTGCCAGTATTCAAGTTATTTGTATTCTCCATTCCTGGAATTACCTTAAGCATGCTTTTAATAAAACAGAAGAGGTAACATTTTTTATTTTTATGTTACAACTTCACCTACTTCCAATGTGCGTGGAGGATGGAAAAGGTACACATACAGTACACACACATATAGAAACTCTTTGATTAATGTGTTGAGAAAATATATTAATATAACTTGGACGATAAGGTGAAATGATGTTTGTTGTAGACAAGAGAACGCTTGCCTCAATCATTTTTGACTCTCCACAGATCTTTCTCCTGGCAGATATTTTGTCTTGGCAAACAGGTGTTGAAAATACCATTAATAATGGCTGCATTCCATTTAGCTGTGCCAGTGTCCCAGCATTGCAGTTGCAGACTTAGTGGCATGTTTTACTGGGCCCCCCAAATGGAAGTGAGTCATCATTAAAGCGCCCATATTATGCTAATTTGCAGGTTTTTAATTGTATTTTGAGGTTGTACCAGAATAGGTTTACATGGTTTTATTTTCAAAAAACACCATATTTTGTTGTACTGCACATTGCTGCAGCTCCTCTTTTCACCCTTTGTGTTTAGGTCTCTGTTTTAGCTACAGAGTGAGACATCTCACTTATATTCTATCTTTGTTGGGAGTCACACATGCTCAGTAGCTAGGTAAGATCACATCAGATAGATAACTCTTTCTCCAACTTTGGTCAGTCCAAGGCAGGATTAGCTGGGAGACTTCTTCTAGAACAGGGCCACTTGTGGAATACCTGCAGAACAGGGACATGGAAGTAGTTCTTTTGGAGATTATGGCGAACTAGTGTGTGTTGTAGCAGTGTTTTGCCATTGAGAATGAGCCAGCATGTGCTACGGTTAGCCACCTCATCTCGGCTAGTGACGTAGAAAGCTGTGAAGATTTTGAACAGCTCACCCGGAGACTGAAGGCAGAGGACATTCAGAAACCTGTATCTCACTCAAAACAGCATGGATAGTTTTTTTTTTTTTTTTTCAAATGTATGTGCGGAAGCACCAGAGAACCAAAATAACACCCAAAATCCCAGAAAAAGGGATTTCTTCATAATATGGGCATTTTAATGTTACACCTAACAAGTTAAAAACATGACATGTTAATAGTATTTTTTCTTTGAGCTAAGCAAGTTACAGCCAAGGCTCGCCAAGAAGCAGTTTGCAGTCCTCACACCATTAGCCGCAAAAGCAGTAAAGAATAAGTCATGAAAGGTAAAGGGAATTGTACTCAATTCCACTGTGATAGATTCTTCTCTAAAGTCTGGATTGGATTTGTATTATGGTTTCCTCAGTGCACAAAATCCATAGGCATTAGGTAGTTTATAGGCGTGCATCAAAGTTTACTATTCACCTGGGAAGGCCGCAGCAGCACAGAGGGATACCCTACCGATCGCCATCTCCCCAGCAGATTGCTCCATGTATTGGAAGTTCATTCTACGATGGAATTAAATTATAAACCATGTCCAAACAAATTAACGTCAAGCCGCAAGCAGGGGCATTTTTTTGACAGGCTGAGGGCATAAGTAATCTACCGCATGAGCCCTCATTCCTCTTAGCTCAGGGGCCCCCAGGCTCCCAAGTAATATACCTGCTGCCCCCACCCCTCCGCCCAATTCCCATTTCAGAAACTATCGGTGTGGAGGCACACGTGAAGGAGAGGTGCTACACTGCTGAGGGATAGATTAATGTGCGATCTGAATGTGGATCTATAGAGAGCAGGTTTCATCCCTCTCCCAAAAGTCAAAGCAGAAAATATTATCAAACATCTCACTGGGGGATTTACCTGTAAAAACATGTATTCTGGTTTTCAATTACAATTTGGTTTCTCATCACAGAGAGAAGGAAATTACCGTGGATGAAATTGCCATGGGACATAGAGATAAATTGAGCCTGATATCCAGTTTGATGTTGCAAAGCAAATATTCCTGATAGGAGTAAAAATGTTCACTGTGCTTTTTCCCAATCTTACAGTATTGAGTTAAAGCGTGCTGTGAGGGAGCTACATGATGTGTAAATTGATAGCAGGGCTTTACTCTGGAGTTGAGTGGGAGACCACTCAGTCCATACCCACTAGTCCCTCTGTCTGCTCCTCGGGGACAACACGCTCCCCCACACTCTATTGATCTAGCAGGTTGAAATCAGGGGGAGTGAGTGTTTAACTGATAGTCAATGGAACAACATTGCAGGGAACTCATTTCTACATCACAATAAATAAAAAAACACATGTTCGGCTCAGTTTGGCTGCTGACTGATGTCTCATTATATTGGTTATGTACCAATTTTGTTGACAGCGACTCTAATGTTCTGTTTGGAGACCCTGCCTGCACCATCTCAGCTAAAACAACACTTATAAATGAGTCATCAAGCTGATAAAACAATGTTGTGAAAATTGCATGTACAGTTAAAATTATTTAAATCTATGATTTAAGACTTTGTTGCAGATATGCAACACTTTATTAGTAAGCTACATGTGACCAATATGAAATGTACAAAGTCTTTGGAGATTAGAAGAATTGAGTAAGGAGGGTAGGAGGAGGGCCGCACTCTTCCTGAAATGACAACTGACAGGCGAAGAGGAGAGAACAGCATTTCTGTTCTTCTGGGGTCTAACTGACTCCAAACATAAGTAACTTTGTGAAGTAAGTTAACATACCGAACTTTTTTGGCAAAGTAATATATATTCAGTCATGCATTGTTTGGTGTAATAAGGAGTTATGGTCTTTTCTATAGTTTGTCACCATTATCATACAGTATATACAAGCCCACAAAAGTGGCAAAAGGCATCTTAAAAAGGTCCCATGGCATGAAAAATTACCTTTATGAGTTTTTAATTTTTTTTTATATATAAATATGATTTCCCCCAGCCTGCCTATGGTACCCCAGTGGCTCAGATGGGCCGAGCTGGAATCTTGCCCCTTATGACCTCATGAGGGGCAAGGTTACCTCCCCTTTCTCTGCTTTGCAAAGCGGCAGTTGGTCAAGGCCACACCCCCAGCCTCCACCTTGCCTTGCATCATCTCACTTTTTTGGTTTTTTTTCTTTGCTCAGGTTATGAGTGATTTCATGAGACAAATACAACCTTGACTTCACTTGTCATGCAGAAACTCTGAGTTAGTGTTCTTTTTCTTCTCTTTCTACTTGTATTTTTCACTAAAAAGCCAAAGGCCAAGTGTGGAGAGCCACATGAATGCTAAAAGAGGCTTTTTAATTATGAAGAACAAAGCACAGCTTGTTAGGTAAGTACATCATTATGAACGTGAAATCAGGCAATTCCCATATGGCCTACTGGAGGTTTGATCCCACTACCATCTATGCTCTCGGAGAGTTTCAATATTTTTGTCAGACTAATTAGTCGGTTTCAGACAAAAAGCATTAGCATTGAATAAGCATGTGAGGATGAGATTACATTTCAAGATGAAAATCATCTCTCGTTATAGCAAATAGGATTTATTTGTCATTTCTCACCGCTCAACCCTACTTTTTCAACCAAAAGTGTCATGTTTAAGCTGTCTCTCTGTGATTTTCCATGTAAATAACGTTAACTAAGCTTGAGCACATGTGTATTCTCACATCTCTCTCATACGTGGCCCGAGATATGCACAAGAACCCCGCGGAGACTTTATACTTTATACAGATGCAAACAGTAACATGCGAGAGACGGAGGCAGGAATAGGCGCCTGCAGACATAATGTACAGACGGAGGAGGTAAGCAGTAATCATGGCCGGCACTAAGGGGAGGCAAAGATTGAAGCAGTTAAGGCTTGAACAGGTGGTTATCAGTGGCAGAATTACTTGAAAAAGAAGCTTTTGCAATTTGATAGAGAGAAGATGAAGAGTGAGGATAAGAAATGGTTATTGATCGACGGTCGCTTTATCGGCCTCAACCCTGATGACCAGACAATGCAATCTAACTTGGTCCAAAAGGTGCAAAGGTGCTGATGGGTTTTCAGAGTACTTTATTCTCATTTGTACAGTTTGCATCATCTCAATTTTGTTATCTTGCATCAGAGCCATTCCGTCTCATGCCTATTCCACAACAACCAATAAATATGTAAATTTGACATTTTCTCAATTGTTTGCATTCATTAAAACTGCACTTATTTTATATTAACAATAGAATTTTGTTTTACTGTGGCAGGGGTGCCACAGAGGGTTTATGCTAACTCTGCACTTCCTCCATCAGTCCTATGTAGTGCTTTATTGTGTTTAGGCTCATTGCTTTGGTTTTACGACGATGAACATAGTGAAATATTTAGCAGCTAAACAGTCATATAGCCTTCAGGAGATGGGTTAGATCAGAAAAGGGGTAGTCTATACCAACAATGTTCCACTTCTGGGATTGTTCAAGTGCCGCCAGAAGCACTGTTTTTATTTATTTGTTTAACCCTTGTGCTGTCTTCCCATCAACCATCATCTTTTGGCGCTTTTTCTGATGTTTTTGCTGTTTTTTTCAATGCTTTTTAATTCATAGCGCAATTTTTCCGACATTATACAAAACCAATTTCTCTGTTTTTTTCAGCGCTTTTTAACTCTTTTTTTGTCATTTCTTCCGAGGTTTTGGTCACTTTTTTAAAATGCCATAAAATTTAATAAACAACCAAAATTCTTTGAAAGTAATCATTGAGTTTACCTGAAGAACATTGCATGGCATCCATGTTATTTTTAGACAATTTGGATGAAAGAAAGCCAAGTTCCTGATATTAAAAATAAAAAAATGGGTCAAATTGGACCCAAGGACAACACAAGGGTTAAAAGGAGATATTATGTCAATGATCTTTTTAAAGCTTCTTATGCTGCGCTCAAGGGGCCAAAAATAACCCAAATTCTTTGGCCACTTGGGGCAGAAGAAACAAGTTGTAAACACTGGTATATAATCAATGGTAAAGCTTATACAGCAAGTAACCGTTTGCCTTTACACATCCAGTAGATAAGAACCGACATTTATTTAGGATCCTGTTTCTGGCCACGTGATGAATGTTTTGGTCTGCTGTGATGTGCTCAGTAGTTGGGTTTTTAGAGCTTTTCCCCTGAAATCAGCCGACTGCTCCGGCCACCAATAGTGCAGAGTGCGGAGCAAGTCAACCAGAAGAGTAAAGCTGGGGGCCATGAACCAAAACAATGAGCTGAAAGACGATGAACCCCTGCTAGAGCTGAGGGGAATTGAAGAGGTAGATAATCATTCTCTGTAAGTTCCCTTTTCACATACCAGTAGGGATACTGTATAATCTATTGCTAGTA
Organism: Percina caprodes; assembly: GCA_013375575.1. Lineage (NCBI taxonomy): Eukaryota > Metazoa > Chordata > Actinopteri > Perciformes > Percidae > Percina > Percina caprodes. The sequence continues at coordinate 863,451 of JABXJD010000113.1, read as the reverse complement.
TAAAAATATTGATTATAGGCTTAATATTATATATCTCATGCAATTGTCAATGGTCTTTTTATTGCAGCACCGTGAACATCTTGCAAAATCCAGTGCAGTCAAACATATTTTCTTGGTCAGAAATTTACTTAATTTAGGAATTTAGCTTCACTGATCAAACATGCATCACAAATATCCATATTGCCTGTCTGCACTGAACTAGAGCTTATTAAGGGTGATTGCTTGGACAAAATGCATGGGCTGGATTGCATTTACATCCTCTCATGCATTACCATTCAATAAACAGAGAGCATTGGTATCATGGGAGATGTGTGCTGCTTATAATGAGGAGCCAAACTGCTGTTCACTCTCTCACACACACACACACACACACACACTGACACACACACACACCCAGTGTGCAACAATAAAAATACTTGGTGCACTCTTACTTCTCTCTACAAGCAAAGATCATTTGGGTAACACTGGGGGAATATGGTGAGCCCACGTGGCCCGAGATGAATATCAATTAAAATGATGTATGGCCCCAGTGTTTTCTAATTGGGACATGGTAAAGTATTTAATAACACACATTAGAGCCCTAATTAGAAGTAAATTGAGCTGCATCCCATTGTCTACTAATCAACAGAGTGAATTGGGTGGATAAATAACCTCAGTCGGATGCTTACATTTCAAGAGATATCCGTTTGTTTCCTCTGGCTCACTTTGTGCAGCCTGTTTGAGCAGTGCTTTGTTAAGCCAAATAGTAATGGTCCATCCTTTGCAGCTAATATTTTAACAGGATGCTTTAATTCACGCTCATGCATTTACAAATCATTACGAATCATTTCCTGATAGATGCTGAAGTAGATTTATCATGATTCCATATAACATTTTGCAGGTAACAAAGTTCAAAAAGCGGTTCTCTGATGATTCATCATGCTGGACTCCTTAGTGAAGAACAAGAAAAAATAAAAAAAAATGCCCTGATTACGATCATCCTTTCCCTGAGAACCGTCTCCCCTAGGTGATTGCCAATTGTGACTTCATCTCTGAGAGAGAAACAAAGAAGTCCAATCAATCCCATTATTAGTCCCAATAAAGCAGCAAAAACCTTTTCACATGGCAGGAGGGGCCTTTCATCACTGGTAACTGGAATATCGAAAAGGATGTCAAGTAATAAAGGACCACATAACCTTTCCAGTGAATTATTAGTACTATGTGTGCTATTTGAACAAAAGGCAGTATTGCAGTATTAATGAGGAAACCTGACATTGAAGGTCTTACACATTGGAATAAACAGACCGTCTTTGTGTTGAATTTGTCTTCACTAATGCTCAATGTGCCAATGAAGTATCGTTTTTAGGAGGAAAATGCCAAATGGAGGTAAAATAAGTATCCATATCACAGGTTGTTGGACAAAAAAAAAAAGCTTTTGTGCTGTTACAGTACGACTGTTTCTCTGGGAGGTCAGCGTACTGTAAATAGTAGTTCTACACCCATGCTGACTCCAGCGTAAATCCCCTCTGAGCGCATTTTATGGATTGTAGAAACGTTTGACAAGCTCTCTGCAATCGGATGTGTCAGTATAAAGGATTATGTGTTTTATGGTTCCTGGTCTACGCAGCAGATCTGTGCCTATAAACATGCACTACAATTTAGCCTAAGGTGTGCACTGGAAAGGTTATCCAATCACCCCTTTAGAAGTGCCTCTCAAAATGAGTAAATACCTTGGCCAATACGGTCATACTGTAGCAGAGCAAAACACAGAGCGTTCTTCCATCAGCTGCTTGAAAACTGATATTTTTATTTTTAAAAGAATTTCCGATCATTCCTCATGTCTGTCTCCTTACACTTTAGTTTTTTTTTTTTCACTCCTAAGCAAAACAACTCTCTCTGCATTTTTTCACTTCTTCACAAATAAGCACACCCACGTATTGATTGCATTCCTACTGTACTGGTTATCTATATGGTAATGCAGGGCTGCCTGTCTGGCTTTATTATTTCATCTTTCTCTGTCTCCTCATTACAACAGTACAGAGCTGTGAACACCTCCTGTTTAACAAGATAAGGCTATTTGAATGGATAACACATTCCCCTCCACATACGAAAGGGTTATCTTTAAAAGAGCAAGCCCACCTGCTCCAACAAAGCCATTCATCATTGTAGCTCGGTATGGCTTTGTCTTGGATAATTAGCATAACTTTGCCAACGCATTGCTTATTTAGAGGCAGAAAAGATAGATAGATGGATGTTATCTGTCGAAGAAGTTGAATTGTCAGAGACAGTACGATCAGCGGATATGTTTAGAGAGCCACTTAAACACAGAACCACATAGCGGGGGCATCTTCAGTCCCATTTATACTCAAGTCCAGAATGGGGGGGTTTGCCATGTTGATGTGCTCCAGTGGAGTCACAGCTAGAATATCCACTGGATGTTCTTCCATCTCTGATCCCTGTCCAGCAGCTACTCCCTTCTTTTTTGAACAAATGCATTAAATCTGCAGCGTACCACAAACACAGTCTAAAGGGAGCTGTAAGAGCCTCACCATGGACACATTTGCGAGTGTAGACTTAAAAAGTTTGTATTTGGCTTTGCTGAAAACACTGGCTGTGGTCAGTTAGGGTAATATTGGACTCCACAATGAAATAAATGATCAAACTGTCCCTAGAAAGTTCTCCAAAAACTCCTGCAGCATGATCAACGTCTTGACTGTCCATCTGTGTGCTCAGTATGATCCAAACTGTCATTTGTAAATTATCTTGGCTAAGAACGCTGCTTCTGTCTGAATATCACATATGACTCAGTCAGTCAAGATCCAAACCATGCATGCAAATAAGTGTTGGGCCCACCAGTACTGCTGAACCTGATTTTGAACCAAAAAAAAACAAACAAAAACACAACAGTAAGTTTGCCTCTGAGGGACAAAGGATCTTATGAAGCCATAGACAAAGAGATTGCGGCCTACACGTAACATTCCTGCCTGATCCACCTCTGAAACAAAGGGAAGCACGTCTCGGCCAAAATGTCAGGAGGTCCTGGATTCCCATTGGACCCCAAAAATAGCATGGGGCTGGGGCCTATAAAACATAGACACACAGAAACCTCTGCTCTCCCACCTCGACTTCGGTTGAAACAGGTCAGCGCTCGAGCTTGTGCTAAAACGTCCATTATTAATTTGTCACAACATAACAGAGGAACATCAAAATGTATTAAAGTTCTGATAAAATGTATAAAAATACAAACTTAAGATATGAAACTTTAAGTCCTTTGAACAAAAACACAAAAAATAGTGTTGCCAACAGGGACGTTGTAGAGCGTCCTCTGGTGGACAGACTATGCAACGCCAACGCTCATACGCTCATAACATGGTTGACCAACCATTTTTATTTTATTTTGTAAATACTAATTTATCAGAATCATTTGTCATAAATGACAAATTTGTTGATTTTAACCAAAACATATTTCATTGTCACATAGGCTATTTATAACTGCTTTCACATCCATAATGTGCTACATTGTTCTTATGTTAAAGTTGTATGTTGTATAGACATACATCTGAAACACATGTAAATGAAAATTAGCTATCTGAAATAAATAGCGTAGGATATATTTGTAGGATATATATTTTTTAATGCATCTCTGAGAAAGCTCCTTCACTTGTTTTCAACAATAACTGATTAACGGGTCGAATGGGGGTGAGCGGAGTTACACATATCGTGTGTATGAAATGTCTGTATCGTCACTGTGCTGCATTTTTATGTAATACGATATTCTGGCCATGGGTCATATCTCTGGCCCAGGTCCAGCAGGCTCCGTCTCACACAGTTACTCTGCAAACTGAAGTTAGTGGCATTCAATAACTTCTTCTGTGGTTTTTGACGTGGCCGCCGCGATAGCAGAGCTACCAGCGGAAACACTGGTACAAATACAGGTTTGCCTCTCATGCTTAACAATATACAGCTGTGTTAATAACAATTAAAACTGTGGATAAATGTCAGAAGTGTGGACCGGCGCTGCTGTAGGGCGGGGCTGCGCGGAGAGGAAGAGGAGAGATCCAACACAGGCACGGCTTTACAGAAGAAATGGGTCATGTAACTCAAAATTAAACCATATCCATGTAAACAACTTTGCTTAGTTTGTGGAGAGGCAGGGGGTGCAAGGACATTAGGTGCGAGGACATTAGGTGTGACCTAGAGGAAAAATATTACTCGCGCCTAGGGCTGCACAATTAATCAAATTTTAATCATGATCACAATTTTGGCTTCAACCGCTCTGTAAACCACTATCTGATCATGTGCCAGTCAGAGTTGTTCCCTGCACCGCGCAGCTTAGTTTCTAGATGTAGACAATCACAGAGGACAGAGTAACGTGAGGAAAATTCAACAGATAGCAGTCGGTTATACGTCGGTCTCAAGGTTTACCAATAATGCTACATTTTGTCACATCTATGTTGTTTTTCAGACTATATATATACACACACACACACTATACTTTAAATAGCAGTGTTTGTGATTACTGTGTATGTAGTGTTGTGTAGGTGTTATTGTCTAATAATTGCTGGTTGAACTCGGTCAGTGCTTGAATTCACCCTTTGTCTGTTCCTTTTAGAGATAGCTCTGGGGAGTCATTCCCCGGAGTCCTTATGTTCTTTTTCGCCCAGCATGTTTCCTCGGATCAGGGAGGCTCCAAAATCATGGTAGCAGCTGTCGCCATGGTCCCGCTACACGTCCTGCAATGCCATGTTCATCCTGCTACGCTCTGCTGTGCCCTGCTACGTCCTGCTGTGCCTTGTAATGCCGCACAGTGCCCTGCTATGCTATGAACTACTACAAAGAACTACTACAAACTATTATTTTTTGTGACTGTTATTGCCACTCTTCATTCTAATCCCAACCGGTCGTCAGACACCGCCTACCAAGAGCCTGGGTCTGTCCGAGGTTTCTGCCTAAAAGGAAGATTTTCCTCGCCACAGTCGCACTGTTGCTTGCTCTGGAGGGAACTACCAGAAATGTTGGGTCCTTGTAAATTATGGAGTGTGGTCTAGACCTACTCTATCTTTTAAAGTGTCTCGAGATAACACTTGTTATGAATTGACACTATAAATAAAATTTAAATTGAAATAGCTGCAAGATGAATTCATCAAAATAAGGGAACGCCACCTATGAGATTGTTTTCATAGTTCATTATTGGTCCCTGGTTTCCAGGATGATGCCCCATTTCGATTTTTTCAATGTTGTAATGTTATAACTTTATTAATATTGATAAAACATCTTTGATATTGTATATATATTTGCCAATAATTGAATCTGTACCCCTACCTTAACGTGATACCACCTGAATTACATTTCTTCATCAACATAATTAGGAAACATTTTTAGTAAGCATACCTGCAAATAATAGTAAACTAATCTGAAAAAGTTTTTTAGATAGATAGATAGATAGATAGATAGATAGATAGATAGATAGATAGATAGATAGATAGATAGATAGATAGATGCTCCTTCAAGAAAATATCTGTGCATGGCAACTAAATCATTTTTAACAGCTTTTATGGCTATGTTTAGGCATTCAAAGCAAGGGTTACGGTCACATGTTGAATACGGCCACCATGGGCTGTATCATGGCGTCAAATCCAATGCTCATATATTTCATTTTGAAAGACCACCATTTAAAAAACATGACTATGAGCTTTTCATAACTTTAAACACATTTATTACGATAACATTGACAATGAAGATCCCCTAACCTTTGCAAAGTATTGATTTTAAGCAGGACCAAAATGTTTCCGTAAATCTGAGCAAGTGCCTTTGTTCCTTAAAGTACACAAAAGTTGTCACTCCTCGATGTGAGTCAAGTGCAGATTTGAGTTGCGCATGCATCACTTTGCGACAAGTAATCTACAATATGCTAAAGACAGACTTCTGTAATGTCAATACAGTAAAAATAGACCTACTTAACGAAGTTGGTTCACTGCTGGCTATAAGTTAGCATCAAACACAACAATGTCTGTCAGTTATCAAAAGGTTTTTGAAATGATTCCCATTTTCTGTTTTTAATGAGAAAAGTTTATTTCATGGATTTCACAAATTTCATTATGACACATTATGCCATAAACCATTTAAATCTGAGCATGCGCAACTCACATCTGCACTCGACTCAAATCGGGGAGCGACAACTTTCTACGTCACTAGCCGAGACGTGGTGGCTACTACATGCTAGCTCGTTCTCAATGGCAAAACACTGCTACAACACACACTAGTTCACCATCATCTCTAAAAGAATTACTTCCATGTCCCTGTTCTGCAGGTATTCCACAAGTGGCCCTATATATATATATATATATATATATATATATATATATATATATATATATATATATATATATATATATATATATATATATATATATATATATATATATATATATATATATATTTTAAATGACACCATGTAAACCTATTCTGGTACAACCTCTAAATAAAATTATGAAGCTGAAAAGGAGCAGAATATGGGCGTTTTAAACAAAACAGACCTTAACAGTTCAATGTGTAGGAATTTCTCCCATCTATCTATCTATCTATCTATCTATCTATCTATCTATCTATCTATCTATCTATCTATCTATCTATCTATCTATCTATCTATCTATGGTACAACACAGTTCAAAGTACATATTACAGCTATGGTAGCCTTCACGCTTCAAAAAGACAGTCTCTTGCTCTTTTCAATATCCTTTTTCTTTTTCTGGGCAAAGAAGAAGACTCCTGTTCATGAAATTTGGATTTTGAATTAGCAGCTCATGTGAGTGTATCATGTGACAGTGAAAACATGAAAAGTGAAGCAATATGTCCTGTATGTCCCTTACCGGCTAACCTATTTCAAGAGCGCATGAATGTGGAGCATCTACCCCAGTTCATGCAAATGCAAAAGTAAAGTTTCAAGCCAAAAAGAATACTTGTTTACACAAGTTTGTGAACGGGCAACACCAATTTTGATAACAACTAAACACGTTACACACTGGACCTTTGCGACTCATCACTCCAATAGTTACTCTTACTTACAAACACTGCGCTGACATATTATGAGAGAGGTGGATTTTGCTTTAGGAGTGATTTAAGATTTGTGTTTTAACATTTTGATACCGTTGGTATATCACTATTGGAGTCCAAAGTAACAGCCATGAATCCAAACTGTTCACATCCTCCATGAAAAATCAAACTACAAACTTTTTTCCATCAAAAAGGCAGATTTTAGGTGGTGTATCATTTTAATTAATCCTTTTGTATAAAGCTACATTGACAATGATGGGATTCAAGGATTTTAAGTCTGATCAAAGAAGCAGGAAAACCACAGTCCCTCTGCACATTTGTGTTTCTGTTCACCCTGAGATTCGCTCGAAGTCAGATGGATGTAATGAGTAGACAGGTGTAATTACTGAGTTGTGACAATGTCAGTCTTTCTGTGCTTCAGGCCTTGTGCTGGCGGCAGTAAATATAGCTAATTACATACTCTGCTCTTTATCTAAACTCAGCAAGACACAGACCTGCCCACCAAGCACTTCATTACAGGGAACCAACCTAATAGGGAACTGAGGTTTTTAACCCACAAATTGCAGTCAGCAGCATATTACAAAATGAATAAAGAACTTATCTACCCTTCTATCAGACTGTCTTAGCTTCAACTATTTGTTGATCTTAGAGGATGACATTGCGTCGTCATACTTAAATGTCTTCCAAAACAACCCATGTGATTGTTTCAAAATTATGTTTTCTGATCTTACACTCATATATGATATTTGGTTATGTTTAGGCACTTCGTAGAAAGTAACTCCTGTCGTAGCTTCTGATGAAGGACGATCATATTTGAAATGATCAGATGTAATATTTAAAATGTTTAAAACATGAATTAGTTTGTTGAATAAATTAGTAAACATGTAGTTTAGTACAGATTAATTAATGCTTATTTGCTTTACTTAATGCAAATACATTAATATAAACCAAGGAGATTGAACAGTACTGAAACTCAAACATTTAGATTTGGTCACTTCTTTCAGTTTTGAAACCAGAAAATGAACTAACAAATTCAACTTTAAAAAAATAAAAATACAAAAAAAATCACATTTTAAATAAAACAATGGCCATTTTGATGCGGTATAAACACTGTCATTAATGCTATTTTCCCTACTTGAACTACAATGTGATTACTGTACGTTATTCCTTATAATTCAGTGCCACTATCCCTCTAACATGTATTTGCTTCATTCATGTTCTGACTGACATAACTGGACTCAAGAAACAAGCAGAAAAACACCCGAGTGGCTGAAGGAAAGGGAAAAAGTAGTGTCTGCAGTCTTTTACAGCCAGTCCCAAGGTCAACAGTGAGAATGAGACAGAGCAAGCAAGAAGGACCAAATTTCACACAATTCAACTTCTTCATTCTGGATTACATTATACTGGAATGAGGGGGAATCACCAGGATGACACAGAATTCATTCCCCATAATTCATCTGTCATATCTGTGATAGAGCACATCTCATTTACAGCAGCTGAGAGAATTAACTCCCGGCCAGAGCCTATTTCACACACTTGACTTTTCACCTGAGCACGAATATACACGTCTGGCATTCAATTAAATGGCCATCTAGTACATAGGAATTTATAATGTATATTCAAATTAATCACAAACCTCACACACCATCTTCCATTACTCATGTTGAGCAATAAACCATTAATCACATTGTTACAGCAATATAATTACATGTAACAGAGGCGAGCAAAGTGTATATTCAGCAGCTCCGAGGTGTTTGTGTTTAAAGGTCAGGTGTAAACCTGACGCCTACAGGGAGTAAATGCAACTAAACAGCACCCTTCACAGCCAAAATGTGCAGTACGCTGCACCCCGAATGGCCACTTAAGCATGCACTCATGTCATGTTAGCATCCATAGGCTTAAATCTAATACTCTTAAAGAGGAACTTGTGTCACATGAGGAGTCTGAGACATTGGATAAACTGGTCTCGCTCACTATCAGAGTTGATAACGGGGTCCAGGAGCGCCGCCGTGACAGCGCCAGACCACCTGTTTTTCATCGACCAACTCTTCCCCGCCGCTTCACAGTGGAGATGGGCGAGACTTCTCCAGAGACAATGAGAGACGCGGAACCCAAAGCCATGCAGGCAGGACGTGCACGGTTATCTCCGGAGAAGCGTGTACGCCGTATGCAGGCTTGTGCTTGTCTGTACTGTGGAGAGACTGGACATTTTGTCTCTTCCTGCTCTGTTCGTTTGGGAAAAGGACCGGCTGGCTCATCATTGATGGGAGAAGCTTTGGTGAGTTGAGCAGCTAGTTCTTCTCCTTTGCTTCGCATTCTGCTTCCAACATCCCTTCAGTATCTGACCCGGAGTTTGTCTGTTGCTGCGCTTGTGGACTCTGGAGCTGACGAGAGTTTTTTGGACCGGGAATTAGCTCGACAATTGGACATTGGGATTGTTCCTCTTGACAGTCCACTGCAAGCCAAAGGCCTTAATGGACAATTAATGACGTCCATGTGTCTGGAAATAATCAAGAGAGGATCAGATTGCATATTATGGACTGTCCTCGGACGCCCTTAGTCCTTGGTATTCCGTGGTTGATTAAACACAATCCACACATCGACTGGGTTACGGGTAAAATCATTTCTTGGAGCACCTTTTCTCACACTAACTGTTTGTATTCTGCTCAAACCCCTGTCAATACAGCACCTCAAAACCCTCTGGAATCCGTGGATCTCTCCGCCTTGCCCAAAGTATATCATGACCTGGCATCTGTTTGCTGCAAGCACAAAGCTACTGCTCTTCCTCCTCACCGGCCTTACGACTGCATCATAGATCTCCAGCCTGGCACCTCTTATCCCAACAGTCGGCTGTACAACCTCTCCCGCCCGGAGACTGAGGCTATGGAGGTTTACATTCGGCAATCTCTGGCGGTCGGTATCATCCGTCCATCCTCTTCGCCGGTAGAAGCAGGATTCTTTTTTGTTAAAAAGAAGGCTAAGACCCTCAGACCCTGTATTGATTTAACAATATCACCATCAAAATAAATACTCACTGCCATTAATCAGTTCTGCTTTTCCTCCACTACACGGCGCTTCCATATTCACTAAACTGGACCTACAAAACGCATACCATCTGGTACGTATCCGGAAAGGAGATGAGTGGAAGACAGCCTTCAACACGCCCCTGGGACATTTCGAGTATCTGGTGATGCCGTTTGGGTTGTTTAATGCACCCGCAGTGTTCCAGGCACTGATTAATGACATCCTTCGTGACATGCTAAATCGTTTTGTTTATTTGGATGACATTTTGATATATTCCAGATCTCTGGAGGATCACAAGCTACATGTGCGCCAGGTTTTGCAATGGTTACTGGAAAACAAACTGTTTGTGAAGATGGAGAAATGTGAGTTCCATGTCTCTAACACTGCCTTTTTTGGGTACATTATAGCGCAGGGGGAGCTATGGATGGACCCAGCCAAGGTCTCTGCGGTCACAGACTGGCCAGCCCCTTCTACCCGTAAACAGCTGCAGCGATTCCTGGGGTTTGCCAACTTGTACAGGAGGTTAATCAGGAACTACAGCAGCATTACTGCGCCCCTCACCGCTCTTACCTCTACCTCTCTGTCCTTCAAGTGGACGGACGGAGTTGACTCTGCATTTAAGAAACTGAAGCACTGCTTTGCTTCTGCGCCCATTCTGGTGCAGCCCGACCCCACTCGCCAGTTTGTCGTGGAGGTGGCTGCATCCGACACTAGGGTAGGTGCAGTACTTTCCCAACGTGCTACCGATAAGATTCACCCTTGTGCTTTTCTTTCTTGGAAACTTTCTCAGGCGGAGCGTAACTATGATGTGGGCATACTCCCTTGAGGAGTGGCGTCATTGGTTGGAGGGGGCATCATTTGGACTGATCATAAGAACCTTAAGTACATCCAGTCAGCTAAGCAGCTGAATTCCCGTCAGGCCAGGTGGGCGCTACTTTTTGGACAATTCAACTTTTCCCTTTCTTATCGGCCTGGGTCACTGATGCCCTGTCTCGTGTGCATTCAGTCAGAGACTGGTTATAATCCTGAGCCCATTTTGCCCTCCACCTGCCATATTGCAGCCATAACCTGTGACACTGAGTGTGTAGTTAGACAAGCCCAAAATCTTCAAGCTGACCCAGGTAATGGTCCTCATCGTTTGTTTGTTCCCGAGTCTGTTAGGTTAGGTTCTGCAGTGGGCTCACTCGTCTCCCCTTACCTGTCATCTTGGAGTGACCCGTACCTTGGATTTCCTGCGTCTGCGTTTCTGGTGGCCTAGGATGGAGGCGGACGTTCGAGCTTTCACCGCTGCTTGTCCGGTATGTGCACGCAATAAGAACTCTACCCAGCCCGGCGCTGGTCTGCTTTGACCTCTGCCCATACCCAGCCATCCTTGGTCCCACATCGCTTTGGATTTTGTCACCAGACTCCCCCATCCCCCCACTCCCCCCCTCCTCCGGTAACTCTGCCATGCTCATGATGATTGATCGTTTCTCCAAATTTGCTCATTTTCCAGTCCTACCCAAACTTCCCACTGCCAGAGAGACCGCTGACATCCTGATGAAACATGTGTTCCGCTCTCATGGTCTACCTACTGACATAGTCTCTGACAGGGATCCCCAGTTTGTCTCTCAAGTTTGGAAAGCCTTTTGTACTACCAGTCCTCTGGATATCATCCCCAAACAAATGGTCAAGCCGAAAGGGCAAACCAGGAGATGGAGACCGCTCTCCGTTGTGTCACTGGTGCCAACCCAGTGTCATGGAGCAGCATGCTTCCCTGGGTGGAATATGCCCATAACACCCTGACTAACGCTTCTGCTGGTTTGTCCCCGTTTCAGTGTGCGCTAGGCTATCAACCTTCCCTGTTTCCTTCCCAGGAAAGGGAACTGGCAGTACCCTCTGTGCAGTCACACATGCGCTGCTGCTTCAAAGTCTGGGGGAAGGCTAGGATAGCGCTGGCTCGTGCGTTTGCCTACATGCAGAGGCAAGCCAACCGTCATCATTCTCTGGCTCCCGTTTATGCACCTGGACAAGAGGTATGGCTTAAATCTTGTGATATCCCTTTGACAGTGGAGTCTAAGAAGATGGCACCCCGTTTTATCGGACCGTTTAAGATCCTGTCCATCATTAACCCCTGTGCTGTGAGACTCCAGCTCCCTGCCTCTCTATGGATTCATCCCACCTTTCATGTTTCCCAGATTAAGCCTGTGTCTGTGAGTCCTCTGTGCCCTCCCTCTCGTCCCCCTCCTCCACCTAGGGTCGTTGGTGGGGGTCCTGTCTACACTATTTGGCGGCTGCAGGACGTCCGCCGTCGGGGCCGTGAGTTGCAGTACCTCAGACTGGAATGGCCCTGAGGAGCGCTCTTGGATTCCCCGGCGTTTCCTTGTAGATCCTGCGCTGGTCTGTGATTTGTGGTGGCGTCCGTTGCGGGGGGGGGGTACTGTTAGGGCTGTTGCTAGTTGCACCCTGTCTCTGCTCCCCTCCCCTCTGTTTGTCCTTGATTGCAGGAGTGAAGCTTGGTGTGCAGGAGTCAGGGTTCCAGCTGCAGCTCATCAGACCCAATCACCTCTGCTTCAAATACCCGGTCGACCTACCCACCTTGTCAGATCATAGTTTAGACGACAACCTCCGTGAACCTGACTTCTGCTGCCACTTCACTCCTGCCATTCACCACTCCTGCTCTCTACCCAGGATCACTGGATTATTGGACATGGTACCACACGCGCTCTGCAGCCTGGAGTACTATTGGACATTGGAAATAAACCTGTTACACTATCATTCTGGTCTGAGTTTTGTCTGCACTTGAGTTCAAACGGTTTCCACACGTAACACTTAGGTAAGGAACAGAGAGACCAGGGACAGTCAGGTGTAGAGTCTCAGGTAAGTGTGTTGAGTTTGGGTTCATATTTTTGGAGGTGTGTGGCTGTCAGGGTGAGCAGATAAGCTTTACCAGTGGCTCACTAATTTACATTATGATCATCTAATTTAAAGTTAACTAAAGCATTGTAGTTATTGTAGTTCTTTTATATGAGGACACTTTTTCAAAATAAGTCATTACGTTAGGTATTTTCGTGGATTGATTGTAAACAACTTAAAAATAAATAAATGGTTTTAAAGAAGAATATTTTTGGTCAATTTAATTTCAATTTTATTTATAGTATCAATTCATAACAACTGCTATCTCGAGACACTTTACAGACAGAGTAGGTCTAGACCACACTCCTTAATTTACAAGGATCCAACAATCATCACTGAATCAAGAGAAACACCGACAAGAAGGACAATGGTACAGACTCCATGCTACACCAATGATAGTATTAAGGCTTTCCTCTGTGTACACATGTCCTCTACAAGGATAATTGTGGCTGTATTACTTGTGTCTCCTTCAAAAATTGCTCTTCAGAAATTTTGTTTGTCCCCCACCTCCCAACTGTTAGATCAGATTCACGCCCATGTTAGTGTCAGCATGTTTGATAGATCAAGTTGTACAGACTGAGGAGCTCATTGATTGCACTGCAGACACACACCACGGTGCAGAGACGTCCACAGATGTGAAGCCTCAGAAGGCATTAGAGAGGTAAACAGGTCCAGCGTGCACACAGTGCTTACTGGGCAAATGGAAGAAGACGAACAATAATGAAAGGGCACATTTGTAGTCATTGTGCGTCGAAACATCCTCATTTCTCACACCCAGTGTCATGCTCATTCACATTCCAGCCACACGCATACGTCTTGCACACCACTGTATCCCTGCTCTTCTTTCTCATTTTCCCCCCTCAACCCTGCCTGATTCCTGCTGGACGCTGGAGGTCATTGGTGTTAGGAGAGGGACAGAGGGAGGGGGAGAGAAAGAGAGGTTCTAACCTCTGAGAATATCACGAGGGGGGGTTCTAAACACTGAGAATATCACAAACCCTCTGACTTTTTAGCCTTCACATCAATATTCAACCTGAGACATATAGTATGTCCACTGACACATATAATGGAAATGCCATTCGTTGCATAATCAAAAGAGTGAGCATTACCACTGGGTATCCATGCATAAGCAACCCTGTCTTCTATATGGTGAGAAACTAATGTGCTGTTCCAGAAATGTGTAGCAAATGGAATTGCTGCCTGGATAATGTCCAGTGACTATTTTTTTAAGTTTTTATGGCGGTCAAGTGTGCTCGATAATGCAACTACAGAAATCACAACTATGAGACGACAGACGTTTTTAGAAAAACATACAAAAGTGCTTTAACTTTTTTTTTCATTTGCTTGCCTCTGTCCATTTTTTATACCAGAGAGAGAGAGACCACAGAGAATCAAATCTATAAAGCCAACATTTTAGGGCTCTCTGTTCTTTCAAAAAATGCTGTCATTTATCTTAAATCCACGCTATCAATGAAACCAAAAATCTTCATTCACTTCATTTTACAGTCATGGAGCTACATCATTTTATGCTGTGCAGTTGCCACCAAGAAACACAATGAGTTTGTTTTCTGCTCAAGCGAACACAGATCGGCTTCCTCTGCTATGTACTGCATATTTAGTCTCTCTCCCTCTCTCTCTCTCTCTCTCTCTCTCTCTCTCTCTCTCTCTCTCTCTCGTCACAGTGGTCCCTGCCTCATCTTCATTTGGATCTCCCAGTTTAGAAATAAATCACATTCATAGAACACCTGAGCTGGCGAAGGGAGCTGAGTGGGACCAGGGTCCCAGGTGGACCAATTCAAATAACATTCAGCTGTTGTGTACACACACACACACACACACACACACACACACACGCACCCCATTGTGTCCTCACGGGTCACATATACAAGAATATAAGCTCCTGCACACATAGATATTCTCCGTCTGTCTCCATCTTACTGTTTCTTTGTTTGTGCCCCCCCCACACACACACACATTAACTGACAGCTCAAGACTCCCAGGTGGAATTGTTGGGAGGCAGAGGATTTGCATTTGTATTTTTCCAATATCTCCTCAGGACAGAGGATCATGGGCTTACCATGGGAGAAAAAAGAGCAAGCAGGACTGTAGCAGACTGACATTTGTTAAAGACATTCATCTTCTCTCATCTTGTTCTTTTTATAATTTGGGAGAGGGCTCCTCGGCCTTTTGTCAGTGGCTGTGGGGAAGGGTGTTGTTGTTGTTGAGGGGATGATAGGTTTGCTCTACCCATTGCATTCTGGGAGGAAAAACATGCAGTTCAAACCCGAGGTCACACACATGTGAATATAGCTGTCCTAGTTAGCTGGTGCTCACCAGAGACTAAAGGCTACTGCTGTCAGTGGGTTACTGCCTGCAATTAGGGCTGCACAATATGACCTAAAATATATTATATATATATAAATAATTAATCATGCTGTTCTCTTTCCCAGATGACGGACACTGCATTTTTTTTGGTTGCTATTTTGACTCGTAGGAGAAAGTAGACATATCAACAGGAAGAAATCATCGAAATTTTCGTCATGGGAAAATACGTTCATAACAACTTCAGAATTTTTGTTTGATTAATCATCCAGCCCAAATCTCAGATGCTGGAATTACTGGTTTGGAAATAAGATACAGTACTTCGAACCATCTTCGTCTGCTTATCCGGTGTCGGGTCGCAGGGGGAGCAGCTCCATCAGGGGACACCAAACTTCACTTTCCCAAGCCATATCAACCAGCTTCGACTGGGGGTCCCGAGGCATCTCTCCATCTAGTCCTGGGTCTTCCCCGAGGCCTCCTCCCAGCTGGACGTGCCTGGAACACCTCCCTAGGGAGGCGCCCAGGAGGTATCCTTACCAGATGCCCGAACCACCTCAACTGGCTCCTTTCGACGCGAAGGAGCAGCGGCTCTACTCCGAGCTCCTCTCGGATGACTGAGCTTCTCACCCTTTCTCTAAGGGAGATGCCAGCCACCTTCCTGAGGAAACCCATTTTGCCCGCTTGTACCTTGGATCTCGTTCTTTCAGTCATGAAATAAAATACTTATGAGCATAAACTTCTGTCTGTTGAGTCATGGCGTAGAGGGCAAGTCGACTCCGTGCAAAACCAAATTTAAAAGACCAATGTTACACCGGAATATGAAGCTAGATATTTTAATAACAATAAGTGGTGTCTTTTCCTGGTTTTAAAGGCTGCATTACAGTAAAGTGATGTCATTTTCTGAACTTACCAGCCAGTTCTATTATTTGCCTTTACCCACTTAGTTGTTAGATCCACATTACCGATGATAATTTATCTAGACTCTCATTGTATAAAATATTTTGTTAAAGCACCAATAGGCAACCCAACAATATCGCCGCAATATCGACATTGATGTATTTGGTCAAAAGTATCGTGATATTTGATTTTCTACACATCGCCCAGCTCTACAGGAAGCCAATCTTTATTTTGATCCACTCTTGTCAAATTTCTGCAATGATTGTTTTTGATCACTAAAAACATTGAACATTGATCAGAGGAGGATTGCACCAGTGCCATCAGCTACATTCGTTACATTATGACTTTGAAGGGGGGGTGGGGTTGATTAAAACACTATTTCTCTTTAACATATGTCTTCATTGATTTTTGTTTACTTACAATTAAACTACTAAGTCCACCCCCCAACCCACAACGACGTATCTCTTCTAACATCTGTTATACTATAAAAGCCATACACAAGCAAGAAGCAAATGACATGACAGTATCATATCCACAGAACAATGGTACCACTAGCAGTGGCTCAGTTAGAACAGGCGCACATATGTACATAGGTTTATGCCTCAACACAGAGGTCCAGGGTTTGAGTCCGACATGTGACGAATTCATGCATGCCCCCCCCCCAGCTGTCCTTTCCATTACAGTGTAACTCTCTCAATTGAGAGTGTATGGTTGAATGATTCCCACATTTAATTCCTAACCACTTGGTTATTACTGTAATGACGACGAAGGTCCCCTGACCACCTTTAAAGCGTAACTCTCACCAAAATGCAACCTAGGGTCTTATTGTGAATGTACCCAAGTCAAACTTTTAAGCATAATTAGGCTGGAAGCGTCACTTTTAAGATTGACCGTATTCTAATTTTTCGGTCAAATGGCCTTTTGAATGTGAGTGCTACGGCCACTTCTATGATAGCATCAAAATCACTATTTTGACACACCATGAGACTTTGATCCAAGCATCAGCAGGGGCTCTACACAAACTGCAGCATTGAGAACATCGTTTGTGTACACAGAGTTTACTAAAAAGAAATGTTTTAACAACTCAATAAGCTGTTGTTTACGCTCGCCGCCATCTTGTCAAAAAGAATCAATGTCCGAATGTGGATGAACGGACTCCATGGGAGGAAATGTCATTCTTATATGAGGCTCCTTTATCAACTACAAGGTCAATATTGTTTTTCACTAATGACAAAACGCCACCTTATCCGTGCATTTCTATAAAACTAAGCTTTGGGAGCTTTCCATCTTTACTCCTCCCTTGACTATTTTTGGCAAGATGTAGCGACAGTGAACAACAACAGCTACAGCGAGTTGTTAAAACCTTTTTTAGTAAAGTCTGTGTACACAAACAATGTTCTCAATGCTGGAGGTCATGTGTAAATGTAAATGGACTGTTCTTATATAGCGCTTTTCTAGTCTTAATGACTACTCAAAGCACTTTTACATAGTACATGAACCATTCACAAACATGCATGCACTGTGGCAGAGGCTGCCGTACAAGGTGCCACCTGCTCATCAGATACACACTCACACTCAGCGTTCAGTGTCTTGCCCAAACCACCAACCTTCCGATTGGCAGGCGACCGCCCCAGCTGATGCTTGGATCAAAGTCTCGAGTTGTGTCGAGCCTTCTTAATGTTTTAAAAATAGTGATTTAGCTCTTCCATTCAAAAGGCCATTTGACCGAAAACAAGAATACGGTCAATCTTAAAAGTGTCTCTTCTGTCCTAATTATGCTTTTAAAACAAAATTTTGACTCAAATACATTCACAAAAAGACCATAGGTTGCATTTTAGAGTTACGCTTTAAAGTCAAAAAAGCTAAAAATTAAATTACTACTTTGAGGTCAGGGGACCTTCGTCGTCATGGTTACAGTAATAACCAAGTGGTTAGTAATTAATCGTGGAAATTGTTCAACCAAACAGCAGTCTCTCAATTGCTTACATTATACACTCACACAAGTGCTGAGTTATTCCTACTTGTTATATAATCACATTTTAGTTTGAAAAACATTCCCAGAAGCTTATACCCAATGGGTACCGGTGGCGTTACATAAAGATAATTGAGTAGGCAGTAGAGTTGGGCGGTATCCAAATTTTGATACCGTTAAACCTCCTCCCTAGCTGTATATAGTACTAACGTGGCTAGTTAAAAATAATGACGTAAGGCTCAGATGGCGTCACCAAACTGTTGGCTTGTGCCGACACTGTTCAGAAACTGAATACCAAACAATAATACTGAAACATCTCTCCCTTCTCATTAGGGAGGAACACCAAATGCTGCCAAACTGCAGAAGTCGTGTTCTTCTTCCAGACCAAGTCACTCGGTGCAAGACTTGCCATACCCCCCCCCACACACACACACACACACACACACACACACACACACACACACACACACACACACACACTGTTACATAAGGACAACCACACATAAACATTTTTAGGCTTTAAAAAACTATATTTAATATTATTATATATATAATATTCTTGTCTGTGCATTGCATTTTTAATGTCTGTATTGAAACTGATACCATTGCAATTTTTAAGACCCCGCGGTATACTGTATTACCGCCTAACCCTAGTAGGCAGTATTGTTTGTCAAAGAGTTTACTGATACTTCGATACTGACCAGTCTGGAACCGGCACCAGCTTTGTACTGAAAAAATACAGTAAGATGATAAGCTGCTTCTTTTTATTATCAATCAACACCAAAGAATCTTGAGAGCTGCACACTCTGTAGTGAAACAAAGTAAGAATGTACCAATCATTTTCTGCTGTAAGTTAGACAAGGTATTATGTGCCCACCCACCCACACACACCTACAATTTACAATAACACCTGCAAGGCTCTACACAATAAAAAAAGATACTTGCTCACTTTGCACCGCCTGGCAGTTCAATCTGCACTCAGTGTGTGCACATACTAAATAAAAATAATCAAGGTTATGGAAACAGTATCTGTCTGTTACAGTCTGGATAGATTTTTTATTCTGGAGGCATGAGATAAGGTAATCTCATTCATAGTTTGATTTCTGTGCAGAATCGAACAATACGGAGACAAAAAGCATGTGGTTAGAAACGCACAAAGAGCAGCCAGGAGTTAAATAGGATCGTTTCTTCATTTTACATTGAGCTCTACTGGGCTTATCTAGTCTGTCTGGCACAGGTACCCATCCTCAAACCCGACTGTAGGTGCCAAGGCTCAGTAGCGACTAAGTGACTGGTGTCACTGTATAGTAAGATGGTTTATTATTCCAATTAGACATATAAGGGGTTTCAGTTAGGAGTTAGTCTCCAACGGGAGACATTGACTGTCTGACTGCAGATTATTTGCAGCCCTGTACCACTGCACAGTTTTGTGATTCAGATTAGAATTACAATGACCAAGCCACTGAAAAAATACAAATATCTGGTGAATTGTAACTGTGAATTGTCAGTGTTTCCACTCATTTTGTTTTTTTCTTAGCAAGTTCAAAATGCAATGTGGATGGAAAGACAATTTTTGGTGTCAAACATCTTTAATCAAATGAGCATATTTCTAGCAACACTTCGACTTAAATGACCGCTGAAACACCTGCAAACTCCTTGTAGGATGTGAAATATGTGACATTTCTGCTTATTACTGTAACACTGCTTAAATGTTGTCTTCCTTGACCTTAAACTTACATTCGTTATTTCGTGAACTTTTCTGAACTTAAAGTGAAATGAAAAGTGAGTGTGTCTGCCTGCTTCTCCTTTATCCACATTGTCATTATTACTTTCCCTCAACAACCACCCTGACTGTTTGTAGTCATACCCCAAAAATAGCATCACACGATCAACATCAAAGATGTTGTGATTTGATTTTGTCCTTATCACCAGGCTCTATTCCCTGAAATGATTGATTCCCATCTGCCCTGGATATTCCATACAACATGTATGATGGTATGCATATTCAACCAACATCATTAAATGCATACAATTTCATCATTCGTGTGGTGCAATCATTTTCAGGTTAGAAACATAAGAGGTGTTGCAGTATTTGATGCAACAGACCTCAGTTCTTTAAACGAATGTCTGAGGGCAAACTCTTATTCACAGTCAGTTATTCACCTGACTAACAAGAGTTTTCGTTCACATACTACTGTAGATAGAAACATCACTGCCTCCATTGCTGCCACGAGAAACTTTTAAAACACTACGGGAAAAAAAACAAAACCCAAGTACTAAACTGCCTGGGAGGTTGTGTAACACTTGAATGTTTCCTGCAACAACTAAGCACAGTCCCTCTGTCTTTCCTTTCTCTTTTTCTCAGAGAAATTAAGTTGCCTTGCAGTAGGAAATGTCGAGAACTACTGCATAAAACGGCCTAACTGTGATATAACAAGTCTAGTCTATTTGTGCTACTGGGGGGGGGGGGTTAAATAGCACAACAGGACATTGCAGGCCATATAAGTGACACTCACACTACAGCGCCCTTTGGCAATGTGCTGGAGCACTTTTTCTGGTCTGAACATGCCTAAAGAGCTAATGAATGAACGGTTATTATCAGCTGCCACTGAATGAACAAACTGGGACATGTTATTTATTAAAAGCACACCTGTTGGGCTCTGTCATCCGCTCCACTTGTTTGGGGCTGAGTCAGGTGGTGACTGAGGCATGTTCTAGTGAGGTGTTATAGGACGACTTTACCACCTCAGCAGTGTTGAAGTAATGATGATAGTCATTACCTGAGACTAGGCAGCAGCTGTTACATCTTGCAGCTTTGATGGCATGGTGTTTATCTATTTTAATCATTCTTCCTGTGCAGGTAGACGCACAATACACAATAGTATTTACAACTTAGATCCAAGTAAATGTAACTATCCTGCGATGCGTTTACTTGCTTCATTTTAGTGGCCTGGCTGTCAGGACATGAGCGCTCTCCACAGTAAACTCTCCTGGCTGGTGCTCCATAGTCTATATCCTTCGCATTCCGCTTCTGGGATTGCTCCGGTGCTGCCGGAAATTCCGCCGGATGCATGTATTTTCTGTTTCCTTCAACTTTCTTTGTGTTGGAAATTTTTATTCGGGTGGATTAATGAGGACTATTTTTGACTGCTCCTCAGATCTCTGCATGGTAAATTGAGACAGCTAGCTAGCTAGACGATCTGTCCAATCTGTTGCCAGTAGAGCATTTTCACAGCACAAATCTTGACATGTCATTGTAGGAAAAGCACAGGTGTATTCAAAACCATTAATGATGGCTGCATTCCACTTAGTAGAGGCCCTGGTATTGTGCATGCTGACTCCCTGAAATAACTTGGTCAGATAGATGAGTGACAGGATATTTTACAAAACTGGCTGTTATGTGTAGCCCCGGCTTAACAAATACACTTCTATATTATTTTATTGTCGTCATGACAAGTTGAGATTGTTAGGGTTGTCTTGATTATGACAACTTGACTTTAATCAAGTTGACATTACCAGAATGACAGTGAATGACAGTCTCATGTCACGGCTATGCCGATAATGTCAAGCAAAGTATTACCTAATAAGGTGACATGTGAACAGTTAACATTTGGGGCTTAAACCCTGTAAGCCCGCCCCCTAGTGCCCCTAGTGTCGCCTATGCTTGGGAGGACCACCTGAAAGGTATAGTAGTATAGTAGGCTAACATGTACCTGCAGAGTGGGAGACCGCTCTGAATCTCCACCTGCTACAACCTCCTTGGTGGCAGGTGAAAAAAAAAATAGTATACGATAAACTACAAGGTCTACAGTGCAAGATGAGTTGGCCATTCTAAATTGTGGGAAAAGGTGACAAACAGAATAAGCACAATGTTCTCAAGATTGCAATTTCTGTATATTTTACTTTCAAACAGTTGGACTACCCAAACGTGTGAGAAAGGCACAGGAATTCATAAGAGGCAGCCATAATACATCACTTTGAACAGCTGCATACCATCCTTACATATGGAGTGTATGCAATCTGTGGACCAATTGTCCTTCAAAGTCATGTTCATTTCCATGTTTCAAACAAATTCTAGTAGCTTAATACAAAGGGATAGTAGGAAAATGTGTCCCCCTTGATGTATTGGAAAACATCTAATTTACGGACAAGGGGGGGATTATGTGAAGCGTAAACTCTCAGAGATGAATTCCTAGAGACAGACAAAACAATCCACTTGAATTCATGTCTTCACTCTCCTGTTCTACCCTATTTTTAGTTGTACTTTGTTTGAATAAGTTCAAAGTTGCATTGAGTTGTAAAAGAAAAGGAGGGAGAGGGGGTGCATCTATCCACAACCACATTACCAGCACAAAGCCAACAGGGGAGAGGCTATTGATTGTGTCACCTTTCCACAGGCTCGAGGCTGTGAGGGCTCTTTGTGGGTCCAGCTCTCAGTGGAGGACTCCAGCACTTGTGCATGAAAAGATTCAGTGTATAAAGCAGCTGGGCCTGAAGGGGAAAGCTGCACAGTGCTACAAACTCCTCTTTTATGTCCTGTGTGTCTCTCTCTGCATATCTCTGTCACTCCTGCCTCTGTCTTACTCCCTTCTCATTTCTCGTCTCTACTCACTCACAATTGGGTCAGGCCAAAAATCGTATATGCTTGCTTAATTCTTTAATTTGGCAATTATTCTGAGAAGCGCTGTCTTTACTCAAACACCGATGGTCGTGTATCAGAACAGATACCTGTGTTTTTGGCAATAATGCAGAAGGTTCCTATCTCTTTTCTCTTCTGGGATGTGTTCAGACTTGAAGGCGATGGTTGGCGCTGGTTTCTGTGGCAACAACAGTGCAGCCGTCACTGGCCAGATGGCTTCAATGGAGCTGTTTTATTGTGAACATCGGTACTTAAGTGGTGCTCTCCTACTTTAATTTGCTTTAGGATTGGACCTGTATGGTAAAAAGAATTCCTTTTGTCTAGTCCCCCATTATGCCATTGTCAGAGAGGCTAATTAGCTCACTCAAAAATGTTTTACAGAAGCCAGGCAGGTGCTTTTGTGAAAAAATGAGATGAGGCCTGTGAGGCCGTGTTTATCCCACTGAGGCTTAAGTCATCAGCATTAAAGGTCAGCAATTAGTCTGCAATTACAGTGTAACCTCAGCTAATGGATCTGAAGAGTACACTCAAATTCTGTTTACACTGTAGCCACACTGCTGTGATGTGTGGGTCAAGTTCAGTTTTGATAGAGAAAAATTTAAATACCAGCAAGCAATCACACCCTTGGAGGTAAACAATTCAAAACTAATAACAACTATGATTGTTTTTTTTGGTCTAAAACTGTGAAATTACTATCTATTTGGGGGAGGGTGGGGAAATTACTTTGTAGTCAGGTTATGCTACCATGCAATGGTTAATAAATGTTTGGGTTTTGCACATTTTGATGAAATAAATAGAACATTTTAAATAATGTATAAATTATAGCTCCTCAAACATCACTGATCTGCCAGTGGGCCAGTCAACATGAATCATGCTGTGCACAAAAATTGTTCAAACGCACAGAACTTCTTTTCTAAGTTATAGTTGAGATCTCACAGTTTTCAAAGATACGAAACATGTCAGGCAGATTTTGGGTAAAATGTGTCTAAAAATGAACATAAAAAACATGTAAAATATTTCCATTTGATGGAATAGTGCTACCAGCAATGGAATCTTTCACTCATTGTAAACATCATACAACATCAATGGCTGGAACAAGCTGCTATGAACATATTCATCAGTTAACGTGGAGTAAGATGCCTTTTCAAACATTCAAGCTATTTAAGGGGGAACTGTGGTAAAAAAAAACAGAATTGTTGAGAAATCAAACAGTCATTCTCTAGTCATCATTCATGTCTACGGTCTCAGAGAAAAAACAACCAATATGAACTAAAAAAATAAAAATAAAAATCAGAGCAAAGAAACACAACGCAAAAAGATGAAGTTGGCTTGTTAATGAAGGAGTTACAAGATAATCCTGGATTGCCTTTGTTTGAATTCTCATGATCTGTGATGTGTACTCTCTAAGCATTGCTGGACCCACGGTTCAATTACTAATTATCTCTCTACCTGCTGCAGTACAGTATTTACACCTGTTTTCTTCTATCTCAGCTAAATTGGTCTGCAAATCAAACAATGTCTCAGCATTCTCACTCCTACTCTGCTGATAGGGATTATATTTATCACAGCAAGGGATAGCTCATTAATTTCCCCTGAAATACCATCTGGGGACAACATCAGACGGCAGTGCTATTTGAACAAGGCCAACACACCATAACATGTCACGCTCCCACAAAAAACAAACTGTGCTCGGACTGTATGTCCTCAGCGTTCGAGCGATGCTGTTAACTCACAAAGCCACTTAAAGTCACATAGGAAAAGGTCAAGCTGATTGAAGGGGGAACAGCCTGGCTCAATGGTACGTGGCTGCAGTAACAAGCGCATTTGGCTGCCTTCTGAGCATGCTGAATTGCATTAGCCACCTTGTCAGGTGACACAGTCAGTCCACCCACTGACCTGTTGTGGGAGATGTAATTATCTGCTGAAGTTATTCTGCTGCGTTACAGGTAATTGATGCTTATTTCCTCAGGAAGGGTTGAAATCTGTATTGATTGTCAACTTAAGTAGGCCAAGTTTATCACCTGGCACTCTTCCTCCTCCCTGAGGAATCAATACAAATTTTACCCTACACCCATCTTCACCATCCTAAGAACTGAAGGTACCCGTCGCGCTTATCTACTTTCTAATTCACAATGCCTTCATAG
This sequence comes from Percina caprodes, assembly GCA_013375575.1. NCBI lineage: Eukaryota > Metazoa > Chordata > Actinopteri > Perciformes > Percidae > Percina > Percina caprodes. The sequence goes on along the minus strand of JABXJD010000113.1, from coordinate 838,526 downwards.
CACACTTCGCTGCCACAAGCTTGGCTTTAGCCTCTTAACTCTCTGCTCGTGAAATCTAATTACAGCCTCACTCACTAATCTGGAATTAATTCACTTTAGATGAAGGTGATTGATAACGGCACATGGAAAAGTCATCTAGGTCACCCATCAACTGTTTGGCTTCACAGAGAATAAAACGGTTGAACTTGACTGATAAGAGGTATTCCAGAGGACAGTGGATCTATTGGACATGACAGCTGTAAACACAACATATATTTATATTTCAACCATGTTAAACGAAAAGTTTGACATTTTGGGAAACACTTTAGTTAGATGAGAAGATCGACTTATGGATTTGAGTGTGTCAATCCTCTCATCTACCACTTGTCAAGAACAATAAATATGCGCATTTCCCAAAATATCAAAGTAGCCCATCAGTAACTTAGAGTATTTTGACAGAGATGCAGTGAACACACTCTGAACAATGGTATGGGTTGTATTCTTCCATAGAGATGACAACAATCTAAGATGGAGTCAGAGGCTGATGATCACCTCTTCCCATTTTACAGTGATAACGTGCGCTGAGGCAGGAACTCAACAGAGTGAAGCTGCAGAGGTGGGGGGGCTGAGAATCACTGCCTGTCTCCAGGATAGAGTCCCACAAACTTGCTCCAGGGGACAGACAGAGAGCTACATTATGAAGGTGAGGATAGCTGGCATCTTTATTGCTCTATACTCTCCAACATGTGATGTACATCGCTGTTACTGCAATGAGGTCACCAAGGTCAGAACCCACTAAAAAATGCTTGAAAATGTCAGCTATCGCTCGCCCTTCTCCCTGTGGTGCATTTATGCCACGGGTAGCGCTTATGGTAGGGCAGAATTTTTTCCACCACTCTGCCTATATCAAAACAGGGCAATTTTATCTTTGATCATGTGAAGGCACCTTAAGGGCCCTTCAGACCAAAAGGCAGCAACGGCACCGCTGCGCTCAGACACCTATTGTTTCCAATGACTTGCGCCACGCCACGACAGCTTTTTGCTGCGTCGAGCAAACCGCCTGTGCAGCAGCACCTCACTACCAGCAAGCTCCCGCCGCCGCAACACACTGTAGATGTGTTATAAGTTTTGATTTTGGCAGCCATTTTAAACAGGTAAGAGCAGGCACACATCACACTTATCATGCTACAATAACCAAAGCTTCAGGCTGCTGAGTTTTTCTTACGTCATTTTGTAATGTGAGAAGAAACACAATTCCAGTCACCTCTATTGGTGTAAAGGCATACATCTCAGAGATGGAGAACTCAAAACCTGGACAAAGACAACAAACCATCTGCACTGAGAGATACCACTAGAGGCAAGCGCGAGAATTAGTTGGTTTTCGTAATTGTGGGTCTGTCTGATTATTTCCCTTTTATTTCATTTAGTATGTCATTTTTATGGCTTAAACTATACCTCAACACTGCTAATCAACAGAGACGTTGAAGGCAGGAATGCAGAGGAACAGTATTCAGGGCATATGCAATCACCAGAGAAAGATTTCTATTTGGAGGCCAAAAAAGAAATATTTGAACTGGCTTTTTCCTTTTCCCATTGAAATTGTGCAGATCCATAAGTTTTTAAGTCTAACAACATACCACACAGCTGTTACAGAACACCATATCCAGACATGCTTTTCACTCAAGATCAGCTCAGGCAACAGAAAAAAAAAAAAAAAAAAATCACAAAGATAGAAAGATAATGGGCAAAAGGCAAAGCGTCACACTTCACATTTAATGGACTCTAATGACTCCATTTAGACACTTCATTTTGCCTTGTTGAATGGATAAAACAAACTGTTTTGGTAAGAGCTTTGAGGAAAAAGCCTAATTATGGCCAATAACAGAGCAGTAACTTCATGACAGTGGAACTACTTTTAAAAGGGAAATTACGCTAAAGCAGATGCAAGAGTTTATTCCAATTTTTGGATAACTATTATTGTGTAACAGTGGTAATCTTTGTACAGTATTGGCTTTGGCTGTTAGCAAGAAAAGCAGGTATACACAGTATATGGATGGATGCTTTAAGTGTGTAACTCAATAGGAGGATAAAAGCTGTGATGTAGTAGCACTCACGTTACTTTCAGCTGTTCATTCTGGTCTGACGTGCATTTGTATTTATCATCTCAGAAACAAAGCTTGGCGCTCAATCTCGGGTTTCGGAGTGGGAATGAGCCAGTATCACTCTCCGTCTAATGTGGCAGTGGAAGAAAAGGAAAGAAAAGAGGACAAAGAGGAGTCAGGTTTTGCGTACAGAGGAGTCATACATCTGAGACAACGGGGAAGTCGAGGTATTTCTGAAGTCTCAAATTACCGTCATGTCCTTTAGTTGAAATTGAATGCGTTATGAAGCATGCACACAAAGAAAACCTCTTTGCCAACTAATACAGCACCTCATGCTGAGCAACACTGTCATGCATTACATGTTTCTCTATTCATTCGCCTGTGATGAATATGCTTTGTTTCTCTTTCTTCTTCTCAAGAGCGTTGGAGAGATCCCTTTCTAATAATTTAAGTGTTTGTGATTATTCATCCATGAAATGTTTTGTTCTTAATCAGAAGGCACACTTAAGTCTTTTTCTGGTAACATTTTAACTCTGGATTAATAACGCAGCACATTACAGGCTGTAATCTAAAGCTGTAATGACAATTGTTAACAAAAGCTATGAACCAAACTACAACGGTGTGTCTTGCTACGCTCTATAGGAAGCCAGGAATAGTATCCACAGGCTTTGAGGCTAAATAGCACTACTTTCTGACTTTAGAGCCCCAAAGCTCCCAAGTTTTCTTCATCATACAGAAAGCAGTTTGGTAATTATGGGTCAATATACAGTAGCACAGATGCAATAATGGGTTATCTTTACCCATTATTCATCGGTAGAAAATCATTGGTTCAACAACTAGTAACTTAGAATGTTTGACTTAGTTTTAAGGTAAAACTTGAGCTCAATTGTCTTTGATAGTTTTTTACCCATGGGCGTGGGTAAAGTTAGTCTAGTATGGAATTGGTGGTGCTATATTGATTATTAGTGTGTAGGCAGAAGGAGATGAGAGCCAATATTTCACCTTCGGCTGTGGCTATTTCCTGAAAGCAGTATACATCAGTGCAGATTCTTTACATATTGAATTCAGAAAAATCTCAGTAAGAAAAAAAAGTGTTTATTTTGTGCCAGGACAAGACTGAGAGACGCTGATTGCCACTGGAGAGACATTCTGTTTATCAGCTTATTTAATCTCAAACTAAATTTGCAAGGGAACCGCAAGCTTACAAACATTATACACACAGTGCATTCTATAAAAGGTGGCTACTCTGGGACCTGCGGGTGGTTGGATGATTGAAGAGCTCTGTGCTTTCGCCTCCTTTTGTCAGTAATGAGCCGTGGGACTCATCGAGCTGGCAGCCCACTCAGGATGTGCTGGTGGGCAGGCACCCTTTGATGGCTGCTGATGAGTGGGGAGCAGCCCGAGCCACTGGGGTGAGAGTTGGCAGGATGCAGGGTCCGTCCAGATGGGGTCTCATCTGCAACCCCTTCCCCTCTATAGACTAGCAGCCCTCACACAATGGGAATCGCCATTTCAAATCCTACTCAAATGAAGCTGAGGTGTCTGGTACATCAAAAGTATTTTGGTTTGCCAGGCATCTCAGAAACATCCATCATTGACATTTAGAGTTTATCTGATGGCCAGAGATAGAAAGGTTAGATTTTAGATGTTTGAACTGCACAGCATGACTGTGCAGCCGGCATGGGACGAAAATAAGGGATAAGAAAATAAATTGGTGAAAACCAATAGACAGATAAAAGGAGAAAACATTGTTTGAATTCATTAAGAGCTATGAAAATGTTATGGTATTACTGAGGACAGCGAGATGATAATGGAATATTTCCTATTCTCCTATACACTGAATATGTCAGCTTCCTTATCTTCAATCCCCAAGGTGAAGGGTGGAGCACAGATGTTGGAAAAAGTAGATGGAATTCCACAACTATAGCCAGCAGCAAGCTGTTTTCCTCACCTGGAAAAGGAAATCTTCAAACCTCATTTAGAAATCCCTCCAAAGAGTGGGCTCCTATTTTTTCACACGATAACATCACCAAACAATGGCTGCTGCTTACGGTTTATCAAATTGAGTTTTTTCTCTCTCACAATGACGGGAAAGCATCCTCTTCCTGTGGACATTATAATTTCAAACTGTTGGATGCAAGCAATTGCTGATAAGGAAATGCTTTGACCAGTCACAGTAATTGAAATCACATTTCACAGCTGCTGCTTTCCCCTGCATCATTTACAGTTATATACATATAAATGAATCCTGGCTACAACAGTCGCAACGCTCACTGAATCTATATGTTGTAATTAGTGATTGCGATTTCTCACTCAGTGCCTGACCCTAATCAAAATATACCTTCAGCTGCAGTGAGTCATTCATCGCTTGGAGATTACATTTCAGGATGCAATACGCCCTAAATATAAATTTTGTTTAATTGATATGACGACCAGCACTGTCTCCCAAGTGACAAACAATAACACACAAATGGTAAAAAGGACATTTTTAATTAGAAGACCACCACAAAACAAACCGCCATGACATGTCCTTTCCCAGAAACTGTGTTTACAAATCAGCACTGCTCATATCCACTGGGAGCTGCTGGCAGCAATGATTTCCAATGCATAGCAGATCCTTCCTTTGAAAGCCCACACTAATTCCCCTTCCCTGTGCACACTGAGCTAAGCACGGTTCCCAATGGACCAGGTCCGTGCAGAGCTGGGTAAAAGCTGAGCAGACTGGCCAAGCATGGGAGTCAATCAATGTAAATCATCAACCTCCATGAAGAACAATAGGGGGAAATGCAATCATAACAGCAGTATGTGCTTGACATGTATGTGTTCAACAAGTTCATAACTCCTCCACAAACCGGGGCAAACCTCCATTTTAACCACTTAGACCACAGCATCAAAGCTCGTGAAATCTCCAGAGTCTCTTAAAATAGTGAAATATTATGTGCCGTGATGGTTAAAAGTACCAAAATAGTCAACATGCCACTCTTGGATAACAGAAGCTCATTATGGTATTCACACAAGTAATGACACAAGTCCACAGTGTTGCGGAACTGAGATCACACAATTAACCTTCTGCCGGAGAAAGAAAGTAATCAACCCCAGTGAATCAAAATGTATAATTAAAATGCAAATCCTCAGGGCTCTCTGCGAGTCTAAATGGATTATTTCAAATTACGGTACCCGTCATAAAAATACTGGCATCAATTTTGCATCTAGTGCTAAAAGTTCTGAGCTAGGCAAGAGTAAACATTAGACTCTGGGGGAGAATTGTGGATTTCTGGAAGCAATGTGTGTGTAGTGCATCCATGTATTTATGAATTAGTGCGATGTGAGTGGAATCTGCTATATTTACTCTCTTTTTTGATTGACTTGAGACTTCTACAACTGGATGTTCCAGTATTAACACTGATAAAATCTAGTGACTTGTCACTTACTTGGTAGCTGAGAAAAAGTGAAGGAAAATGCATAATCCTGAATAGATTATGAGACAATGGACCCCAAGGCATAGACATGTAAAAGCCCCCCCATCCCTTCTGTGTAAGAGCAAGACCTACAAATTGAAAGAGACACTTTTTTTGAGTCTAAAGTATTTTTGTGTTTGGTTGTAGTCATTTTGTGTCTTTTGTTTATCTACAGTATGTTGTTAAGCATCTTTGTTGTCACGTCTCTGTCATCAATTTGTGTCTCTTCGTCATACTTTTTGCATCTCAACTCTTTTTTTGTGTCCCTTTGTAGTCTGCATGTGTCATTGTGTCCATCTGGTCATTTTGCATCACTTCAAGGTCATTATGTTTCATTTTCGTACCACGAAAATTTTTCATGTATCTACTATATGTATTATAGTCATTTTGCGTCTCTTTGTTGTAGTTTGTCGTTTTGTGTCTCTTTGTAGTCATTTTGCAATTGCAGTCATATTGTGTCCCTTTGTGGTTGTTTTGTGTCTCGGTATGTTTTTTTTTGTGGTAGTTTGGCATCTCTTTGTGGCCATTGGGCGTGCAAGTGGTCATTTGGAGTCTCTTTGTAGACACTTCGGTTGTCATTGTAGTCGTTTTGGTCTTGCAGTCATTTTGTGTCCCTTTTGTTGTCGTTTGTGTCTCTATTGGTGTTTTTCCACTACATGGTACCTGCTTGACTCGCCTGCTGTGCCCCTTTTTCCTTTTTCCATATCAGATTTAGTACAGCTGGTCGCACGCACAGAACGTCAAAGGTCTGTTTTTGATTCTCAGCATGTGGCTGTTGCAAGAAGACACATTTTGATTCAAAAGAAGCTGGAGGCAGCATGAGGATACCACCGTCCGTCACTAGCAATGATGACGCAGTAATTAGAAGAGTAGTAACAAAGTACCTGTTAGCAGGTACCAGGGACTTTTTATCATAATGGAAAACTAAAAAAGGAGAGTAGAGTCGAGGTGAGTAGAGCAGGTACCATGTAATGGAAAAACGCCATATGTGGTCATTTGCATCTCTTCTTGGTTGTTTGCCATGCCTTGATGGTCATTTGGTGTCTCTATGTGGTCATTTGGTGTCTCTATGTGGTCATTTGGTGTCATTTGACTTTGCAATAAGAAACGTGATGGTCACTTCAAACAGAGGCTCTGGCCCTTAAACTAAGGTGACCAGATCTTTCAGACAAAATCCAGGGACATTTTCAGCTCAGAAGCGTATATACCTCCAAAACACGTCACGTTTTTATTTTTGTAAAACTTAAAACGGGGACACTAGACCTAGAGCTGTTCTCATTAGGGGCTGAGCCCCCCCCCAAAAGGTCTGATCCTAGACTCACCCCTGCTGCTACTTCACACTCCACTCCACTACACCTCAGAGGGGAATATTTCAAGATAAAAAGTCCTAATATTTCAAGATAGAAAGTCCTAATATTTCAAGATAGAAAGTCCTAATATTTCAAGATAGAAAGTCCTAATATTTCAAGATAGAAAGTCCTAATATTTCAAAATTAAAAGCCCTAATATTTCAAGATAGAAAGTCCTAAAATTTCATAATGTTGTAATGTTTACTGAACTACATTTATCTGACAGCTTTTGCTTTATTGCTTCAGGCGTGTTTCTGCAACAGCTCATTGAGTATTGGATACAATAAAAACTATTGAGGAAATATTTACAATGGAAGTTAATAGGATAATTGTCCATCTTGTATTTACGTTCATAAAAGTGCTCGTTTTGCTACTGACAGACTGAGATTAAGTGTCTGACAACATTATGGAAAGGATTTCTAAGGAGGTAGACCTTCCTGTAAAAGATTAAGATCCTTTTTTAAAACATAAAAGTCCGTGAAATTGCGTTGGCTAAACCCACCAGACTCCATATAAATAATCAATAATTTTAGCATCGTAAAATACGGCTTTCTAAAACATCTCTGAGCAGCGCTTGCTCTGGCTGTCTTGAGGCTGCGTGTGTAGGTCGGCCACGTTTGGTCAGTGTTTTCTTTCTTTCATTCCAATATCGGGTCTGTCAGTCACAGTGAAATCCGGGGACATTTCCAGGGACAGATCCGGGCGTCTGGTCACCCTACCTTAAACCCTTGATACACCTGTTCAGGAATCCATCAAAGTATGTACTGCATGATACTTAAACTACAACATGTACAAATTTACCCACAATCTGGGGATTTTTATAATCGCGTCAAGCTCCAAAAAATAAAAGTACTTTTCACCAGCTACTACATTGATCATTCCACGCTTTGTGTCCCCACACATAATGAAAACTAAACAGTACATTAAGTCAGCGGCGGACTTCTCAGCCATCTGCTGGAGCTGAGAGTGAATCTGTAGTAAACAGAGCCCATGTGTTGTTCACTGTCTGATGGGGACGATGGGGGAGGGCGGACTCTTGTCTCATCACTGTCACTGTAGAATTAAAATGAAGCGTGTCATTGCTTATGGGGGCAGTAAGATCGAAGCATTGCTCATTTTGCTTTGCATTTTGCAGATTACCGAGAGGAGGCGCTGGGAGGTATTATAAAGAGTGATGAGGAGGAGCAGGAGGATCACTAAGATGTAAAGTACTTCATCTTGTGCCTCGCTGAGCAGTGAAGAGATGGGGGGGTGGGGGGGGCAAACAGGTGGTAAAACTCTCCATCAGAGACTTCCCACAGTCTGAGATCTTGACTCAAGGCAATTCAATTCAAACTGTGTGGGCAAGCGGGTATCCGCCAATTTGTTCAACTGGTTCTGAACAGGAGATCTTGGATACATATTATTGCTATTGATCAAATGAATTTTTTCATTTTCTAAACAAAATAAGGATTCAGCACACAACTTCTTAATCAGATTTTGAAAATGGTGCTTTGAGTGAAAAAAAGTCAATGCTAATTAATGCTAGCTACAATGCTAACAACAAAGAGCAATTAAGACTAGGCAAACAACTTATTTCTGTTGGATGTCGTAAATAAAAAAAAAAGTAATACTCAAAAAAAAAAATGTCATGCGTTGTTAAGCACAATCACAAAGAGACACATGAGGCAGCTGATAATTGTAATACATTAATTCATTTGTATGATCCAGTCATACTTTCAGGGTTTGTTTTATCCCCATAACAGTGACCTAATATTTAGATGATTTGAAACTAGCCTGATTATTCATGATGTGTTAACTATGTCAATAATTAGAAAACCTGACCATGATGACATAGCTGCAGAGATCTCAAGAGACAGCCACTGTGAACTCTAACAATCATTTGGTTTAAGAGTCAGCATGAGGTTATCTTTGAGTTTCGATTGCTGTACAAATGTGTTGTTCCTTTAACCTCCCAAGGATGCAGAGTGGGTCTGTACCCTACATAATAAATTCTGGCCTGTAGTCGGAGCCCATTGGGGACAGCTTGGTGAACCCACGGTTGCATTTTCAACAGAATAAGATTCGACTGTACTGGGTTTTCATCACCTGGCAGTGTCACCTCGCGGGCAAAGGAGCATTGTATTAAAACCCTGAACATTAACACACAATTACATTAACACAAAGTTATAAAAAACTGGAACATTGTTGGTTGTTAGACAGACAACTTCTGTAAGTGTTGGTTTTTTGAGAGTATTGCAGCGTTTGGGAGTGTATCAAAACCTATTTTATACACTACATTTAAAACTCACAGAAGAAAGTACCGTTTGTGATGAAGTTGTCTCGTAAAGTTAAATGATAATCAAAGTCATTAAAAAAAGGAAAAAAAATGAGTTTCTTTTTTTAAAACAAAGTTATTTAAAAAATTAAACTGATTAACTGTGCAAGCCTAGTTTGCAGGGCACTGATCAAGGTAAAGCAATATTTGAATCCAAATCTGACAGTTTGTGTGTTGAAGCAGCCATTTCATCAGATCTAACCAAACAGCTTTTAAGTGTATAAAACCTTTACTTATACCTAAAATGCAGATCCTCTAGTTAAAGATTGTCTAACATGTTGATTCCCGGCCCAAGTTAAATGTTTAAGATTAAATTAATCTGACTTGTTGGTGCTACAATAGTTGTTTAGTAAAATCCAAATGCATGGGAATTGTTAGGTTCCTGACTTTGGTGACCGTGATAAATGGACTTGGATTTACAATTTACACTCTATTTTGTTAGGAATCACTACACACAGGTCGGAAATACACACACGCTCAGATGGAGAGATGTCAGAGTGAGTGGGCTGCCAGCTGGACCAGCACCCTGATCAGTTTGGGGGATACTTTGGTCCGTACGGGGACTTCAGTGACCCTTTTTTTGCAGTGAAATCCCTACAGTCTGAACTACTGCCACCTCTTTAACCACGTCATTTATGTTACACGAAAGAGTTGTTTCCTGGTGTCTTCTTTGTGAGGCCCATACAATAATCTCCTGCCCTCTTTAATTACTATCCCATCAGGTATAGCACCAGGCTAAAGCATTTCTCATGTCAATCATTATTCCTCCATAAATCCACTGGCATTTTAAAGTGCCAGAAGTAATTGCCAGCCAGCTCTTGAAATGAGATGAATAAATAGCTATACACGAGGCGCCCTGTGAAAGTGTAATGTCTGACAGTGTGTGGAACTAACCAGTGGCAACACTTATTTTTTTTCTGCTAAGAAATGAGTCGCACTAACAATTCAACATCCTCAAGCAAATTGGAATGACTGAAAGAATGACTTATCTATGTCTGAGCACGGCTCTCATACCTCAGGGAAGTGATTCTGCATTAAATTGCTAGTTGTGATTGAAAATAATGCGGCAAGTGCAGGACACATCATTCTAAACAGATGGGGTTTTTCTTCAACAAAGCCTGCAAGCCAGTGCCAAGCAACAAAGAGAGACATTGTCTACCACTTGTCTCGCAATGTGTTGTATCTGGAAGTGCACATTTTGTCGTAAGGAGAGGGAGACATGTGTACAGATAAACACTCAGGCATGGGTGCTCAAATGTGTCTCCTCCAGGCTCTCTGGTATGGATTAAAAGTGGGGATTTTATCTTCCTGATGTCTAGACAGGTGGCAAGCAAAGCCTAGAGTCACACAGCCAGCCACCTCTCGGCCCCCGCCTGCTTTCTGTACTTCTACAGCCTGAGGCACACTGGAGGACAATGGGCACTTAAGAGCCTGACAGTAACCTGCAGCTCCATGTGAAAACACACACACACACACACACACACACACACACACACACCTTATCTTTCTGAGAGAAGAGCTGTCCATCTGAGGCATTGTTTGTCAATCATTTACTGCTGCTCGTGTATTATACTGATCTTTACCTGTATGTTTCAGTAACTCCCCTCCCCCTCAAACATGCCTTCCTTTATCTGCCCACACCCCCCCTGCTGCGCCGCTTATGAAACTGTTGCCGTTTTACTTTGCTTTTTCTCAGCTCCGACTTTGAATTACTTGCCTGAACACAGTGATTGAGTGTCCGTGCTGTTACCTCTTTTTGGTTCAAAATGGGCTTTAAACTACAATAATGACGGTCCTGTGGAACAGTTGGGGTTTGACCCTCTGTGGGGTAATGTATGCAGATGGTCAGTAAGTTAGACCGGGGTGGGGGGGGCAGCCGGTATGTGTAGCTCATGTTCCCATGTCTCACTGATAGGCTGGCCTCCAGCTGAAGCATTTTCATGGCACTGCTGACATGAAAGTGCTTGTTGTCGAGCTGGCAGTGCAGATTATGTTATTACACTTTGTTGATCATTAGTAAGAGAGAATGAGGGGTAAAAGGAATTAGCTAAATGCCGTAAAATGGATTGAACATGCTGCTGCGCTGTGATGTATGTGCAAGGTTTTAATGAGTTATGTAAATTATAATAACGGTAACCTAGTTTTATTGTAATTCATATTTTATCCTTTTGTCCTTTAGCCCTTTATAGACAGACCATGTCTGCTTTACACCCCTCGTCACACCTCAGTTTTTTTTGTTTTTTGTTTCAGAGTCTTGGAAGAGGTGAAGTGAATACACTGCACAGCATTGTTAAGTATGTTTGTGTTCCAGGGCTGCATTTGTAATCATTTCCATTTGATACAATGTCACAGTGATTGTGAATGAGGTTTTCTTACTTTTGGAATTGATTGTGAAAGTTGGTTTTCCACTCTCTTTTCTCCATAGCAGAGCAGTCTTCAAATAAAGATAAGGACAGTCTATTTGGCTGACTAAAATTAAACCATAACTCCCTCTCTGTTTTCATTAAAAAGCTACATTCTTGCAGACTGGCTTCAAACTACTGCCAAAATGCTGAATATTATTCCACCAGCCTATTCAAACTGTACATGACCAGAGGTTACATTAAATGGACTGAAGCTTGCAAGCCACTTCTGGCAGACAACTTTAGTTGCGCTGCTACACTAACACGTGGCTTACTTTAGTCTCTGCAGTGCATCCACCTGTAGGCTCTGCTCCCCATGTGGGAGAGTTTATTATCGGCACAGCCTTGATGCCAAATATAAACTCTGTGCATACTCTGTCACGGAATATTGAATCTTTTCCCCAGGAGTTAGAAATTAAGCACCATCAACCTCATATTTTAACAGTCCTCAATACAATTGTCTTTACTTTTTGTTATAACAAAGAAGCAGATGTAGTAAAACCTGCATCTGTGTAGCTGAATGGCTCACTTTACATTAACACATCTGCATGAAAAGATATGTGAAGCCAACCGAGGAGGAGAGACATCGGTATTTGCTGCACCATTACAGTAACCTGCAGGGTGACTTTTTAATACCAGTACTCTTCTGCAGTGGATCAGTGGAGATCAAAAGGGAAATCTATTAAAATTGGAGTCTAAGAGCCAAAAGTGTCCCTGATCAGGACCAGGATCAGAATAATCTTCCCTTGACAAGGATATTTGCACTGGGAAAAGCCGCCTTATCTTTATTCCTAAAGAATGTTAACTTGCAGTTGCTGCAGAGAGAGAGAGAAAGACAGCAGTTCAGTTCTGTGTAGAAATGATAAAATAAGGATGTTTGGGTTGTACGAAGGACCAGAATGTGATTGCAGGGATGACTCTAACCACAGGGACGGCATCTGAGGGACAAGCTTTGAGACACCAATTGGTGTTTGTTTCAAGGTTTTGATACCAGGTGTTAACTGAGGCAGGCAGGGCTACTGCCAATCACCCCTGGTGTGGCTGAGTCACATTTCCTCACTCTGGTGTCACGTCAGCACTGTCCAGGAGACAGCTGACGGCTATTGTCGTACTGAGACCATTTTCATCAAATATAATGGCATAATAATGAAGGTACTGTCAACACTGTTGTCAACTGTGGGGTTTAGAATGAAAGGGAGAAAACAGGACACCGAGTAACACGGGGTATATCGCTCATATTCTCTCTCTCTCTCTCACTCTCGAGTCCCGCCTCCCCATACAAAGACACATGCGACTGACAAGAGGGCTCACTTTTCGTTACCCTAAGGAACCGAGAGTGGTCATCCAGTTTCTTTGATAGAGAGAGAAGGAAATCAAACAAGCATGCAAATGAAAACTATCTCGGCCTGAAAAAATATCGAGCTCATTTTGTTTTATGGTGCGATTAATTGACTTATTGACTATCGCGACAGGCCTAACCGAGCATGCTATAACCCTGATAACATCACCAAGGTTATTTTCTCACACATGACAAAATCCTCCAGAAATACGGAAGACATTATACAACGGTGTTCCCCTCATGACTACAAACAGTAAATGAAGCGTCATGTGTAAAGTGGATGCAGCGTCCCCTTAACGGGAATGTCCGTCAAAATGCTGCTACATCAGAAGATATGTGAACTTATATGAACTTTTTTTGTCCAGGGAATTCTATTGGGTATAAAGTATCAATAGGAAATGGCGGAAACATACATGTGACCTATTTTATGCATGACCTGTATCTATGATAATGGAAGTGGCAACTGGTATTAAAGATGAATCCTGTGTTTACAGAAAAAATGATTTTGTAAAGGATTCTGAAGGTTTGCATTAGACAGCCAATTGAAAACAGGTGCTTAAATATTAAATCGAACACACTGTTATCTAGGAGCATTGTAAGGCCCCCGAGGTTGGTATCTGTCATCTAAACCTAAAGACAGAATGAGAATGAGATAAAGGCTAACACTCTACAAACTGCTCACTGGCTCTATTCCATTTCTCAAGTTAGAAAGGCATAATTCTGTCTCTGTCCCTGAAGTGTATAGTCTGTCTCAGCACAGAGAGAATAACTGCAGAGCAGCAATAGTTTAAAAGAACTAATTGATAGAAGTGTAACTAAAACATAACTTCTGTTTTATAGATTGGATTACATAAGTGGCTATCAGTCATGAACAAACAAAGCAGAAGAATGTAGCGCAAGTTTCCGCTACTGGGAGAAGTCTACCAAAACATTTCAAGCCCTACTTTTCCACATAAAAAGAGAAAACAAAACAAAACCTCAAAAGACTGCAGAGCTCTAACTAATTAACTAACAGAAGAAAAACTAAGACAGCTGCACAACTGAGATGTTTTTTCTTAATGAGATGCAGATGCTAGTCATTAAAATGGCATCTTAACATTGTAAGGATAGACTTCTATGTTACAGCCTGATTATTAACAATGCTGGGTGTCACACGTGACGTGACTCAGACAAAATCAGCTACTTTTTTTACATTGCATTTATTTACTTCCCTATCAAACCATTAGACAACCCCCAGCCAAAAGCCAAAAAAATAATACCATAACCATTCTTTTATTTGAGTTGAACATAACCGGTAAAAAACATCCATCCATCGATGATATTCTCAAAGTTCTTCACAATAGTATGAGCCATATAAAATCCTAGCAAGCATTCATCAAAACTGAAACTCCCATTGAACACAGTTAAAAAACAAAGGATACATGAGAACACGTGAGGAAAAAAAGTCATCTTTATGTAAAAAGTAATTGACCTTTAAAAGTTATTTAAAACAGTTCAGTTTTAGATTAAAGTTAGCATTTCCTTGGAAAAATATTTCTGTTTATCTACGAGTCATGTGTACATAGAATAAGAAATAATGAGCCAACTTAAAAGGTCCCATGACATGGTGCCCTTTGGATGCTTTTATATAGACCTTAGTCTATAGTCTCTTTCCCAAAATTCAGCCTTGGTGCAGAATTACAGCCACTAGAGCCAGTCCCACAATGAGCTTTCCTTAGATTGAGGAATCTCTCTCATGGGTGCGGGAAAAGCAGAGAAAGGGGAGGTAACCTTTGCCCTTATGACCTCATAAGGACCAAGATTCCAGATCGGCCCATCTGAGCTTTCATTTTCTCAAAAAGCAGAGCAGGATACCCAGGGCTCGGTTTACACCTATCGCCATTTCTAGCCACTGGGGGACCATAGGCAGGCTGGGGGAACTCATATTAATGTTAAAAACAAAGTGAAAATAAAGTAAAAAATGAATAAATAAAGTAAAATGTTTATGCTATGGGACCTTTAAGGGTTACACTTTCTACCATGTTTTAAAACGTACAAAACTTGCGTCGAACTCCAACATGACCTGGAGAGTCCATACTTGAGTTGACAAAATGACAAACTTCGGAAAGTACATCACGAGTAAAATATTAGCCATCGATGCATTCATTTAATTTCTTAAAAATGTCATTCATCCCAATCGGAGATGGCAAAAGTACTCACTTCCTGTACTCAAGTAGAAGTACAGATAATTGTGTTATAAAAAATACTAAATTTAGTTAAAGTAAAAGTAGCCTTGCAAATGACAAAGCTCCCTGGACCAAACAGATGTTACTAGAGAGTAAGCTGAGAAACTACAGTGGACATGGAGAAGAGGCTCTTTATTCTTTATATGCCATTGGCTACATTTTAAATGGCTGTCTGCCAATAGGCCTTAAACGTATATAAAACATATAGCTTATTTATTGTGACAGAGACTGGGACTCCAGGTTAATAAGATTCTGACGGAGTAGCAAGATATGAATACAAGTGTGTTTCTGTGAGAAGTCTGTGCATATTCCCATCCAATTAAATTAAATGTGGTATTGATGATGCAAAAAATAACAGGAACTCCAGTGAAATGATTTGAAACTTGTTAGTGAGGACTAGATTATGATTGTATTTAAAGGTGATTCTGGTTTCCAACTTCGCCCCAGGTGTGTGTTAAACACAGACAGAGACAACTTTTCTCTGTTGATGCTTTATTACAATCAAGCATCAGGACAAACATGGGCGTGGGTAGATCTGCTATGGCTGTGTTTGTGTGTGGTAATAAAAGAAATAATATTGTAAAGGCTACCATACACAATGCACAGGAATCATATATGCTAGTAAATAATAACAATAAACCCACTATTAATTACATTATCTTAATGAGCAAGGACGCTCAACAATCGCCATTATATCGAATCAACAGACAGGTGTAACCTAGGTAACAGGTGTAACCTAGGTAACAGGTGTAACCTAGGTAACAGGTGAAGAACACAAACAAGCTAACTTTTAAATTTGCAAGAACTATAAACCAATACTACAACAACAGGCTCTTACTTTTTTCTCCGTGTGGCGTGCGTGTTTGCGCTATTCTCCGACACACACTCACAATCACACCTGATAGACGAGCTTTAGTACAAACTACAGTAACGAGTCAATTTTGTAAAATGTAAGGAGTAGAAAGTAAATGTGCTGTATTTATATAGCGCTTTTCTAGTCTTAACAACTACTCAAAGTGCTTTTACATCATACAGGACCCATTCACCATTCACACACATTCATACACTGTGGCCGAGGCTGCCGTACAAGGTGCCACCTGCTCATCAGATAAACACTGACACACATTCACACTCCAAAGCGCAGCATCGGGGGAAACTTGGGGTTCAGTGTCTTGCCCAAGGACACTTCGACATGGGACTGCAGGGCCAGGGATTGAACCACCAACCTTCCAATTGGCCGGCAACCACTCTACCGCTGAGCCACAGCCGCCGGTATTAAAGTACTGATATTCATGTGAGTAAAAGTCAAAAGTCTCCAAGAAAATAAAGTAAAAATATCTGAAAAATCTACTTGAGTACAGTAACGAAGTATTTGTACTTCGTTACTTTCCATCTCTGATCCCAATATTAATGACAGATAAGCAGGTTGTAAGAGAAGACAAAGTCTTGTGGTTGTCAGGTTCAACAGGAATGTCAGAGTTGTCTGCAGAGCTGTGATAACAATAGGATCATGTAAAAAAAAAAGAGTCAAATAACTAAGTTATTAAACATATTTATTTTTCAAAAGTTGCTTTAGTAATGTAAATCGATCTGATTATTCTGAATGCAAATGCTATTAAGCGAATTTGAGTTTATGAAAAGCGCTATATAAATTCCATCTATTATTATTATTATTATTAGCAGCTAATGCCACCTGAGTGGAGCTTCAATAGATTAGGCCCCATAAGCCAAAATCTGTCGTTATAATGGAGGCTTTGTGTGTTAATTGTTATCAGGTTACTGATGTGACTGTAAGCTATGGGGAAGTGGTAATGAATGGATGTTTCTATTTACGGGTTTAATTTAGCCCCCCTAAAACAAGAAGGGTCATTAAGTCTGAGATCAGGGCAGCGGTCATTAAAGTGGTGAAAGAAGCTTTATCAGAATTTCCTTCTCCCCCCCCCCCACCTTTTTCTGCTGCGTGCTCAATGCCGCATGAATGGAAAACACTGGTCTGTGTGGGCAGCAAGGGCGGCATCATGCATCCTTGCCTTCCACGGACCTTTTTACAGCAACTTCCCCAATTAACTTTAATGGCCAATAATATCATTTTATGCTTTTCACTCTATTCTCTCAATTCAAACTCCCCCATGAATCCATATTAAGCTCCTCTGAGTCCTCGGCCTCCCATCCTGCACAGCCAACTCCTCCGCCTCCATTCTCCTGCTCCGGCTTCACCTCTCCAGACCCACAGTGTCAACGGTTTAAACGGATTGCTCATGCGGCCAGTTAACCTTCTCATCCCATAAAAAGTATAATTGGTTTACTATAGAAAGGAGCCTTTTCCATGCTAAGGATAATCCCTCAGCTTGATTAATGCTTCTCTAATCAATTGGTGTCTGGGAGACCCGCCTATTCAGTCACATCCTGTAAAAGGGAACAGCTGGTCTTTGTAAAAGGTCAGGGAGAGGGGGGGGGGTCACCTGGGGTCAGAGGGGCTGATGGATCAAGCAGGGGGTGTCAAACCACTCACACATTAACAAAACGCCTGGGCTATTTTAAGGGAGTCGTCAAAGAGTGTGTAAAACAACCGCAGGCTTTATGTTACGTGTGAGTGAGTGAGTGAGTGAGTGAGTGAGTGAATGAGTGAGTGAGTGAGTGAGTGAGTGAGTGAGTGAGTGAGTGAGTGAGTGAGTGTGTGTGTGTGTACGTTTCAGCAGCATTTCAGCATTTACTACTCAAAATGGTTCAGTGGAAAGCAGCCCTTTTGCCAAAGGATTATGATTACAAGGCCATTATGGTTTTTAAGATGCAGGGATTAAACCCATGGCTTTTATTGAGAGATGAGTTTATGACGGGTAGAAGGTTAAGTTTAGGTACAGCGACGAGGGTGAAGGTTAAAGTTGCAGGGTCAGGGATTGTAATAGGATCGCCCCAAAAACATATTGCAATCGTGTGTTTGTTTACCGTGCAGGCTCTCCCATATATGAGCTCATGCACACGTGTCAAGCTGCGTGAATATATACGTTGCTCAGAAACAACAAAAGATGAAGGAAAATTCTTCATTTGGACCAAATTGCTCCAAGATGCCTTATGCATTGACATCACGCAAAATGAGAAAAGGATCCCCGGGTGTATTGCTCTTGTAATTTTCTCTTCAAACAGGACGGGCCATCATCCTCGCAGCCAGCACTGCTGAGGGGTTTGTGCTCCATTCAGAACAGATTTGAATAAGACTTGGAAATTGACACAGAGCCTGCTGTGATGTATGAATATCAATGTCACCTCTGACAGAGTAGAATGGCAGACTGGGAAATATCAATCCATGATGAGTTTTGGATTGGGACAAACTATTTCACTTTGAACATAGCTAATGTGCTCTTCCCCCTATAGTGACTACTTATTCTCTGTGGAACCTTCACCGTGACAAGGAACTTATCTTCACCAAACACTGTAATCAACATACAATTTGACCACTGACAGGCACTTAAAGATGACCATGCTGAACAAGATGTCAGCCCAGAGGACTTTGAAGAGTAAATAATGAATCGCTACATTAGTACAATGCCTGTTGTATACATTAGCATTCAAAGTGGACATCTAAATTACTTTGAATCTATAAGTGCCACTTGTCACACTGAGAAGATGTATGCTTCTGTCTCCAACATGATCCTTGTTACTTAAAAAGAGAACAAAAAACTGACCCCACTTACTGTATGTGAGCGGCGATAGAGTGGTAGGCTAAACCCAGAAATGAAAGGTGCATTAATCTCTGAGATACATTGATGCTAATAACAGTAGACTCCTGATGCAACAGAGGCAGTGATGAATTATGTCACCAGTCATTTGCAGCTATCAGGGTGCCACCTCTCTTCTTATTCTCGGCCTTTTCTTCCCTTTTGCAGGCTCGCAACTTTCCAAGGGGTGTCCCAGTTGATCGGCTGGTGATTTAGTTAAACTTGTAAACAGCAGCAGCCATCTGTCTCCATCAACTTTAATAACAGCTCAATGCTTATTCCCTTATTTCTAAGAATCCAGAGTGTAGGCAGCAGGCGCTCTGTGTTGGCATAGGGAGGGGGGGAATCACAGCGCGGCCCGTGTTAGTATGCACATGCATGCTTCTCCTGCACACAGACTCACTGCGACAACACTGCAGCGAGAGATGGGGGAGATGGGGAAAAGGGAGTGGGGGATGGATAAAGGGGGCGATAGGATGGGAGATCTGTTTCTGAATACTCTCAGCATCTCTTTGAGGTCACTGACTATTTCATATGGAGAGATGCGGGGAGGCATAAACAGACACCCAGCAGATCTTTAATTGTAGCCCAGCAAGGTGTACGGAATAAATATTTCACCCACACACGCAAGAAAATACTATTTGAAACAAATCTGCAGTGAACTAGAAAGCAAGCCCCTCATTGTGTTGTTTTATTATTAATACTCCTGAGCCAATGGGCTGTGGAATATGCATTGAGTGACCTGCCCTTCCCTCTTCTTATGCTAATCGTCATTGACATTTCCTGCACACAAGCAGGGTCGTCCTGGACCCCTCCACAGTGGACCAGAAGACCCACTGAAAATTAGCAACAATAAAATCCCTCAAACGGTGCAATAATCCAGCCTGAGACATTACCATAGGGGAATTACAGCTGTCCATATGCTGACCCAAATATCACTGAAGAGATTTGGTTGTCATCTTAAAAAGAAAAGGCTTTGACCATCAGGTATTCTTTGTATGTGAAAGACTACAGCGTTCAATCTTCTGCCCATTTATCATTCCTGTCTACTTTTCTCCAGCCCTCCATTCATCTCTCCGTCCATTCATCTCTCCATCCATCAGTTCATATCGCCTTTGTTCCACATGTGGCTCCATCTGTCATGGCCTGTGCGATGCCTGTGCTTTTATATATAGACATCTCAGTCCAACCGTCCCACCTTTCTCAAATTGCCTAAAATACACAATTTTGGTGCAGAGGCTGTGTTGTCAGCACAGAAAAGCTTTTGACTGATTTTTCTTAGGAGGCAATAATTTCATCCATCACTATGACAACAAAACAAGTGAAGAGCAATGTATGCTCCGCAGCTTGCAATTCATGTCATTCCTGTGATTACATTCACAGTATTCTTTGGCACAGTGAGTCCAGACCTGAGTGAGCTCAACGGAAGATTCAGAGCCACGTTATGTCTTTCAGATTGTGTCCGGTATTATTTCACCTGCATCACCATGAGGCCCCGTAACTCCTGTGGGAGAAAAGAAAAGCAGGATCATGCTGGAGAAGTGAGGGACTGTGATTTTCTGGTTCAGAGAGCCCACTCCCATCCCTGCCGCCTATGCTTAACCCCCCACTTTGCTGCCAACTCAGTCTTTTTCTTTAGTTTGAACTTTTAAGATTTAAACACTTTAGAATGAATTCAAATCAATATAGTAAGGCAACAAAACGTGTTTAGCTTATACTATGTCAAGGTTTGTCTGGGCAAAGTAATACAGCCGCCACAGCCACTGTGTCTTTCTTGATCTTATTTGTAAAAACTGTTATTTTGTGATCAAAACAAGGGGATCAATGAATAGATGGAGATGGAATAACAACCAAGAAAATTGGATTTCCCGGCTCCAATACAAGCCGATTAACCTTACACTGAGGCAATTAACAGTGAATGGAGTGGTTCAATATCACAAAAGTGAGGCCCCCAGAAGTTATTTGCAGAATAGTTTATCTCTATTGAATTGCATGGTGCCAGTCGTATCACAGCAAATCCACTCAGCTGTAACCACAACTGTGCTAACTGGTAAATGTGACCCTGTGCCACGTCATCTTTTAATGATGATTCATGCTGGGCTTTCTGCGCCTGCAGTCGGATACTCCTAACCTCGCTGCATGTTAATGATGACTTTCCTTTCGACTGGGCGCTGTAGGTTCATCTAGGACAAAGAGTAGTGCAAGGGTTTATACATGGCTCACGAGAGGCCCTCGGCAGACCTGGCTGTGATAAACACATGATTAGGGAGACAAATGATATTAGGGCCAATCATCTCCCGCCCACTGTGGTCATTAAAACACCACACAGCAACAATAGATCAGTACTAATTGGATAGAGAATATGACCATAACAACACATTATTCCCATCAATCATGGAGTCTGTCTTTGAGGAGAACTTGAGTTGACCTAATGATTTACATCACGGGTGCTGCTATTTTTTTCTTTTAGTGCAGCTATAAAACTCCTAAAGGTAAAGATTGTTTCTTTTGTTCTGGCTGAGAGTTGTTGTCATTGTCATTAGATAGCTTGAATGTGTGGTTTACACTAAGTCTTATCTAATACACATCTGGTGGACAGCTGTTCTGGAAGATTATGTGAAAGAAAATATTTTTTGGACAATAACTCCTGGTTTGAAATGTAGACGATTTTTCCTTCTTTCTGATAAGCATCTTGGTTTTTTAAGGCTATTTACTTGATATGTCCTAAAACTATTACCTTCACTATTTGTTTTAAAGATGATTTTGCATTTCCGAAAATGTGCAGCTGTTTCTTTCATACATGTATGATTTGATTAAGGTTATGATGATACTCCCAGTTTGAATATGAGATTTCCAAATTTTGATCTGCCTCCTCTTTCCCCCTTTCATGTTCAAAAATTTAAAAGAATACCTTATATTGCATTGCCAATCTAATGTGTTTTTCAGTTCTCTCGCTTTCTCTGTCTATTTTCAAGGATGTTTTGGGGAATAATTCTTGTGCCAATTGTCTCAGGTGTGTGAGATGTGGTTGCCCTTCTTGTTTGGTTGTTGCAGCCTGTGGATTTGTATAAAAATGTGTTGTTTCACATTGTTAATTTGATGCCTGCGAAGGTCCACAGCCAAAGATGTCTCCCTGATAAAGTCAGTGCTGACAGTGTGCAGGGATCCAACCTTTACTTCCACCTCACATTATCATAAAACTACATTTTAAAACCCCTTGAAAATATTTAAAAATATTCAGCGTTGGGTTTTCCACTAGGATCTGAGTGTGTAGGCGCCTTTGGCAAAACCATCTGTAATCTCGCTCACAAGATGCTGCCTCTCATTAATAACATATCATTTTGCACAACACCTCTGTTGATCAACACGGGATGTACTCCTTCTGGACCGAGAGGAGACATGCAGTCTTCTTCCTCTGCAACACACTTTATTTACAGCCATTAAGCTACTCTCTTGGAAAATCAAATTAGGTATGCTTGTCACATTATGAGCCAACCCAATGTGAAAATGCAAATATTTCCATTAGTAACACTGTATGATACATGTTTTATCATGTTTTACCTTCAACATAATGACCTAATTATAGGTAAAGGTTGATATTCTATAATAATAATAATAATAATAATAATAATAATAATAATAATAATAATAATATGTATAGCAACCTTAGATCCTTTTGTTTTAGCTGCTAAATCTTCTAACCTTGTTATTGGTTACTTCAGTTCTTCCAACACTCCCACAGGGAGGGTGTTCCTAGAAGAAGGTGAACGCAACCAAATGTTGCATCAAAGGAAAATCAGACATTTTGGGTAACAAGGCTAGACTTATCAGATATTATCAATAAATGTCAGCACTCTCAAACCATGCTGCCCTCCTAACAGCCTGGAATCACCACACAGCTAGCGTATGCTAATGTCCTCTATGAGTTCACCTGGAACTCCCAGACTGCAGGTATGTACTGTGTAATTCTGGGGTGAAGTTGCAACACTGTTGCATTTTTCATAGGGTTTGTTTAGCGCCAAGCAGGCGAAGCAGTCGCTGGTCTATTGGACAGAATATGCACGTAAAACTCGCCAACACAATAATGGAGCAACGCCAATTTTATAAATGTCTTGGGTTTTTTGGTTTGGCTTTAGTTTTACTAATATTTTTAAAAGGAGGCAAACAGTATGAGCAGCTGACAAGACAGCGAGTGAAAAGAAAGGGGGCAAGGTGTTGTTACACAGAGGAGGAGCGATGTATGCTCATAATAGGTTATGGATTTGAGCATTATCTTTTAAATTATATACAAGTCCTTAAATTGTCTGCAAGGTTTAAATTGCGGGCTAGTAAATGCAGTGTTTTTGGTTCACGTCCTATATATTTGGGGCGGACTGCGTTTTCAGCTAAAGTGAACCGAACTCTAGAGCACTTGGAAGAGAATCAAGACCCCTGTTTTCAAAGAGTTTGGTACGCATCAGAGTTTGAATGAGCTTGTTGCTGTCAACGTTATTATTGTGGCAGGCCGCCACAAATAAATCAATATATGGGAAACACATTCCCAACCTCCTCCACAGACACTATCATCTGGTCACAGGCACGATCAATCTCCTGACAAATGCATTGATGGTAAAGAAAGTATGGGAATTCAATGGCAACACATTGTGATGATGCTTCCACACACTTATGTCAAAAAGCCGACAGAATTCAATAAAGGTTGAGTGAAGGATGCAATGGCCACACTGGTTCAGGGGTCAAGCAAGAAGTCAAAGTTCAAAGACAGAGGGTTCAAAACTTGGACGTGTGCGAAGAAGAATCTAATTGCGATTGGATTATTGACAGGACAGGTGAAGGTTTTGGTAGGATTACTTTGGTGATGAAAGATGGACGAGTGCTGAGTGAAAAGGTAAAGCCAGGTAACAAAGCTGAAAACCATCAGACAGAGAGGAAGGAATTCCTCTGTGATCACTGAAGAGCAGCTGTAAGACTGCAGAAACGTGATCTCGGAAAAAAGATTTTTCAGATTTCACGATCTTTAAATAGAGACATGAAAGTAGAAAACTTATTGTCCTTGCTGTTTTTCACTTGTAGCCTCACAAATGGTGATGGCCAGTGTGATATTGTTTTGTCATGACATCTATAAGCATTATAAACTGAGTCATTTGCAGCAGACTTTGTACGGTTAAAAAATTACTAAACTATACTTGGTAGTGTTATGTTACAATCTGGCATCTTATATACAATGTAAAAGAGCCGGAGAGTGATTGGTTGGTTAGCATACCTGCCTGAGGCCTGCTTTACTTATATGGTTTAATCATGTACATTTAATATCTATATTACATTGTACACTATATCTGTTGCTTCTGTGATATGCATACTGTTTATTTTTTATACCATGTTTTTAAGATAGACAATACAGAACCCTTCATTTAGGTACAGTGTTTTGATTTCTTTTTTCTTATTTAAGAATAAATCCCATCCCACCCACATGCTGTCATTAGCAACAAAATAAAAGCAAATTCCCACTTTGTAGAAAGCTCACATCAGGTAACAGACAACGCATCTGTGCATACTGGGCAGAGTGGTTAGGGCCTTATATTATCTGGGGGGGAGTGTTCTCAAAGTACAACAACACTAGATGCCATATGTTATGGAATGTGTCAGTTGATCCTGAGAGAAATGAGGCATAGCATCAGGTCGTTAAGCCAGACTGACGCATACGGTTGTTGAGATGTCCACTCCAGTACTATTCTGCTATGAACAACGAGGCAAATGCCTTTTTCTTATTAGTGGTCATTAAGACCTCACTCATACACCAAATATGGTCATTTCTGCATTCGGCCTTCCATCGGTGTCAGATGCTTCATTTAGGCAAGGCAGCATTTGTATAGCACATTTCAGCAGCAGGGCAATTCAAAGCGCTTTACATGAAAGATTAATATAGTAAAAGTTACAGTGCAATACAAGAAATTTGTTATGGTTTCAGTTTTTATCTGGTTTCTGTATCCTGTTTTCTGTTTGTTTTTTTTTCCTCCCTGGTCTAGTGTGGTGGTTTCTGTGTGGTGTTCCCCAGAGTGTCTGCATGTTCTGTTTTCTGTTTTATTTTGAAGTCTGGTCTTTGTCTCGGCTTGTCTTTAGTTTTACTTCCTGTGTTTTCCCGATCCAGTGGTTACCTGATGTTTTCCACCTGTTTCCCTGCCCTCGTCACCTGCCTCTCATTATCTCGTTACCCTGTGTATTTAGTATCTGTGCTCCCTTTGTCTCTTGTAGGATTGTTGTGTGTCTCTTTGTGACCTAGTCTGCGCACCTCTGTGTGTGCGTTCCCGCTGGAGATTCTTTTTGTTCCCGTACCTGTGACCTGTTTATCCCCTGGTCGGATCGTTGGGGATAAACAGGCCACAGGTACGGGAACAAAAAGAATCTCCAGCGGGGGATACACACACGCACGCAAGGTCACAAAACAATCCGGCAAGAGACAAAGGGAGCACTGGGACGGCACCAAGGACGGCTGGGGACCAGGAGCTGCAGCAATCCAGCAGGCAGTTGGTGGAAGGCCTTACCCCGAGCGCAGATAGAGCAGGCTGCTACGTAGGCCCGAACATCGGCTTCGGCCGACAGCCACCAGAAGTGTTGCCTCAGCAGGGTCAACGTGCGTAGTACACCAGGGTGGCTGGCAAAACATGAGGTATGAACCCACTGCAAAACCTGGGACCGCACGGGCTGCGGAACGTAGAGTCGATCGGGAGGTCCGTCTCCGGGACCAGGATCTGTAGTTAGAGCAGCCTTCACCAGGGCCTCGATCTCCCAGCGGACAGTGGCGATCACCCGGGAGGATGACAGCACTGATTCAGGCTCAGAGGGCTCAGAGGACTCCTCGGTGCGGTCAAACAGACGAGATAGGGCGTCGGGCTTGACGTTACGTGAACCTGGGCAGTAGGTAAGCGTAAAGTCAAACCTACCAATAAACAAGGCCCACCTGGCTTGGCGAGAGTTAAGCCTCTTAGTAGATTGGATGTAGGCCAAGTTCTTGTGGTCAGTCCACACCACGAACGGCTGCTCAGCACTCTCGAGCCAGTGGCTCCATTCCTCCAGTGCCAGCTTCACCGCCAACAGCTCCCGGTTCCCCACGTCGTAATTCTGTTCAGCTGGGGACAGTTTTTTAGACATGTAGGCGCAAGGATGGAGCTTCTGGTCCGAGGTGGAGCGCTGGGACAGAACCGCCCCCACCCCAGACGCAGAAGGGTCATTCTATGAAAATGGTGGCTTTTGGAACAGACAACTTTTAAAAAATGTAATTCTTTTTTTTTTTATAACAAAATTTAAAGTCAGATAATAGTTAACCTCTTAACTTTATCAATCAACTTCAATGACAGCTTAATGTATTTTGATTTTTTTTTTTACTTCATTACATTACACTGGTGTTACCTATATTTTAGATGACAAACCAGGCTTTCCATAATGTAATTTGACTATTTAATTTGCATACATAATCAAAAATAGAAAAAGTTAGTGTTATATATAACATTATATAAACACACATATATATATATATATATATATATATATATATATATATAGAAATTGTCTTGATTAGTAATAATTTACTTTTAAACAGGTATGTTTAAAGTTCTATTGTGTGACATTTTTCTATTTGTGTTTTTTGTTGTAATATTAGAAATAATTGAGGTTCAGTGATCAAAATTAAATGATCACATCCTTAAAATGCCTACTAATGAATGCAGCAACATTTAGGTAGATACAAAAAACGTATTCTATGAAACTGGGCAACTGCCAGAACACCAATATGCCATGCAGTAACACCAGTGACACAATGTAACACCAGTGACGCAATGTGAAACCAATGACATAACAAAAGATTATTTCAAACAAATTTTTATCAATTTATTAGTAATATTTAACATTACAAATAATTTCAGATTTCATAAAATGTGTTAATTTAATATGAACAATAAAATGAAGGTTATTGGTCAGATTAAGACCAAAAGATGAAGCCTATGACTTTCAAAACACAATGTCATGTCCACTAGAACATTAGAAACACTGACATTGAACGCAAACTAAAACTGTTTTCCCAACAGCACTGATGCGAACATTTTGTATGCAGTAAAACACATATGTTCATGGGACATTTCTTGTACTAACTGTTCTTCTCTACTCTCCGCCCTTGGATTCGTTGTCTGTAAAGCATAAAGATGTAATATATAATTGTATTAGATTTCCAATGTGAGATGCATGCAACATGATACAACCATGAAATCTTATTTCTGCCCTGCCTATACACAAAACTAGCTTGCAGCTTTAACTGCAGCTTGTTAAAACAGTGTATATCAATTCTTGTGCCATGTGACAAATATTGTGTAGGCGTACTTAAAGGGATAGTTCACCCAAATTACATATTGGTTTCCTTACTGTGTAAGCAGTCTATGGAGAAGGTATGTCTCATGCATTGGTTTTGTGCCACAAATGGTAAAAACTTTGCATTTGAAACAGTGGCCAGATAAACAAAAGCATGGCTTGCTGTCATACCTTGTCCATAGACTGCTTACACGATAAGGAAGCAAATATGTCATTTTGTAACTTGAGCAAACCGTCCCTTTAAGTAACTCTGTAGATAAGTACTTTTGTCAAATTCTAACCTTGAAGTACTAGGTTGACTGTCTGGAGTGGATGGGGGGGTCAACGCTGTCTTTCCTGCTCTCAATCTCTCTCTGTGTTTTGCCTGTTTGACCCGCCATTTCCTTCGCTCCTGTCTTTTTTTCCCTTTCTGTGAGATCATTCACTCGCTTTCTTTTTTGACTCTCTATATCCTTTAAGTAAGTCTGGTGTTTCTGTTTAAGGTAGGCTGCTCTGCGTTCTGGTTCAGCATCCCTGCGCTGTCTGTAGAGTCTTTGCTTTTCAGCAGCACTTAATTTCTCCATATCTGCCACAAGGAAAGCCATATTATGTTTACAATGTTGAAACAGTAATAAAATGCTAATAAATGCCTTTATTAATATTATTGTTGAGGCTTTTATGAAACCTTATGTTGAGAAAAAAGTTAGAGGTGTTATTCATTGTCACTGGTGTTATCGTTATGTCACTGGTGTTACCAGCAGTAACAGTAACACCAGTGACGATAACACCAGTGACAAATCTGCAGACAAGATTACATATCTAAAATGGCTGCCACAGTAGCTCAAACCACACATTGTAAATAAATCACTTAATCATGCAATTAGAACAATTATTTTAATTAAATTTCCTTTCCCCTTACTATAATCTGTAGAACACCAGTGACACATCTTAAGTCCTTGCATGAATTTATCAAATTATTTATCAAATTGCTAAAAGATGAAGAGAGAGTGCACACTCACCATGTGCTTTTCAAAACAGCCCTGCCTCCAATGAACTTTTGACCCAGGAAGAAATTAGCAAGGATGTTGCAAATTTTCTAAAAAGTGGTTTTTATAAATTGTAACATTAACACATAACCATTATGACATTTAAAGGGGGAGAAAAATATATTTTTGAACTCAAAATGTCACTAAACCGCAACTCCTGACTCCTGACACTTTTAAGTGTTTTTCCTTGTAGTTAAGGCCGGGACAGGAAAGCCACCATTTTCGTAGAATGTCCCAGAAGCGTCCACCTCCACCACAAACTGAACAGGCGTTTCAACGTAGACATGGCCTGTTCAGCAGCAAGAGACCAAAGAAAAGGGACCTTGGGGGACGTGAGCTTGGTCAGAGGGACTGCTACCCGACTAAAATCCTGTATAAACCTACGATAAAAATTAGCGAACCCCAGAAAGCGCTGCAGTTGCTTACGTGTCGTAGGTGTGGGCCTTTTGGCGACAGCCTTGGTCTTCTCTGGGTCAGCCGCAACCTGTCCACCCTCGATAACGAATCCCAAGAACGGAACAGAGCGCTGGTGGAAGGAGCATTTCTCGGCCTTCACATAAAGCCGGTTCTCAAGAAGGCGGAGGACCTGCTTGACATGGGAAACATGCTCGGAGAGAGAAGAGGAGAAAACAAGGATCTCATCAAGGTACACCACCACAAAACGATTCAAAAAGTCCCTTAAAATGTCATTAACCAGAGCCTGGAAGACTGCTGGTGCGTTGGTGAGTCCGAACGGCATGACGAGGTACTCAAAGTGCCCCAGAGGTTTATTGAAGGCGGTCTTCCATTCGTCACCCTCCCGAACACAAACAAAATGGTAGGCATTCCTTAAATCCAGTTTAGTGAAAACCACTGCGCCCTGAAGCGGCTCAACGGTGGAATTGATCAGAGGTAAGGGATATTTGTTTTTCACTGTGATCTTATTTAACCCCCGGTAGTCTATACAAGGACGCAGAGACTTGTCCTTTTTAAGCTCAACCTGCCTAAGGAGCTGCTGGTCCACTTCTACACAGCCATCGTCCAGTCTGTCCTCTGCACGTCCATCACTGTCTGGTTTGGATCTGCCACCAAAAAGGACCGGAGCAGACTACAACGGACTGTTAGGACTGCAGAAAAGATCATTGGTGCCAACCTGCCCTCCGTCCATGACTTATACTCCTCCAGAGTCAGGAAACGGGCAGGAAACATCACTGCAGACCCATCTCACCCCGGACACAACCTGTTCCAACTTCTCCCCTCGCTACAGAGCACTGTACGCCAACTTCTCCCCACGCTACAGAGCACTGTAAGCCAAAACCAACAGATTCAGGAACAGTTTCTACCCACAAGCCATCTCTCTGATGAACAGCTGACTTCTGACTCACAGTGTCAGGTTCAATTTTGGTCAATAACCCAGTAATCACTGTCTCTTCAGCACCTGTTTACTGGTTCCACTTATTACTCCACTTAGTATTATTCATCATTCTCATATCTCACTTATTTATTATTTACTCATTATTCCCATTTTCACATCTCACTTATTTGTTATTTATTCATCATTCTCATTTCCTATTTCAGAACTGTTTAAAATGTGCATACTGTCCATGTTGTAATATAAACATAATACTATTTATACCAGTATTCTTTGCACTATGCTCCACATTTTAGAGTATATATATATATATATATATATATATATATATATATATATATATATATATATATATATATATATATATATATATTAGTGTGTATATTTTGTTTTTGTTGTTTTTGTTTGTGTAAGCACATTGGGAGCAACGATGCTCCAAAGAAAAATTCCTTGTGTGTGTCTTCATACCTGGCAAAATAAAGCTGATTCTAGATAGATAGATAGATAGATAGATAGATAGATAGATAGATAGATAGATAGATAGACCTAAAGGATTATTAGGAACACCTGTTCAATTTCTCATTAATGCAATTATCTAATCAACCAATCACATGGCAGTTGCTTCAATGCATTTAGGGGTGTGGTCCTGGTCAAGACCATCTCCTGAACTCCAAACTGAATGTCAGAATGGGAAAGAAAGGTGATTTAAGCAATTTTGAGCGTGGCATGGTTGTTGGTGCCAGACGGGCCGGTCTGAGTATTTCACAATCTGCTCAGTTACTGGGAATCCTGTGGGCGAAAATGCCTTGTTGATGCTAGAGGTCAGAGGAGAATGGGCCGACTGATTCAAGCTGATAGAAGAGCAACTTTGACTGAAATAACCACTCGTTACAACCGAGGTATGCAGCAAAGCATTTGTGAAGCCACAACACGCACAACCTTAAGGCGGATGGGCTTCAACAGCAGAAGATCCAACCGGGTACCACTCATCTCCACTACAAATAGGAAAAAGAGGCTACAATTTGCAAGAGCTCACCAAAATTGGACACTTGAAGACTGGAAAAATGTTGCCTGGTCTGTTGAGACATTCAGATGGTAGAGTCAGAATTTGGCGTAAACAGAATGAGAACATGGATCCATCATGCCTTGTTACCACTGTGCAGGCTGGTGGTGGTGGTGTAATGGTGTAGGGGATGTTTTCTTGGCACACTTTAGGCCCCTTAGTGCCAATTGGGCATGGTTTAAAAGCCACGGCCTACCTGAGCATTGTTTCTCACCATGTCCATCCCTTCATGTACCCATCCTCTGATGGCTACTTCCAGCAGGATAATGCACCATGTCACAAAGCTCAAATTATTTCAAATTGGTTTCTTGAACATGACAATGAGTTCACGGTACTAAAATGGCCCCCACAGTCACCAGATCTCAACCCAATAGAGCATCTTTGGGATGTGGTGGAACGGGAGCTTCGTGCCCTGGATGTGCATCCCACAAATCTCCATCAACTGCAAGATGCTATCCTATCAATAAGGGCCAACATTTCTAAAGAATGCTTTCAGCACCTTGTTGAATCAATGCCACGTAGAATTAAGGCAGTTCTGAAGGCAAAAGGGGGTCAAACACAGTATTAGTATGGTGTTCTTAATAATCCTATAGGTGAGTATATATATATATATATATATATATATATATATATATAAATATATATATATATAAATCTGGCCTTTACACTGCACAGGAGTTTCTAAGATATAACTCTGAATTTGCTGGTAAGGCTGAAAAGGTTGAACTCAATGTTTGGATAAAGTGACAGACCTGAAAATATCTGAATAAATCTGACCGTTTTTCTTTTAGTGAGATCACTAAAGCTGTCAAATAGACCATCTATATAAAAGTCATTACATCTAACTCCCAATTTCAACCTCTTGCGGAGTGTCTGCAGATCCGCAGCAGAGTCAATAGGTTTCCATTAAAGTCAATGTGTGCATTTCCACTGAGTGTGGGTCGACAGCGTTCCGACTCCGTCCCAGCTCCGGCAGTCTACAGCCCTCCGGAGGAGATATGCAGAGCTTCTAGTCCATATATCCATCTTCTTCCGCTTATCCGGTATCGGGTCGCGGGGCCAGCAGCTCCAGCAGGGGACGCCAAACTTCCCTTTCCCGAGCCACATCAACCAGCTCCGACTGGGGGTTGAGCACAGAAAGAAAATAAAACGTGGTTAATTTTCTAAATAAAATACACCATGCTCACGGCAGATCATATTTCCCTGCACTACACCTTTAAAACAGAGTTGTTTCCTCTCTACGCCTCTGGATGGAAACAAACTGTTGGTTTTGTGGTGCTATTCTACATGAACACACCAGATCTCGTGGGTCCTCGTGACTTCAGCGGTCAGTCATGGCCAACAAATCTGGACCTGGTGGGTATTGAAAGATGGCGGAGCCACCACGCAGCGGAGCCAATCCACAGCTGTACTGCAATTGGTGGAAATCCAGGGTAATAAGACCAACTCTGTGCCACTGTGTAAAGATATGATATGCATACTGTTAAACATTTTGAAGGAATCTCAAAACATGTTGGTTTTCCAGTTTAAAGAAAGCTAAAGATTAAGAATGTCATGTGTTTTATCAACATTTTGAATTATTGTGTTTAGTCCATAACAATATCGCCATAATTCCCCAGAGCCAATAGCAATGTTCCTAAACATATTGTTTTATCTTACCAACAGTCTAAAACATATTTGATTTACAGGTGTATGGAAATGAGAAAAGACGCCAATGCTCCCAGTTGGGGAACTGGAACCAGCAGGAGTTACAGCTGATTACTGGTGATCAATAAGTCAATTAATTGACTAACCGCTCTAGCATGATATCTTTCAAACACATGAACTATGATTACTTATAAAAAGGGGTTGATTGTCCATTAACTCTCATTAAGCCCTATATACATTTTGTCCATCATGAATCTGTTTTCTTCCAAACAAGAAAACACCAACTCGGTCTTAGAGATAAAGTGCCCCAGAGGGAGACATCCAGATTAAAAAGCCAGAGTGTGGAACGGTTAATGGCGCCAACAGAATGATGGATAGGACCTCTGAAGATGCGGGGTGAAATTAGATTGGAAGTGTCCATTCATTTTTTTGACAGACAGCCCTCCTGGATTGTCGTCATGATCTCACCTGTTAGATGACCCACATGAAAAGGGCTGACAGGGTTATTCTCTCTACCATTAACAACTGTGTCCCATTCCATTTTTTACCAGTATACCTACAGGAGCGGGCATACTGGTAAACCCTCTCAGGCTGGAACGCAGGTCGATTAGTTACTACTAAGGGCTCATTGTGCTCATGAAATCTTATGTTGTTTAAAAAGCTCTTAAAAACCCAAAAGTTATGATCTGTATGACAAGTCACAAGCCAAGAGACATGCTGTATAAACTTTAAAGGCAAATTAAAAGACCTTGTTGTTTCAGACAATAAACCACAAATAAGAATCCCCATTCTTGCTGACCATTTTTTAAAAAGCACATTTTTTTATTCACTTTAAAGGCAACTAAAGATTTATTTTCTTTTTATGTATTGAATAAACAGATACTGTTGCCTCTATTAGTAAGTCAGAATCACTTAATTGTTTTGACCACATGCAGTTTTGAGCCGGAATCTTTCCTCATGTGGTCTTGCTCCTTTAATATGAAATGACACGGTTTAAAAGGTCATTTATTGAAAGCATTTGGACTTTTTACATCATGTGCTGTTTTTTCTGCAAGAAATTTAAGGAGGGCATTTCTAGACTAGTTTTTTATAGGATGTCAAAATATCGTAGAGACTAAAACATGGAAGCAGGTGTGCTTCTGCTACACTGAACGTCATATTTCAATACTGGTCTGATTTCCCAGAAACAGAGTCAGGGAAAAAGAACTGTGTTGATCTTTTGGTTGAATTGTATTCACAGTCATGCAAATCTGCTGATGCGTTTCAGGCTTCATCAAAGCATGAATAACCATTTGTGCGGTCCTAAATAATGACTTTAATGTAATCTACCTAAATATAAGAGTCACATTCATAAAAAAAGTAAGTTTAGTAAACTTATAATGGAAATATATATTTTTAATCTTTTGTTGTTTAAAGATCAGATGATTCCAGTTTCTGACTTTTATCCCTTTGAGCTGTGAAGAAGAAGAAGTCTAAAAATGAGTTTCTGAAATCCAGAAATGCCAGCAGTGGGCAAAGTAACTGCTGAGTCACTGGTGACAACTTTATCAAGTCCCTGATGATTTATTACTGCCATTTGTGCTATGGGCCAGTAAAATGTTACTTAATGCACCTTTAAGGTACAAGAGTGCTGTAAAAACACCTCAGGGCGATGTTAAATCTTTTACGTGTGTGAGTGGGGCACATCCAACCTCTGCGGCTCCCCTTCGCCTCTCTTAGTCTCGCATTCAGCAGCTATGATTGTGATGACCGTTGTTGAAGGGTACTCGCAATAAGTTTATTAGAAAGTATCATCAAATGGCACTCAGCTCCGACATCTGACAACTCGCAGGTGAGTAACTCCCTTTAAAATAACAGTTTGCCCTTCAAAAACGCCAAAGGCAGAGATAGAGTTCGTTATGGTCCAGTGGCATAAACTGTTTTAGCACCCTTCATAAAACAGCACTTTCTTCTCTGTCCCCTCTTTGAAAGATCTATTTTTCTTTGGGGTCTAATGGGTCTTGTTGG
Organism: Percina caprodes; assembly: GCA_013375575.1. Taxonomy (NCBI): domain Eukaryota; kingdom Metazoa; phylum Chordata; class Actinopteri; order Perciformes; family Percidae; genus Percina; species Percina caprodes. The sequence goes on along the minus strand of JABXJD010000113.1, from coordinate 804,191 downwards.
AACTCCTAATTGGCAGTCACTGTACCCACTGTCCTTTGAGCTGTAGGTGCTACGTGGGGGGGCTTTGAAGTACAGAAAAGTGAATTCTCTCTTCACTGCTGTGGCAGCAGAAACAGCAGTGACCAGATGGGATGGTAATTGAATGGAAGAGGTATAAATGGAGCCAGTGTCATAAGTCTACAGCACTGAACTGCGAGTCCACAGGACCGGCTTCTCATTATTACTGGGGCAAAAAAAGCTTTCACAAAGACCTACAGTACCGTGTTCACACACCTGCTATTCCATATGGACCTTCATGCCTTCGTTGGTGTCAGAGGACCTGATTGGGGGTTGAGAGAGAGAGAGAGAGAGAGAGAGAGAGAGAGAAAAGGCAGGCCTTTTATGTTTCTCCTTCCCATTTCCTTTGAACCGACTAACCGACTAATTGCTTCTGTTTATAATGTCCAACAGTACATTTGCCTCTACATTCCAGATTCTCTAGATTCCAATGCCCAGCAAATAAATAAAGATAAAATAGTGAAATATTTATCGTGATTAATTGCATTAATGTCATAGTTACCTCGCAATTAATCACACATTTTTATCTATTCTAAATGTCCCTTGATTTTCTTTTTTCCCATTATTTTTTGTCATATTAATGCTCTTGTCAACATCGAAAAGTGGATCGGCTTGTTTTTGCACATTTTTTTTTTATTGAAAACATTACTGTAGAGTTCCATTTAACACTAACATTCTCCCTTGGAGCAAATCTCTCATACAGTGTAACACTGTCCATCAATAAAAGGGAACATAATACTTTAACAAGGGGGGTGGGGGAGGAGAATTGGCATCAGCTGTGTGTTTGACCATCGAGTGGTATTTCAGACTGGACGTGCTGCGATGATAGCTCAGTTCACAACAACAAAACACACAGATCCCTTTGGTCTCGTCAATAGAACATTTGGCAACTTTTAAAAAGTCAACTTTCCATCCAGAATCTTATTGCCGTCCATTTCAGCGTCTCGCGCTCGCCATCCACTCAAAACCTAATCTTACTACTCTTTTGGCTTTGCAAGCCCTTAACAAGTGTGTGCGGCAGCCTGTTTTGTTTCCAGTCTAGCTAGATCTGGTGGGTGTTGTAGTTTTTCTAACTTTACTAGTTGTTGCAACAGTATGTGAAAATAACTACAAAGTTTGCAAGGCAAAAAAGAATGTTAATCTCACGATAAAAAAACTGATGCTGTTAATAACGCCTTTAACTGACAGCATTAAAATAAAACAATATAAGAGAAAATGCAGTGCTTGGTATCCACCATACATTTCTCCAGTATATGATAGCAAAATATACCCAGGGTTACTGTTATCAAGGGTCAATGTGCAAACAAAGCATTTTGAGCCGTAAATGTTCTGTTTAATGCTATCAACAAAAACCGTCACAGCCCTCGGCTCTGTACAAGAGGAATCCATTGCCCCTCTCTCTGTGGCTCCTGCAGGAGTAGGTCTTAGAGTTGGAGAAACAAAAGCTGAGGCCTAGATGGCGGCTCAGCAGATAGGATTAGGCTGTAAGTCTTCAAAGAAGTCCCTCTCCGCCAAAGCTGCTCACTTCAGTAATGCCAACGCTGTTTGTTTGTTCTTATCCGTATTTGCCTCACACCCTCTTTCTTTCTCTCTCCCTCTTTCTCACCTGCCAGTAGTGAGGAGGGGTTAAACACTTCAAGACTTCAACACTTCAGTGAAAATACACTGACGGGTGTATATTTACAGAGGGGGTAGTTAATACCAGCCCTGAGAGTGGGCCACGTTTAATGCAGTGTCTTTGCCTGAGGCGAGGCCAAGGGACCCTCATCCTGACAGTAAGCCCCTCCCTCTCTACATGCAATAAGTGTTTTTTTTCCTCCATTTCAATTGGTCTTTTATACTGGAAAACTACATCTCTTTCCCTCTCCTTTGCCCTCTCACCGTCGCTCGCTCATTTCATCACACACCCATACAGGACTCCGGGGGAAAATACACACTTAATCAAAACCTTTTGTTTAATGCCTTTGCTGTCTTTACTAAGTGCAACAGGGAGCTGTTGTCATTCAAACAGCCAAATGCTCTATTAAAATAAATCGGAGGTTATACCTGTATTATTATCCTGGTGTCTGTCTAAAGAGCAGAGTCGTCCTACCATCTAAAATGTACATCAATATGAGTTATTGATCGCTTTGTGGGTACTGAATTTTTTTTTCAATATGTTAGGAAATTAATCAACTAACAGTAAGTCGCTCACTCAAAGTGCAGTTTGGGCAGTTTCCAGTTAGTCCACAGAGCTGTCAAGCATGGAGGATTGAACACAAGAACGCTGACAAGTAATTAATATCAATTACTGGAGGAAAGTGTGTGAATGTGACTTCACCAGACGACTGTGATTTCCGAAAACCACACAGCCTTTGTGTCAAATGGGACCTGAATATAATAGAGTCCAATGCACTGTATTTCACACTCCACTAAAGGCGCTTAAAAGAAGGATTTAAGAGTGTCGAAGCCACGAGTCCTAGCTAATCATATGGTTGCCGCTGCTATTGCTCCTCATAATTGCACTGTGGACTTTTCTCTTTCACAGTGAATGGTGAGAGCGACTGCCTTTGTGCACACCGTCTGATAACGGCAACAAAAGGATGGGAAGCAGCCGAGTGAACATAGCATTATGTAATCAATATCGCTGGTCAGTCGGAACAGAAAGAGGTGTTGATCTGTTGACTGAAGTAGAGTTTACATAGATTTTCCTTTTCTCACGCTGCAGATGTCAAAGGAAAACCCAAGCCAGGAGGATAATAAGAAGCACTTCCACATGACCCAAAAAATGAGAAGTACAGTCCAAAGAAAAGCAGGTTGATTGAAGACACCTTGGACAGTTCAAGGGCAGCGATCCATGTCAGGGCAGAGGAAGGTCAAGGCCAAGCTTGCTTATCTCTGTAAATTAAAAAACGGTCATCCTGAACAATAGGTGGAGGATTTCAATTAAAAAGGTCCCATGACATGGTGCTCTTTGGATGGTTTTATATAGACCTTAGTGGTCCCCTAATACCATATCTGAAGTCTTTCCCAAAATTCAACCTTGGTGCAGAATTACAGCCACTAGAGTCAGTCCCACAGTGAGCTTTCCTTCGCATGTGTCATTTCTGAGTCTGTAGCTTTTGAGGAGAAGGACGGGAAGGACTTGGAGGACGGGGCAAGGTGGAGGCTGGGGGTGTGGCCTTGACCAAATGCCACTTTGCTTGTTTGAAAGCCATGATGTCTCTCTCTCATGGGCGGCAAAAATCTCTGGGTGGACAAAGCAGCGAAAGGGGAGGTAACCTTGCCCCTTGTGACCTCATAAGGAGCAAGATTCCAGATCAGCCCATCTGAGCTTTCATGTTTCTCAAAGACAGAGCAGGATACCCAGGGCTCGGTTTACACCTATCACCATTTCTAGTCCCTGGGGGATCATAGGCAGGCTGGAGGAACTCATTAATGTTAAAAAAACCTCATAAAGTGAAAGTCTCATGCCATGGGACCTTTAATAAAGCATTCTAAACTCAAACCATGTTTTTGTGCAGCGCATGTGGATCAGATCTCAGGAGTCACTGAAGAACAAACTATAGCTTAATTGCCTTGCAACTAACACCTCTGATGTTCCTATGGGTCGAGCTGATGCCCTCTGTGCAAACACAAAAGCCTAGACAATGGCTAGAATTTGCCAGGTAATTTTAATCATAGTCATAATCATCATCATCTGGTCGTATTTATTCACAATATATCAATGTTATGGTAACATCTATTGCTTTCAAATTGTGGCATCTGTAAATTTCTTATTACAAATATATACATAACAAGTTGCTACATTTCTCAATATATTTTAAATAGTTGTTGGCCATTTCACATGCTATCTCCATTCAGCAGTGAAAAACTACGTTTGTGTTTGTGTCCTTGTCATCACATGTACAACAGTAATGTATAACCTATTATGTAGATGAAAAAGGCTGTGAATCATTAGCAAATTAACAAAAATGTGATGGAAAAAAATTGTGATACAATTACATTTAATGCTGTCCAACCTCCATTCTTTTGTGTCAAACTGAATTTCCTTTTTCATATTTCATGTGGGCAGTGATGATGTGGTTTGCAAACATCTGGAGATGAAAGTCAAATTGGATTGCTACATTTAAATGTGTGCACAAATGTGGGGAATAAAACTAATTTGATGATCAACTTCAGCTTTGATAGTTTAATAGTTGGAGATAGGATGCGTTAAAGATGTAAGACATGCTTTGTGTAACTATCATTCCCAAGATAAATACCATTTAGACAGCTGCACGTTCTTCAGAGGATTTGTACCAAAACTGCTCTCAAACATTAATGAACAGGATTGAAACATTTGGTGTGCAAACTCGCATATCAAATGTGTGTGCAATTATTACTGGTGATATCTAAGAGCTGAGATCTGATGGTGTGATCTGACGGACTGACCTTTGCTAAGAAAGTGGCAGCTGTCACTCTGTCCAACCGTCAGCAACAACCTGACCTTCACAAGATGGCTGCTGCTTAACCACCAGCTTTCAGCTGTGCATGTCTCCCAACTTTTTTACTTAAATATAAAAACATGGATACAAAAGGGAGTTGACTTAAAACTAACTGCTGTGGTATTTCCAAACTGCTTAGCAGCCTCTCTCATTTGCATCCCTTAGAGTTTTAAATTGAGGTGATTGGTTTGTTTTCATCACCATTAGGGTCCAGTGTGTTTGCAGACGCCAATGGATTGTCAGCTGGCCTAATTAAAGCGATTTCATGGTTGCCACACTTTGGGGGATTTTAATCTGAAATGCTCCACTGTGCTTATGCAAACACTCAAAATCAAAAGCATAGCCCTTAAAATTAGCTTCATTCCTTTTTTCCTCCCCCAAGTTTGAAAGCCTTGCCTTAGGTAAACTGATGTGCCACCCTCTAGTGGAGCTGAACGTTAGCATTTATTCTTCATAATCACATTTAGTTTAAAGCTAATTGGCAGAGGCAAGGAGGCAGAAATTGAGGGACAACAAAAGCTACAACAAATATAATTAGATCCATGCTGGCAAAGTTGGTGCATGCTTTCAGAAACACATTTAAAATGGCATTTAGAGGATTAGGAAAAGGCATGAAAAAGTGAGGTAAACAACCAGACAAAGAGGAAAGACCCTGCTAAAGTGTCCCGCACTTATATTACATGGAATCATATGCTATATGCAAAGACAAGAAGCAGCTCCTATGAAGCATTGCACTTGAGGCTCTCTCCCTCCCATTGCAATTATAGTGTAGCACATCAGTTAACCTGCATACATATTCATATCCCATCATGAGGCAGATCCATGACTGCGTGCATCTCTGCAGTCTTTGCACAGCACAAAAACATAAATAAAACAGAGTTCCTCCACGGGGAAGGCAGACGGACCTCACACCCTGCAGCCACCGCCCCAACTGAAGAGGAACAAGTGTTTGAGGAACATAAGACTCATTTAAGATATCTCTGCCTTCTGACGGTTGTCACCTTTGTCTTCCTCCAACACCGCTGAGGCCCTTTTCAATTAAACCGGACTACTTGTTCTTCTCAGCAAGCCTTTGATATTGTCCACGGGAGCGTTATACTATAGCTTGATGTTAATTGTGGCTAATAAATCCACCTTTCTCCCCCCTTGCCTCCTCCGTCCACCATCTCACACACACACACACACACACACACACACACACACAGGCCTGATCTGTGCCGGGAACACCTTGGATCGCTGCCAGGGAGCAGAGATGCAGCAATGTAATGAAAAAGCACAGTGGCACACACACACTGCTTATTATTTGTTTAATAAATATGCAATAGCTACAGCTCCTGGGGCAATAACAGATAAATCTCCATCCTGCATGTTTCCACAACAGTCAGACTGAGTGAGTGGGCTTTCAGTGATACTTTCCCTGAAACTTCTGCAGTAGTTATACTCTCCACTGACTGGATGTTCACATTTGTTACGGGCTCTTGAGGGGAAGTTAGTGTCTTTTTCTCTATTGTTTTGTGGGCTAGCCTAATCCTGATTAGGCATGTCCACGCATAGCACTGGAGACAAGACACACACCCTCTCTCCCTGTCTGACTTCTCCACAAACAGCTCCGTTTTTATCGCCCAAGTCTTTAATCACCCACCAGGGCTCAGATCAAGGGTTTTGCAAGGGTGATTATGGAAGTTGGTGAGCAAAAACTACTCCACATGACAGTGATACAGTATATCCCTGATCCTCTGGTATAGTACAACAAGGCTATGAAAATAGTGTTTTTTTTAATCTGTTGGTTGAGGACACTGCAAAGACAAAAATCAACATATATGAACGAGTAAATAAATCAAAGTGTGCTGCAGTCGGTTGATATTACTGTCCCATTGTGTATGTCCATGTAGCATTATTGGACTGTCGGCTACCATTTAACAAGCTTACCTGATTCAGATGGACATCAACTTTAAAGCCAGAAAAGTGTTGTGTGCTGAAATGCACAGGTACATTTGATACATAGATAATGAATAATTAGAAAAAAAACCTAAGGAACTGCCCTCTAAGCGACTGGCTGCATGTGTTAAATTAAGTGCAGATTTTAATGTAGCATCCAATAGTTCTTTTCGAATTGATGAATTTGTCAAACATTTGTGACGCTTTCTGTAACAGACAAGTACCCTATTCACAAGAAACTGGCATTACCAAGGGACCTCTAGTAATTTTTAATAATAATTGCGGAGGTCATCGGTGAGATCATTCCCATGCCATCATTTTCAAGTAATTGGTTACCTACTATATTTAGCTTAACAGGTTGGGTAGGGCTGAGCAATATATCGATTTTATATCAATACCGTGATGAGACTAGATATTTTCTTAGATTTGGGATATTTTAATATCGTGATATAAAATGTTAAATAAGTGTTGTCTTTTACTGGTTTTAAAGGTTGCATTGCAGTTGTACAGTGATGTACTTTTCTGAACTTACCAGACTATTCTAGCTGTTCTATTATTTGCCTTATCCCCACTTACACATTATGTCCACATTAATGATGATTATTGATCTAAAATCTATGGGGATATTTTGTTGAAGCTCCAATTGTCAACCCTTGCCGCAATATTGATAGAGGTATTTGGTCAAAAATATCGTGATATCTGATTTTTTTTAAATAGGCCATAATAAATGCCGACACCAAAAGTTTGTGAAATGCATTATATCGGCCCGCCGATTAGGGCTGTTACGATATGCAAAATAAAACTGATATTGTGACACTCAGCTCCACGAACCTGTTTTGTAGAGTGAGAGGGCAGAATCGCAACACACCCCAGAGTTATCCTTCCTGTCCAGATCCAGTGCTTTAAATTACTGTTAGTATTAATCCTGTTGGTGCCTTATCCCCCCCCCCAAAAAAAAAAAAAAATCAAGGTTTTTATTGTATTGTGGATCAAAAATCGTGATACGAACCGAACCCTGGGTTTGGTTTATCATTACAGCCCTACTGCTGATATATCGGTCAGGCTCTAGCGACAATGTGTCTCAGTTGTTAAAAAACAAAGCTTTTCATCTCGAGTCCATGATTAACTAGGGCTTTAAAAAAAAGATATGAACAACTCAGCGGATGACATATAATACAAATTAATCAGAACGCTCGAGTTCACAGCAGACCGTGAACTCACCGCCGAGGTGGTGGAGGCTCATTTTTTCCTCTCTGCTCAGGTGTTCATGAGCGGCTGCAAAAGGCTGAACCTTTCAAATGTCAATACTGTGTCTGAATTCAGCCTCATGCAGGAAATTCACATTCACAGGTCACACATACGTATACACTCCAACACAGTTCCAGGCACCGTTGTGGACTCCACCAGATAACTTTGTGTTGAAGAATCCCTGAATTGTATTCCCCTCACAGTCCTCCACCTTCAAATCGACACCCTACAGGTTTGTATTTTCCACTGACAGATGTTGCCTAAGGTTACTGTTTGCCCTTCGTCTTAGATGATCCTACACCGCAGACCTACACGCAGCTCTTTGTCACAGTATGACTGAAGAATATATTTGAGATCTCTCTCTCTCTCCCTCCCTCTCTTGGCCATCCACCCCTCTCAAATAACTATTTTTTTGTTAAGCTCAAAAAGAACCTGAGACTAAGTGCCTGGAGCACTAACGCTTCTGGAGTCAGGCCAGAGACAGGGTGAGAGAGAGTAAAAGAGGAGGAGACAGAAAGGCAAAGAGATAGAGATGGAGGGAGTCAGAGAGCGAAAGAGTAAGACTGAGAAAAGTATGGTCCATTGTAGGGCTGCACAATATGAGGAAATCATCTAATTGTGATTATTTTGACTGATATTGCGATTTGATTCACAATATTGATCATTTTTGTATAGTTATTCTCATTTTCATTGTAAAATATCAACTAAAAATGATTTAATAGTGATTTAAAATGATTTCTAGTGGTGTTTTTGCAAAAAAGATGTAGGATACAATTTGTAGGCCGGGACATCTCTGCAGCACCACAATACTTCATTCAGAATGGTTTGACACATATTTGCCTTTAACAAAAATTGGGCCCCACCTGCGATATTGTGCACCCCCCTGCGATTTGGATATTGCAATACTCCATATTGTGGTTTTGATAAAATTGTGATTAACATATTTCAATCTTTGTCTGCCCTAGTTTTTCAGTGCCTACTACAGAAGTGTACAAAGACAGACAAAGACGTAAAACTAAAGAGACAGAGAAAATCGCTCCAACCATTTGTAAATGTGTTGAATTTAACAAACAACTACAAAAAAACTACAACAACTACAGCAACTACAGCAACTACAGCAACTAAAGCAACTAAAGCAATTGTTTTGATGAAACTTTTGAATGACACTACAGAATTGTGTACTTTTGGTATGCTTTTCATTTAAAATGTCATTTAATGTTTGTGAAACTCTGAATGAGACCAATATTTGAGTTTGGGGGGGAGAACACCTCTCTTTCTGGCACAAGATAAGATGAGGCTTCAGGCAAACTGAATCTCAGGTAGTCTGAGCTAAAGAAAGAAACAGGGGTGGTATTAGAGTGGGGCAAGAACAACCTGTGAGAGGAAGAAAAGGAGGAGGAATGTTTGCGAGATCCCCAAATATTCTCCTCACTCATGCTGTGACACAAAGCTGAATAAGGATCAGTGATGTGACAACTTCTAAGAAAGAGGGCACTCAGAAACTCAAAGCAACATCGGATGATGTCTGGCAGAAGAAAAGAAAAAAAGCCACGGTGTCCATGTTTGAAGGTGGAGGAAAAGATGATACAAATCTGCAGGAAAAAAATAATGGAGCTGGTTTATTTTGGGGTTTGGCTCAAGTGTGGGCAGAGGAGCATTAACGTTAGCATATTACCCGATAGCATGCTTATGTTCTCCATTAAAGTGACTATGTGTGGAATTTGAACAATTTCTAAAAATGGTGCCCCTTCAATGATAGTCAGAGATGGCAAAAGTACTCACTTCCCGTACTCAGTAGAAGTACAGATAATTATGTTACAAAATACTCTGGTAAAGGTAGAAGTAGGCCTACTGATTTAACTTTTTTACTCAAGTAAAAGTAACAAAGTACAGGCTTGTAAATTTAGTTAAAGTATAAAAGTAGCCTTGCGAATGACAAAGCTCCCTGGACCAGACAGATATTACTACAGTGCAAGCTGAGAAATTTCAGTGGACATGGAGAAAAGGCTCTTTATATATCATTGGCTACATTTTAAATGGCCTAAAACATATAGACTGGGACTCCAGGTTAATAAGATTCTGACCGAGTATCAACATATGATTTCAAGTGTGATTTTTTGAGAAGTCTGTGTATATTCCCATCCAATTAGATTCAATTAGATTAGGACTGTATTTAAAGCTGATTCTGGTTTCCAACTTCGCCCCAGGTGAGTCTGTTAAACACAGACAGAGACAACTTTAACTGTTGATGCTTTATTACAATCAAGCATCAGGACAAACATGGGCGTGGGTAGCTCTGCTATGGCTGTGTTTGTGTGTGGTAATAAAAGAAATAATATTGTAAAGGCTACCATACACAATGCACAGGAATCATATATGTTAGTAAATAATAACAATAAACCCACTATTAATTACATTATCTTAATGAGCAAGGATGCTCAACAATCGCCATTATATCAAATCAACAAACAGGTGTAACCTAGGTAACAGGTGTAACCTAGGTAACAGGTGAAGAACACAAACAAGCTAACTTTTAAATTTAAAAACGCTGAGCTATGTTTTTCATGTTGGTTTTGAGCGGTGTGTACCCCCACTAACCTGGAAAACGGTTTTAAAACAGTAGCTAGCGTTAATACAGCGTGTCGGAGGAATACAGAGTCTCCTGCAGCGGCAGAGGGGCCGCAGCGTTGGCTAACGTTAGCTTCTTGTCTCCACAATGCTATTTTCAAATAAACTGTAGCTTTTATTTCATTACGTGGCTTTCATTGATGTTTGTCACTTTGCCTAAGATTGAGTGAACTTGAGTTAGTTGTTTGGTAGTTGTTTACTTGGTTGCCATGCCTTCGTGAGTGATGATGCGAGTGAAATGAGGAATAAGGAAACACTGGTTAACATTATTAGAAATCAATTTCTACAGGGTGGGATAAAAACAATGTGTCCTGCAGTGTTTCCTCTGTGTTGATATGTTAATGGTGGCCCGCCACAGTAAAATATCTGTCGCCATGGTATAGGGCAGACACACAACAGGGCTTCCGCTACGTACACCACTGACGCGCCTTCAGCTGTTTATGAGAAGTTATAAAGTTGTAATTACACGACTCTGCAGAGCCGTCCTCTTTTCTGAACTCAAGCGACCTGTCATCGGCTCTCTCTCACCGAGCAACTGGAACAGTGACAGGACGGCATACCTCGCAAAGTCACGGCAACCAAGTAAATAACTACCAAACAACTAGGTAGCTAACCAAGAAGTAGTACTTGTCACTCAATCTTAGGCAAAGTGACAAACAGCAATGAAACCCGTGACATGAGCTCCGCAGTCACGCAGGTCCCGTGAAATATGACAGCTACAGTTTATTGGAAAATAGCGTTGTGGACACTGAAATTGATGAAATTACTGTTTATCAGACCCCAGATAAGAGAAGAAGCTAACGTTAGCGAACACTGCGGTCCCTCTGCCTCCCCGCTGCAGGAGATGCTGTATTCCTCCGACACGCTGTATTAACGTTAGCTAGCTAGTTAGCGGGTTAACGTTAGCTACTATTTTAAAACCGTTTTCCAGGTTAGTGAGGGTGCATTCCACTCAAAACCAACATAAAAAAGTAGCTTGTAACGTTGACTCAGCATTTTGTTTTGTTAAACTTTGTGTAAAATGAGTGGTGACGTTAAATCACCGGTTTCAGGTTTCAGGTCTTTTTGCTGGATGGTTTCAAAGTAACAGTCGGTAACACACATTAGCAGATAAGCCCGTTGACAGCGACATTATTCATATTCACAGTGAGTGAAAATGTGATGTGAGATGCTAAAAAGAAAAACTACACACCCAAAATTAGCAATGAATAATTTTAATTAAGCCCAGGCAATTATTCCATCTATTTGATAGCCTCTCATTAAACAGCACTTAGGACAAAGCATTTCATCTGCACTGGAAGAATCTCTCGCACACAACAGCTCTTTTTCATTCCAGTAAGTGATCCCAGCATGCAGTCATTCACTGACACAAGGCAGAGCCACTCGCACTGACAAACTACACCACAACCTTTTACCTCTGCATGTAATTATGCCTCTGGACATGCAACACATTCACTTAGCCTAATTAAAGAATGACAAAGATAGATTGTGCCATCTTACTCTTACATATATATTTTCCTTCTACAAATATTCTGAAATATATTGCAGTGTAAAAATAGCTGTTTTCCTTTGTCCGCGTTTTTCCAGACTTGTGGTGTCAGCTAATCCTCCTCACTGTTCCAGACACTGTCAGCACAAGCAGGAACCAAGAGACATTTCTGTCTCCTCCAAAAGCTGGATTACAGTAACAAGAAGATTACCCTTCTAAAAACTGTGACAAGCACAAAAAACAAAGCTATCACAATGCTTCTCAATGTGTGGTGATTAAATAGTATTCTCTACTACTTGCGGTTTACATGCCAAAATAACAAAAGAATCCCTGTGGTGCAAATGAAGTATAACATTTTCTGAAATCTCTTAACAATTTCACTATCTGCTTAGAATGAGGATGGGGATCGGACCAACAGGGTGGTGCTGTAATGATGCAATAGAGGACTGGGTGCACAGAGGTAGCTAGTCTGTCTATCAAACCCTATGCTGAAGCCCTCTGAGGTGGTGAGAGTGATCGGCTGCTGCGTTCTTCCTCCAGCCACTCATAAATCAAATAATTACATTGTGGTTCTTCAGGGAAGAGAAAAGTTTTCCCATTAACCGGCACTCATTAACCCACTTCCAAAATGTGCAAATGACTAACTTGAGGGGGGTGCAGCAGTTAGTTCTTTATCGCGGGGCCTATTCGGATGCAATACAGATTTGCCGAAAGCTCGGTTTGCATGCATAACACCAGCTTGTGCTCACTCTGTGCAGTAAGCGATCATTCTGGTATAAATATTTTATGATGTACATCAATTAACCTTGAACTGTCTGCGCACTGTAGACAAACGCTCCCTGGTGAGTGTGTCAGAGGAAGCCCCGTCAAGTCCAGCATACACTGTGCTGCTGTGATTGACAGTATTTTAAGAGCTGCTTTTGGAGGAAGGGATCCTACTCTTCTTTCGACAGAAAATCCAAACGTCGCTCATCTTACAAATGCCTGCGTTCTGTAATCCAGTCTGCACAGGCTTTTACCAAAGTGATTGGGAGTCAGGGAAAAGGGTGTGTCATAGAATAATGATGATTTGTGTTCAGTGGCAGTGTTTGTTTGCCATCTTTTGTTGTTATGTCTTTGTTCTTTGAGCCTGTCTTACTAAGTAAGAGCTCATACTTCTGCAAATTGAAATAACTTGATATTAAAATGAGATCTGGCTGTAACGTCCCGATGCCAACAGAGTTGAGGTATTTCATCTTTTATCCTTATTTGAAAGACATTCCAAAAGGAAAGCCAGAGGGTATGAAGCGCATGAAGTGGTCGCTTGTAGGTCTTACTCCTCAATTTCAAAGATAAATACCATGCTGGGACAAAGCCCCCCTGTCTCTGCCCTGTCATCACACGAGTGTCAGAAATGACAGAAGAAGTACTTTGGTCCTGTACGGCATGACACAAGGACAGAACAGGCGGGTGTCTCTGATCACATCACACTGCTGATTACTGAGGAAGGCAGATGGATAAGAGCAAAGCCAAGGGTCCAATTGATCACACAGATGCATTATGGATGGTAAGAGCAAGCGGGGAAAGTAAAGTGCCTTAACCTGAGGTTACATACAGGCAGCACAGCCTTGTTTCTCACAACCGCTGCCTGAGGGCTGCACCTCTTACTGCATGCATTACCTTAAAGTCATGGTTCTGAGTAATTTCCCCCTAGGGTCCTTTGCACCACGATCTCAAGCCAAACAACCAGAAGTTTTTCACCTGGGTCGAACATTGGACACGTTAGCATCATCAGCTGGTTAGCTTAGTGCAGGCGCTATTGGAACCAAGTGTGTACGTTCCAAGAAGAACCCGTGATAGGCGAAATCCGTGAAGTAGTAACCTTTATTTTTTTTTACAATTTATTATATGATGAAATACTCCATAATACATTGAAACCAAAGAAAAAAACCTTTTTACAGGCCCAAGCATTTAACAAATAAAAGTACTGTATATTGTGAAATAATTTTAATCATCAATACGAACTGAAGGCTTCCAATTGCGGAGATCAGCCCCCCACGACCAGAGTCATTGGATTAGAACGTGAGAAAATGAAAAATGTTTATTAATGATTATTAACAATGACTCCGCTCTGTAGCGTTTTTTTCTTCTAAAGCCAGTGCAGGTGTGTTTTTCCGAGATAAGAACATAGTTATCGTAGTTGTTGTCGCTCTTTTTTCTTCTGGGAAAAAAGATTCTTATAAACCGACATGCCACCATTGATTATGTTGCAGAATGCAGAACACAATGCACGATGCAAATCCGTGAAGCAGCGAGACCGTGAAAGGTGAACCGTAATATAGCGAGGGTTCACTGTATTGCGTAAATCACCGCACTAATAATGCCTGAAATGATACCAAACTTCTACAGTAGTCAGAGATGGGAAGTAACAAAGTACAAATACGAAGTAACGAAGTACAAATACGAAGTAACGAAGTACAAATACTTTGTTACTGTCCTCGAGTTCTCAGATATTTTTTACTTTACTATTTTGTTTTTGGCGATTTATTACTTTTCCTCCTTACATTTTTCAAAATTGGCTCGTTACTAAAAGGTTGTCTATCAGGTGTGATTGTGAGTGCATATTGGAGAATAGCGCGGACACGCGCCTCACACACGTACACGCCACACGAAGAAAAAAGTGAGAGAAAAGAAAAATAACTAGCTGTCCGGAGGATAATCAACTGAGATTGTGTGTGTGCGTCCTTGAGAACTGTAAGTCGTATAACTTACAATATGTTGTCAGTTCATTTTATTGGCCTATAGTTCTGGCAAAGTTAAAGTTATCTAGTGATTTTGTTGTTTGTGCTCTTCACCTGTTTCCTAGGTTACACCTGGCTACAGTAGCTACAGTAGTTACACTGCATTAAGATAATGTAATTAATAGTGGGTTTATTGTTATTTACTAACATATATGATTCCTATGCATTGTGTATGGTAGGCTTTACAATGTTATTTATTTGCAGAACCACAATCACAGCCATAGCAGAGCTACCCACGCCCATGTTTGTCCTGATGCTTGATTGTAATAAAGCATCAACAGAGAGAAGTTGTCTCTGTCTGTGTTTTAACAGACACACCTGGGGCGAAGTTGGAAACCAGAATCACCTTTAAATACAATCATAATCTAGTCCTCACTAACAAGTTTCAAATCATTTCACTGGAGTTCCTGTTATTTTTTGCATCATCAATACCACATTTAATCTAATTGGATGGGAATGTGCACAGACTTCTCACAGAAACACACTTGTATTCATATCTTGCTACTCCATCAGAATCTTATTAACCTGGAGTCCCAGTCTCTGTCTGTCACAATAAATAAGCTATATGTTTTTGGCCTATTGGCAGACAGCCATTTAAAATGTAGGCAATGACATATAAAGAATAAAGAGCCTTTTCTCCATGTCCACTGTAGTTTCTCAGCGTGCTTTCTAGTAACATCTGTCTGGTCCAGGGAGCTTTGTCATTTGCAAGGCTACTTTTACTTTTATACTTTAACTAAATTTCCAAGCCTGTACTTTGTTACTTTTACTTGAGTAAAGAAGTTAAATCAGTACTTCTACTTTTACCAGAGTATTATTTAACACAAGTATCTGTACTTCTAAATACGGGAAGTGAGTACTTTTGCCATCTCTGACAATAGTACAAATAGGTTATGTATTCATAAAACGATGGATTGGGAAGTTCGTAAGTACATCCGGAGTTTGTTTAAACAACACTTGCATGCTGGCTTCTGCTCTCTGCTGCTAGCACTACTGGCAGTAAGACGAGTGCTTAGGTACATCTACAAATTACAACAACAAAAATATGTATTAATGTAACTTTTTTTTTTTTTAAAGTTCTGTAGTACAACTAGCAGGAGACAAGTTATAATGTAAATGTAAATGTGCTGTATTTATATAGCGCTACTCAAACGACTACTCAAAGCGCTTTTACATCATACAGGATACATTCACACATTCACCATCCACATACTCTGTGACCGAGGCTGCTGTACAAGGTGCCACCTGCTCATCAGATAAACACGCACACACATTCACGCGACAGAGTGTGCCCAAGGACACTTCGACATGGGACTGCAGGGCCAGGGATTGAACCACCAACCTTCCAATTGGCAGGCAACCGCTCTACCACTGAAGCACACACGCGCCTAATTGAATTAAGTTTGGAGACACTACCTTATTTAATCATTAAATAAATATGTTTTCGCATCTCAGCATCTGATTTGGTTTTATTTACTTGGCAGAAATGTAGTTGTAATCATAATTTGGTTATTAACTATTGCTTAATTGCACAGTCCAGTTTTAGGCATTTTAGTTGTTAGCAACATCTGAGGATAATTTTCTTGACAAGTTTTATTATAATTATTGTTAGGCTACAATCTTCGATGTGCAACTCCTTAGTGAATATAGTTCCTTTCCTAACGCTGTTTGCACAGCTCTCACTTGGCATCATGGCAGGGCAGCCTGATCATTCAGCTGGATTTGCTTCATGTTCAAATTAGATATAAATAACTGGCTGGCTTTAGTTTGAGACAAGCAGCGAAAACTTCAGACAATAAAGCAATGCTTTTTTAGTAAAATTTTGTTGTTTGGCAGCCTACATCAATCCTTGACCCTACAAAATGAAAATAATGTTAACAGAAAGTAGAAGGTTAAAGGACTACATTTTGGGAAGTAAACTTATTTGCTTCATTGCAAAGAGTTAAATGAGAAGATTGATACCACTCTACATCTGTGTGGTAAATATCTGGAACCCGGTGAAAAAAAAACGCATGATTAATGTGATCACAAAAACATCTGTGGCTGTAGTTTCAGTGAGTCAGCAGAGGTCTGGAGAGAGGAGCGCCATATTCTTGGCCAGAAACAACGAACAGAAGAGCAGCTGAAGGGAGTGATATTTCTTAAATCCTTGAACCCTTTCCAATAACACTGAATTCATGTAACCTTTTCTAGTGTGGGAACAGTTTGCCCAACCTTCACACGGATTAAGCACAAAATCATTAAAATAGGCCATGCCGGCAAACCCACTGGACACACCAGAATGGAAGCCGAATGTTATAGCACCTTATGGAGTGTGAAAGGTTAGCAGAGGAAGGAGCAAAAAAGAGAGAACACTTAATCCAGAAAACAAGAAGCGAGAAACACATTTACTGTTACACTCGTATCGCACTTCTATTTCTGCCTTTCACAGACATACAAGTCAGCCAGACAGCAAAGTCTGTATTTCCAGCTTTGATTACAAATATTTAATACATATTTTAACAATTTATTAAATAAATGATATTTCATAGGCAGCAGTATCACGTCCACAAACTCTTCTTCACCTGCCTCTTGTAATGGGAATGGACTCTTGCTGCATGTCTGTGGTCTTGCATTCTGTTTCGCTTGTGGTGGAATCAGGGAGCAGGTCCAGATGGCGGCTCCATTAGTCAGAGCAGTTGTGCCACCCTGGCAATATAAATACCCATGTCACATGCCCAATAATTGATATGGATGATTACAAGCCCTCTCTCATTCATTGTCTCCCAGGAAGAAGAACTCCTCCAATTGTCAGTGAAAGATTCAAACTGGCTGCAGGTCAGTTTTAAAGTATTCCCCCGTAGCTTCCTGAGTTGCAACATAGCCCCATCAGCCCTGGAAACTGGGGTTAATACCAGTGTGCTGGTCTGGACAGCTCACAGCACTACCATCTCTTTCTCTAACAGATGGACAGGTAGTTCAATGCCAAGAGTACGAACCTGAGCGCCAACCCATGGTTGATCAAAGATTTTCAATTTGACCAGAAACATCATTAATGACCTGTTTATTTTAATGCAGAACTAATTCATAGAAACGACTGAGAGACACAACGGAACATAAATGAAGCAAAACCTTGGGTATTTTGTATTGCTGAGGTGGAATTGAATGTATATTATCGGTTATTTCTTCCCCATCACGAGGCTGCTTGCAACTCTAGACATTTTGTTATAAGGAAGGATGCAGCTCTCTATTCCTATTTCACAGGGTAACAAAACAGATTCTGAGACACTGTCATGGCATTTAACATATTCAATTCAATTTTATTTATAGTATCAATTCATTACAAGAGTTTTCTCAAGACACTTTACAGATAGAGTAGGTCTAGACCACACTCTACAAGGACCCAACAGTTCTAGTAGTTCCCTCCAGAGCAAGCAACAGTGCGACTGTGGCGAGGAAAAACTTCCTTTTAGGCAGAAACCTCAGACAGACCCAGGCTCTTGGTAGGCGGTGTCTGACGACCGGTTGGGATTAGAATGAAGAGTGGCAATAACAGTCACAAAAAATAATAGTTTGTACTAGTTCTTTGTAGTAGTTCATGGCATAGCAGGGCACTGTGCGGCATTAAAAGGCACAGCAGGACGTAGCAGGGCACAGCAGAGCGTAGCAGGATGAACATGGCATTGCAGGACGTGTAGCGGGACCATGGCGACAGCTGCTACCATGATTTTGGAGCCTCCCTGATCCGAGGAAACATGCTGGGCGAAAAAGAACATAAGGACTCCGGGGAATGACTCCCCAGAGCTAGGTTAGTAATAAGCATTTCTGGGACAGGGATGCACACAAATGGAAAAATGGAAAGATAGAGGAGAGAGGAGCCCAGTGTGTCAAATGAAGTCCCCCAGCAGTCTAAAACTATTACAGCAGAGAGGAGCCAGGTCAGACTAGAACTCTCCCCAACCGGATCGGGCTGTATGCCCTGCCTCCCTCTTGTTTTAATATATTATTGATTATATGATGGATAGATCTGATAACTATGACGAGAAGCAGGTGGGCCGGGTTAGGCGGACGCTGCGTCTCCTCACTACCTAATATCTAATCTAAGTCTAAGCTTAGATTAATTCTAGATGTGACCAATGTAACCAAAAAGCCAACCTCGCACATATGATCCTGTCTGACTCTAATTTAAGGTCAAAATGAATGAATGAATTTAAATTCTTCATTTATTTTGAAATTAAATATAAACTATATAATACTGACAGCATTTTTTTAAGAGCAGATAAAACTTATTTGCCACATTTGTAGAAACAGTGTCTATGCGTCGTCAAATGGGACAGAGGTTGACCAACATCCGAGGGCCAGCTTGCTAGCGGGTGGTCTCCGACTCTCCGTCCGGATGTTTAGGTCAGCACCAGAAGGCGATAGCGGTGTTCCCACGGGCCCAAATGAACCGCACCAAGGAGGTAAGCACTCCAGTGTTCGAGTCAAGCTAACTAAACACTGGGATATGGGAACCCTATTTGAAACCATAGCGTTCACCTTTCCCGTTTTTTCACGGTGGCATTAAACTGCCGGAGAACGTCTCGGGTTACGTATGTAACCCTTGTTCCCCGAGATAGGGGAACGAGACACTGCGTCGGTTACGACACTATGGGAACGCCTTTAGGCATGACAGGGCTGAATGTGAATGAAAACTACTCCAATCCTATTGGTCCTAGTGAGAACGGTAGCATGTGACGGCATAACCGTAGGGGCATAGAAGCAAGGCACTCCAGGCGGGGCGAGGTGCGGCGAACTGACGCAGTGTCTCGTTCCCCTATCTCGGGGAACAAGGGTTACATACGTAACCCGAGACGTTCCCCTTCGAGGGGAACTCGAACTGCGTCGGTTACGACACTATGGGAACGAGATACCCACTAACCCGCGCCGAAACCCCGCCTGCCCTAGCGTGCAAGCAACCTGTGGGCACGACTAGGAGGAGAGCACCCGGGTGCCGGGTGCGGAGGGAAGGTCCAGACTATAGAACCTGAAGAAGGTGTGAGGAGTGGCCCAGCCAGCTGCATCACCTGATAGGCCAGGGAGATAGTCTGAACGATCCAGTTGCTGATAGTATGTTTGGAAGCGGGAAGCCCAGCCTTGGGGGACCCGAAACACACCAGCAACTGGTCCGACTTCCTCCACCGGGAGGACCTCAGAGTGAAGACACTCAGTGCTCTGACAGGGCAGAGCAAATGGAGCCTCCCGTCCTCCGCCGTCACATGAGGTGGAGGATGAAACGCATGCAGCACCACAGGCCCCATGACAGAGGACTGCACCTTGAGAACGTAGCCCGGAATGGGGTGCAGGATGGCCCTCACATTACCCGGGGAAAACTCCAGGCATCGGGAAGCAACCGAAAGAGCCTGGAGGTCCCCCCCCTCCTCAGAGCGGTGATAGCAAGGAGGAAGGCCACCTTCAGGGTCAGGTACTTGGCCTCAGCCGACTCCAAGGGTTTGAAGGGGGCCTCAGCCAAAGCTTCGAGAACCACCGCCAGATCCCAGGTGGGGATCCTAGGGCGAGTCGCAGGTCTCATCCTCCGGGTTCCACAGAGGAACCGCACGACCAGGGGAAGCCTCCCCAGAAGGGGCGTGGAAAGCCGAAATGGCAGCCACGTAAACCTTGAGGGTGGATGGGGAAAGGCCCGCAGAGAAGCGGTCCTGCAGAAACTCCAGCACCTGAACCACCGGGCAGGTAACTGGGTCCAGCATGCGTCCACTGCACCAGGCAGAGAAGACGTTCCACTTCAGGCCATACATCCTCCGTGTAGACGGGGCCCTGGAGCTAAGGAGAGACTTGACCGTTCCTGCCGTCAGGCCCGCCTCTAGGTACTGGGCCCCCTCAAGGGCCAGACCCACAGCCGCCACAGGGCGGGGCAAGGGTGAAGAACCCGGCCCCCTGCCCGGGACAATACAGCGGACAGCGGACCGTCCAGGAGCACCATCAGGTCCGAGAACCACACACGGGTCGGCCAAAACGGCGCTACAAGAAGCAGGCGGATGCCCTCCTGACGGACCCTCTCCAGGATCCCCGGGAGCAGAGCGACTGGGGGAAAAGCGTACAGACGCAACCTAGGCCACTCTCGCACCAGGGCGTCCAGCCCCAGCGGGGCCGGGGGCGTCAGGGAGAACCACAGAGGACAGTGCGTAGTCTCTTGAGACGCAAACAAGTCCACGTCTATAGGGCCAAACCTTGCGCACAAGGACTCCAGCATCCCGAGGCAATTGATGTGCCATGACAAGTGATGCCCCTGCCAAACACCCCTCGCAGAGCGGTCGTCCATGACTGCGCCCCACCCGGTGAGGGAAGCACCTGTCGAAACGATCACACTGCGACAGGGCACCCCCAGCGCGGGTCCTTGGGACAGGAACCAAGGCTTTGTCCACACCGATAGGGCACGAAGACATGTGTGCGTAACCCGTATCGGGTGGAACGGGTTTCCCCTTGGGGAGAACCCCTTGGATTTCAGCCACCACTGCAGGGCCCTCATGTGCAGAAGACCAGAAGGTAACACGCTGGAAGCAGCCGCCATGAGGCCCAACACCCTTTGAAAGGGTTTCACCGTGATGGCGCGGCCCAGCCTCACACTCTTCACCGTGGCCAGAACGGACTCGACACAAGCCGGAGACAGATGTGCCAGCAACGTACCGAACCGCCAACTCCCGAGACTGAAACAGGATAAGCCAGTCGTCGATGCAATGCGGACCCGGATGCCCTGGAGCCGCAGAGGGGCCAGCGCCGCATCCATACACTTGGTGAAAGTGCGAGGGGAGAGTGCCAGGCCGAAGGGAAGAACCCAATATTGGTATGCCACGCCCCCAAAGGCAAACCTCAGGAACTTCCTGTGGGAAGGACAAAAGGAGATGTGGTAGCATGCGTCCCTCAGATACATGGTGACAAACCAGTCCATAGACCGGATGTGACACATGACGGCGGGGATGGTGAGCATCTTGAACCTGTATCTCCTCAGAGACCAGTCCAGAACCCGCAGATCCAGAATAGGGCGCTGCCTTCTGTCCTTCACGGGAACCAGGAAGTACCGGCTGTAGAAACCGGACCCGCTGGCTGGCGGGGGAACGAGCTCCACGGCCCCCTTCTCCAACAGAGAGCGCACTTCCTGTCCCAGCACCAGGCCCTGGTCCGGGCGCACCACAGTCCGGACCACCCCTGTGAAGCCGGGGGGGAGGACCCGGAACTGCAGTGATGTGCGATGATGGTGTGCAGAACCCACGGAGATATGTTCTCCAAATCCCGACAAGCTTCTTCGAAATCCACCAGCGGAACCAACCCTTGGGGCCAGTGGCCGGTGCGATGCGCCAATCCTGGAAGAGTCCCCGAAGCGGGCCGCCAGGAAGAACCTGCCGATGATCCGCAGGCCGCGAGCCGAACCTCCGGCCACCCCTCGGGGAAGGCAGAGTGGAGAAGGCTCGACGCCGGCTAGCGTGTCCCGAGCGCCACAGCGGCGGGACACAACGCAAGCGGCCGCCCAGGAGGGGCCCTCAGTCGGCCTCCAGGGGCTAAACACATAGACAGGACCTCCGCGCCATGCCCCTCCGCGACTGGACGACGTCCCTCAGGTCCGAACTGCCAGGGAGGGGTGCGTGGGAGCGTTGTCCCGAGTCCCAAGCCGCTCGAAGGGGTCCGTGAGAAGCCACACAGTCTCTGGCGCTGTCGGTGGGAGCTGGTAGAGGGCTGAGAAGGTCCAGCCGTCCTAGCAGAGCGGGACCCAGTCCGGCGAAGGAGAAACTGCCGGAACGCCTCCTCCTGGGACCGGACACGGCGAAACCTGTCAACGACAGAGTTCAGCGCAACACGCGTCCGGAGCGCCTCGGCACCCCCCCGGTCCATCTCCAGCAGCAGGTCCGCCTAGCAGGCCTGCAAAACCGCCATGGTGTGCAGGCTCACTCCAGCCTGGCCCGCTGCCATACACGCCTTCCCCACCAATGAGGAAGACACCCGACATGGTAACGTCGGCAGCGCCGGCTGGCCAAAAGACGACATCAGCAGGGGTGAGAAGTAACACGCCAGAGCGTCGTCAACCCGCGGTACCGTCCCGTAGCCGCAGTCCTTATTCCCCGCCACATTGCCAAAACTCCAGCTGCTGGGGAGGAGAAAGCCGGGCAGAGTAAGGTTTCTCCCACAATTTGCACAACTAACTGTGCAAAACCGGGAAAAAACGGCATGGAGCGGGGGCATGGAGTGGAAGGAAGCGATCAAGCTCCCTGACAGCCTGTGGCTAATCCAGTCCGGGTTTTGCCACAGACCACGTCACCACAGCCAACAGTTCAACACAGTCCGGCGCGGCGCTCTTCAGATGACGTCGGCGCGACACCCGGAAGTCCTCACCCTCCTCCACGACGCACATCCGGAGCCTTTCAATACCAACATTAACCAACGTGCCTGCTGAATAGAAAAAAGCTAATGAGCTATGTGCCGGCGTGCTTATATGCCCCTACTGTTATGCCATCACATGCTACCGTTCTCACTAGGACCAATAGGATTGGAGTAGTTTTCATTCGCATTCAGCCCTGTCATGCCTAAAGGCGTTCCCATAGTGTTGTAACCGACGCAGTTCGAGTTCCCCTCGAAGGGGAACCTTGGGTAGTTCCATTTTGGTGATGTTTTAAAGGCAGAGCTCCCTCCACTCTGTGATCAGCGGTGGTGTACGTAGCAGAAACCCTGTTGTGTGTCTGCCCTATACCATGGCGGCAGAAATGTTACTGTGGTAGGCCGCCATCAACATAAAGGAAACACTGAGCCTGCCTGCTTTCTTTTTGATCTTCTTCCTCCATCTTTTTCCACCACTTAACCATGCCTAGCCCACCTTGTAAACAAAATTTATAACAAAATCTGACATTTTGAAATTTGTTTGGCATAGTAAAACTAATGTAATGCAGTCACACGGAGTATTACAGTGTATTTTAAAAACTGATTGCAATGCAGCTCAGCTAATCATAATCAAGGACTGGAACTATCCGTTTTATCATTTCTGAATGCAACTTCAATATTTAAAACAAAAAATTGCCAGATAATCTGTTGTCCATAGCAACTACAGTTGTTTCCACAACACAGGGGCCAGTACGGTAACATAAAAGCCTGGACCGTGTCCTTTTATTCCGGTAGCATGAAGATTGCTCATCAGACTCTGGAACCAGCCTGCCGCAATTATGCAGGCTTTCTGACCGTATTCAACACATTTCAAATTCAAATCAATGCTCGATACTTAGTTGTGCCAAATGTGTTGATGAAATGCTTGGCCAAGATAATTCTGCTTACAGTGACTGATGCTTGCCAGCTTTAACCCATCTATTTCATTGAACATGTACTGCACATGTTTATGCACAGGTTTTAAACCTTTAGTCACGTCTGTTTCACCGTTGGTCATATGCTCCCATCACTTCACAAGTTTTGCTCTATTGCGTGTATATGATTGACAAATTAACAAACAAAACACACCAGACAATCAGTTATTTTACTTTGTGCCTTTGGTCAATTCTTTGTGTAATATTTATCTCTTTGCTAGGTTGCAATTAATAACTGACAGCAAAATTAATCGAACAGCTGCATATTATTATTATTTACTTTCTTTGTTTCCAGGGCACACTATAGCAACATGTAAATAGGATCACAAATTGAGCATAAAATAAAAACACCCAGGCCATTTTCAAATATATAAGTTGAAAAAATCTATTTAAAAAGACATTTTTATGCTTTATGTTGGGCACAACCTCTCTGTAGATTTTTGTAATCTTGGGTCAAATGGTTGTTATATGAAGCATGAAAATAGGCTGTTTATTCAAGCTAAATGACTTGCATTTCCATTTTAAGTTCTTATCATTTGGCATGTTTTTTGGCCCTCTGAACAGCTAAAATCCAGCAATCCTGCATATTGCTGATATATTGAGGACAGGAGGCTATTAATCCAACAGAACCTGTCGAGATAAAAGCAAAGCTCTGGTGGAATGTGCAGTACATTTCTAAAACTACAGATTTAATGTTATGGCAATAATGACTCCCCATAAATCTCCAAATTACTTTGAAAGTCAGTTTATATAGTTCTACAAACTTTTGCAGTCAATATGCTCAAAGCTTTGCATCACACTTGTAACTAGGACAATGAAATGCATTTATATCAATAAATATTGGACACCAAGATAACACTGTCTAAGATAACAAGGTCTCTAAAGGTCAGATCCATGATGAGAAATATGATCTATTAACATTAAGTCCTGGTATAGCTTTGATAGTAATCCCCTCCTGCAGTATTCATTTACAAAAAAAGGACAATTTTATTATTTAGATTAATGACAACCCATCTTCCATTACCCTTAAAAGGGTCCCATGGCATGAAAATTTGACTTTGAGGTTTTTTAACATTACTATGAGTTCCCCCAGCCTGCCTATGGTCCTCCAGTGGCTAGAAATGGTGATAGGTGTAAACCGAGCCCTGGGTATCCTGCTCTGCCTTTGAGAAAATGAAAGCTCAGATGGGGCGATCTGGAATCTTGCTCCTTATGAGGTCATAAGGGGCAAGGTTACCTCCCCTTTTTCTGCTTTGCCCACTCAGAGAATTTGGCCACCCCCCCCTTGGGTGAAGGCCCGTGATTGTTTGTTCAAAACAACAATGGCAGACATTATACACCAATGGTTTATCCAATCACCTGCCAAGTACCTGCCCCTTTCCCAAACAGTTTCCTTCGACAGCTTCTAAGATTTTTCTGTGTAACAATCTGGTGCATCATGTTATTACATTCCATCAGTCTCTGAAGAAAATAAGACAACAAAATATGTACTCGATGTGACGAAATGTAGCAAAGTACAATTTTTAAGTCAAAATATTCTGAAGTAAAATGACTGACCCCCCACATATAATAAAACTACCATTATAGAAATTAAAACTACATTACAAACGCAATTATTTCCCCATTTACTCTGTGCTATACTGTCCCTGACTTTACGTGCCTGTACCTTTAAGTGTTAAACCACCTGCACTTGTATGATGTAGCGTGCAGAGTGGTAGCGTGGTGTTTGATGAAAGGAGCAGTCCCATTTGCCCTTTTCAAGAATGTGACTAGCAATCCCTCTGCATGACCCCAGTTCAGAAAGATCCCTGGACTGGGATTTGTTACCTTGGATACCTACACACACATTAGATCCACCTCCTCCTGTGTGTGTGTGTGTGTGTGTGTGTGTGTGTGTGTGTGTGTGTGTGTGTGTGTGTGTGTGTGTGTGTGTGTGTGTGTGTGTGTATCTACACATAGTGTTAAGCACTGTAGGTCAAGTGTAGTAGATGTAGTATTGTAAAGATCTGTGTTGACTGTTACAACTACAAGCCCTTGTATAATCACCCATCAATCTGTTTATCTATGCATGATCATGCTGTTTCAAATGAGATGATTTAGATGATTCTCAACCCATCTACAACCTTCTGGAGCGGTGATCAAAGTGGTCACAGGGGTGTGTACCTTGTGTCAGGAAGCGCTCACAGTCTCCATCTGAATCCGCACACTTCATACATCGCACAGTC
This sequence comes from Percina caprodes, assembly GCA_013375575.1. Taxonomy (NCBI): domain Eukaryota; kingdom Metazoa; phylum Chordata; class Actinopteri; order Perciformes; family Percidae; genus Percina; species Percina caprodes. The sequence goes on along the minus strand of JABXJD010000113.1, from coordinate 778,043 downwards.
AACGACACCATCAAAGGCCTGACAAAATACAGACAAGCTCCTCTTCATCACCCTCTGCTGTGGTGAAATGAGCTCCTGGATCTGCTTGTTCAAGGCAAAGGGGCTTCATAGGGAGTGATAGGACACAACAGCCGGCCTGTCCCCAGAAACAAATGGCTCGAAACCAAACTCATTTTCTTGTCTTTTAGTATTAAGATTTCTTACACGCAAGACAGCCATCAATCATTGTCAGCGCTGCATATATTTTCTTTAAGACCGTCAGCTGCACAGTCCAAACTAGTTGGCAATCCAGTGATAGGATACCTGAGATGTTAATAATTTCTGGAAACTGTCCTTCCAAGAAAAATGCCGGCATCAGTCATTTCTGGAAATTCCCCAAAGCATGTGTTTGTGCTCAAGTTCAAGTGGCAAAACCATCTAGCAGGTCATAGAAAGGAAATAGCGCAATGATGCGATAAACAAAATGTCCAACTTTAACACGGGGAGACTGACAACTGTTTCAACTGACAGTCAACGTCAGATTCTTTCAACCATGACCACAACATTTACTTAAAGCTGATATAACCAATATTATTATTGGTAGAGGACATGTGTATGTTGTTCACAATAAAATATGGTTATTCTAAATAAAGGCATCTCTGTGCAAAGAGGGAAATACAAAAAGGTGATACATTCGTCCTGGCCCACCACTACTCATTTAACCCAAACCACAATTTTTGGTGCTCCTAACTAAATCATTTTTGTGCCTAAACCTAAGCGCAAACAAAGTTTTCAGGTCAGAAAACTCATTTTTTTGGAACAATTTCTAATTGTTGAGGAAGGCATTGATTAAGTACAGTATGTCATCCTGCCGATGGGGGCATCAGATCATAAGACTCTTGTTGTTTTTGCCGCAATTTGGAGGACTTGTTGCAATTCTGTTAAATGTCACAGAACTAAATGTATAAGATACAGTTCAATTTTTTGCTCTCTTGCAATAGCCATCGTTTGTCGGTGTTTGGTGTTTTAAGCCCTCAAGGTCACCTTCCAGAAGGCACTGCCCTGAAGGCACTAGGATTGGGCAATGGTTAGGGTTAGGTGACTCTAAGTCAACGGTTGCAGCGCTACCTGGAAGTTGACGTTGGGGGCTCAAAACACCATCAAGCTCGTTCGTCTTAAGCCATCATGTCTTTCTTTCAGCGTTCTGGAAGCTTATGTAAGATATTGATGCTTCCCAAATATATGCCAAAGAGGCTTCACTCTCAGCCTGTCACTCTACTGCAAGGAGCTCTCAAACATCTGTACTCTAACTTAGGAAAGATCTTTCCCTGGACTTTAGCACTTACATTATTCTGTTTATTTGTATTGTGTGCATGGTTGAGCAACCAACCAAGAAATAAATCCGCTCCTGCAGTTATCTGGACATCATCACGTGATCGGCTCAAAGATGAGACTATTTCTCACTCCAAGAGGATTACCTAGCCACTCCAGCAAAGAAGCATTGAGACTTCAAATATACCGAATAGCCGCTCATTGTGTTGTTCATTTTTGTTGGGGAAAATGTAAAATCCACTAATGTTTACTTACCCATTTACAATAGCCACAACTACATGCAGGTTTACTTTAAGTGAAAAGTGTGATGTTAATTGCCATTCAAATGGACTCTTTTGCTTGCTAAATTGTTAGACTGCTTATATTCTCCTTAACAAGATTGGTAGGAAAAGGCAAAATGATTCCACGGTGAGATGCTGCTGAGAGTAAAGGGCACAATTAGTTTCCCGATCAATTTGCCAGGAAGAGGAGGGCAAAAAAATTAAATAAATAAATAAATCAATACTCTGATTATGCATGAGGACGTCATCCGCTTACACTGAGACCAAAGCATCAATGATCTAAGCTGAAGCAACCAGGGATCCATCCATACATGATCCATAAGTCATGTGTGGAGAGGACAATGCTAAGGCACGCTGGCGCGCGCGCGCACACACACACGCACACACACACACACACACACGCAAGGATGAATTGCAACACGATATGTAAATGGGGACAAGTTATCTTTACCCTAGAGCCTATGAAATGCAGGCTTTTATTATCTCATTTGTAATCAATAATGTGGAAATTCTCTGTGGAGGCACTTAGGCGTGCCCTTTGGGAGGTTCTTCGTTGAAAAGCAAAGAGGGAAAAGAGGGAGTGGTCAGGTTTTATCTAAACGAGTGTGAATTAATGGGAGGATCAAAAGGCGGCTGGTTATAGTGATGAGTTAAAATGCTGAATACATACAAACACACGTCTGGCCCTGAAACTGGGAGTGAACTTGGCAATCCTACATATTTTCTGACAGTCAGATGGGATTCTGGCTGTGTGAAAGCCACACGACACTAACATTTACACTTGCTGTTGCAGAAAGAGCAAGCAATCAAAAAGGCAGTGACAACACATTAAAATATTTATGAGTTTCAACCAAACCCCATTGTTTCGTTTTCTCCTTTGAGGTCAAAGGATTCAAATAGAGCCATAAGTCGTTGGTCATATCTCTGGACTGTTGCTTTAGCTTTTGTAACTCATATGTACGGCATTCAATGATATGAAAAGATAGGAAACACAAAATTGAAAACACTGCTTTTTTTTTTTAACACCCTGCATACCACAGTAAAATTAATTCACTGTCTCCTGAATGGAGTGTCTGAAATCGAGTAAGTCCTATTCTTGTGAATTATGGAGTGTGCCTGAATAGGACGCATTGTTTTGTCCCTTTACAGAGAATGGGAAGCAGCCGACAGATAAGTAAGTGAGATGAAAGCACAGTGCACCTGGCAGGTCCACCCTCCAACATCTTTGATCCGCTGAGGCAGACATCAAAAGACTCTATTGGGCGCTTTGTGTGAACGCCAGCCTGCAACTGCACTCACCACTATAAGCACCAATCCTACAGCGTAAAGTGCCGCTCAACAGGAAGGCAGGCTTAAGAAAGATGGGTTTTCAGAGGCCGAAATTACAACAATTGCAGTGCAGTCTCTCTAAAGCGAGAGTAACTCCGACGTGATCAATCCAGTGATAATAGGACTGACGCTTCAATCCAATTACTGTCAGAGGAAGTGGTTGTGGGAACATAAAATACCCATCAAGTGTGTGCGAGGTGTTTACAGTTTGCTGGAGGCCTACAAACTTAAAATGGACAAATGGATAAGCTATTGCTGCTCATGTCCATGTGGACCACAGTGACACACTGGAGCATTCTACTCATACTCAGACAGCATTTGTCTAGCTCAGTAGTACCCAACCTTTTTCAGATTACAGTGAAGCAATGCCTACTCATTACATCCTGTTGCAGGTTGCATTTGAGGTACAGTATGTGCAACTGGAGAAGAGTTTTTTCAGATTGCCTTTTTAGAGTCTAGAATTCTCCAGTATTTTAAAAAGGAGAATCTAATATTTCAAAAGTAGAAAATATAACAACTTTTTGGCCAGAAAACCCTCCACTGTGTTGCGGAAGTGATTTTTCAAATCGACGGTCATTCTACACATGGACTCATTTACTATGAGAGAATACACCAATTGGCCAATTTATGTTTATTATAACAATAACAAGAATAAAAATGGCAATGACCCAGCAACATAAGCAGTCAACTCCTGTCACATGCCTGATTTGCGCATTGAAGTACGTGACACCGCCAGTTGCAACATCGCCATCGTCAGTAGGTTCAGTTCTAATGTTACAACTTTCTGCCAACAAAAGTCTGTTCAAAATAGATTCAGTACTCTGGATGTGAGGCATTTTACACCACTGCATGCATTTTCATTCTTCAAAAATCAACAGCATACATTATCAGCCTTCACAACCTGACATCTTTTACCGTTTCCAATACCCATTGTTTCTTCAAAACTGCCAGACAACAGCACTGCTATCTTTGCCACAGTAAGAAGCATCATTCCAATTACCTCACTGCTGGAAAACCAATAATGTGGAAAGTTACAGATGTCAGTTTCTCACCATGACATGTTATTGCTTGCAAACTTGAAGTGGTTGTATACAACATTCTGTTAAGTGAATGAGTTTCCCCAATAACTGCCATCTACAGAGGGAGCCCTTTAACAAGAAACACCACCTCCAAAAGAAAGAATGGAAAAAGACTAGAGAGCTATTTATGACAACTGTGGAGATGAGTGGATCTGAAAAAGAGCACAGAAGCCTTAAGAAAGGTAAATACATTAACTACAAAGAAACCCAGTGTAAACAGCAGTTTGTCAGAAAAAAGAGATAATTAACACTTGAGTAGGAGGAAAGAAAGACGTAAGTGTGCTCTTAGAGAATAAACTGGTTCAAACTGGAAATGTTTGAAAGCTGCTCGACCAAATTCGTAAATTACAATGCATCCACGTTTGTCGTTTAAACTTGTAGTGAAGTTGCAGATGTACCTGGAGCAGAATGAGCCTTTCATTGTGTAGTGTGCAGCTCACCATATGAGGCAGACAGATGTGGTTCATAACAAATATAGAATGCTCACAAGAAAAATAATTAGAACATGCACCGAGTAGATTGGCAAGATATTTCACAAGAGATGTCAGAAATACACAACAGCGGTAACGACACAGAAAGGATTTAATTTAATTGAGTTTTAAAGTTCTCAAATTTTTATAACATTTCACAGCAAGTGTCCTTTTATCCTAAAATAACATTCTCATGGATCCTTGAGACTACAGTTTGTTTTCATTAAACAATTCGAGTGTCTCTGCAGGTATTAGTGTGATTAACATGACCACTCAGCAGATAATGAAGGTGCGGGTTTTTCTCTCTAATGTATCAGTCATGTTTTATTTAATCTATTTGGTTGGTTCTGTTCAATTTATTTGGGATTTTGCATTGTTTTCCCATCAGCGTGGTTTAATTAGCTGTGGGAGAACTGGAAGTGGGTTCACTCAGCGAGCGGCTGGAACTGGCAGTGCTGGGGGAGTAGTTTGACTACATGTAATTAAACTTGTAAATTTGCATTACATTTTACAGTCCTCTGGTGGCGTTTCAACTAAATAAAAATTAAAAAAAATTATGTTAATATTTTTCATCTTCGTTGCCAGCTTAGGTCAATATATAAAAGGTATTTTAATGACTTAAATTTAAATGATCAGCAGATTGTTTCGCTAGCTAGATGCATCTTGTATGTGCACTGCAGGACATACGAAAAATCTGATTTGTCAAAAACCTATTTCAGGAAATTGTAGGGACAATATTGATAGGGAATAGACTACTATTAGACTACTATTACTGCCTAAACCGCTGCGATATCCGATACCATGTAATCAAGTCCTAAAGAAAATCTATGTTTAAGTAGTTTATTTATGTTATTTTTCAGTTATAACTGACTGCCAAACTGGATAATAAAAGAAAGTTCTACAGTGTTTGTGTTTGTTCATGTTTCACAAAGAGTTTAACCTGAGCCAGATAGAAAGATAGAAATCATATCACATCCATACAGGGATAGTAGTATACAGCGGTCAAAACATAAAATATATGATACACTGGTATTGGATCAGTACTTTGTATCAACCGATGCAAGTTCAGGTATCAGAAAGAAAAACATGGTATTGGACCATCTCTACTTTATATGCAATGCAATCTCTGGCAAGGTTGCTGTATAGAAAATTCCACCCCAACATTACATTTTTTTAAGTATTAAACTTGGCTGTGCATATAAAGATGCTACTTAGCTACTATGCTAGCTAGCAGACCTGCTCAGCTTCTGTAATTAAACTACTAAAGTCATGTTAGCTAGCTGGAAAATAGAGTGGTTTTATAAAAAACAAGTAGTCTTTGTAATCAAAGTGTAATTTTGGACCAAAACATGGACAAAATGGACAAAACATTTCTACTTATGGAAACCCCAGTTTTCCATAAATGGAAATGTTTTGTTTTTTAAGAGAGAGAAAAAAAAAAATCTATGAACAATTTAATTGAGAGAAATTCAAACCAATATGCAATACTGAAATAACTGTCATGTTTGTCCCACCCATGCATGAGGGTAAAATATTCTTTTACAAAAACTTCAATTACATTTAATGAAGATAATGAATATGTTCCTTCCACATCTAACTCGTTTTCAGATTAGTAGTGTATCCCAACAGCGAGGGTGTACTTTACTCCTGAGGACACTCCACTCATTGAGCCGCACAGTAAAAAAAGGGCTGACCACTGTCTCTAGTATAATTGGACAAATTAATCAATTACATCAATAGCACATTACAACAATCATAATTGATCCCCGAACAAATGCAGTAGGCTCATCCCGGCGTTCAATAGCTACACCACAATATTCATGTTACACTGAGCATATTCAGGAACTAATTAAATCTCAAAGGAGAAGATCGATGTTTGAAGTAGCATGAGAGAACTATTGATCGTACAACCGCCATCCCTTATACAAGTGATTTAAAACTGCAGGACATAGTACAAGTATTTGTTTTGATAAATTTGTTAAATCATCTCCAGAAAATAATATTTACATAGGAGATAGAGGCCACACAGGAGCAGGAATAATAAGGTAAATCAAACAATTCTAGGATGAATTTGTGTATTTGTAGTGTGTTAAAATGTTTGTGTGCCATCAGGTAACTCATGTATCACTGCTTTAACCTTCCATGTGCAAGCCGTGGAAACAAATTTGGCCTTGAAGTAAAAAGGAATATCTTAAAGTGACTTTTCACATAACGTGGTAACCACAGTATGATTGCATACGACTGTGTTTAGGTATCAGACTGCCACTAAGCACAGCAATGAGGATTTTTTATTTTCAAAAGCCTTCACAGCACTTACAACAAAGGGAGCTGGCTGTCAGCAGGAGCGTTCACTTGACAAATCAATACCACGGAGATCATGATGGATGCTAATGTCTGGATACAAGGACTTTTCTGCCCGAAACAGTTATAAGGCTGCTTTCTGGTTCCGCTTGCTCTTATGACATGTTTGCTATTATTGAGTGCAGTTACTGTAGTTAGATTTGGTTTTTAGCTCACACTGTAGTTACTTTACATTGAAAGCCATTTTCACAGAAATCACAAATTTTTTATAGACTGGGTAAACCCCGCCCACTCTACCAGTGCCTTGATTTCACCTTGCAGCTCGGTCTGGAAACCTGCACGTATAATTCTCCTGCTTCAGTTCCCAATTTTGCAGGAACCAATCACAAACTGGCTTGTCTACCTGGCGCACTACTGGCGGGTTTAACACGATGACGGAGAAGCGACAACCCAGTAAAGACACATATGTTGCCACAACGTATGCAAAAGGTCGCTTCATCTGCAATTGCTCACGGGGAATTTGGAAGCATCGTTTGAGCGTCTGGATACCATATTTTGATGGAAATCTATACATCGCAGCAACATATTAAATATGTCGGTTAGATGTATTACAAATTCCTCAGTTGTTCGCGGGTCATTTTTTATTGTTTCTAGTATGTCCCAATCCATTTGTAATGCAATACAGTTCAACAGTACCACAAACTTCAACCTCCAAAATGACCATACATTGGAATCAGCACCTCTCTAAAACAGCTTCATTAGAACCTTCATAAAGCAGGATGTAGTTGCATTGAGTTTGCCAAGCTGTACCTAATAAACTGGCAACAGAGAACATTTAGTCTAGTAAAAAAGTCAGATTCAGGTCTAAACTCAATTTTGACCCAATATGTAGTGCGAGGGATTTGCCGTTGCAGGGCAGAGGAATTCCTAAAAAGCATCAAGGTTCATCTCTGACAATGGGAAAAGGTTAAAATCCAGTTACGGCTGAAATATTGGTTGTGTCATTTAAAGCCGTGCTCCCTCTCTATTCTTCACATTGCTGCTGACCTTTGTCTACTGTCCACATCTCAGTGCTGGTGGTGGGTATTTTGGCTACACTCCATCTCTTCCCAAATGAGGCCAACCGAGAAAGTGAATCAATGGGTTTTTTCCCCTAGTCATAGGAAACAGCTGTCGTGCTGTCGTCTGGTACAGAGCTGGGCTGACTTAATGCCAGAGCCGGCTGGGAGAGTCAGCAGGGAGGAGAGAGCTCCCCCCCTGCATCCGCTCGCACTAAACCCATCACCTGAGCAAATTCCACTTGCCATGCCTCCCAGCTACGTTCAAAGCACAGGGACATAAACAAAGAAGCAGCTATGCTCCAGCAGGATACCTTCCTGGCACCACTGCTATGTTTCACAATAACAGTCCTAATTAACCGAGTACCACTTTTATTCGTCCTTGGGTTATTTTAACTTTTTCTCATGCAAATATTGAAGGTTATACTTAATCATCCGATATGATGACATGGTGCGAGTCTGTTCATATAAATGCAGAGACAGGAGAAGTCGTTGCTAATGAAGAAATATCATGGATTGAAAGAAGGAAAAAAAAGAAAAGAAAAAAAATACAAGAGGGGAGGTTTTCATTAGCTGGACCTGACCTTATCTCCCAGGACCAAACCTCATCACCCACAGATACTGCCAGCATGCATAATAGGAGTAGGCCCTTTGTGCCAAATGCTGCGGGGCAGAGTCTAAACCTCGCTCCTGGTACAGAACACCCCCTCCCCCCCACACTTTCAAGCCACAGCTGTACACACAAATATGAAGACACTCAGGGATGCAGAAAAGCACAGACAGAAAGACACTCACCTCCCCTGTGTCCAACACCACCTTCGTGTTGCTCTTTGTCTCAGGAGGCGATGTCTGAGATTGTAACCAGGAGTCCATCCTGTAGGAAACAATGAGGTTTTATTTGACCTGGTAGCAATAAAATGGATAACTGTGAAATCTCCGTCTATCAGAGGAAATGTATGCACGTCGTCAATCCTGCTTTGTTTAATCAAAGAAAGGGAGCGTGCATTTCTGTGTATACATGCGCCTGATCTGTATGTACAGTGTGTGTGTGTGTGTGTGTGTGTGTGTGCAGAAAAAAGCAGCGAGCATCTGTGCAAAGCTCAGAGACAAGTGCAGTCTACCTGCTCCATATGCATGCGTTTGTGACCCTCCTCTGTAAACAAAGAATATTAAACACGGTTACTGGCAGGCAGTACACATATTGCCTACAGTGTAATGAATTGATAGAACTTCATCTTTCAAATATTTATTGAAGTAATATTTCTGAGCCCTTCAAACTCACACAACTGCGCTGTCTGGACCTGTGCGGCCTCAGAGCTGGGCTGAACACAGCAACTCATTACAAGAGAAATAGAAATCCTTGACTTAATGAAATGTATTAAGTCCATCAATCATCCCCGGCTGGGTGGATAAAATCACTACAAAACTAATATTTAGAGGGAGCACTGTTTCCTTTAACATTTCACTGTAAAGATTTAGTAATAACAGTGAAATATACTGTACGTTGTAGCTGTCTGCTTTAAAATCCGGTTTCCCTTGATATGGATAGAATATTTGAGTCCCATCATCTCCAAATCATACTGAACGTACAATCTCATTAATCTTTAGAGGATGTGTAAAGAGCAACCTTATGACTGTGTGCTGGTGTGTGACGGCAGCAGAGCGTGACGGCATCCTGGGTAAACCCCTGCAACGGTTGAAGACTACAGTAATAGAAAAGCCTGCTGTCCCCCTAAGGCCCTTCATCTCTTTTTGGAGCTGAAACAAACCAGCTGACAGGTTCCTGTAGAAGCCTGAAAACCTCTGGAAAAAGTGACGGACCACAGCTGTCTCGGACTCCCCTGACACCGCCACTCAGCATCCATCTGCTGGGACAGTCTGCATTCCAAAGCCCTCCACCTGGCTTTCAGTTTGTCCACACGAAGGCCAGCAAATAGATTCTAGTTAGCGGATGTCAGAAAGCCTGAGAAATAAAAATCAGAACCTATGAGAACTAAAAATCATCCATGTGTGACTGTCTATTGGCATCTAACTTGGTGAAGTGTACCACTCATTTGGCTTTTTTAAAGTTATTAAACCATTTTGCATGTAAACTTACTGCAGTGGTACCCCCTGGCCCTGTCTCAGCTTGAGGACAAATAGCTATTGGGCTCCCTCTATTGGCCTTTACGCATCTATCTGCATTCTGTCCAGCAGCAGGTTTAAAGGGTAAAAAGGGCCAGTGGCAGAATGTTCAGGCGTGTCCTATACGTTCTGAAGTGATATTGTTACCTTACACCAAAACTATCTCCGTTTCCCTTGTAACCTCCACAGTATTATTTAGTAATTAATATGCATGGTAATAACTTTTAAATGACCAGTTCATGTCCAAATTTTCATAATCTGTTAATTAGTTAATTGTTTAGTATATGAAGTGTCAGAAGATACAAAATCGAGAAGAAAGGATATACAGTCCTGTAAAGACATGCAGGGGACAACCTCTTCAATCTTATAAACTAATGTTTGACTCAAGCTGGCGCTGACCAGGTAACACTGCGCTCAGCTGATTAGCATTGTATTACCTGAACTGACCGCTGCGTCCCGTTTTAATTAGATAACACTAACACACTTTTCTTAAGTCATTGTTGTTGCCAGGGAGCCGAGTTCTGTAACATCTTCTGCTCGTGATGAATTATTCATGGCCTAAAACAGCAAAGCCCCAATCATCCATCAACATCAGGGGTAAATACATAAACATAATTATTCACATAAAGTCAGCCTTAAATCTTAGTTTAGCCGTTTAGTGTGCAGACTGTAACAGGACGCTTCCCATTTCAAACAGAGCAGATAATATGGATTTACCGTACCTGGGGCTCTAGGAACCCGATTCATTTTCTGGACAAGTAAAGGAATGGTAGAGAAGTTGCAGTATTAAATAAGGCTTTTATTGGGCGTCACTTATAAAAAGTCTGTCATGGCACAATTCATTGCAGAAAGTTTCCTTTGCAGAAACTACCTCTAAGTAGGAAAGTGAAGCCAGAGTTTAACAATAAAACTGCCTGAAGCTAACTTGTGCAGCGTTTTCATCAATCTCAGACCGTCTTTGACCACATTGCTCCAGACAGCGGACACACTTTATAAAGCAACACTACTCCAGTGTGGTTCACAGGTCCGCTGTCTCAAACTGTCACTCACACACAAGATTATTATTTGCGCTCCCTTAAGGCCCAAAAGCTAAAACCAAATAGAACTCGACACAAAATCTATACAGTCCAGATTATGAGTAGATTGGATGTCAGGCGGAGTATTTGATTCTTATGGCACGTTACAGAGCCACTTTGTAACCTGACTGACAAATTGGTTTCTTTCATTCACTCAGGTGTGCCGCACACCTGGAGGAACAAACTAATCCTGTGCGAGTAGATATTCAAGGCAGCGAGGTTCATGTCAAGCCAGGAGAATAAAAAAATAAATAAAAAAAACAAACACAATAGAGTCTCGCATCCCAAACAAAGTGGTTTGGTGCTCTGTCAACGGCCCGCTGGCTACTGACATTTCAGATGGGACATATGTTAACCTCCAAAATCCAACCTCTGAAATATTTATGATATATGTATGTGGAGGTAATCAGACAGAGAGAGGAAGCGGGGAGACATGTGTTTGTAGACTTCATTAATAATTGGACTTTGAAAGGTTACATTTAGCATCAGCTGGACAGAGAAAGACTGATTAAATTTGTCTCCGAAATCGGCACGGGGACATTTGTAACCATGACCATGAAGACAACAACAATGTTTAAACTGATGCACATGTCTTTATGCTCCTTCACACACAGAAAAACACATGAATTTATTTGTGGTTTGAGACGGGGAGTATACAATTGCTGATCATACCAAATGAAGCATTTGCAGCTTTTAAATCCTAAAAAGGTTTTTATTTTTATTTATTTTTTCTGGATGGGTTCTTAAAACAAAATTATAGAACGCAACATTTGATTTCTGGGGCAATGAACAGTACGTACGCCGATTATGAAGCAAATATTAAAACATAAAATGTTAAAATAACCTGTAAAAATATTTTAAAAACCCTCATGAAATAAAAACAGGACTTGCCTGAATTATTTTTATAATGCATCAGAGATGATATGATCTGAGTTAATTATTTTGTTATATTCTGAGCACAGAGAAGTCACATGGGAACCTTATGCTCAACTAGCCTCATTTATAAGCAGCTCAAACCTGGCTCATTTATCTGTTGAAATTATTCAATAGTGCACGTCTCATTAATACAAAAAAGTACGACTGCATTCATTTTATTTGCAGGGTAGCTGCACACCACTTTACACTATTGCCAGAAGTACTATACTGTATTTTATCATGAAAAACACTATCTTGTCCAAAATGCTCTCTTTCTCTGTGCTGCTATATTTGTTTGCATGTTTATGGGTCATGTTATCAAGCTGATCCAATAACTTTGCTTGGCAACACTCAAATATGACAAAAGAAATGGAGAGAAGCCTTTAAACTGTATAGTCATAAAAGTTTAATTTAGACTGTATATAAAATGACTCTATAGAAGGGATACCAGAGGGACAGACAACCACCCCCAACACTCTTTGTTTGACCTTTCCTGCCAGCATAAGGAAGGTCCTTTAAATAAAATTTAAAAAAAAATATGGAAAGGCGGGAGCTGATGGAGCGGTGCCTTTAATGAGGTATGCTGGGGCTGTTGTCTCTCCATTTAATTAGACAATTATGCAGCCTCGTATGGAAGAGGGAGCATCCGGGGTCACAGGGGAGGAGGCAGGCAATGCCACCCTGTCACATAGAGAAGCAAGGAGGGTAAATCACAGGTGAGTCCCTCAGGGGCAAGCACGGACCCGGCTCTCCATTTGGGAGCCATTACAGGCTCAGCGTGTTTAAATTCAGTTCAACCGTCTTTGTCCGTCTTCATTCTGTTTTAGATTAGACTGGTAATTACCGTTCCGCAAGAGAGACTGGCGGACATCAACACCAACATCGATGCAGTCCCTCAACATGTGAAGCCTTCGGAAGACACTGAAAAAAACAAACAGGCACCTCAAAGAAACCAGCTTGACCGCAAGGCCTTTCTGCCAAGTAAACAAAGACTTTTGCACACAGGATATTTGACGCTGCAGGAAGACCTCATTCCACCAGCGCCTCATTTCGCACCAGAGAATTGTAATTACAGATTCACTGCCATCTGGTATCCATGCTCGTCTCTGCCCATTCTTCACCGGTGCCAAAGCAGGCTCCAGTTTCTTCCGTGGTGAATTGCCTTAACCTCATGTCTGCTGTCCCAGTGGATGTGTCACTACACTACACGCTCAGACAGGCTAAACCAAAGTGCAGGGGGGTAAAGACAGAAGTGAGCTGAAGGTTGAGGTTAGCACAGATCCACCTCCAAAGAGAAGCCATAACTCACATAGATGAATGGTCGGAAATCTCAGCAAATGATGAGACAAAATACATTTTGGGTGATGTATGGAATGCTTCTCAAAGCCGTTTTATTCGTACATGTGTCAGCACAATGGAATGTCCACCAGTTTCTTTATTTTGTGGGGGTTTTTCCATCTAGAGATAAGCAGGGATCAAGGAATCAACTGTAAACCATAAAACACATTACTGTGAAATAACATTGTGAAATACTGTATGCTTATCTGCTTTCGCACAATCAATACCAGATTGTGGTTTCAGATTTGAGAGTGACATTGATCGACAGTCAGTAGACGTTACCTTAGCATAAGACTGGAAACAGTTATGATAGATATGCACGATATGAGGAATATATCTAATTGCGATTATTTTGACTGATACTGAGATTGCGATATGAGTCACGATGTTTGAGAGATTGATCATTTTTTGTCTCATTATTCTCATTTTTCATTGAAAAATGTTAAAATCAAAATGATTATACTGTAATGTTTGTGAAGATCTGTACCAAACAAAGATTTTTTTTTTTATTTTCTTTTAAGAATTGTTTTTTGGGGGTTCCCTTTATTTGTTAGGGACAGTTGATAGACAGGAAATGGGAGAGAGAAAGAGAGGGGGTGACACGCACCAAAGGGCCGCAGGTGGTTGTCTAACCTGGGCTGTGGAAAAAAACTCGCTCTACTAGGTGAGCTAGAGGTCACCCCACAAAGATGTTTTTCTTTAGTCTGTAGGATAGTATTTGTAGGCTGGGACGTCCCTGCAGCACCCCAATACTTCATCCAGAAAGGTTTGACACATATTTTGCCTTTAACAAATACTGCGCCCCCCTGCGATTTGTATATTGCACTAGTCCATATTGCGATATTGATATCATTTCAATTATTAACGCTGTTAACGTAAACCAATTTTAATGGCGTCTTTGTTTTTTTGTTTTTTTAATTGAGAGATTAATATTCTTTTTGGCCTAGCAAACTTTGCGGTTCTTTTCAAGTGAGGTTGCAACAACTAGTAACGTTAGAAAACTGCAACACCCACCACATCTAGCTAGACTGGAAACAAAACAACAGGCACGCCGAACACACGCCGTTTGGGCTTGTGAGCCGGCCAAAGAGTAGTAACGCTACGTTTTGAGTGGTTGGCGAGCGCGAGACGCTGAAATGGACGGCAATAAGATTCTGGATGGAAAGTTGACTTTTTAAAAATTGCCAAATGGTTCCATTGACTAGACCAAAGGAATCTGTGTGTTTTGTCGTTGTGAACTGGGCTATCATCAGTCTTTATGCTAAGCTAACCATTGGCTGGCCGTGGCCTTGTGTCTATCCTCATCTATCAGATGCCAGGGTGGTGTCCATCATCTGATATAACACTTGCAAACAAGCATACTTCCAAACTGTTCCTTTAAGGGCCACAGAGCTGTCCAAACTATTTACAGTGCATGCCGTCCCTTTGTATGAGAGACTGCATTATTAACAAAGTAGTAAAAATCACACTAAGTCATTACACAAAGGCCAAATGTAAATCTGCTGCCTCTTTACGCATCTACTTCTACTGTATGTGCACAGACTCAGAAAATCCCAGCTGCCGCTTTCCAGTGCACCATTAATCCTAATCAGCCTCCAATCTTTCCCTGCACATATTCATACGCAATTTAGAAAATGAGCGAAATGAGGAAGAAGTCGTCCAGCAGAAAGCCAGATTTCTCACTGCTACCAGTGTAGTTAGAGAATAACAGACAGGAAGAACAAACCCCTGTCCTGCACAATATCCCAGCATGAGAAACACTCACATCTGTGATGACTGGAATCTGCTCTATAAGACAATGGATCCATCATTACAGCTGGTTCAGCTCTAGTTCAGGCCCCAGAGTGATACAACAGTAGTAAAAGTAGTACAATCTCAGTATGGCTTTCCATAAGTGAGCAGCTACAGGCTACATGGGTCTGCTCACTTGTATTAAAACATACTGCAGGGAATTTGCTCCATGTGCCAGAGCTTGGGCCAGCTGTTACAAAAGACACAGTGTGGTGGTATCACCTAGCCGCAGCATTATGTTGGCACTAGATTGCAAACAATACATCAATGCACTCACTCAGCAACGATTTTCCTCCAGAACGCCAAACAGTTACCAATTTCCTATACTTTTCAAACTGGGGACTTTAATAGTTGCACAAGTAAAAATTAGAGATTGAGCATCATAATATGAGGTGGTGTTCCATTTTAAAGATGGCTCTTTCCAATGGCTTCTTTTAAAGGATTTAAACTTCTAGTGGGTGTGTGAGAGGCATTGCAAGCACACTGTTGTTCAAGGTGAGTTTGAAAACTTGTTCAAACTTTGTGTAAGGTCCCATGGCATGAAAATTTCACTTTGAGGTATTTTAACATTAATATTTGTTCCCCCAGCCTGTCTATGGTCCCCAGTGGCTAGAAATGGTGATAGGTGTAAACCGAGCACTGGGTATCCTGCTCTGCCTTTGAGAAAATGAAAGCTCAGATGGGCTGATCTGGAATCTTCAGGTTACCTCCCCTTTCTCTGCTTTGTCTGCCCAGAGAATTTGGCCCACCCATGAGAGAGAGAGAAAGAGAGAGAGAGAACATCATGGCTTTCAAATGATCAAAGTGGCAGTTGACAATGAACCTCCATCTCCCCCCCCTTAAAAGCTATAGACTCAGAAATGGCACATACTAAGGAGAGCTCATTCTGGGACTGGCTCTAGTGACTGTAATTCTGCACCAAGGCTGAATTTTGGGAAAGAGACTTCAGATATGGTATTAGGGGACCACTAAGGTCTATATAAAAGCATCCAAAGAGCTCCATGTCATGGGACCTTTAAAAGACTAACAAAAGGAGATACTTGAGGCAGAGATTGGCAGAAGCCTGGCAAACAAGGACTCCTTAACAGCCCAGAGAGGAGAGGTTTTTCATGTTTTTTAAGTGGTGGAATGTAATTTAAGTACATGTACTCAAGTACTTTACATGCCACTTTCTACTACACGAGAGAAATTGTACTTTTTACTCCACTACATTCATCTGACAGGTTCAGGTACTTTACATATTAAGATTTTTACACACAAAATACATGCAGTTCATAAAATGATGTTATTACAAATTAAACTACTCAATATAACTGCCTGCAAGTCCAGCTGAAATGATTAGCAGATTAAACAGTTAATTGACATAACTGTTTCTGAAATGTAGGCTGTTTTTGCATTGAGTACTTTTACTTTTAATACTATAAATATAAGTACATTTATCTGATGATACTGGCATACTTTTACTTAATATTTTCAATGCAAGATTTTTACTTGTAAAGAGTATTTTTACAGTGTTTAACCTCCTACGCCCCACAACTGACATGAAAACTGTAAGCAACTAGGTATGGCCAGGAACTTCTGTGATCCCGGCTGTAAAACCATCCTGAGATAGTTAAAGTGTCAGTTTCTTTGACTGAAACAGTCAAAGACCATCTTACTTTAGATGGACAATCTGGATGCAAGCCTCTCTCCGGGCCCATTTGCTGATGCTGGTTGGTGGTTTTCCATGCAATAATCTTTCAAATCATGTCTGCTTTGTCTTTTACAAGCACCTCATCACATAAACAAGACTGTGTTGTTGCAAAAACACCACTATTGGAGAGAAACTACAACATAAGAGCAGTAGTGCAGCTACACTGAGCACACCAGCAACTACTAGCTAACAAGCTGTGATGTATGGTGCCTGGTAATGGGCAAACTGAGTCTCCTGATTTCGTAATTGGGATTCACAACATCTGTGGAGCGAGGCCAGCAGAAAGCCAAAGTCCAGGGCCATGTTCAGCCCCAGCAGAACGTTGCAACACGTGTCGTCACTCCCCAATGTGAATCGAGTGCAGATTTGAGTTGCGCATGTGTCACTTTGCGACAAGTAGCATAGAAGATGCTAACAAGAGACTTCAGTAATGTCAATACAGTAAAAATGGACCTACTTAATGAAGTTGGTTCACTGCTGGCTACAAGTTAACATCAAACACAACAAAGGCTCTCACTGGAATGGTGTTTTGAGCTAACGTTAGCAATCAAACAATCATAGATAGCTTTTTTTTTACGTTTTTGAAATGATTCTCATCCTCTGTTATTGTTTGTAATGAGAAAAGTTTATTATTTCATGGATTTCACAAATTTCAGTATGACAGTTATGTCGTAAACCGTTTAACTCGGAGCATGCGCAACTCGACTCTGCACCCGAATTACATTGGGGAGTGACACGTTTTTTTAAACTGAAAGGGGGGGGCGTTGAACACCATGCAGTGTGCAAGCGCTCCGCCTTTTTATCACCACAGGTTTACAGACACGTCTCTGATTGGGTATCACCATAGACTGTATATATATTAATATTAACGGTCTATGGGTATCACCAAGGGGGTAAGCCTCTCCGCTCTAAGCGTAGCTCCCATGGCGCCATTTTAATGCTACAAAGCCATCACCTACCTGCTACGTTAGCATGCCATTGACTTCCATTCATTTTGACGTCACTTTGGCAGTGAATAAGGTTACATCTGAAGCCTCTAACGACTCTATTTGTCCATTGTTTATTTCTAAAGAAATATGACAATATATATAAGGCTCCACTACCTTGTATCTCACGTTATGGCTCCGTAGCAGACGTTTTTGTAAATATAGGCTAACGATTGTATCATAACCACACGACTTACTGTCGCAAAGTCAACAAATCACCATATTGTCAGGAGAAGCTTGCAGACAGTTTGGACATATAGTAGCTGTTTACTAACGTTAACTAGCATGTTACTTATCAGTAATTAGCCAGTGTCTATCTTATCTCCTAAAATATACCTCCGCTCGCCGTCTCTGCTGATTGGGAATGATTGAGATTTCTCTTGGCACAGCTACCAGAAGACTTACAACTTTCAGACAAGTTGCTCACGTCACATCTTGCATCTACGTCGTCAAGCTCATTTGGAGGTTGCGCAGTAACGCTCAGCATCACCGGAAGAGTGCTTCTAATATCTTTCGCTGGTCTATGTCAAGGGGGTAAGCCTCTCCTTTCTAAGTGTAGCTCCCATGGCGCCATTTTCATGCTACAAAGCCATCACCTGCAGTTAGCATCCCATTGAATGCCATTCATTTCGGCGTCACTTTGACAGTGAATAACTTTACATCTGAAGCCTTTAAAGACTCTATTTGTGCATTGTTTATTTCTAAAGAAAAATGCATAAAAGGCTCCATTACCTTGTATCTCATGTTATAGCTCCATAGCAGACGTTTTTGTAAAACTAGGCTAACAATTGCGTCATAACCACACGATTTAATAGGCTCGTTCGAGATGAGCCAAGTCTGCACAGAATCGATCACCGGCGATCGGCGCCCGTTGCATGCCGGTTAGATTTGTGTCCAACTTGATCCTGACTTGCTCTGACGTCATGCATACGTAAGCAACGATAATCTCACGAGAATGCTGGGAAATGCCGGCTTCTCAGCTGATTTAACACCTGATTGGTTTACAACATGATGACGTTTTATATAAACTTTTTTTTTTGAATCGGAGGGATTTTAATTGCTATTTGTCTGATTTAAAGACTTATTCTGTACAGAACACATGTTGTGTGGCTGATAGTGATGTTAAGAAGTCAGAGAGACTAAATCTGTTAAGATCACGGTCCATCTGCAGTCTGTTGTTAATTAAAATCAGCAACAGATCGCATGAAGAACATTCTGAGAGCTACTAAGCAAAACGGTGCACACCATTTAGAGATTTAATCTGCCCCAGGTATGACTGTGATTCACTGTAAAAAAACATTTTACAAAAATAACATCCGACAAAAACATCAATAATAATTAAATTTAAAATAATATTTAAACTATTTGAGCTGGAATTTCCCTTAAATATGACTTAAAACGAACACAGTCACAATTTAACAACATTCAAAAGAAAACTATCTTCTATCTATAACTATATCATCATAACTGTTGGGTTAGAGCTCATAATTCTAAGTAGTCTTGTGTCCAGACACTATGTTTAGTTGTCATCAGAAGAAAAATGAAGAATGAAGATGAAAAATAAATGCAGTCAAAAAATATGTATCTCACTTTTTTTTATTGCAAAAAGGACAAAGAACTGATGCAACCCCCCAGATTGTAGACTGGGAGGGAGAAGCAGCCAGATGCAAGGGTTGTACACAGATAAACGAAAAATGTCCCTCCTTCCCACTCTTCTAGAAGGAAAAAAAAACAACTCCAATCAACGATAAACCACTCTTCCATGACCTCCAGCTCTACTGGCAACAATCTGGCTCAAAACAGTTAGAACCTGACTATAACCTGACTATTTTTTTTAATTATTATACTGTGTGTTCTCTAATACAAATATTTTATTTCTCCATGATGCATTAATGGGCTATTTCTACATAGAAAGTAGAAGTTTAGAAGTTGAATTGTCAATTTGGATGTTTTAAAATGAAGCTTCTCCAGGTAACATTGGCAAAACATTTGTACCAATGACATGAGTGATTCCCATGATAAAACATAGCATCACCATATCACATCACACACACACACAACACACACACACACACACACACACACACACACACACACACACTGGATAATTATTTTAAAAATCAATATTTTAATGTTTACCATCCATTGGACCAAACCTTTTGTTGCATATGAAATACTGCATTAATGAATATCAATTAAAGGCAGACATGATAAAAGCACTAATTTGTTTTTCTCTCAGTGGTGTGCTGTAATATCCTGGGCTTTCACAATAATTCATGAAGGGTTCTGTCTAATCCATTCTGAGCAAAACACCATATGCCAATGAGTGCACACATACGCAGGGCACCGGGGCCCACGAGCCAGCCCACGTCCAGACTCCATGGATTTCTGTTCATTTCTTCTCTCACAGCTCAAGGACTTGGTTCTCTGTGACTCTGCATGGCCTGGCGATTCCTGCTGCACACTGCGTTCCCGCTGAAGGCCATGCTGTCTCAGCTTTCTGTCCCGCAATCTGCAAATGCTGCCCTTGCCCTCTCGACCTCCCAGAGTTCAACCTGTCAACCCGCACACCCACAGAACCCTGCTGCAGCGTGGAGGGGGTGGAGGTGGAGGGGGGGAGAAGATATAAAAATGGAAGGAAAAAAAAAGAAAGAGAGATTAACACAAAAATAAAATGAGCGAGGCAGGTATGGGCTGTGGAACAAAAGACAGAAAACAATTTAAAGCAGCAAGAATGGGAAAAGCCAAAGCGCTGGAGATTGAAAGGCCTCTTCTTCTAATTTACACCGTATTCATCACTGCAGAGGGCAGACACTCTCATATCGCTTTCCATTCACTTCCTCACCCATGGCTGCAGGTCAAAGGAAAAGGCAATTTCCCCTCAGCCCATGTACAAGCTGTTCCATTCCTCATGGATAAACTGTACTTTTGAAACGTGTAGAAGTGAGGGCATTCATCACCAAGCCAGGTTTCCCCTCCTCCTCCTCTGCAGGAAAAGCAAGAGGAAGCAAACACATCTGATTAATAACTTTCTCCTTGGGCAGCTAAAGCCCGTTCAGCAGGGCCTCTGTCAGTCAGGAGGGGCATACTGCCCACCTAATTTGCTTACTGAGCACTGGGCAGTGTGCCCACCTACTGAAGACGCAGAGCAGACTGTCTCAGGCTGTCAGACTTTTCATCTTGAGATCCACCATGCTGGGCCTGCCAATGAAGACACCAGTGCAGTTGACTCCCACACAGCTGGGAAAAGAAAAGCATTAAAGGCAAAGGAAAGTCAACAGAAACTACTGCTAGGCTTTAAACATATGTCAGTACAGAAGGATATACTTGTATTTATGAAGGCAAATGGGGACGCAGAGTATGCCGTGTCACTTCATTAAGCTATTAATGTAAAGAAAAACTGGTGTAAATAAAATTCAATATAAAAACGGCGGCAGCCAGCAAGACACGGAAGCAAAAATAAACATGTGAAAACACAAATATAGCCATTTCTCTCTCTCTCTCGCCTATCTCATCAAATTTCCATCTCCTGCTCACACACTGGATTCCTCTTTAAAGCATCACATCTACTTCAGAGAGATGGAGAGAAGAGAGAGAGAGCGAGATAGGGTTGGAAGTAGATGGATGATGATTATTCAAGCACACTCTCTTCTTTCTCCTCTCTCCATTGATCCAGTCCCATCAGAGAGGCTATAAATATTAATAAGAGGGCTTTGTTTTAGCAACCTGTGTGAAGATCAGAGCACAGAACAATAGAAGTATCTGGACATGGTTTTTTTGCAGGCTGACAGGCAGGCAACCTGCAGAGTGTCCTTGGGGGAGGGGAGCCTGGGGGGAGCCCAGCCCAGCCTAGCCCAGCCCAGCCCAGCGCCTCGGGCTCACTGCGTTCAAGTCAAGGGCAGCGCAAGGGGAACTACTAATGTGGGAGACCCAAGTCTGGTTCAGAATCAGCCTTTCACAGGCTGAGTTGTGGACAAATTATTCATTATAGTGTGTAGAAGATACAAAACATTTGTTTTATTATTTGTGTCTGATTTATTATGGGGTATTTCCACACAATAACAAAAGCATGTTTACCACAATAACAAATGGAACAGACATTTCATTATTTCTGTCATTTTCACTCTCCTCTCTGAACCTAAATGCAATTTTTTTTAAAGGGTCAGTTCACCAAAATCACGCAAAAAACAATACATTTTCCACTTACTGCTAATGATAGAGGAATAGTTAAACATTTTGGGAAAAGTTGTTAAAAGGAAAAGTGATTGATACAACTCTAATGTCTGTGCAGTATAAGGCAACAATCAGCAGCCAATCACACACTCCACCGGGAAAGAAAACAAACTATTCTTTTAAGGTTGTTTTAGTTTAATGCCTGTTAGATAGTATTTCCTAAAAAATGTCATGCTTCAATCATTAATTCATTGATATTTCCATCCATCCATCCATCTTCCGCTTATCCAGAGCCACATCAACCAGCTCCGACTGGGGGATCCCGAGGCGTTCCCAGGCCAGGTTGGAGATATAATCTCTCCATCTAGTCCTGGGTCTTCCCCGAGGCCTCCTCCCAGCTGGACGTGCCTGGAATACCTCCCTAGGGAGGCGCACAGGAGGCATCCTTACCAGATGCCTGGACCACCTCAACTGGCTCCTTTCGATTGAGACTTGCATTGTGATTTATATGTCACGCAATCCTTATCTTATGTGATTTTTTTGAGGGAAAAACTTGTTTTTTGGTCTTTAGTTCTTAGTTTCTAATATATCTTAATGGTAGACATTGAATGCTTATTTCTGTCTTGAGTGTACACACCAGGGACAACAATGGAAACAAGTCATATACTTCATTATTCTATTCTTGATAAAGTCGGATATGTTGTGATTTTATAAATATATTAGAAGCCACAAAACCAAATTGTCTCAGAGACAGATAGCACAGAACCTCAGCAAAGAACACATACAGTAGATAGGCTACACCACTATGGGGTAAGTGACAACAAATGTTTTTATTTGGTTTGGGTGAACTAAATGAACTCAAATAAAGGCGACCATACAGAGATGAACTAAGTCAAACATGAGCTTAAGTGTGTTTGACCTCTCCCTCCTATAGTGTAATTTAGTGTTTGTGTGTTATGTGACCTCCATTTTCTCATCCTGACCTGACTGATGGTGTGAGCCTGTGGGGTCACGCTGCCACTGCACTTGGTTAAACGTTTTAATGTTGTACCCAACATCATTGTTGTTCACAAACCCGAGAGAGAGAGTCGTCGTTCTGATGGCGGAGACAGTGATGGAGGGTCTGGCCAGCTAAGGTTGCAAAAAAAAAAAAACAAGACAATGGTTCAACCCAGAACAAAGAGACAGAGAGAGCTGATGCCTGGTGGCAGAATGGATCCCTCTCTGGTTAATGGGGGTTATGATTTACAGCAGATGTTGGCCAACACCTTTTCAATCTAGAAACAATATGTGTGACTAGGGGCCCATTTCTAAAAGGGAACAAATCGATGATACAGAATGGTGTGAATTTTATGAGAAGTTGGGCTGGATTGGCTTTTGGGGGTATGACTGATGCAAGCCATTCAAGCTGATCCACAGAGCACAGGGGCTGACTCTGATGTGTGGAGGCAGCGTTAGACATGTATTACCATTACATTGAAGTCACAAAGCTTGGCATTGGGACAAAGAGGGACACAATTATTTGTGGACCTTTTCAGTCAAACGTTGAACCCTGTTTTTCACGGGATAATATTTGAAAGAGACAGAGTTAAAGGTGTCCTGCCACCCGTATTTCATTCCTTTGTGGTAATGTCTGAAGTTCTACCGTGGACTCTGTAATATTTTTTGTGGAAAAAATGCCTTGTTTACCTTGTTTCAAGCCATTCTAGCGTGGTATAGAAAGCCTGCAGGAAGACTCAGCTCGATTTGTGCCATTTCTCATTGATATTCAACGAGCTAAGCTGCTTGACTCTGATTGGCTAACAGCTAGCCAATGAGAGCCTGGCTATTAGTATCCTTTACCCAGAACAACTGGGCGAGCTCATGAATAGTAATGACCAGCTTTTGTAATTGGCCTGATGTATATAATGTACGGCTACCATCTTTGTTTGGATTAAAAGGTCCCATGGCATGAAAATATCACTTTTTAACATTAATGCATGCATTCCCTCAGCCTGCCTATGGTCCCCAGTGGCTAGAAATGGTGATAGGTGTAAACCGAGCCCTAGGTATCCTGCTCTGCCTTTGAGAAAATGAAAGCTCAGATGGGCGGATCTGGAATCTTGCTCCTTATGTGTTCATAAGGGACAAGGTTACCTCCCCTTTCTCTGCTTTTCCCACCCAGAGAATTTGGCCCACCCATGAGAGAGAGACATCATGGCTTTCAAACAAGCAAAGTGGCAGTTGGTCAAGGCCACACCCCTAGCCTCCACCTTGCCCACCCACCCCCCACCCCCCCACCCCACCCCCTCCTCTCTCCTCCTCAAAAGCTACAGACACAGAAATGGCACATACTCACTTATAAATCCCTCCATAAACTTCAATTGGTCCAGAATTCAGCTGCCCCCATCATAACCCGAACCCCCTCCATCCACCACATAACTCCTGTCCTCCAACAGCTCCACTGGCTCCCGGTCCAATTCCGTGTCTAATTCAAAGTCCTCCTGTTTGCATTCAAGACCATCCACAACCTCAGCCTCCCAGTATTTGTCTGATCTCCTCCAGCGTCCCACTCCCACCCGCTCCCTCAGATCCTCTTCCTCCATACACCTTTCTGTCCCCGCCGCCCGTCTCACCACCATGAGGCGCAGAGCATTCAGTCGCTCTGCTCCCCGTCTCTGGAACTTATTACCACCCCAACTTAGAAACATCTATTCATTCCCCCATTTCAAGTCACAACTCAAAACGTATCTGTTTAAAACTGCCTATTCCACTTGAATGTCTATTGCTCTGCCTTTTCTGTTGTTTTTGTTTTATAGTATTATTATTTGCTGTTTTTAATGTATGTATACCCAGTACGGCATACTTGAGTGCCGAGAAAGGCGCCTTTAAATAAAATTTATTATTATTATTATTATTATTATTATTATTATTATTATTATTATTATTATTATTATTATTATTATTATACTAAGGAAAGCTCATTGTGGGACTGGCTCTAGTGGCTGTAATTCTGTCCCAAGGCTGAATTTTTGGAAAGAGACTTCAGATATGGTATTAGGGGACCACTAAGGTCTATATAAAAGAGACTTCAGATATGATATTAGGGGACCACTAAGGTCTATATAAAAGAGACTTCAGATATGATATTAGGGGACCACTAAGGTCTATATAAAAGAGACTTCAGATATGATATTAGGGGACCACTAAGGTCTATATAAAAGAGACTTCAGATATGATATTAGGGGACCACTAAGGTCTATATAAAAGAGACTTCAGATATGGTATTAGGGGACCACTAAGGTCTATATAAAAGAGACTTCAGATATGGTATTAGGGGACCATTAAGGTCTATATAAAAGAGACTTCAGATATGATATTAGGGGACCACTAAGGTCTATATAAAAGAGACTTCAGATATATTAGGGGACCACTAAGGTCTATATAAAAGAGACTTCAGATATGATATTAGGGGACCACTGAGGTCTATATAAAAGAGACTTCTGATATGATATTAGGGGACCACTAAGGTCTATATAAAAGAGACTTCAGATATGGTATTAGGGGACCACTAAGGTCTATATAAAAGAGACTTCAGATATGATATTAGGGGACCATTAAGGTCTATATAAAAGAGACTTCAGATATATTAGGGGACCACTAAGGTCTATATAAAAGAGACTTCAGATATGATATTAGGGGACCACTAAGGTCTATATAAAAGAGACTTCAGATACAGTATTAGAGGACCACTAAGGTCTATATAAAAGAGACTTCAGATACAGTATTAGGGGACCACTAAGGTCTATATAAAAGAGACTTCAGATACAGTATTAGAGGACCACTAAGGTCTATATAAAAGAGACTTCAGATACAGTATTAGGGGACCACTAAGGTCTATATAAAAGAGACTTTAGATACAGTATTAGGGGACCACTAAGGTCTATATAAAAACATCCAATAAACAACAATGAGAGTCACAAACTGAAGCTAGATATTGCTGTTTAATTGGTAGTGGGTTTGTGTGGGTGTTTCTCAGCACCCATCTCTGCACAGATCATCATCCAGTTGTTACACTTGAGAATCCACTTGAGACCCACTTCTTCCTCTTTTCTTGTTTTGGAGTCGACTTCAGTTTGTAGTGGCTCTCCAAAAAGAGCTCCAATAACTTCTCAATTGCACGGAACACCACTTATTACTTCTTTTATGGTTTAAATGCAGATTGGCATCCAATATAATGATGCATTGTCACCCTCTACTGTTTATCTTATTTCTTTGTCTATGAAGAAAATATTACGGCTAGCCCTTTATATACATTAAGTGCAGTGTTAAAACATCTGAAAGTGAAGGGTTAAATTTGGGATTTGAGACACCACACCATTTTTGAAAATGAGCAAGCATAAAAGGGGGCAACAAAAGAGTAAAAGTGAAGCAACAAAAGAGCCCTGTGGTGTAATTGATGTGAATTCATGAATTCTGAGTCTTATACTCTAAAGCTCTAAACAAGTTTGTTTTGTTGGGGAAACATAAGCATGGCTCGTATGATGACAGATGATGTATTCCCGGTGTGCACCCCCTTGATTTTATATGCAGATTAAAAAACTAAACAAAGACGTGTATGACAATAGCAGTGGGAGGAAACAATCAGGGCTCATTAGAGTCCAAAATAAAAACAGCGGGGCGGGCTATTAACGGTGAACCTGTCCAATGGTTTGAGAAATGTTGGGACATGAACGCTACAATGGCAACAACAAAGAGAATAGCATTTTGGTAACCAACATTTTTAAGAGCTAAACAAAGGAGGAGGAGGAGGAGTATAGCTCTTCCTCTAAAGTAGAGATCTTCAACAGTGGTTCTCACAGTGGAGTCCTGGGACCCCCAGGGGTTCTTGAGGGGGTTCCAGTGGGTCCCCAGCAAAAAGGGGAATCATTGTTTTCACTATAAATCCATCCATAAGTACCACGATGGCAGAATGTATTACTATATTGATCATGGGTTCCTATCAGGTGGTGGACCCTGGGACAACATCTTATATTATGGGGTTTTGTGGTCTAATTTGTCTCAGTTTAAGGGTCCTTGACATGACAAAGGTTAAAGGAACACGCCAACTTATTGGGACTTTAGCTTATTCGCGGAGTGATTACATAGACAGCAACACCGAAAAACACAAAACCAATATGAATAGCTAGTTAGTAGTGAACAGCACTGGTGATCATGGCTGACTTTGAGGAATTGTCAGATGATTTTTTCTTGGTATCATACCAAGATCTAGAAAATATATTTTTGAGCCAGAATACACAGATGAGGAGTTACAAATTTTGGAAGCTAACAGACTGAGATCAAGGGGAGAATCAGAACAAATACGGACTTGTGTTAATGTGGATCCAATTCATTAGCATGGTAAAGGCAACAGTCATGAGCGTTAGCTCTAGCATCGCTCATTTTATTCTGGGGTGAAAAAGCTTATTTGTGACAGCACAGTCATTACAGGGGATAAATGTAGCCCGATAACAACTGCAATCAATAGTAGTTACCACATTATTCATGTAATAGTGTTACTAACGTTACCACTATTACAGTAGTTAGTCCTCTGAAAACATAACGGGACACTTACCGTAGATCCACTTTGTCCGGTCTGTACTATCGATGGGATGGCCGTATCCTGCAGCACACGTTTCATGGTCCGTGTGACTAATTCCATTTTTTTCATAATAATAATCCTCAGTGAAATGTTCTGAGCAAACACGATGGTTCTTGAAGGTGGCTACAGGTGTATTTGGATCCATATCCAGAGCAAGTGTCCATAAATTCAGCAGTCAGCATTTTTGGTTGGAATTCCATGAAACATCATGGTATTACCTATT
Organism: Percina caprodes; assembly: GCA_013375575.1. Taxonomy (NCBI): domain Eukaryota; kingdom Metazoa; phylum Chordata; class Actinopteri; order Perciformes; family Percidae; genus Percina; species Percina caprodes. Next base: position 750,275 of record JABXJD010000113.1, on the reverse strand, counting down.
TTGCCCGTTTATTGTTGCAGCAAACACCCATGACTGTAAACTATCAGTGTTGCCAGATCTTGCAAGACAAAAAGCGACTTTTTCTACAGAGCCCCCCTAAGATCCTGGAAAATAAAAATAAATAAACGGTGTACACGGTTTTACAATCTGTGGGTACGGATTGTCAATTTCCATCCATGTGGACAGATTGGTAAACTGTCCACATGTTAGAGTTTTATTTTCTCCCCCTGAGCTTCAGGACAATGCCCACAGGAGGGAGTTAAACCATCTTTTAACATTATTTAACATTAGAAAACTGATGGGATATCAAATATACACTTTTTCACAGTGATTTCGTCGTTCCCCACGACGGGTTGAATCCATTCTTTTACTCCTTTCTCTTTCTCCCAGTCTTTGTTATATTTCTTCCCATATTTCACCCACTTTATCCCGGGCATTATTCCTACAAAAACTCTACAACAGTCCAGTCACCATCAGTCCTTACTCGCGCTTTTTCCTAACCAGAAAAAACAGATTGCCGTGCTCTTCCTCTGATTGGCTAGTACTCGTTGCCACCTTGGTCAGAGCCAATTAGAAGCAGGAAGTGGGCGGAAAATAACTCTGCTGTCTCCAGTGTGTATGGGGAAAGGGGAGGGACCGAGGGAACAGGCAAGACAAACTCCTACGTTTCAATAACATATAGAAAATACCTGCTTGACAACTTATTATGGAGCTAGGAACAAGCCCGAATAAGCAACTACACTTTAGTAACAAGCCCAAGAAAACCGCGACCCGCGACTACCAATATTTGTAAACAAGTTTACAGAAAAACAAGCCCAAAGTTACTTAGAATAAGCGGACTTGGCAACACTGTAAACTATGCGTTTAGTATCTAGTAATAGTTGACTCTATTATTCCAACTCTGATCAAACTCCAGGCGAACTCTCTGCTCCGTGACCGGGCTTCTCAGGTGCTGCGAGCAAATCACTCCACCCAAGTAGCAGAAGTACCAGTGCTTCGTCTTTCTGAAAATATAGTTCCCAGTTAGTATGCAGTTAGAAGATGGCTGTGTGTCATGTGACCTTGTTTTTTGTACACCCTGTGACTATACAAATCACAACATGTTGGTGTTATTTTGTCACTTATTGGGAGCAGAAGGCTAGTTGGAGCCGGTTACCTGCAGCATCTGTGCTAGGCTAAGCTTATGCTGGGGGCGTCAGACAGAGTTACAGCACGCATGGAGATGAGACGGGTATGTATCGACTTGTCTAACTCTGGGGGTAACGGTGAATAAGCTAAAGTCCTAATAAGTTGGCGTGTTCCTTTAAGAACCACTGCCCTAAGTGCACCAAATTATTGTTGAATGAATGATGTTTCTTTTTTTAGAATAAAATAATAAAATTCCTTAACATGAGTTCCACATATTATTAGCAAATAAATCAGCCTATTTGTGAGAAAAACAACATAAATGATAGGCTTACTGGCCTATAAGTAAGGGACTCTCTGAGGTAGCCATCCACGGACTTCCGGTTTGGCGATGCAGGTGTGAGACGCAGAGCAGAGGGTCTCCCGATTAACTCTCTTAATTACTTGAATAACTGATGACTTTCCACTAAGATTTCATCGAGTGTAGGAATTGAAGTTCCTGGTCTTTCTAAGGGACAAAATGAGTAAGCAGCAGAGACAAGCGAGCGCACACTAATGTTAACTTAAACTACCTATATTATGAAAGAAAAATCACTTTGTCTGGGATTTGGGGTGTTATTAAAAGAGGATTTATAAAATCATGCAACTAAGTTTAGTTAGTATTTTATGCACCATAAAAAAGGTATGTATAAAGGCTTTAGGCCACCCTACATATTATTGTTGTACCAGTTTAATATGCAACTTCATTTTATACAATATATGTAGTAGGGGTCCCTAATCCGTCTCTCTCAGTTAAGGGGTCCTTGACTTAAATGTAGAAGACCCCTGCTACAAAGACAAATAATCACCAGAGCAGAAGGTAAAGAAAGAAATTAGGAGCGCAATGTTCTCCTCTAAAATTGTCGGGTCACAACAAACCACAGCCCACAGGACAATGAAGCAATGCATAGACACTTGACCGGTTTGACTATACAAGGTTTTATTCTCTCCTCCATCTTAAAGCCCTATTGAGAGAACCAGCAAGGTGTGTGCTTGCATATCATTTGTTGCGAGCCACTTGAGTGTCTCCAGTATGACCTGTAAACAGGTTTCTATGCATCCCTGCCAGCGGTGTGCCGGTGTCGCCTGTCTGCAACGCTGCCAAGCCAAGCGTTGCCCATGTCACGCTCCGATAGCTCAATTTAAATGGAAATTGGATGAACTGCTTGGAAGTTATCCAGCCATCCAGAACAATTAACCCATATTACTGGCAGGCCTTGAAGGCGTATTTTGACTTTGAATGAGAATGGGGAGGAAAGCCTGTGGTATAAAATCGCCTCAAGTTCAGAAAAGAGCCTGTTTGCTGCTATAGGTACCAGAGATTGAATGTCAAACATTGTCTCTAAATCCTTTTTACATAAATAATATGATGTAACAGTCATCCATTGTTAAAGTACACGTCAAAAGTACTTTACAAATAGGATTTATATTAACAATAATGTTTATTTTGGCTCCACTATTTTATTTTGAGCAATAATAAAACTGTTACTGCTAAGCTGGAGTCTAACATGTATATTTACAGAAGTCACTAATAGGCCATTGTCTTTAATTTAAATTTATAACTAGAGATGGTCCAATGGTCCTTTCATATTGGCTGATACAGAGTAGTGTTTCGATACCAGTGTGTCATATATTTTATTATGTTTTAACAACTGTATACTACTATGCCTGTGGGGATGTGATATGATGTGATTTGTTGTTAGTCTGAGCTCAGGTAAAACTCTTTGTGAAACATTAATGACCACAAACAATGAACACCACAGAACTTTCTTTTATTATCCAGTTTGACACTCATTTATTAACAGAAAAACATAAATAACCAACTTTAACGTAGATTTTCTTTAGGGCTTTATTACGTGGTACAGTTTACTGGAATCGGAACATCTCTATTTACAACTACGCAAGCAGTGACCAAAGGATAAAGCTAGGGTCACTATATATATTTCTTATTGTAACAACTCTAATTGAAAGACCACAAATCTATTAGTGTGTTGTCAGTACTTTTCATCTTCCATACCATGTCTGTCATGGCACTTGTAATGAAGACGCAAATCTTTGAAAAGCTGGTCACAAAATTATACTGGCAAGTATATTCCTAAAACAGCACATTTAGCAAATGTTACTGCAAACAGGAGTAAACCAAGCACAGAGGGGACTATTTTAAGCAGTGGATGATAGGTTTGATCGATAGGATTTTAATAGTTTCTGGACAACAATGGAGGTCAATGGCACGGAGGAATAAGATCTATGAGACTGGCTACTGTCACAGTCCCAGGTTGTTGTACACCTTTCTCTTTAGTGAATTTAAAAATAGACAACACAAGAATGTGCATTTTAAAGAGTCAACCATGACCTATCACAACCAATCTGTTCAGAATCACAGCTGAAAATAGAATATTCAAGAAGCATTTAGAAGTGTAATTCATAGAGGCTTCATCCCGTCCTAATCTTGTCCATAGTGAGATGTACAAATGGCAGAAGTAAAACATGGCATGATCTCCATTTTAAAAAGGGCAAGTTCGCCTGATTTATATTTTAAAAAATTATTTATTTTATTCACCTCCATTTTAGTGGGGTGGCAGCAGATATCTCAGAGACAGATACCTCATAACATGGCCAGATAAAATCTGTGGGATGAGTTTTCACGAGAGATAACATAACAACTTATTGTAGTTTGGGTCTTTTAACTCCATTATGAAGTTACTGGCGCGGACATAAATTGTACAAGGATTAGATTGTTTTCAAATGCTGTTGAATTGAAATTTAAATAATTTTTGAGATCTGGTTCACATCCCTATCTCTCTGTTCTTATGAAGAAAATAATTTTGAATCTGCTAAATTTGGGTCTGCATGACCTTCTCCTTCTCATCCCTATCCCTTTACAGTGCTTATTTGTACTGTAGAATTTGGTCACATTGCTTCCAGATGACATGCAATTTAACTTAAAATGTGAGCGTGACCATTCGCAATTATACTTTGAAGAGTGAAAAATGGGCGCCCAGATAGCTCAGTTGGTAGAGCATATATAGAAGTTTACTCCTTGATGCAGTGGGCACGGGTTCGACCCCGACCTGCGGCCCTTTGCAGCATGTCATTCCTCCTCTCTCTCCCCTTTCATGTCTTCATCTGTCCTGTCAAATAAAGGTCAAAAATATAATCTTAAAAAAAAAACAAGACAACTGAAAAAGTACTGGTTAATGTTACAGCGCATATGTTTGTAGGACTGACTTTCAGACCCTTTGCCATTGATTGGATAGTCAAAGTCACACGAAGAAGTATGGCCTTAACCCTTATGTTGTCTTCCCGTCAAAATTGAAAATCAACACTTTTGTTGAGGCTTTTAATCAATGTTTTTAAGATTTTCTTAGGTTTTTGTCTCTTTTTTTAACACTTCTGAAGCTTTTTTCAATGTTTGTCACTTTTTTGATAATAATAATAATAATAATAATAATAATAATAATAATAATAATAATAATAATAATACATTTATTTATAAAGCGCTTTTAATCAAACTGCTTTACAAAAAGAATACAGTTAAAATACAAACAGTACATTACATTTTTTTTATCAAAACAGCAAAAAGTAAATACCACTATGCAAAGACACCAAAGATAACTGAACATGATTGACAGTATTGACATTTACTTATTATCATCAGTTTTACAGTTATTTCTGGAATTTATGGTCAATAAACCTCATTTATAGGAAATTATACCTATTTTTTGAGTTAGAAAAGCAGAAAATAGGAATTATTTTAACTAAAATTAAAGGAATGGATGTTGATGGATAATCACAGACTGGAATATGTCAACTTTTACTCAATACTATTTCAAAAACACTTCAATTTGTTTTTCAAATGCTATAAAATTGAATAAGACACCCCAAAATTCATGAAAGTAGAAATTTCTACTTGCCAATGAGCATTGTGTGTAATCAATCATGTTATTTTGGGTAATTACAATTGGATAGTTAAAAAGAACATTGATATAGGAAAACAGGTCAATTTGACACAAATTCACAACAAATAAAAGATTTGGCCAGACTGGCAACAAATGATGAACATTTTTTTGCACAAAGCACATCACGATAGGTATTCAGGGTGTGAGAGTTCCCTTGTCCCCCTGTGGTGTTGACAAGAGAGGGTTAGAGGAAAGGCAAATGACATCACTGCTGAAATCACAGCACTCTGTATGCAGGGGACTCAAGCGTGTTGGACTTTGGAGTCAGTCAGGTAATGGGTGAAATTGTGTCTGCTGCACAGCTTATAAATCGCAGCGCTGGCAGTATTTATCTATGTCTCAGACAATCCTGCTGGGAGATGGGAATGGTAAAATGAGAATCAACAGCCTGCTTCTCCTCCCCTCAGCTCCCGTCAGGTAATTTCACCCCCCGCCCCTTCTCTCGAAGGCAACATGTGAGCAGAAACTGATAAATATAAACCAAGTCGAGAGCTGCCTGCCTCTGCCCTTTGCATTTTACCATACTTCCTGAGGTCATTTTAATGTATTTTTGTGCAAACCCAGGGAGCTCAACAAAGCCGTCTCTCTTGCCGAAATTCTTTGCTAAGACATGCTATGATGAAGTATTCATTCCTCTTTTAAAGCACTTCCTGTCCAGCACTACTACCTGAAGAGCGATCACTTTTAATCCTCCATCGCATTTTCACACAAACTTTGCATATTTCATCTCCCAAATCAGGGGTTTCTGCACTCTGGAGGTGGCAGTTCTGCAATGTAATAGAAGATAGGACAGGAGCTATTTCTAGTCTCCCATTCTAGACAATCACCCTTTGGCTTTGTCTCAAACAGTCACACCTTGTTACCCCATCTCCGAAGGATAGAATAGAGGAGACAGACGTGGGTGTGTGGAAAAGGATGGATGGAGAAAGAGGAAAGGAACACAGGGAGGTAACAATAGCACGCAATTTCAGGCTTCATTGTAATTCTGCTCTCATCTTGGTCCCAAGTGACAAGAGGCGAGCCGCCCAGGATTCTAATCATTCCTGTTGTCAGATTGGTACCCCAAGTGAGATTGAGTTGATTGCTTGAACAAATTTGCAAAGTAACGATGCAATTTGTTGCAGAATGCCTTGGGAGGGTTTGGGCCATCAGATTGGTGGGCTCTGTGGAGAGAACTTGTTGTCTTCTTAGATAGACTTGTTATAGTTATGCTCAATATTCACCTTTAACAAGGGTGTAACTTCAAGAGATTTCCACTTTAAAATGTTTTAATTTAGTCTGTCAAAAACTTCATTTTCAGCATTCTGGTCACCTATTCTGCATCAATTTATGGTGCAAATGTCTTTTTTTATGTAAAAGAAAATTATAATAGTTTTTTGGGGGGTGGGGGGAAGGAAGGGGCTTTGCACTGGCCATTGTAAATTATTGTAAAAAAAATTAAAAAATCAAGTACGTAAATTACGTCTATGACCTTAACACCTGTAAGGCAAACTGTTTTAGATCTGCGCTGCCTCAGTTTGACTGCAAAAACACTGCAGCTACCAAGAGTTAAAGGCCTTTTTGGCAACCTCTCTCATATCTGTCGGTTTAATGTAAAGCTACAGCCAGCAGGTCATCTTAGCTTGGCTTAAAAACTGGAAACGGGGGGGGGAACCTCTAACTTGGCTGTCCCAAGGTGACCAAATCCATCTACTAGCAGACCAGATGTCCCTCCCCTCTCACTATTGTCGCTATTGGGGCTTAACGTCACCCATGATGATTGTGATTAGTATAAAGAAATACACAAGCCAGAGCCCTTGCCCCCCTGCCCCCCCCCATCCCAGAATAGAGAGGTGGTGTATCCAGACCATGCTCCATCACTGACACTGCACTCAAATAAGCACATTTCCCAAAATGTTTAACTACTCCTTTAAATCTTAAAGGAATAATGGGAGATGGTAATGAGGAACAAAGCGTGTTGTCTGTATCTGTAACAACTGGGGGATCACCAGACACCTCCCAATACGATAGCATCACAATATTATTCATTTCTTACCTTTTTTCCCCCAACTTTAAATTTTTCCCAATTCCAAATGATGTCCCCTAAAGGAAACTTTGTCAACATCTGTTTTATCTAAAAAGATACATTTCTCTGTTTGTTCTTCTCACTTCAATTATATTGCTGCAAAATGTGATTGTCAAGCAGACAAACTGACCAACACATATGTAAAAAAAGATCCATACTTGGCGCCTGTACAGTATTGCCACTGAAAATATCGCGATACTATGCTGTATCGATTTTTTTCCCTCACCCCTAGTAACAACCTGTGTAACACTGTTGGAGTGTTTCATCCTTATTTATAATGAGACATGTCATTTTCCACTAACTCCAATCATAGAACATTACAGCTGGGCAAATTCCAATCATCACACAGTATGAATATGAATTGACTGTGTGCCATCTCAAGTTTAATGATTAAAGATTGCAGTGACATGGTATTGCACCAAATATAAAGACACTTCATTTCCAGCACAACAGTTACTAATCATCATAGCAGCCACTCTATCATGGAATTTGACAAATTTTAATAGAAATGGCTGATTGGAGGAGAGAGGGAGGGGCCAAGGGGAGCCAGAGAAGTAGATCTGTCTTGAAACTAAAGGACTTGTTGGTGGCAGACTTATGGGTATTTCCATTGCAAACAGGTCAATGACAAACTTTAACAAAGATGAATTTAGAGGTAACTGGTGGGAAGATCAATGTGAATAGTTGGCCCACAATGCATCTCTTTTCCCTCCATAATCTCTCAAATTGACCCATTTTCCTATATCAATGTTCTTGCACTGCTGCCTGAAATCAAGCATCTTCATACTCCCTTGTTTTCTTTGGCTTTTTCTCCATTTCCTAGTATGATTTCATAATCATGTTTTGTGCCGTCTTTCATTACATATTTTTCTTTTCGTCCTTCTGTATAGCACTTTGTGACTCCTGTGTGAATAAAATAAGGGTTGGGGGTAGAGACAGATAAAAATATCAATTATATTATTAAATATAAAAAAACTGAGAATTACTAGTGGTGGAATGTTACTAAGAACATTTAGCCTACTTTACTGTAAGAACTCATTGATCACAATGTTGAACTATATGCACTTTGCTTAAATGTTTCCATTTTGTGACTTTATACTTCAACTGAGCTACAGTTTAGAGGTACATATTTTGTCTCTGTTTAACCAGCTACATATTACATTACATATTAATGGATTAGTATCAAATAATCTGATAGACAGACAGACAGACAGACAGACAGACAGACAGACAGAAAGACAGACAGACAGACAGACAGACAGACAGACAGACAGATAGACAGATAGATAGATAGATAGATAGATAGATAGATAGATAGATAGATAGATAGATAGATAGATAGATAGATAGATAGATAGATAGATAGATAGATAGATAGATCACATACTTACCTTTTCCAGTGTATAAAGAATAAATGGTTCCAAATTTCTACATAAGAACTTTTCTCTCAAAGCATTTTTTCAATCAATATTTGGCTTGTTACTTTTTTCCCAGGTCAGAGAAGTAAGTAGCAATATACACATAATTAGAAAGATCCAATGGGTATAAATGAAATAAAAAAGGTATATTATGGAATATTTACATATAAGATTGTTGAGATCATATGAATAACCTCCTTTCAAAACTCATGTATTCTGGCACACCCCAGTTCTGTACTTTTACTTACGTAAGTAAGTGAATTCAGGACTTTGAGCTGCAATTGAGTATTTCTACACTCTGGTATTCTAAATCAAATGATACATACGTCGTTCTATTTTGGTAATATAATACTCTCACTGTGCACTGCTTTATAAGTGAATATAAAAGTCGAAAAATTCAACATTATGATGTGTTTGGGGGCCGATGTATGGTCATATTATAAGCAAATATAAATCAGCCTATTTCTGAAAAACCATTAATAGGCTTGCTGGCCTGTAAGAAGAGAATCACTAAAGGTAGCCACCCACAGTTCATCCTAAGCATTCACTGTGCTACATGTGTGTTTAACGTTAAAACATGATTTATAAAATCATGCAAACAATTATTATTTTGATGGCTTAGTATCCTATGCACTAAAAAATATATAAAGGCTTCAGGCCGTCCTACACATTATTGTAGGCCTGATTTTATAAGCAACTTAATTTTATACAAAATATGTAGTAGGGGGTCCCTGCTCTGTCTCTGGCTCAGTTAAGGGGTCCACATTGAAGACCCCTGGTCTAAGTTAGGGTTTAGGTGAACGTTGTCATGCAGCATCACGTCCTGCATGCTACAGGACAGCAGAGTCAGTAAAGACAGTGGCGGCTCTCAGATTGCTGTGGGCACTGGACTGTATACTTAGCTGTCCCTGAGCTGCAGGAATGGCTGGAGGACCACTAGAGAAATGATTACCCAGACACCAGTGGGCTGCTGGCTGCTCCCACTGGCAAAGCAATCACTGAGTTATTTGGGGGAGAATGAATTACTGAACATTTTGAGATTAGACCGCTTAATCCCCAAATGAATTGCTCAGGGCGATAATAGAGATTTTACCTACATTTGTGTCTTGCATGAGTATTGTTTGTCATTTTTTCTCTATTACCTGTCATTTCATGTTGTTTTTTGTTTTCCCATATGATTATGGATGTTATAGGACTGTGGAAGCAGGAATTGTTTTTTTGGTAGCATAAAAAGTATTATCCTCTCCTCTGTAGTCGATCCAACTCGGTGCCTTCACACATGTCCTGTGGTTCTGACCAAAGCTCAGCGCTGAGTTGTGTCGTTTCCGATTACCAAGAAGCTCAGATCTCTGCAGAAGTGGGCAAAACTACACAAAACAAAAAAAAGCAGCAGAAACCGTAACAGGTAAGGTAGTGTTGAAATAGAGGCTGCAGATGATATGAGAATCCATGTTCAAAGAGGTGTATTGTTGCAATCTGAATCAGTCAGAAAAGCCTGTGCCTGTGCAGGGATTCCCATCATCTCTCTCAGACCTTGATACCAGCTTGGAGACGGAGCTCTTTTAGCACGCCTGAGATTGGTGATTAGATTGAGCCAAGCAGAGGAGACACAAGTCCTCTCCTCCACACCGAGAGGAAAAGCAATGTTCCACAAGACTACACATTCATTACTCAAAATAAATCTCCATTTAACAAATGCCATATGCATAATTAGGCTATAGGAATAATTATAACTGTAATTAGTTTCTCCATGGGCCGACCTATGTAAATTGTGATTGACAACCGGCAAAAGCGGAGTGCATAAATCTGTCTTCAGAGATACACGGAGACACACTGCAACACAACAGCATGCATCTGAATACAGAGGAGACAAAGGGATTCAGGGCATTTGTGCCTGTAAACATGCCACCACCGCACATTCATAATCCATGTATACAAGAGTGTACACAAGCATTGTATGCTTTTGTATAAGGAATAAACAGTCAAAGAACGATCTGGATTACACAGTATATAAAATCAGTTGCAGGATATTAAAGTGCCCATATTGTGAAGAAAAAGAACATTTTTTCTGGGATCTGTGATCAGCTCGCAAGCAGCTGCCAGGTCGAAGCTGTGCACTTTGTTCTTCACGCTTCGTGCTATTTTACAGTCACCACAACCAAAGTCTGCAACCACCAGAGAGGAAGGTCTGGAATAAATGACACAAGGGATGATTTACAATTATAGGATGTAAGAACTGAGAGGAGTAGCTCCCTTTTAAATGAAATCAAAGTTACAATCAACACAGAACCAATGCAGATTTAGAGTGTCCATATTATGAAAAAATAAAAAATAAATCACTTTTTCTGGGATTTGGGGTGTTATTTTGTGTCTCTGGTGCTTCCGCATGCATACAATTTTGGGGAAAAAAACTACCCATGCTGTTTTGAGTGAGATCCGGTTTCTGAATGTCCAGTACAAATATTAAAATCTGAGTATAAAAATAGCCCAAACAAAACCACAGTCCCAAAAGGACGCTAAAGTTAGATAAACACATATCTACAACAGTGGTAACAAAGCTAAAAAGCCCGATGCATTAATGGATCATAGACAGATTCAAACAAGACTAAAGCTGTGTCCCAATTCCATACTATATACAGTAGGCCTACTTACTTTAAGCTAGACTCCATAGTAGTATATTGTTTTTGCAGTTAGTATATAAGAAATCTACTTACTTAACTGTTTCCTGGACAGGAAATGATGCATTTGTGCACAATGCAAAGGCAGTGAAACTACGGCTGTCTGTTAAACCAACATCAAAATGTCTTCAGCGTTCTCAGGTGTCCCTGGGACTTGTTTCATCACCATCAACAATTAGTTTCCACCTGAGAGCGGCACCTCCTTTTCATTACGTACGTTAATTACGTAAGTAGGATATTCATTTTATTTGCACTGTCATGGTCTGAGCAGACCAAGATTTATTTCTGTTCCTGTACACAAGCTTGTATATAATTTGCTATGGTAGAGCGCCATCTACTGTCCATAGTGGGAGTTGAGGGTGGACAGCCGGGTAACTGAACTGTATGCTTCTTGTTTACCGTGCAGACACACAAGAGAAGTCACCGACAAAAGATTGTTCGTTCTGCTGTCTCCGGACAAGTTATTATTTGTTTAATGTTTGTTTCCTACCCACACGAAGGCCCGTAAGTACAAAAGTCATCAAAAAGCCGTTTTTGTTCTTGGCAGTGACCGTGTTTGTTGCATGTGCGCAGCTAGCAAGTGTGTTTGTAGCATATACGATGAGACAAATGGACTAAAAGTTGTTTTATTTGTGTTCAGTTTTACAGCATAAATAAAGGAAAGGAGAAAAGGAATGAAGATCTCTTGCATCAACGTTTGTTGTTCGTCCTAGCCTGATGGTTGTAAGCTAGCTGGATAGCTGAGTAGCTCTACACTTAGTGAGGCCAGTACAGTAAAAGGGCAGACCCTTGCCTGTCAAGAGGACGAACCTTCAGCAACCTGCAAACAATTGAGAGCCAACCGCCTGCTCCATAAGACATGGAACTTCAGCCAGATGCGCAGCTACCCGCAGGGCTAACCGAAGCCGACTTGCAAAACCTGGTGTCGATGTCAGGCTCAACTCGTGCGTCCGCACGTGGATCAACCCGCAGTTCGGAGAAAAGCACGATGTTAGCCACAGGAAAAGCTCAAGCAGAAAAAGAATTAGAAATTAAACTTCAAAAAGCTAAGCTAGAAGCGGAACTGGAAGCACTGCAATGCAGAAAGGAAATGGAGGCTGCAATAGCTGAAGCAGCAGCACTCCACGCTGAATTTGAAGACAATAGCCTTGGGGAACCGGGATCTGAGGGGAACCAACGGTATTTCACTGCACGTGATATTCCAGCAAAACAAGAGGTAAAGCTGGAAAATCACACAGCCCTTCCCAGCGCATGCAGTTACTTGTCACCAATGCCACCCACAAAAACATATCAGATACTAACGCACACCTGCAACAAAGCATGGCAGGGAGAAACAGGTCACACTCTTCCTGGTCCACGCCCAGGCAGTGGCTTACCCTCTCACCACACACCAAAACTAGACGACCACGGCACTGTAACCACAGATCTAGCCAGGTTCATTGCAAGAAGTCAGGTGGGCTCCACTGGGCTGACAAAGTTTGACGACAGGGCAGAGAACTACTGGGCGTGGAAAGCCTCATTTTGCAACACCATAGACAACATAGGACTGACGGTAGCAGAAGAAACCAACCTCCTGATTAAATCGCTTGGCAAAGAGTCTTCAGAACAGGCACGCAGGCTAAGAGCAGCCCACATCAGAGATCCACAGAGCGGCCTCAAGGCTATCTGGCAGCGCCTCGAAGAGTGTTACGGCACTCCGGAAGCCATTGAGGGGGCACTATTCACAAGACTGGAGGATTTCCCAAAGATATCCAACAAAGAACCAGCAAAGCTGCGTGAGTTAGCCGACCTCCTACGAGAACTGCATGCTGCAAAACAAGATGGATTTCTTCCAGGACTGGCTTATCTGGACACCCAATTGTTGAAAAGTTGCCATACAATCTGCAGGAAAAGAGGATGTTCTACGGCTCACAGATCAAACGCGAGCGCCAAATTCCCTTCCCTCCATTCAGTGTATTTGTAGAGTTCATTCACACACAAGCCAAAGCTTGAAATGATCCCAGTTTTACCATCACTCTGCCTACAACACCCTCCATCAAGAGAGACAAGACCAGGGGCTCTCCAAGTCATGCAAATCAGCCTGTTGCAGTTCACTAAACTCAAGTCGCTGACCCCAGCCAAAAAGGTGAGCCAAAAGCCAACCCTCCTGACCCAAGCAAACATTGCCCAATTCATCAAAAGCCTCACTCGTTAGGACAGTGCAGAAGCTTCAGAGACAACCTCATCTGTTTTTGCTGTTGTGCTTCAACTGCCCATATTGCAACTGCAACACAGCCATAACATGCGCAGAATGCCAAAGAGACAAGCATGTTGAAGCCCTTCACCCTGGTCCATCACCATGGAAAGCAAAGCCGACCGCACACATTTCAGATGATAGCAGGGAGAACGAGGAAAGCATCACGTCCAAGTGCACTGAAGTATGCAGTGAAGGGGTGAGTGCAAGAGCCTGTTCAAAAATCTGCCTAGTTAACGTGTACCCCCTGGGCCACCGGGAAGCTGTGACGGGAAGCAAAGCCGACCGCACACATTTCAGATGATAGCAGGGAGAACGAGGAAAGCGTCACGTCCAAGTGCACTGAAGTATGCGGTGAAGGGGTGAGTGCAAGAGCCTGTTCAAAAATCTGCCTAGTTAACGTGTACCCCCTGGGCCACCGGGAAGCTGTGACGGGAAGCAAAGCCGACCGCACACATTTCAGATGATAGCAGGGAGAACGAGGAAAGCGTCACGTCCAAGTGCACTGAAGTATGCGGTGAAGGGGTGAGTGCAAGAGCCTGTTCAAAAATCAGCCTAGTTAACGTGTACCCCCTGGGCCACCGGGAAGCTGTGACCAAAGTGTATGCCATCATTGATGAACAAAGCAACAAGTCTCTAGCCCGATCTGACTTCAACGATAAGAATACTCCATCACCATACACAGTGACAACATGTGCAGGCAGCATAGACACATCTGGAAGGAGGGCGTGTGGCTACATGTTGGAGTCACTCGATGAGAAGATCTGCATTCCTCTCCCGGTCCTCATTGAGTGCAACGAGCTCCCAAATAACAGGTCAGAAATTCCCACTCCCAATGCAGCTTTACATCACCCCCACCAGAAAAGCATAGACAGCGAGATTCTCCATTTAGATCCCAATGCAGAAATACTCCTTCTGTTAGGAAGAGACATTTTAAGAATCCACAAGATCCGTAAGCAAATAAACGGACCCAGCAATTCCCCGTTTGCTCAAAAACTGGACATAGGATGGGTGGTGTTTGGAGATGTCTGCCTTGGCACAGCACACCGCCCCTCAGCAGTCACCACTCTCAAAACATCCATCTTAGAGAACGGTCACCTGCGTGTGAAAGACCTCACACAAAGCTGCCCTGTCCTGCAGTTTCCTCCACCTCAACGTGCTGCTGTCCATCCAGCTCCTCCTTTGAGATGGAGATGACACAGATTCATCTATCTTCACCTGCACCAATAACGACCACCAGCCTGCTCCATCCATCGAGGACCTCAAGTTCCTGAAAATAATGGACAAGGAAGTTTTCAAAGATGATACTCAGAGCTGGGTTGCACCCCTCCCGTTCCGATCTCCCAGGATACGCCTGCCTAATAACAGAGACTATGCACTGAAACGCCTAAGGTCAGTATGCCACACGTTAGAAAAGAAACCTGTCATGAAACAACACTACATGCAGTTCATGCAAAAGATGATTGACTGTCAACATGTTGAAATCGCTCCAGCCCTTCCAGAAAGAAAAGAATGTTGGTATTTACAATCTTTCGGCATCTACCATCCCAAATTGCCAGAACAGATCCACGCCGTGTTCGATTCAAGCGGCCAGGATGAAGGAATATCACTCAACAATGTCTTGCTGAAAGGGCCTGATCTAAACAACAACCTGCTGGGTGTCCTCATGAGGTTTAGAAAAGAAAAAATTGCAGTGACCGCAGACATTCAGCATATGTACTACTGCTTTGTCGTCAATGAAGAGCACAGAGACTACTTGAGATTATCGAATGCGTGTCCACGTCTTTGGAAACACGCCATCCCCTGCTGTAGCAGTCTACTGCCTCCGAAAAGCAGCAACAGAAGGAGAAGCCGAATTTGGCTCAGACGTACGGGCATTCATCGAAAGTTCTGAAGTCCTTCGCAACTGAGTCTGAGGCCATCAGCGTCATCAAGCGAGCACAAGAGATGCTCTCCCGCTCCTGTCTCAGACTGCATAAGATCACAACAAACAGTGCAGCCGTCATGAGCAAATTCTCTCCGGAAGATCGTGCAAACGGCATCAAAGATCTGGACTTCTTGACGGACGAAGTGCCTATACAGCGCAGCTTAGGCATAAGCTGGAACATTCTCACAGACACATTCACCTTTCAGGTGCAAGAGGACGACAAGCCGTTTGCACGCAGAGGCGTGCTGTCCACTATTAACAGCATCTTCGATCCTCTCGGCTGTCTCTCACCCGTCACCATTCAAGGAAGAGCACTGCTTAGACAGCTGACCATGGAAAATGGAGAGTGGGATTCACCTTTACTGGAAAATCTGAAAGCAGAGTGGCTGAAGTGGAAAGGTTCCCTTCAGTGCCTTCATGACCTACAGATTCCTCGCTGCTATACATCTCTCTCTCCATCTGCAGCTAGCTCAAGAAAGTTGTGTGTGTTTGCAGACACATCAACCAAAGCCATCGCTGCGGTAGCCTACCTGAAAGTGACCGACACAGATGGCCACTCTGAAGTCGGATTTGTCCTCGGCAAAGCAAAGCTAGCACCTGTCAAAGAGACGACCATACCCAGGCTCGAACTATGCACGGCAGTTCTAGCCGTGGAAATAGCAGAGTTTGCTGTAAGTAACATAGACCTGCACATGAACTCTGTGTCCTTTTTCTCAGACAGTAAAGTTGTGCTAGGCTATGTCAACAATGAGCAGAGAAGATTCTACGTCTATGTGAGCAACCGAGTGCAACGCATCAGACAAGCTACTTCACCACAACAATGGAAATATGTCCCATCAGAGCGGATCACGGCTCCAGATCTGTGCCTGCAGCCTCGTTAAAAGACACTAATTGGCTGACTGGTCCAGTTTTTCTGCCCGGTAAGCCACCATACAATGTTCAGCAACAATTTGACCTCATCGACCCTGGGTCAGACCCTGAAATCAGGCCGAAAGTGTCAGTGCTGGTCACTCAAACCTCATTCAAGGTAACACTCGAACATTCAACAGGACACATATGCTAATGAACTCAACAACATACGGAAACAGACAGACATACCAAAGCAAAGCAGCATCAAAAAGCTTCGTCCAGTGATTGACAGCAACGGACTTCTCCGTGTTGGAGGACGTATTTCTCAGTCTGGCTTAGAGATGAACAAGACCAATCCTCTCATCATCCCAGGTCAGCATCACCTGACAACCCTCCTCGTGCGACACCACCTACACCAAGGCAGACACTTTACTGAAGGAGCCATCAGGGATGCTGGACTGTGGCTGGTAGGAGGAAACAAATGCATAAGGAGCACACTATTCAGGTGTGTCATGTGCAGAAGATTGCGCGGCAAAATGGAGCATCAGCTGATGGCAGATCTACCTGCAGACAGGTTACAAGTTGCCCCACCTTTCACCTACATTGGCCTGGATGTGTTTGGCCCATGGGAGGTGATCTGCCGTCAGACCAGAGGTGGACAGGCCAACAACAAAAGGTGGGCTGTGTTGTTCACATGCCTGCCACACTCATGGCAGAGGTGTGCGCAATCATAAATGCAAGGCCTCTGCTGCCTGTCCCCACTGACCCAGAGAGCCCGCTCATCCTCACCTCATCAATGCTGTTGACACAAAAGACTGGAAGTCCATCTTCACCTCCAGCAGACTTCGGAAAAGCAGAGATCCTCTGTCAACAGTGGAAACAGGTGCAGCATCTTGCAGAGACTTTTTGGCACAAATGGCAACGTGAGTACCTGAACAACCTGCAAAGTCGGATCAAGTGGCAGGACACAAGGCCCAACTTGCAGGAAGGAGACATTGTCCTGATGAGAGACAGTGCTGTGAAAAGACACTACTGGCCTATGGTTATGGTCACAAAGGCTCTTCCCAGCAAGGACAGTGCAGTGAGATCTGTGGAAGTAAGAGTTATTTGTCAAGGCACTCCTAAAGTGTACACCAGACCAGTTTCTGAACTTGTTTTGCTGTTTTCTTCCAAATCTGATATTGAGTGTTTAGACATGTAGACTCATAGATATGGTATTCCTAAGATACCAGGCAGGGAGTGTCATGGTCTGAGCAGACCAAGATTTATTTGTGTTCCTGTACACAAGCTTGTATATAATTTGCTATGGTAGAGCGTGTTGGAATTTAAAATGTTATATTTGTTTAAACATTGTGTGATTTGCATTATACATTGAAGCCAAAAGGCAAAAGCATTATTTCAACATACGTGAAGACATTTTGGTCATGCATTAAGTTTGTTATTTGTGCATTAAGTTGTTTTGCAATACTTCTGTTCCATAATATAAGGTGTTCTGGTACATTTTGTTATAACCCAGCTCTACTAAATGTGTCAGAAGCAGGATGGATGGTTAGGGACAC
Organism: Percina caprodes; assembly: GCA_013375575.1. Lineage (NCBI taxonomy): Eukaryota > Metazoa > Chordata > Actinopteri > Perciformes > Percidae > Percina > Percina caprodes. The sequence goes on along the minus strand of JABXJD010000113.1, from coordinate 732,423 downwards.
ATCCTGTGTCTGGTTGTGGTCCCCGTTTACTGCTCAACTAAGAGTACAGCAGGTCATGTTATTCTTTGCTCTGTAAGTCCTGAAAGGGTCATAAACTTTCAATCACATTCCAACTGAAAGATAACAAACACACAAACACATCACATCACTGTGACCTGGAGACCCCACCCTTAGTGAATAAGACCAGGGGTGCATGAGCCAAAGAGCCAGACAAAGGAAGGGGAGAGCTGTGATAGCTTGATCCAGGTAACTTTGTCTCAGGATATCTTATGTAATAAAAATAATTCACACATCAACATCTGAGATTCTGGCTAGTAATTGACTGAACCATGAGACCGGAGCAGGATTTAGCTCCAACAAGCGCCATCTACTGACCATAGTGGGAGTTGAGGGTGGACAGCCGGGTAACTGAACTGTATGCTTCCTGTTTACCGTGCAGACACACGAGAGTAGTCACCGACAAAAGATTGTTCGTTCTGCTGTCTCCGGACAAGTTATTATTTTTTTAATGTTTTTCTACCCACACAAAGGCAATGCCCGTAAGTACAAAAGTCATATCAAAACGTTTGGGATATGTATAAGCCGTTTTTTTGTTCTTGGCAGTGACGATGTTTGTTGCATGTGCGCAGCTAGCAAGTGTGTTTGTAGCATATACGATGAGACAAATGGACTAAAAATAGTTTTGTGTTCAGTTTTACAGCATAAATAAAGGAAAGGAGAAAAGGAATGAAGATCTCTGGCATCAACGTTCGTTGTTCGTCCTAGCCTGATGGTTGTAAGCTAGCTGGATAGCTGAGTAGCTCTACACTTAGTGAGGCCAGTACATGCACAGTGTGATATATGTACATTTTCTTTCAGTATTTCAGTTTGATTAGATTAACAATACACCATGCTATTAGATAATAAGAGGCATATGAGTTGTGATGTTAATGTACCTTTTTTCTGGATTTATTTCAGAAACTTCATTCATTCATTCATTCATTCATTCCTTCATACAAGCAACAATGTACAGCTTGTGACTGCCTGTAACGCTCTACAAAGTAAAAAAAAAGTTCATCTGGTGACTTGTGCTCTCTGATAGGAGCCCTGAAGTGACTAATACTCGCCATCCGGCATTCACAGGGTTAAAAACTTGCCCTTTCCTCCTGTCATCCTGAGAGAGAACCAGAGGAGCAGAAAGGAGGAACAGTGAGTGGTAGCCAGGCAGATATAACCTCCAACCTTGGCAGGTACGCAGCCACACACAACTCCCAAGCTGCGGACCTTCTGAATATGGATTCATTAAGAAACCTAGTGGAGTCCCTCTCTGGGAAGGAAAGGCAAGAGGCTTCTGAAATTGCTCAACTTACCAGCAAACTAGCTCAGTACGAGGCACGCCAACGCCAGAAGCTAGTGGAGCGTATTACCTCATACTTAAGAGAGGAAGAAGAAGATCCTCCATCCCGTCAGGCAACGTGCTTCTGAAAGTTGTGCCAGTCCTACTACATAACAACTGACGGTGCTCAGCGGACCATGATCCTACCTGCTGCTGTAAAGCAGCTCCAGTTAGCGGGTGTGCAGGAGAGCCTTGCCCTCCGTACCGTGCGACCTGACATTACTCACCTCAGTGGATCCAGAGTTACCTTTGAGATTTCCCCCAAATATAATCCAGGGAAGCGCTATAAGGTCCAGGGAGCCTTCACTGCTTCAGGCCTGGACTTGGTGGAGCAGAATTACCCAGTCCAGACGCTCCAGAGACGGAACGCTCATCTGCGGAAGGTTCCGCTTCACCCCTTCCATAATGCACAACCTCTAGTGCCAATAGGGTCAGATCATGTTCGCCTCATCACTGCCACTGAGCCAGTGCGCCAAGGTGCTAAAGGCGGCCCCATAGCTATCCGTGACGCTCTTGGGTGGGCACTACAAGGTGCTTAAAGGTGTGATCCAAACCAGACGTCAGTGTCTCAGTGCCTCTTCCTATCTGTAGCCAGTCCGGAGGATCTCCTTTACCGAAATGTTGAGAGATTATGGCAGCTCGATGTCCTCCCTTATTGAAATGAGAAGGTGGTTACCCGTTCCAGAAAGGATAAGGAGGCCATAAGTCTTCTTGAGGACAGAACTCAACGAGTCAACGTGGGGGGAGTTCAACGTTATGCTACTCCCCTCCTGTGCAAGTCAGGTGCACCCAAGCTGAAAGGTTCCATCCAGGCAGTCACAGCTAACCTGAGGAACACAGAGAGACGACTCAAGAGAGACCCAGAGAAAGTGGCTGTCTATTGCGTAGAGATTGCCAAGCTTGCCCAATCAGGTTACGTCACCAAGCTACAGCCTGAGGAGGTGAATCAGTCAGAAGAATCCTGGTACCTTCCTCATCACTTGGTACATTACAACAGAAAACCAAGGCTAGTCTTCAACTGCTCATTCGAACACCAGGGCATGTTGCTAAATGAGCAGCTGCTGCCAGGGCCCATCCTGGGCCCATCCCTGCTAGGAGTCCTCCTGCGTTTCCGACAGCACCAAGTTGCTATCAGTGGGGATATCCGGGGAATGTTTCACCAGATCCGCCTGTGGCCTGAGGACAAACCCCTTCTCCGATTCATCTGGAGAGACCTGTGCAGCGAGGACCCACCTGACGTATATGAATGGCAGGTGCTGCCGTTCGGTACAACGTGCAGTCCCTGCTGTGCCATTTTCGCTTTGCAGGTGCATGCTCGTCATTACCAGGACAGTCATTCTGACATTCCACCATCAGTAGAACAAGGCTTTTATGTGGACAACTTCCTCAAGAGCCTTCCCAACATACCTGCTGCAAAGGATCGAGTGGATCAACTACGCAGCCTACTGGCAGAGGGAGGATTTGACCTACGGCAGTGGGCCAGTAACCGAACAGGGGTAGTAGCTCATCTGCCTACCAAAGCAAGGTCAGTCGCCACAGATCAATGGCTAGTTCAGAACAGAACTGACCCCTTGGAACCTGCTCTAGGCCTCAGGTGGAACTGCGCAGAAGACACCCTTGGTTATCATTACCGGCCCACGGTGCAATCAGCACTGACAATGGGAAAGGCCTATCAGGTTTTGGCCAGTCATTATGATCCTCTGGGGTTTATAGTGCCATTTACTACACGGGCCAAGTTGCTCATTCAGCAGCTATGGTCAAAGAGAAGAGATTGGGATGATCCTGACTTGCCTCTGGATCTCCGAAATGCATGGAGCACCTCAGCACAATATCCATCCCACGCTGCTATTTACCTGCTCTGGGTGATGGGGCAAATTTGGAGTTTAATCTCCACGTGTTCTGCGACGCATCGGAACGGGCCTATGGCGCTGTAGCCTACCTGACCGTACAAAGGGAAGGTGCCGTCGAGACATCATTCGTGATGGCTAGGTCAAGGGTTGCTCCAAAGCAACAGCAATCAATTCCCCGCCTGGAACTCTGTGCCGCGCTAGCTGGAGCTCAGCTGGCCAAGCTAGTGAAGACGGAGATGACGCTTACTCTACGAAGCAACTCAGAGAGCATGTCAGGAGAGAGCGAAGAATCCTGCTGACCAACAGTCCATTAGTCATCAAGATGCAGAGTCTTTACTGCTAAGAGCGTGCCAAATGCAAAGTTTCCCTGAAGAGGTGACTCCATCCTATTGTACTGGATCCATGTCACCCAATCACGAAGCTCCTCATTAAGGAGTTTGATGAACAGCTGTTACACCCAGGAGTGGAGTGAGTGTATGCAGAGCTCCGTAGGCAGTACTGGATTCTGCGAGCACGTCAGGCTATCAAGCACCACCAGCTCAATTGTCCAGCCTGTCAGCGATGGAGAGCCCAGCCTAAGGTCCCGGATATGGTGGATTTACCACCAGAGAGCCTCAGACTCCTCTGTCCACCCTTTTATTCAACAGGTGTTGATTGTTTTTGGCCCTACTTGGTCAAGATTAGCAGAAGGAACGAGAAGCGCTGGGGTGTCCTTTTTAAATGTCTCACCACTCGTGCCATCCACATTGAACTCCTCAACTCCATGGACGCAGATGCTTTCCTGCTCGCCCTACGTAGATTCATTGCCAGAAGAGGTTGACCGAAGGAGATATTATCAGACTGTGGCACAAACCTCCGTGGAGCAAATTGGGAACTTCAGGTAGCCTTTGAGGCTATGGAGCCACAACTACAATCCCAGTTGGCAGAATACCAAATTCTTTTTAAGTTCAACCCGCCGGGAGCCCCCCACTTTGGTGGTGTGTGGGAAAGACAGGTCCGTTCAATAAAGAATGCTTTGTAGGTGGCGGTCGGCAGCCAGGTTGTCTCCGAAAATGTACTCTACACAGTATTAGAGGTAGAAGGCATTCTGAACTCTAAACCGCTAGGCTATGTCTCAGACGTCGCCGATCCCGAGCCCATCACTCCAAACATCCTCCTCATGGGGCGGCGGGATGCATCTTTACCTCAAGCTGTTTACGCCCCACTTGTCATGGGGCGGAGGAGGTGGCGCTACAGCCAGAACCTTGTGGATCAGTTCTGGGTCCATTTCACAAGGAATTACCTGCCCACTCTCCAAACTCGACAAAAGTGGCAGACATCTTCAGGAAACCTGAACGTGGACTCTATTGTCCTGATAGTGGATCCACAGTTCCCCAGAGCTCAGTGGCCCATCGGTCGAGTAACAAAGACCGTGAAGAGTCAAGATGGATGTGTCAGATCAGCAGAGGTCCTTGTCAAGGGTAAAGTCTACACAAGACCAGTTGCACGCCTGATCCAGCTCCCCGCTCTCAAGGATGACACCCAGGACACTTGATGTCTCTTTATTGCACATTTGCTACTCAAATGTGGGGGCGGCTGTTGTGAATTCCTCATGCTACAGAGACTGTGTAGTTACAGTTACGTTAGTTACGGCTACGTTCATTACGTAGGTTAATTACGTAAGTTACGTCAGAAATCACCGTGACGCTTTTGTTATTTTTATTACGGCAGTCGCATAATTCTAACACTTATCAGTGTTTTGCTAGCTTGCTAAATTTCCACTGCAACCATAGATGTTGCTAGCTAGTGTGACTCGTTTTTGGTGCTGTTCGTGTGATATATGTACATTTTCTTTCAGTATTTCAGTTTGATTAGATTAATAATACACTATGCTATTAGATAATAATAGGCATATCAGTTGCAAGCAACAATGTACAGCTTGTGACTGCCTGTAATGCTCTACAAAGTAAAAAAAAAAGTTGAACTCCATCTGGTGACTTGTGCTCTCTGATAGAAGCCCTGAAGCGGCTTATACTCACCATCCAGCATTCACAGGGTTAAAAACCCAACACCCATGCTTATTAAAAGAAAAACACTGCTGGAAATTCATATCTATGTTCTCATCCTTGCAATAAGAATATAGAACAGTTTTGATAGGGACATGTATCGATTACACAGTGAATATTGAACACACACACACACACGACTATGGTAGTGGACTTGGAAACATTTCATCTATACAAACTAAAGTCAATATGTCAGCTAGGACAGACTAGGTCTCGGTCTCTCTCTTCAAACGGAAGCGATTATAGCCAGAGGCTTGATCTGTCCTGCTGCTCCAGCGGTGGCACGCGTGCAGTCCTGATATTGGTGTGGAGACAGTGGAGCCAATTATTAGCAGTCCGCGGCCACTGTGGATTCCACTTGATGTGCAGCTTTCATCTCCAAGAGCCATCTCTTAGGAAACAATAACCAGCCCTGCCCATCCATGTAATAGCGCAATAGTGCTGATATGAACTGAACAGGTGTGAGGATCATGCTCTGTGTGGCTGCTCTGTCAGTTCATTTGGTAAAACCAGTGACAGCAGCTTTAATGCATATGCAAAAAGAGCCAGGCAAGTTGTGTGCGGCTTCTTTTACATTTTAATGGAATGGCAGATAAAGCAATTGATAGAATAGGCTGGTTCCAGATGAGTCAGGTCTGCGCAAAATTGATCGCTGCCTGTTGCATGCTGGTTAGATTTGTGTCTGACTTGCTCTGATGTCATGCACACGTGGGCAACGATAATCTCACCAGATCAAGGCGGCCGCAGTTCTGAGACGCAAGCAGAGCAGTTGCTTTACACCGACTGCTAGACTCAACATGACATTTTACATAAATTTAATATTTTTGAATTGGAGGGATTTTAATTGCTAACTTTGGCTAATTCTGTACAGAACACGCTGAAAGCTGCTGGAAATGACTGGAAACTGTCCAACTTTACCACAGATTTTTGTCACCGTCCCCGGCTGCTGCCGCCTGCTCTTGTCCACTTCACAGGCGAGGTGCAGTTCATCTCGAAACAATAATAATAATAATAATAATAATAATAATAATAATAATTAAAAAAGTATGCTTCCACAACCAGAAACCAAAGCAGACATCTTCAGGCAATACGATCCAGACCTGCCCTTTGGAAACAATCTCTTGGTGAGAGGTCCACAGCCCACACGGTCCCCCAGGCTGCCTGGGTCCACCTCAGAGTGATAAAAAGGAAGTGGAACCAACCCAGGTGGACCGGTCAAGAGGTTCTGAATCTGGTATAAGGTATCCAAGTCAACGGTCAAGATGAAATCCCATTCCCAAATGAAGCGGTTTGTATTGTTATTTGTATTATCTGTTGTAATTATAACTGTGATTCTGATTTTGTGTAGAGAATTTCTGATTAATGATGATCTTTTAAAATAGATCAAAAGGGGAAGTGTAAAAAACTCCTTAATGTATCCTGGGATTCTCCATGATTAATGCTGGGATGCTTGTCATTTTGTTTTGTTCACTGAATAGGTATTCAATGAAGGTGGTCTCACAAGTGAGACCGAAAGGGGAAATTGTTGGAATAAAATATATTCATATCATGTGTGCTCATAAACATATTCACATAGTGCATTATATTAATCATATGTGTTAAATTCATTATATTTTGAGCTAAAGAGCTAAAGCATTACACAAAGTCTGCTTGATGTCAGTGTGATTATAAGGTTCACTCCTGAATAAGAAGCATGTAGTCCAGACATGGGCAAACTACGGCCAAAAATCACTTTTTCACACTGGGCCATGATGGTTTGGATTTTTTTTCACCTTTAATAATAAACACCTTCATTTACAAATTGCATTTTGTGTTTACTTGTGTTGTCCTTGACTATTGCTTAAATTGGTTTGATGTTCCGAAACACTTAAGTGTGACAAACATGCAAAGGAACAGGAAATGAGGAAGGGGGCAAACACTTTCACACCACTGTATATATTCTATCTGAATAAACGTTCTTTTATCCAACCTACTGACTTGAACCCTTCTTCCTGAAAGAATCTAGAAGGGCAGGATTTGAGCCCAACACTTCACACCAACTAAGGAAAACTGCTCAGATATTAAAAGACCACAAGATAAACAGTTATATGTTCACATTTATCGTGCAGTGACTTTTATATACATACATTTTATACACCTAATTTACATGAACAGAAATAAATTAATCTGCTAATGTTTTTGAACTCATCTGGCCACTGACTGGACACAGCAAACTTTAAAAAAGGGAAAAAAACTCCAAGTGACACATGAGTGACATGGCAGTAATATGAGTCAATGCAGTCATATTTTCATTAGTGTTATATATTACACATATAAAGAAGCAGTTGGTAAGAGTTTTAGTATTAGTAATATTTTCTAAGGCGTTAAAAACATCTAACAGGAATAAATGAATGTCAGGTTGGATAAAAAAGGCCAGTTTCAGAAATGGGTGACAAGGCCGTTCAATGAGGTCAGACAACAGCGTCACCCTTCTTCTCAAACAGGACTCCTTTAAGATCCATAGGTTTAGAACATGGATTATGTATTCTGTGGCTATATTTTATACAAGTACTAAACTTATCTAGCACTCTTTTGAGGACACTTCAGATTTTAGCCTTCTTCTAAACGTAAAAATATCAAATACAAAACATCTAGAATGATAAAAAGTTGTGAACAATTCAATGCAGATAGCAGGTGAATGACTTAATCAAAATTATTTTAAAAAATGGCTTCATTTTAGACCATAGATCAATCGTTATGCACCGGTTAGACTCAAACATTTACCACAGACAGTCTCACTGTGATATCAGCGTGATATAGTGGACAAATCACTGTTTCATAGATGTATTTTTTTACTTTTATTCAAAGTTGTATTTGTTATGCATGTCTATACAATCCGTTTCACAATATTTGTTGTAAATTAGTTCTTATTTGTTGACTTTTTTTTTCCTTTTTAAATCTAGAGCCTGAGAATATCTAGTAAAAAGCTACCAATATCTCAACGTGGCCAAACAAAAGCCCGGCAGAGGTTGAAATTAGGGCTGGGCAATATATAGATGTATCGATATCGTGATACGAGACTGGATATCATCTTCAATTTTGGATATCGTAATATTGAAATATAATATATTACAGGCTGCATTACAGTAAAGTGGTGTCATTTTTTTAAAATTACCATACTGTTCTAGCTAATTATTTACCTTTACTCCACTAAGTCATTAAATAATTTTTGGTGATTATTTATCTAAAATCTGTGATTTTAAAAAAAAAGTGTAAATAACATTTTGTTAAAGCACCAATAGTCAACCATACATCGTTGCAATATCGGCATTGAGGTATTTGGTCAAGAAACTCATGATATTTGATTTTCTCTATATCGCCCAGCCCTAGTTGAAATTACCAAAGAATCTTACAAACTGCATCTTTAACATTAAAGATGACTATTACTATTGTGCTACATACAGTATTGATCACTGACAGACACAAAGATAAAATACAACTTGGCTAATTAGTGTTTTCTTTATCAAAAGTAAATCTAACCAACTAATGTGAATATCATCTTAATGGTGTACATTGTCATGTGTGGAAATGATAAAAACATACAGTAACTGGAGCGTGACCCCACACATGTCAAAGTGTGGCCAAGGGAAAAAAAATACAAATGAAAACCACATTAGAAATCGTCTCTAGGTTTCCCCCCTATCCAGTACACAGACTGTAAAACATCAACCTGCTCTCATCTTTTCAGTCTGAAGGAACTGACAGGAAGCCAAACTTTCTACTGCTAGCTCATGATAAAACACTGACACTAACTAGAGTGACATGCCTATGATACACGAAACAACACATCAACTCCAGCCTCCTCTTACCATACAGAAACACGGAGAAAGAATTTACAGGATACACCGATGGGTCTTAAGCACTAAACTGCTGCAAGCAGCAAGAAGTCTAAGCTATCCAAACATGCGGCTTGTGGTGAGTTTCTACAGTACTATTCAGTAGTTGTTGGTGGTAAACGGCTGTGTGAAAACCCAGAGTTAGTATTTTTTTTTTTTTATTACTATTATTTCTATCACAAGATAATGATTTTCAACATGGCTCTGTTGTTCCAATAGCCTCACACCCAATCTAGCCAGACTTTCATTAAAGTGAACAAAGAAATCACAAAAGGCAGCCGTCGTATCACCACACCATACAGGAACATCTGATTATTGCACACTAGCACTGAACTTGCAAATGTCCATGCAGAATGTATGAGGAACACACTACACTCAAATCAGTGGTTGCTCACTATGTGACAGATGACCATACAATTCTTTGGAAGACTAAAATACATTGTTCGGGAGGGACAGGGACATATAACTACCTGGCACACTACTGTGGCGCCATACAGCGCTTGTTCTACAATCTAAAAAGGTGGTGGAAAGGGTGGTGTAATGAGGTTTTAGAAAGTCAATGTTAAGATACGTGACACCAACTGACAACCACTGTGTTACATGATCTTAGAGAAACGCTGGAGCGTTAAAGATGATAATTGCACCGAGGACGAAAAGGAAACAAAACCATTTCTGTGAGAGAATCTAGCAACCTCCTCTTTAAGCAAATTCTAGCATCTGAATGTAAATATATATGACATCCATATCCGACATTCATAGTATTGTTTGTTAAAACACAAAAATAGTTAAGACTCACAGAAAGAATCCCAGCAAAGAAAAGAGCGACAGACGCCTGGGTTTCACCTGTTTAGAGATGGAAGTTTAAAATTGTTGTATAAAGTAACAACCCCCGAAAAAAAAAAAGAAGAGAGAAATAAATGCAATCTTTTCACACACACAATCTCCCCCCCCCCCAACAAACTACTCCACACACTAGACTAGGGACTAGACAAGTGAAACGGTCGTAAGGCGAAACTGTGGCAGAAGGATGAGAGAGGGAGAAGTGACATAGAGAAGGGGCTGTGGTGATGGACCTTGTGTGTAATGGACTGGGGATCATCTTCACTCAAACTCAAGGGGATTGGGAGCCAGACCTGTAGCTCTTAAAGCTGCCCAGCAGACTCTGCACCCCCTTCTTGACCCGTCGAGCCACAGAGTCAGCTGGAGGTGTGGGCAAGCAGGAGGACAGGCTGGGTGGACGTGCATCCAAACATTTCTGGTAACGAAGCTATGAAAAGAAAACACACGCAGCATGAATGGTGTATTACAGACACTAGCCTAAACTCAAAACACTGGCCTATTAACGATGATTGACAAATTAGTCTCAACTTTGGGACTTGACAGAATTAAAGCTTATAATGTAATAATGTGTAAGTCATTTATGTCTGCACCTCATCTCTACCTCTCGCCACCTGTACCGTTCTCATCTCGTGTATTTGTTTACAACTCACCATGCAGGCCGCCTGTACAGCCTCGCTCAGACTCGCTGCGTTGGGTTCGCACCAAAACATGTGACAGGTGTAATCTCCGGGACCCTCCGCCATGATGAAAGCAAAGGCGTGGACATCCCGTCCCACACCCATGAAAGACAGGAAACGCACCCTGCACTCTGACAGCACCTCCTCACTCTGGATGATGGAATAAGAAATGACAGTAAAATAATGACGTGTACTTTGAAAAAAATACAGTCATCATTCTCAGGGGATATAAAGTAGTTATCTGTGTGGTATATGTTCAACTGTTCGGAAATAGTTTGTTAAGACAATTGTTCAGAGAAGACTACGGACATGGCTGTTTTATTGGTTTTGTTTGTTTATTTGTGAACTTGAAATTCATCTTCTGTGAAGAGGACTGCAGTTACATGAGAAACTAGATGGCAGATGCATGTCCAATTGACTGTAAGTTATTGTAACATTATAATTTATGTTGTTAATAAATGTTTTAAAATTAGACAAAGTAATGTGGTAAATTGCAAACAAAGGTCAGATGTATTGCATAAATGTCTAGTCTAAAAATTGCATCGCAACCTGTGCTTAAAAAATAAATAAATGCAAAAATCAAGAATTTAATCGAATTGTGACCTTAGAATGGAAAATGTAATCAAATGGAGGATTTGGAGAATCGTAACACCCATGATGTTCAGTTAGTTGTCCGTTACCTGTTTTGAAAGTATTGTGAGGGTGGCTGGTGCGATGTTCACTGAGACAGGAGTCCAGGCATTTTTATCTTTGCCATTAATTGCTGCTTCAAGCGTATCATTGATTATATCCATACCTGCAAAAATGAGAAACACACAAGCACATTATGCAATACATTGACTTTATGAAAGTCATAATTGCGATCAGGAAACAAAAAAGAATACTTAAGATTTCAAGGCACAACCAGCCAAAGTAATGACATAAACCTTTATATATTTTAAAAGGGTTTTCTTACCAACTGGCTTGGCCACAGCCTCACAACCAAGGTAATAAACCTGGAAGCGCTGGAAGGGTTCATTTTTCGGAGCAGGAAACTCTGTTGAGAAAGAAGAGAGATTTAAGTGATGTGTTTCCACACTTTGAGTTATAAGGATATTTAACACTAGAACAGCCATGATGGTCATTTTGAAATTTTTATATTATATATATATATATATATATATATATATATATTTCTCAAAATAACAACTTTGCTGGTTACTGGTACCTGACTTTTCCTAAAAGAGTCTATATTTTCATTTAAAATTGTTTTTATACACATTACACAAAAGGCAAATAAAATAAAATCACTTTTACCTATGTTGGCCATACGTGGTCATATTGACAGCTCAGATTTTTGTGGTATTGTTTTAATCTTTCGCATAGTTGAAGATGCATATTAGTTGCTTAGTAACTATCAGAGTCTCTGTCAGAGAAACTTCATAAGTGGTCTCAAGTAACAAGGGTGGGCATCAGTGATGGGCCAAAGGTAAAGCCAGAGTTGGTAACGCAGGCTAACACAATAAATACGGCATGAATGGACTCCGTTCAATGAGTGCACCAGCAGTAAAATTGTCTGGAGGAGGTTCAGACAGCAACTGGCAGAAGAGCGGAGTTTGGAGAGGAGAAAAGGACAGCGGAGCACGGTCCAAGCAGCACTGGTCACCACAGCAGACACCAACACGGCGGCAGTGCCAGGTTAGGTTAGGTTATAAATGTTCAAATAAGATACCTATAGGTGTTATTTGCCTGTTATGAGTAATGTTGAATCAATTTCCATACCATATTTTTCACATATGAATGTAGTCTATGAAATAATTGCATTTTACTATGCCATGATATGAATTATTGAAAACACCTGGGCTACTCAAGTGTGTAATTAAACTTGTTAAATTGCACATTTTGGTGTTATTTTGTTTTTCTAAAGATATCCTAAAACAATACATGCATTAATATTGCAATTAGGTATTTATCATGAGAGATTATAGAGTTTGGAATCCGGCAGTCAAAAAGACCGCTCACGGCAGTTCTAGTAGTTATGGAATCCCGGTACTTCTAGTGTCGAAGTGTTAAAGTTCCTGAAGGTACTTTTCTTTACCTTCAATGGGGATGGCCACAGGGTTACCCGGGTCAGAGCTGAGCCTGCTCACCCCTGGCTTGGTCGCCTTTCTCTCCATCATTATCTAAAGTCAAATAAAGGGGAAGGAAATATGTGAATTTACAAGTAAGAAACTCATGGTTGATTATAAACTCAAAATACTGCATGGGAAAAAAAAAAAAAAAAACGTAAATCCAATTATGGCTGACCTTTGAACACATCTCATGTAAGCTGGTGGCTATGTTCTTGGCAGGTGAGTCACAGCGGAAAACATGACACTTCAGAACTTGAGTCAGGTTGTCTCGGGCCACATAAGCAAAATCCCTGCAGGTGAAATCAAATGGTAAAGGCCACATTTACATGAAGGATAAATACAGCATAGGTGTGTGAGTTTGAACAAATATATGCTCATGAGCACATAAAGCGCACACACATACACACAAAACAGCACAAAACTATAATTTTATTAAGTCTTAGTAATCGTTACCTTTCCCTGTAAATGATGGAAAATGCAGCATGAAAGAAAAAACACCATTGTTAGAATACAGTGAGCCAGGAAGCAGGCAGAAACAGTCAGTGTTATCTTTGTCAACAATGCTCTGAACAATCCAGCAGAGAGCAGCAGCGTGCAATAAAAGCGTACAGAGTGCAATGTGCTTGTCATGGCACATTTCTGTAAGAATGCCAAGCCTTGGAGGCGGTACATAGTTTAAAAAAACGGGAATCGACCATTTAATGCAACAGGATAATGGCAGAACATTCAAATGAGAGAGAGAAAAAAAGCGGCCTGTCCTATTTGACAAACATTGCCTAAAGCTAAAATTTAATTTAAGGTGTAAATTAGCCATAATGCCCCTATCATGTGAAAATACAGACAGTTTAGTTAATTGTTAACAGATCTACAGTAATTATTCACTGAGCACCTCCACACAAATTAAAAATGTGAAGTAGGACATGAATAAAAAAGTATTTTTTTTCCCCTCCATGTCAAAAGAATATATGGTTATTCAAAACAGTACAATCATAACTAAATGATCCAATAAAGCCTTTGTGAAGAATGGTTTGTTTAAAGCAAATGTAAGAAGGTAGAGAGTACAAATGATGTGTAGTTCTGCCATCTTCATGTTGATCTTGTACTGTGGGTACTGACCTGCCGTTGTCTCTGCCAACACCCCAAACACGGATGCTGCCAATGGGCTGAGCATGAAGCAGAGTCTGGCCCAGTGGGTCAATCAAGTTCATAGTGTCATTCTTCAGGACCATCAGCATGTCCTTACCCTGTCACAACACACACTCTTAGTATGAGCAGCCTGGCTTAGACACATCACAATCATTTGTGGACTGCTATAAATTTACAGGTAAGAAATCTATGCATGCATTAGTATACTTTCAGCTGTTAGCTACAATACCAATATGATTTTAGCCATGGAAACTTGTCTTAACAGCTAAAAAAAACCTGCAAATGTATTCAGGCCTTCCCAATTGATGAATTTAAGTGATCAATCACTTTGGTTAGCAATTATCACCAAATACACCAATACTCAACAATACTGGAGTGTGGTTTATTTAAGTAACACTTTTCAACATCAAAGTGGACATAACAGGAATTGTCATGTGTCATTGTCTGTAAAATCCCCTCACCTCTCCCCAGATACCGGCAGTGTCGTGAAGGTTGTGTTTGTGATAAGAGAGCTGCCTGATGCAGTTGTTGACAGCAACGCTGCTCTTGCCGGGAACCATGTCCTCCTCAGACATCTCTACCCAGCCCAGAGAACGCACTGCAAAGCACTGACAACACAAATATATGCAGCACATTAGTACAATACAGGGCAGCACAGGGAAGGTGAAGAACAATTTAGTTAGGACAGGGTGGAAATCGGTGGTGTGTTGGATCCTCTACAGCAGCAGCATCTTCAACATGTTTAAGCCAAGGACCTAAAGATTTTACACTTACCTTTTTCTTTTCTTTTTTTTTTCTTTACATAGAATACTAAGCTTTTCAGTTAGCCTAATAATTGTTTGCATGATTTTATAAATCATGTTTTAATGTTAAATATGAAAAAATTGGGATTTGGGTTGTTTTTTTGCTTCTCTTGTGCTTCCACACACAAACGGGGGGGGGGAACTATCCATGCTGTTTTGAGTGAGATACGGTTTCTGAATGTCCTCTGCTGTTCAAAATCTCCACGGTTTTGCTAACTGTAGCAATGTAAATGTAAATGTATTGTATTTATATAGCACTTTTCTAGTCTTAACGACTACTCAAAGCGCTTTTACATCATACAGGACCCATTCACCATTCACACACATTCAGACACTGTGGCCGAGGCTGCCGTACAAGGTGCCACCTGCTCATCAGATAAACACTCACACTCCGATGACACAGCATCGGGGGCAACTCAACATGCCCCAGGGATTGAACCACCAACCTTCCAATTGGCAGGCAACCACTCTACCACTGAGCAACAGCCGCCCCATGCACATACTAGTGCTAGCAGGCTAGCTCGTTCTCAATGGCAAAACACTGCTACAACACACACTAGTTCACCATCATCTCTAAAAGAACTACTTCCATGTCCCTGTTCTGCAGGTATTCCACAAGTGGCCCTGGTCTAGAAGAAGTCTCCCAGCTAATCCTGCCTTGTACTGACCAAAGTTGGAGAAAGAGTTATCTATCTGATGTGATCTTACCTAGCGACTGAGCATGTGTGACTCCCAACAAAGATAGCATAGAAGTGAGATGTCTCACTCTGTAGCTAAAACAGAGACCTAAACACACAGGGTGAAAAGAAGAGCTGCAGGAATGTGCAGTACAACAAAAGAATTGTGTTTTTTAGATTATGAAACCATGTAAACCTATTCTGGTACAACCTTAAAATACAATTATGAACCTGAAAATGAGCAGAATATGGGCGCTTTAAAAATGAATCCTTAACAAACTTAATTGTCTGTGAATGGCCTTAGTGACTTGACTATAGGCCAGTAAGCAGTTGGGATTTATATTTGCTGATATTTGTTCAATTCATCTTAAGCCTTTTTCAAATTTTTAAAAACACAAAAAATGAATAAATTGGATTGGATAAATCCCTGTGGAAATATGTCACCCTTGTATTTGATCGATCCTAAATGTTCCAGAACAGTTTACAGCCTCAGACAGTGAAATGCCCAAGAACCAGTTCTGAGGCAAGCCTTTTGTCTCAACAGCTATGACATTATTCTTCATACTCATTCTGGTTAAGAGACTCTCTCAACATATTAGTATGATCCAACATAAAACGCTGATTTACCTTAGTCTCTAAATCTGTGCAGAGTGGAGCGAGCTTCTCTTCTTCCTCAGACTGGGAGCAATTGTAACTACAATAAGAATGAGAGAGAGAGAGAGAGAGAGAGAGAGAGAGAGAGAGAGAGAGAGAGAGAGAGAGAGAGAGAGAGCGAGAGAGAGAGAGAATAAGCAACAGAAAGCAAATAAGAACAGGTGACAATGTACTAAATACTAACTAATCACAAAGCTTTAACAGTACACACTTGAGGTTGATGGATGCATAGCGTAGAGTTGCCCCTTCAAACTCCTTCAGACTTTGATCAGATGCAACCTCTCCCTCCTCCTGAAGACACAGACAAGAAAAACAGTTAACAATGGAAACGTTCCTTTATTCAGTTATGTTAACTTGACAGACAAGCCAATCCAAAAGCCAAAATGGGAAATGATGTACAAACCCATCTTTCATGTTTTTCAAGTACACCAAATCACTTTCTTGCCACAACTTACATTCCACAGTTCCCCTTCACCAACTCCTTCATCTGTGCTGGAAAGGTGAGCCCAGGATTCCTGGCAAATGTAAAACAAGATATTAGTGTCTACAGACTCACCTGCTATTTGCCTTTATCCAAGCAAAAATGTTGCCTTACCTCAGTCTCCTCACAGGGTGTAGTCTCCAGGGACATCGTCGAGGACATCATGGAATCACCAACTTTACCCAGGGGTGAAGGAGGCTCCCACTGGGTGGTGCCTGTGGGGATGTGCCAGTAGTATGTGCCTGATGTATCTCGCACCCTCATCCATCCTGAAGGCAGGTCTGTGTCAGTCTCAAAGGCACTGGAATCCCAAAAGGACTCTGAAAGGCAGGGAGCAAAGGAGAAACACACAAACAGAAAAGGGTTTAGTGTCTGGTTAAAAAAAGACAAGAAAAAACACAAAAGGACAAAACAAAGATTCTGTAAAATATGTAGTCAGCAGTAAAATAGTTGATTCTTAAAAGTGGCTAGATATAGTACCTGACAACAACATAAATTGTAATGTAAACAATAGAATAATGATTTACGGTGGCCAGCAGTTTCTTTTTTAATATACTTTAAACCGCCCATATTATGCTCATTTTCAGGTTCAGAATAGTATTTTGAGGTTCTACCAGAATAGCTTTACTTGGTTTAATTTTCAAAATAACACCATATTTTAGTTGTATTGCACATTGCTGCAGCTCCTCTTTTCACCCTGTGTGTTGAGCTCTCTGTTTTAGCTACAGAGTGAGACATCTTTGTTGTGAGTCGCACATGCGCAGTACCTAGATAAAGTCTACTAGCCAGTCAGAAGCAGAGTATAAGGGCGTGCCCTGACAGTACCTAGGTAAGGACTACTAGCCAGTCAGAAGCAGAGTATGAGGGTGTGCCACGCTAGCAGCTAGGCGAGCATTGTGACACACGTTCGTCTCTGAAGCAATGGCTGGACTACAACAGAGCTGTTTGGAGCAGTTTGTGAACAGTGTTTTCTGTTGGAGATCTTAGTCCCTTTAGGGGGGACTTTGGGCTTTTTCACTTTGTAAACCTATTACATGTACACAAAAAATATCTAACACCATAAAGGGGGAAAGCCAAAAGCACAGCTGTCTCTTGTTAGTTCCATGCATCGGTGAGTGTTTTGATTTTAACAAGATTACTAAATACTAGTATAATACTGATGCAATTAGATTATTACTATATTTAGCTACTATAATATTACTGAATACTGATACTGGTAAAATGAGCCTGCACTGACATCATCAACCAAAATATCTGACCTGACTCACCAAATTAACATTGCACAAAAACAGACCATGGAAATTGTCTCCAATGCATAGATTTAAGCCTTTCATTCCACTCAACCACAAGATTATTATAATGATTATATATTAGTTGGAACACATTAGAGATTTAGCTTTAATTTGTTCGGTGAGCAGTTAATGACTAGAAAAACAATATGGATACAGTTTGATTTGTATTTCAGTCCAAAACAAACTTTAAACTAAAAAAAAAGGGTGCAATTTATGAATACAACTATTTCACAACAAGTACGGTGTAAAATAAAGAAGAAAAAATAAGACTGGCAGCAACAACAAAAAAAAGAGAAACTTCCAAACATGCTTGATTTTAGCATCAGCATCAGCAGTATTTAGCATTTATAAGTAGTATATGAACAATTGATAAATGGTTTCTAACACACTATAATGACGTCATAAGCCTAACTCCTCCTAACAAGGCACAATTTTCTTATTATTGTCATTCATTAGGCCCTGTTTTTCCTCAGACTCCACTTATAGGTGATTCACTACAGGAGGATTATAGTCCCTAAGTACATTCATAATAAACACTTATTACATTATAGTGTGTTTTAAATTTTAAATAGTTATATATACACTAATAAATGCTAAAACTGAGGTTAAGTGTTGCCCTGTTATCCAATCTGCAATTCATCTACTGGATGCTCAGTGTGTAATAAAGAATAATAAGAGCATATACCAAAGTTTACACCATGTCTTTTCCATCTGTAATGGTATGTTGTTTTCATGCATCTTGTTGTCTGTGCAAGCAGACACCCAACTGCTGTTTTAGGCATGTCACATGTTAACACTATAACATAAATGTGTGGCTTTCAACTCCATGCCTTTCCATTTACCTCTGTTGCCATTTGGAGAGCTGTCAGGTGGGTTGTCCTGAGACAGTGCAGGCCAGCTGGAATCTTCATCATTTGGTGTCCCATTCATGTTAGAGAACAGGAGGCAGGCATTTCTCCCCACAACACTGCCCTCTCTCTGAGACTCCACATTACTCTGTTCTTCTGCCACCACCTCTCCTCTGGTATCACTTGATGTTTGTTCTTCTTCGTCCTCTGTCTTTTCCTTATCTTTATCATCTTCTTCTCTCTCTTTATCTTTCTCTTCTGTAGAATCCACAGTGTTGATAAGTAGCGGCTCATTGAGGATGTTCTTAGACTCCTCCTGACTAAGACCAGGGGTCATTACTATTTTGGGAGACTTGGTGTGCTCCTCGTTCCCCTGTTCTTCCTGAGTGCTGTTCTGGTGAGGGAAGTCATCCTTGTTCCCATTCTGGCTGATATTGCAGTTATGGTCCTGGTCCTGTTGGTTCTCTGCTACTTTCCGCAGCTGGTTCTGGCCTTCTTTGACCCACTTGGCATTGTTTCCTGTGGACTCCTGGTCGCACCAGTGGCTGCTGTCATTCAGCTTGTTTTTTAGCTCTTCATCTTGTTTTTGTTTGTTCACAACATAAGGCATATCTTCATCATCACGGCCACCCATGTTCACTTTCCATGTACGTTAACAGCGCTGATGGAGGAAGAGGGTGAGATGTATTAGCATTACCGTTAGCATGCTAGCAAATAGGCAAGCAATAAACAAAATGGTGAGTCAGAAAGAGTTTCTCAAAAGTGTTCGAGAAAATGGATTGTGTCTGCTCGCCACAAAAATGTTCAGAAGCGTTAACCTTGTCAATAGCTAAAATGTGCTAGCTAGTAACCTTCTTTAACTGTCTATGCTAGTAACACTGGCAGCAAAAGCAACTAGCTAGCAACATATCAATCTGGAGATGGAAGTGTGTTTCTTGTACGTCTACTCAGGGTTGGCCATTACTGGATTTACTTTCACTGTTGGAGTTTGCTGGCGAATATGAAACATACTTCAGCAGCTTCACCTTCCATTTGCCAACACGACGTTAGACATTGAGTTCAGTGCATTGTTTTAGATTCAGTCAGATGATTGTTAACTAACATCCAGTTTTAAAAGCAGACTGCGTACTGAAATACACTGATATTAATCGGATGCCGTTGCCACAGCTGGAAATAACGGAATCCATCCGCCATCACCACCGCCGTCATCTTGGCTAGGCTAATATTAGCTTCTCAGCTAGCTAGCTAACGTTTCCAAACAGGAAAATCAAAGCAAAGCGGTGACAGTGATTTATCATCCTCACATTACAATTTTTTACTTACCAGCTCCACTAAAGCCCCTGTTTTCGAAATATGCTGAACTGTGCGAGCTAGCTACATATTTCCATCAATTGCGAGGGCTTACTTCGTTTCTAGGTGGTGTTTTCTGTCAGTAGGCTTGACTAGTGATGGAGGGCGAACCTGCGTCACGGATTAACGTCACGGCCTGAGCTCACTTGTGCCACTCAGGCACAAAGCAGGAGGAGAAGTTCATGAAATGAAATTAACTTTTTCAGATTGTGTTTGGGCATCTGTTGCTGCATATTTATAGCATAATCGATAAAGCATATTATAACTTCCCTTACAACAGCAATATCTAAAATGTCTGATACTTGCATAGGCATAAAACCAGAGGTGGAAAGTACTAGAGTAACGTTACTTCAAGTTCGGGGTAACTTGAGTATTTCCATTTGATGGCAGGCTACTTTATACGTCTATAATTCATTTCTGAAGGAACTATTGTACTTCTTACATCTCAGATTACTAGTTCGGCTACTAGATTATTAATGAATCAACTCATATATATTATGATACATAAAGCAAAAATAAATGGAGCCTAAAAATAGGCTCCACCTGTTTCAGCTCCAACATTAAAGTGACACATTCTCACTAATTATAATCCATTGTACTTCATATTCGGAAATGGGCCATTCTGCATAATAAGTACTTTTGATAGGCAAGTAAGTAAAGTTTGATGCTACTTTTACTTCTATAAGATTTTGAATTCCCAGAGGATTTGGCCCACCCATGAGAGAGAGACATCATTTCAAATGAGCAAAGTGGCAGTTGTTTAAGCCTACCCCCCCCCCTCAAAAGCTACAGACTGAGAAATAGCACATACTAAGGAAAGCTCATTGTGGGACTGGCTCTAGTGGCTGTAATTCTGCACCAAGGCTGAATTTTGGGAAAGAGACTTCAGATATGGAATTAGGGGACCACTAAGGTCTATATAAAAGCCTCCAAAGAGCACCATGTCATGGGACAAGTGTAAAACAGCTTTAATAATGGTTACAAAAAAGGTTTACTAGTGGTTTATAGATATGTAAATATTAATAATAAAAAAACGTTCAGGTAGACAGATTGTGGAACATCCTTTTTGCTTGTGTTTATCCTTTAACAGCAAGACACTTGCATAGGTTTTAGCCTTGGTTTTAGCCAACTTTAATGGACCATTTAATTTTGGACCCTCTGGAAAACAGCTGCAGGGCAGGGACCAGAATCCTTTAGCTTTAACTATTTTTACATTTACATTTCAAACCTTTTACTAACTGCTCAAATATGTATAAAACAATAGCTTAGGACTGGCAGCCGCAATGATACATTTTACCCTCATATCATTTGTTTAATTCTACACCCTTTCTAAAGGGTTAGTTATCATAAAGTGGAACCAAAAAAGTGTACAATATTTAACACAATTTAGTCAAAAAAGATGTTAAGTTAGTTTGGAATTCATTTCTTTATGACTGATTTAATAACAAACATACTTAATACATACAAAATAGGAAATTAAAACACATTTATGTATGAGATATTGAGCCAATATTATAAAACTTAAACTAGAACAAAAATTTAAAATTTGTCAAAAACAATAAACTGAAGCTCTACTATTTTAGTATTAGAAATGCAAACACAATACTGATTGTGGTTTAAATTCAATCTCATCGATTACAGGGATAATTTTAATTACCTTTCTAAAAATAGTGGAAAAGTAGATATTTACTTCTTAATCAAATAATTAACTAGATTTTTTAATATGAACATAGGCTAATGACAAAATATTCAATATTTCTTCCATCAAATTACTGACACACCTTAGAGCATAGGGAGCTAATTGTAGCCTTACTCTAAGTAATACAGCTATTCTATTATTGTTTTCCATATTACCATTAGTCTGATTGTCAGCAACTTTGGCAATTAATATATATTTATATTTCCCCAAAAACATCTATGCCTTTTCTGTTGTTATGTTTTAGTTATATTAAAAGACTCAACCCTACAACAGGCTCACAAAAGTACTATTTTATGTTGAATTAAATATCAGCAGGTAAAACATCATTGGCCTGATATTGATGTTGCTTTTTAATGCTGTTTCACATCATAGAATTATTCATTTGGAAAGTTTACACTTTGCCCAAATTACCCCAAAGCCTCACATTCCCCCTATGAATTCACACATTCAAGTTGTCAATATTTTTTCATTTTAATATACTTATATATAAATACATACATGTGTATAAGTCATTCTTGATTTTGGCTTCAAACTGTGATTCAGCACAAAAAAGCAAGCTGATGGAGGCACATAGACGATGCAGGTGGAAGAAACAACCCATGAGATTGATATAAAATCTAGAGGACCAGAACAATAAAAACAAGTGAGAAAACAATATGACAGTATGCAGGATGTCTACACCACCCCTTAAAGTCCAAGTCACCTTCTGTTGGCAGATTACATAGATGCATGCCAGTATGCAAGATAAATATAACACTTGAGCACAAAGACTTTTAGACATCTTGAAAAGGACACTATACTCTTTGTTGAAAAATACAGCTAACATAATTCGATCATAATACAACTGTTAAGATTTTGAAGGGAAAACAATGAAAATAAACTAGATTACAGTCATACATTTCAGTATTCCAGTTACATTACATCATTGCAATTAACAAGACATTCAGCAACCTTGCAATTTATTTTGAAAGTAATCTTCCCAAAGTTAAAATTATTAACAGACATTTTTGCTGCACCGAAAATAATGTTTCTAAGGCCAGTTTTACATCATTTTCAACTCAAGCTCTAAACATTACGACACAGCCAAGCTGAAAGATACAACACTGCTTAGTACTCTCACAGGCACCACTCATTCATAAACATTTTCTTAATCTTACATGTTGTTTGAATGCTTGGTTTCAGACATTTGTCATGCTTTCCCAAGTTGCATACAGTTTGTTGCACAACGCAACAAACATTATGTTTTCCCCTACAAGACAAGCTTTGAGTTAATATGTTATTTGTTTGATTAAGAGCCAACATTAGGGGAGCAGTTTTCTTTTAGGGTGACTTTTTAATAGTGAGCCCACTCCAGATAAGACAAATAAGGCCTTAAATCAACTGAAGCAGTGCAGCAGACTGTCATGCTGACGTCCACAGGTTATTCAGTCTAGATGATTGAAGAAGATGGTACTTAGTCCACATGATAACAGTTTAGAAAATTAACAGTCAATATTAAGCTCCTGCGAAGACAGCATCAACAAGTCAGTGACAAAGATGAAGACACTAATAAAAACTTCATATCACATTGAAGAAAAAAACAACAACTTAAAAACAAGTGACTGCTGCTGAGTTCATCTCAGAAGCAGAAGCTACAGTGGCGTTGAATGCAGCAGTAGAGTAAGAGTTTAAGGCAATATTGGTAAGCACCGCACCACCATACCAGAGTGATATTTAAGGGTGAGATATCCCCTAATTCAACGGTTCAATACAGGAGGGCAGGGGAGGTTTTTCACTTGTCCTGCATTTTTTCCAGAATCGGCACAATCATGTCAAATTTAGGCCTCTTTGCTGGGTCTTCGTTCATGCATATCTTCATGAGCTTGCAAATGTGGGGCGAAATGCCGGGCGGGATGGTGGGTCTCAAACCCTCCAAGGCAACCTGAGAAGCACAACAGACAGAAGTTCAGTACTGTAGAAAAGATATTCTTGAATGCAATGAAGCTATGAGTAATCATTTGTTTTTGCCTGCAAGCGTCTGCTACTTAGCAGGTAACTTAATGAGCAAAATAGCTCTGCTGACCTTCATGCCTATTTCCATGTTGGAGAGGTCAGCATATGGCACTTCTCTGGTCACCAGCTCCCACAGCAGGATAGCAAAGCTCCACATGTCTGCCGACCGACGATTAATATCTTCTGGCTTCTTCTGCAGGGCTGCAAATCACAGAGAGCAACAAGTGAAGAACATGCAGAGCTGAACTTAACAGCAGAAATGAAATGCAGAATTCTACAGTCACTTCACTTGTTAAACACTCTCTCCATCTGGTTAAATGTTACAGAAACATCCTTGCTAAAGGCTTGTTAAAATGATTCACCTTACCAACTCTGTACATGTGTGCTTTATCAATAATAATCCTTTCTGTGCTCTCAATTTCATGGCTCACTATCTATCTATCTATCTATCTATACATACATACACATACATACTGTATGGATGCTGTTTCTATGGCAACAAAGCTCCTGAATTTTAATGCAGTCACCAGCATGATGCTCCATCCACTGCTATGTGAACTTAAAACCTTTTCTGTGGATTGCCATTACTGTTTGTATCACTGCAGCAAATGTTCCCTGGCTATGTTCACATTTTGTAATCAGTTTATGTTTTTGACTTGATTTTACTGTATCTCAAGGGGAAATCAGCTGTAGATTACATTTGGTTCTGAGAGTCTAGAATTTCCTGCATCCATCATTCACTCTCAAGCTTCAGCTGTCACTTTGGGTCTGTGCTATATGAGTGATGCCTACCCTCGGGGGCTACCCATGCAGGCGAGTACATCCTGCCAGGACACTGGAAGGAGAACTTGACATCTGCCATGCTGATCCTGGCTGTCATGTCTTCATCTATCTGTGGAAACAAGGAACACTGACTGAGATGTCACTTTAAAGTGTAACAGACAACACTTTCTTATTCTGCAGTTTTTCAGTGTTTTTAGGAAACACAATTCCTTTAAAATCCAGTTTGTACTTGTGTGATGAGCTAAGCTCAAACCACAATTTCATCTTACCACAACACTCTTGCTGTTAAGATAGTGGCGAGGGATCAGGGGTTCAAGTGTGTGTAAGAAGGCCATTCCACAAGCAATATCCAGGGCAAACTTCACTGCCTGCGTCTGGTCCACCACAAAGTCTGACAGCACAATGAGTGACAAATAACAGGTTTCAGCCACCCTTACTTTCAACACATAACAGGATGACAGTGAAATGTCTACTGTACAAAAAGTGATGGCCAACTTAATGACAAATACGTAAGTGCAATAAATCAAAAATCCTGGCAAAACACCAAAAATTGTGACAAGTACGGACTTTATGACCGGAGTAGAAGTACTCACTGGTGCCTTCATGCAGCACGTTGTAGAGGGAGCCATAAGGCATCCAGTGTGTGATGATGATGGGGTGAGGGGCGGGAGGAGACTGACATGCTCCCAACATGGGTAGGACATTCGGATGGGAAAATATCCTGGGATGAAGCCCAAGAGGGAGGGACAGGGGAGAGAGACAGACAGACAGACAAAAAAAGGCAAACCCACAGAGGATTTGACAAAAACAGACGGCTTGTGTTAGATGCAAACCCCCCCAAAAAAGAATACATAAAGTGTGGCTCAACACAATGCAAACAGACAAATGAGTGACAACAACAGCAGCACATAACATAGAGGCTGTAGAAAATTCAGGATTAAATAATAACCTGAGTTTGGGATATTCCTCATTAAAGTCTCTGCTTTTCCTTGTGGTCCAGTCACGAACTTTCAGCACCTTAACAACAATCTCATTTCCTTGCCAGCGCCCTTGCCACAGCTACAGACAAAAATTAGATATAGAAAAGTTGGAAAGAATGACATGTACCATGACCATTCAGAATGATAAAATAATAATGATAAAATAAGATCAGAAGTACCTCTCCAGACTGGTTCTCATTTACTTTAGCCAGGAGAGAGAGCTGTTTGTAGTCAATGCCTGCATGTTTGTTCAAAGTGCCATTGCCTAAAAAAACACAAGATGGAGTTCAGACAAAAGCCCCATTACTTGTGTGTGTCTATACAGACGAAAAAGCTATGGAAACACCATGTTTAGATTGGTTTGGAAGCCAGCAAGGAACAGTTTTATCCTTTCCTGCAGCACTATTAGCAAACCGACAGATGGAAACTGGTCCGCTCATAAACTGGTTTATGTGGGTGTGGGACTTACGGGGTCGAGTTCTGGTGGTGCCTTTCCAGAACGTGTCCTTGAAAGGAATCTTAGTCAAGTTCTGTCCGCTTTTCTCAGCCTTTTCTGGATGATGACGGGATAGTGTGCAATGAGAAAAGTGAATACTGAGACTATCAAAACAAACATTTTAACCTGTTGGAGGAAGGAGTCAGGATACCTCTGAGGAGTTCACGCAGGTGGGGTTTGCCTTTGTCCAGGGGAGTTTCCCCATATTTGTTACATATGCTCACCTGAGCCCCATTCATCACAAGGTCCTGAGTTTAAAAAGGACAGATTGGTGTCAGCAACATATTTAATAGTTTATCATGATGGGAATTACACATGAAAAACAGATAAGTCTCAGCTTTAATACCACCAGGAGGCGCACAAACCTCAGCCACTTGGTCTTGGCCCCAGAAGCAGGCATAATGCAGTGGTGTGTTCCCGTGTTCATTGGCTGCATTAGTGTCTGCTTTGCACTGGATCAGCTGAAAGAGAAGCAGAATGAAATGCTAAGCAAGGCTGCTCATATCTTTGTTTGGGCTGTATACAGGGATGAGTGTTAATGCTGCCAACAAAAATCATGGAAGTTCGTCTTGCTAGTGGACACATACCAGAGGTATTGAGACATGCCTAACATTAAACTCAATAGCTGTCTGGCAGCAATTCTAAATCAGACACCCTGGAGCAGAAGCCTCACTTTATGGAATATGATACGCTTAGATACAAGAGATCCTCGTATTTATTTAGAGACTAAAGTTAATATCTTTAAACAAATACAATAGACTGACAGGTCACTTTGTGTTTTTCTATTTAACCAACCAGATCTGCTGTTTAACAAAAACTTCTATAATAATTTTGCAGCCACAAGCAAACCAGTGGATCACAAAGCCTTTAAAACGGGACATCTTAAAAGGAATCCTGCACGTGATTTATGCTGCACAGGAGCTTGATCAGCACAGACTCGGATCAGTGCAGCTATGAACTGTGCATAAATTGGTCAATTATTTTAACCTTGTTGGTAGATAAAATGGCCACAAATTGTCTACCAGCAATAGATTCAGCTGTGCAGATGATGTATTTGTCCTATAGTTGTACCCCTTTATGGTATCTTAGAAAAATAAGTGGGCAAACTGACTCTGCCTTGTATTTCATACAACAAATAGCTTTGTTAAAAAGTGTAGTAATAAGCAGGTCTTACAGTGGCATGCTAAAGTTGATTAAAAAGAGGAATAAAAAAAACATCTTTGGAAATTGATATTAATGCCTTAATTAAAAAAAAATTTAGGAAAATCCAACCTTTTAAAAAGGACACCAATTTTCTTTGTGAATGAATAATGTATCGTAAATAAATAAATGTTCTTCCTTAAAATACAGTGGGCTTAAGTATACATCCCCTATGTTAAATTCCCATAGAAGCAGGCACATTTTTATTTTTAAAGGCCAGTTATTTCATAGATCCAGGATACTACCCATCCTGATAAAGTTCACTTGGCCTTCGGAATTAAAATAGCCCCGCCATCATCACATACCCTTCACCATACATAGCGATTGGCTTATGAAAAGTTCCCCATGCCTGGGAATTTAACATAGGAGTGTACCCCCTGTATTTTAAGGAAGAACATTTATTTTTTTTACAATACATTATTCATTCACAAAGAAAATTGGTGTCCTTAAAAGGTTTGGAAGGATTTTCCTAATCTTTTTAAATTAAGGCATTAAGATTAATTTCCAAAAGATGTTTTCTTTAATTCCACTTTTTAATTAACTTTAGCATGGGTGTGTAAACTTACGCAAGCCACCGTATAATCACACTTGCTGCCATTGAAACATTAACATTATCCTTAACACTGACAAATTACTAAGCCTCCATCAGCCCTTCCTTCAGTTTAAAGTTGCTTATGGTGGAACTGCAAGAACAGACAAGACCTTTGTATATAATTGTTGTTCAGGTGACATCATTTTAGGTTTCATAATATCCTGCTTTTATGAAGCAAACTTGAAGAGACACATCATCATTTTGGCTGGTGAGATTTTAACACTGTTGTTCAAAGGAGACATTAGTGTTGGTTTAACATTTTAACATTAACAATTTATTCTGACAAATGGACCACAGAGAGATTGGGTCAGGTTACAATGGCAGGGAGTAGCACCTATATTGATAATCATCAATAAGAGTTTTACAGTGGAGTTACAAGATGACACCAAAGTAAGGAGGTAGGAACATTTCCCAGCATCGCTGTGTGCATGCTCCAATGTTTACATGAACCCTACCTTTCCCACAATGTCGCGGTGTCCGTGGCTGGAGGCCAGGTGCAGAGGCGTGTCGTCTCCACGATTCATGACGTTGATGCGAGCCCCTCTCATAATGAGCATGTCCACCACGCTGGAGCGACCCTCCCTGCATGCCCAGTGGAGAGGGCTGAAGCCGTGGTCATCTCTACAACCAGGGAGGAGAATTCATTATCAACACGGATTTTACAAATACCTTCAGCACTGCAAGGACTTCAAATAACTGCAGGACAGGCAGGAAGGTAGGATTTACTGCAGGGTTGTTGTATGAGATGCAGACTGTATTTGTTTTAGCCAGTTGTTCCTCATAAACTGGCATCTAATTGTATTTATGTGACACTACAGCTTTACGTTGTTTAAGGCAATAAAATGAGGAATTATTTGTTCACTTGTACTTCTGTCATTTTCCTCAGAAAAAGGAAGCTCAAGCATTTCAGACAACAGCAAATAGGTCTCCGGTGCAACTTATTCCTCTTTGTCTCAGTGACACTGGCAGCGACACATGATGTCAATCGGATGCCAATAAAGAGAGCTAAAGAAACAGTAAGAGCTGAGTGGCAGAGAGTCAATCAGGAAAAGAAACAAAACACTAGGCTGAGTGCTGCAGTCCTTATAAGGCCCAGAGAGACTTCCTTCAGCAGCGCTGCACACGCATACACTCCAGCTGCAGTGTATGATTGTGTTATTCTTCCTTTCTCTGCCCTCTCCGCCTGGCTGTGGTCACCTCCTCTCATACTAAGTTTCTTCCCTCATCACAACTCCCTATTCCTGTCATTCAGATCATCTTCTCCCTCTCAGTTTTACTGTAACAGCTGGACTGCACTGATGCTATATTTCTTCTATATTCCTTTGTGGA
This sequence comes from Percina caprodes, assembly GCA_013375575.1. NCBI lineage: Eukaryota > Metazoa > Chordata > Actinopteri > Perciformes > Percidae > Percina > Percina caprodes. The sequence goes on along the minus strand of JABXJD010000113.1, from coordinate 703,328 downwards.
CTTTATTGTTTGTGACGAGACAACACAATCTTCCAGTTAGCAAAGTTATGCACTTGCTCTGAAATTATGAGCAGGCAAACAGCGTAATAATGTGATCCGAGAACTGAGGGGGTATTATGAATTTGCAGGAATCTGAACCCTGTTCACGCACCCCCCCCGCGCATCAATTTCCTGGCTTGTATTCACACATTCTGCAGAGCTCTGCTCAAACCAGCATCAATAGCCCCACAGAGACCCACCCTCAGTCCCACAACACATATCTATCTGTGCATCTGGGTGACCTGATGCAATCACTCTGCTCTGCATGCCCTTTCCTCTCAGACCAAAAGGCCAAAATCCTAACAACTAATTAGCCTAAGTTAATGAGAATAAAAACGCCCCAAAGATTCACTTCTCTGATTTTATTAGTTTTGGTTTTAAGCTTGAGCCCGTTTAGGAAAAAAGGAAAAGTTCTGAATTGAATGGCTCTATTCTTTAGACGTGAGAGTGCACTCATAAACATGTTACTATAACTGCTTATCTGTATGAGCTTTGATTCACTGTTTGCAAATAACTAGAGCTGAAACTAATAATCAAGGCATCTGTTAGGCAATCGGCATAACATCAAACTGCAACTAATTTGATTGTTGATTAATAGTTTAAGTCTTTTATCAATCAAAAACTGCAGTCATCTCTCTGGGTTGAGCTTTTCCAATGTGAGGATTTGATGCCTTTCACTGTTTATCACTGTTATCTGACTATTATAATACCATAACCAGTTTTGGTGTGTTGGTTGGACTAAATAACACATTTGAAGATGTCATTTTAGACTCTGGGAAGCTCTGATGATTCATTCGCAATTTGACATTTTGTAGATCAATCGATTGATAAAGAAAATAATTGGCACATTAATCAACAATCAGTTGCATCCACTATTAAAAAGTGTTTTTGAGAGAAAAGATGTAACCATTTTTAATATCACAATGTTTATTGCAAATGACAAAAATAGTGCATGTTTTTTTCCTGATATCATTCACCCCCAATTGGGAATTGACTGAAGATAATTTATTATAAACAAAAGATAATCCTCCATCCACATACAACTGCTGAAAATGTACTACTTACACATCAAGTGAGGCTCAGGCCCCCGGTTTGTGTGTGTATTTCTATTCATGGGCCCTTTTTATAGGATAGATTTTCCCTTTAAGCTAGCTTCATCCACACAACCCCAAGGCACTGGAGTGCCAGGGTTTTCTCCTGCTCACCCCCGCCACACTGGCTGCGGTAATTTATTTCAGGCACTTCCACCTGCCAACAGTGCTCAGTTTGGCAGAGAGAAAAGCTAGAGGAAGAGCCCATGTCTCTACCCTCCATGTCTCTGCCCCGACATCCCCACCAGGTCATATAACCAGCCTCAGAGGAGGGAAAACTAAATTCACAGAAACACCTAACAAATGAAAAGAACAACAACGCAACAATGTTTTCACATTGGAGAATCTGACTGTTAGGATTTATTTTCTCTAGTTCTGTCACCTCATGAAACATTTCATATTTCTGAACATGAGAGCAGAATTTATGGCACTGAGGCTAGATATTTCCAACCATATCTACGGTAACTAGAGCTGTAACAATTCAAAATGTTGTTGTACAATTAACTGTCTAAACAATTGCAATCAACAAGTGTCTCTTTCAGTCAAATTTAAAAATATGTATTCTTTTTTTTAAAACATCTTTTGGTTATATCACGGTCATGTGACCTAGATAATGTAATAATAATAATAATAATAATAATAATAATAATTATTATTATTATTGTAGATAATGCCTATGAAGTTAACAATGCCTCTTCATTATCATAAAACATTTTTTTCTAACTATATCCCCCTTGTCATTATTGTTTCTATGAACATGTATAGACTCAAGTGCCAACAACTAACAAATTGAAATAATAGTAAAAATATATAACCAATAATCACTTATATAAATACAATTTGGCATATCTAAACAAAATCAACAAATGCCAGTCATACGCCTTAAGACCTTAGCTAATGTTAGCAACTGATTGCGGTAAACAAAGAAACCGCGATTATGTAAAAATAATTGACAATTAGACAATAATGTAATATTTGTTACAGGCCTAACGGTAACTACTGTAGACGTTAGGGCTGCACAATGTTGGGGACTTTCCAAGCTGATCAGAATCTGATCCTCTCTTTTCCATGTTTGTCCCCCTCAGACTGCTAGTGCCGCATCGCTGCCTTCCTTTATCTTAGCTGCAGTTCATCTGGGAGAGAAGACCCTCCACTCTGTAACGCTGCTGTACAACTGCAAATGGGCTGATTTCCAACAACTCCAACAGAGTGATGCGCCTTCTCCAGCTACATTTTTGTTGATATCATTTATCAATAATGTTTTTTAACCAAGACCTTTGGTAAGTAGCTCATAATAAACTCGCTTTGTGAGAATAAGTAGGCTAAAGCTGTTATTTCAACATATGAAATAACGGCTGAAACACATCAATATTTACGTAAATTTAAGTACTGAATCAGACTCAGCAGCAGATACCCTATATGAAAAGGCCGATCAGGGCCAAACAACCTTGATCAGGACCTCCCTAAACAATGTATTTCTAGCCAATACATTATCTTCTGATGAAATTTTTTTTTATTTTTCTGATAATTAAGTCAAGGGGTGTCACAATTTTGATTCAAATTTGGAGTCACAAATTTGACACAAAGAGGTAGTGTAAAACATATTTAGAGAAGGCCAAAGAGGACGGCTATACTGTAAACATTGACAATAATTTGTTTCAAACTTTGCAATTAACTCGTGTAAACTTGGATGAAACGTCAAAGGGCAATAAGTGGAGCGATCTAATACCACTGGGAGACGAATACCGGAAACACATAAGTGGAGGAGGGGAAGCGCACACACACACACACACACACACACTAATGTCTCCCTCTCTCAGTTTTGGTAGGTGGTAGATGGTTCCCTCGAGGCCTGTGTGTTATTCCTTGTAAGGAGATTCAGCATTCCACTACTACTCTCTGAGAGTTACATCAGTGTAAACACACTGTCATCGAGGAGCACAGCACAATTTACAGTGAGGATCTGATGGTGGAGATATGGGGAGTTTAGTGAAATATAAGAAAGGAAGAACTAGAAGTTCGGTCAAAAAATTAAAGGGCAACGGTAAACGTCTTTCCACCACTGGTGGAGATATATCAACCGGAAAAGAGAACTTGACATGCAATCAGCTAATGGAGTCACATGTAGGGAACACATGGATCCACATTGGCTTAATCCATCAAACCATCTAAACAATGGGAAAATGAAATAAAAGAAAAGTAAAAACAAAGCAAACACAGAGTCAATACAGACATTAAAAGCCAAAATCAGACATCCAAGTGCCTCAGATGGCAAAAAAAAAAGAAAAACAAGAGAGCAGTTCCAAGGTACACAGTCATAATAATTAAATTGATTAATCTATTCTCTCTTTGCTTGCTCTGAAAACAAATAACGGTAGTCTTAATCTAGGACAGAGGAGTCACAAAAGGAAGCTTTCCAAGTGGCCATCACTACTTGCCTAGCAAGCTCTGCAAAGTTTTTTTCTTTACAGTCAGCTGGGGATACAGCAGCAGCTCAGGACTGACCGATGATCTGTAACTATCAGATAGATATTTTGTATAATAAACATGTCAAATCATACAGAAGACTGCAGTATTCTGTCCACTCTTCTTTTTAAACTTCTGTAAGGCCGAAATTCAACTGCAGCAACTTGTGACCAAATTTACTGTCACAGCAGGTTTCCTGTCCAACATCACCCTTTTGAATTTCTCTGCTCTGACATCAGCATGTGCCCACAAGGAAATGGGTTCAATTGCAGGCCACAATCTCGCAAGGGACTAAAAAAGGCAGGCTGTCAGCCAGCACCAGAAATTGGGTTGGAGAAGGCAACATTTAAAGTAAGCAATGACGCTGCAGTGAAACAGAAATACCCTTGAGATTCTGATTCATGTTGTGGCAAGTCTCATGCAGATCAAGAACAGTTTTGCAAAAGTAATCATTGGCTGAAAAATACAGATACAGGAGAGAGGAGCCCCTATGAATGCCTTGCATCAAAAAGTGCCTTTTTTACACGTTTACCCACCCTGTTAAAACACATCCTCAATGACAATGAGCACCTGCTGGATATGAGTTTACCAGTCGTGCTTCATGGGCATTGATATTGCATGATATAGATACAAGTAAACAAAATAAAGAGAAGTCTAAGTCTAAATGTTCATGTAGCCATAGACAGAAGTGATTTGTGAATTCTGGATACCATTTACATCCTGACAAATAAATCCAGTAATAAATAAACCTGGACTCACCCTTGATTGAGGTCATTCTCTGTATTGTCCAACCATAAGCGAACTGCCACTGCATTGCCTTCCCGACACTGTGTGAATATATCATCCATTTTGGCTGGTGTATTCTTCTCTTAAGGTACACCCGTGGGAGTAGATGCAGAAGTGAATTGGGACAGATGAGATGGGCAACCCGAGGGGTTCAGCAGGGTCCTGGCCAGCATCAGTCCCTCATCTGGGACAGTGAGGGACACAATCAGAGAAGCTCGCTCGCTCACTCACTCACTGTAATCCTAAAAAAAGGGGGGACATGAATGGGGAAGATGGTTTCTTAACACATTTCAATCTCTATTCCAGATGATTACCCCACTGATTTGACCCTGTTGTACAAACGTTCTTTTATTTTGGATTGCTTTCGTTTTTTGTAAAATCGCTTCCCAAATAAAATGTGTTAAGGTTATTATTAAACCTAAAAAGAAAAAAGCCAAGCAACCAAGAAAGTAGTGAGCAATCTTATCCACCCATAATACTGGCAGGGTGTGAAGTTTAGGGCATTGTGACTCACAACATGGTTGTGACTAGCACCATGTACACCATGCTAGATAAACATCTTTATCCTGTGTCATGCCAACTTCTGTACTTACTTTATTTGGTGCTGACAGGAGTTAATTGACAGAAAATTATCTGCAACTATTTTGACAATAGACACGTTGTTTAAGCCATTTATCAGACAAAAATGAACGAATGCATCTCAATTCTGAGGATTTGCTGCTTTTCTCTGTCTTATGTGAAATTATACAAAAGCATTTTTGTGTTTTGGGCCATTGATCAGACAAAAGCAATATGAATATGAATTTCTGATAGACATTTTTTAATTAACATAAGGCATACAGGGAGATAATGTATGAATTAATTACTTCCTCATATATATCACACAGCGTAAAAACATAATTGTAAGACATTACTGAAGACGACAGATTGTGACAGGGTTAACAAAAGGTGGCATGAAACCAGCTGGGATTACAATTGTTAACTTGCATGCACAATCATTTTGAATAAAGAAATAATACAGTCCAAACGTGATGTTTGAATAAGAACACTCAAACTTAAAAAGGTATACCGTTAGTAGGTGATAACACGACTATAATGCGATGCAATTTAACATGCCTTTAATCCTTTGAATGTGAATTAGTGGGATTTGTTCATGTAGCGAAAACAAACATAGCAACAATCTGGCGTCACAGTAATGAGTTGACCGTTAACCATCCTCTGCCTTTGCAGCAGTCTGACTAGCTGCACTGCTATCTAGCTAGCTAACAGAGGAAACGCTTATTTAAGTTAGCTGGATATCCCTTCAGCTCCCGTCAGTACCGCCGTTTTCTTTCATTACACTCGCTCAAACTACAATAAACTAAATTAGCTTTACACATTAGCTAGCATCCGCGGGTTGGCAAAATGAGACACAGGCTAACAAGCTAACGTTAACCAACTAACGTTATTTTGACGCAGACTGTCTCCGTTTCTCTCATTTGACGCTGACTTGACAGAGACACTAAACAATATAAATTGGTGGTTTAAACACTCCAAACCAATACTACATTTGCCTCCAAGACGATAAACTTACCGGGTATATTCGCCTGTTGCGCTGTAACGCTAATGCGGTTAGAAGTTATTAGCAGCGTTATGTCTCCAGTAAATTGAATGCTGTGGAACGTCCACACCCTCGCCGCCGTACGTACTTGGTTCAATGGCAAGTGGAGGAAGAGAGCGCCCCGCCTCCTACAGGCGGCGGAGAGAACTGCAGTAAAAATAAAATATTCACTGCCTCAGGTCACAGACTTTTAAGTTAGGAGGCAGTGGTAGAAACTGATATTCGACTTGCAAAAGTTGCAATACAACAGTGTAGAAATACGGTTAACGTTACAAGTAAAAGTTTTGCATTCAAAATTCCATTCATTTGAGAAATGTTCTAACATGTTCCATACATAATACACAACATAAAGCCACAGTCATCATTATTATGTGGAAACGTGTTTGTCAGAGAGGGGGACTATCACGCGCACGCACACACATATATATATATATATATATATATATATATATATATATATATATATATATATATATATATATATATATATATATATATATGCCTGCTATACCAACTGAGCTAATTGATGATGATGGTGGTAATTTAACAGAAATTAATTCTGTAATTTTACAGAAAATGTAGTCGCTTCGAACCACATAACCACAAAAAAAACTTCATGTCCCATAGATCTCTGGTGTGCCTGCGTCATCCACATGCGCCTGTAGTTCTGTTTTGCTTCCTTTACGCACATGCAAGAAACCAACGTGGCTTATGCTTTTGGACCAGACATTTGCAGTTATTAAATGTAGTTACATGTTTATTACAATTATTTTTTATACAGACACCATAATCTACGAAACAACTCGTTGGACAAGTAAAATAACTCGTAAACTGGTGAGTAACTGAATTAGCAGAGTTAGCGCGTTGATAGAGAAGAATAGGGCACTGGCAGAGTTTCACTCATCTCCAGCTGTGTTTCTTCCAGTCCTCCTGGAACCATGTTTCATGAGGATGAAGACTGGAGTGACGAACAAGACGCCCAAGTCCTGAGCAAGACTGTCCTCAGAAACACCCAGAAGGCGAACAGCAGCACAAATGTCAAGGTAAACTTAAATTCAGCTCAACGTTTAACGTTACCTGCTAATAGCTATATTCAAAGTAAATCTAGCCATACTTATACTTACATATTTCAATCATCATCTAATGGTGTGGTATATGGCAAAGACACATGATATTAAGGCAATTCAACAGCCGATTGTTGTTTTATTACCATGATTAACAGTTACTTTGAGGAGACAGTAGGCTACACATGTACATGACCAAAGTGTGGACACACACACACACACACACACACACACACTAACAAATTTGATTGACTGCTACACAACACTGTCTTAATTAGGGCTGAACTATTTGGAAAACATTCTAATTGCAAGTATTTTGACTGATGTTGCAATTGATTTACAATACAATATCGGAGGGGATTATCATTTTTGCCTCATTATTAAACATAAGCTATTTTCTAAAGTCTGTAGAATACAATTTGTAGACCAGGATATCTCTGCAGCACCACAATACTTGATTCAAAATTGTATTTTCTTTCTTTAACAAATATTGCGCCTGCTGCGATGTGGATGTTACACCAGTCCATATTGTGATTTATTTTGATCAATTGTCAAGGCCTAGTCTCAATATCGGACAGTCTTCAACATTTCAGTTAAATGACTTGATTGTACTATCTGTATGTATCCCCTGATCAGTCCATGGTGGTTGGGAAGAAGAGCCTGATGCGGACCCTGCAGACATTGGGCTCAGTACCAGAGTGGAAGAACGACGACCATCAGCGGTCCAGTGACAGCGAGGAAGGGGTCCCATCACACAGTCAGAAAAGAAAGAACAGAAGGAAGAAACGAAAGAAAGCGGAGATGACAGCAGAGCACCAAGGGAATGGAGACTTGGATCCAACTGTTAATGAGGAAAAACATTTAACAAAAAAGAGGAAGAAAGACAACAAATTTGGTGAGTTATTAACTGCTTAAAAGCTTTCATTTCATTTTCACTTACATTTTAGAGTGTTAAGTATTTAATGGATTCTGAAACAGAGCAATGCTGATGTTTACACAATTTAACTTTGAGGATGATTAAAATGTTTTCTTTCCTTCTTAAGCGGCTCTGAAGGTAAAAATCCCATCTATGGGTGAAACAAAGGATAAAGAACTTACCAAATCTGCAACAGTGAACATAAACAAACCAGAGAATACAGAGAAACTGAGCAGACAACAGTGGAAAAACAAAATGAAGAACAAGAGGAAATGTAAAAATAAATACAGCCAGAATAATCCCAAGATGGAAGTCAATAAAGCAGAATCCGTGGAGCAACACAAGCCAAAGGAAGAAGTCAAAATGGATTCATATAGCAGCAACAGTCAGACACCAGCCAAGAAAAAGCAAAAGCAACGTAAAACACAGAAAAGGAAAGACACGGAAGAGGACATTGAAATATCCGGTCCAACAGAAACACAGACGCACAAAGAGGAAAGGCAGCAAATTGGTGGCAAAGGTGAAAAAGCTGCAACAGAATCTTCTGCTGATGGATCAAAACAGAAAGCAGATGAACGTGAAGTGGAGATCACAGATGATGATCACCAGTCACCCATGAAAAGACCTGTGCCGAGCAAAGAGCAAATTCTGAAAAGAGAGAAGCTGCGGAAAATGCTCCACAGCCAAGAAGCGGTGCAACAGGAGAGTCCTGCAGAGCTGAAAGACGAGCCAGCGGTACCAGATGAAGAGGTGAAACAGGACCGCTCAGCCTCCCTGAGGTCCCGCATGGAGCAGCGACTGGAGTCGGCTCGTTTCCGCTACATTAATGAAGTTTTGTACAGTACGTCCAGCGGCGAGGCGAAGCGTATGTTCAAGCAGGATCCGCAGGCCTTCGGGATCTACCACAGAGGATACACGGCGCAGGTTCAGAGATGGCCCGCCAACCCAGTGGACGCCATCATCTCCTACATTCTAAAAAAGTGAGATATTATAGTCAATGTTGTATTTTGCATGTAATTCAACATTTGGGATTTCTTAGGTTTCTCTGAGGAATGCTTTGTCTTTCAAAAGTCCTTTTTGGTGATCTCAACTGCATCACAAGGTCTTCTTCAGCGACTGGAGCTGGCTCAGGTGTACTCACATGAAGGGCCTGAAATTAACACCCGACCCCCCGACAAATGCAGGTGAATTTAGCAATTGGCGGGTAACAATGAGAATTAAGTGATTTAGACGCGTAACTATCAGTAAACAGGGTACGCAGTTGCTTACTTCCTTTTGGTACCAGTACTTTTCTCTTTTTCGTTTTCCCATGCGGACAATAACCCCTCAGTGTAGGCGGGATTCTCAGCTGATCGCCAAACTGCCGTGACATCACCTTCAACGCAACACTCATTGGCAACCAAGCGATGGAACGTCTGGACTTCATCAATTGTACGGCTTAGTTTTGTGTAAAGATGGTTCGATACCATTTTTCGCTTCACAATACCAATTCTGATACTTGAACTTGCGTATCGGCCGATACAGAGTAGTGATCCAATACCAGCGTGTCATATATTTTATTATGTTTTAGTAGCTGTATACTACTATCCCTCTATGGATGCGATATGCTTTCTCAGTCTGGCTCATGTTAAACTCTTTGTGAAACATGAACACAAACAATGACAGAACTTTCTTTTATTATCTAGTTTGACAGAAGAAGAACATAAATAATCTATTTGGCATAGATTTTCTTAAGGGTTTTATTATGTGGTATTGGATCGGTGCATAAACTCCAGTACTTCCCGATACCAGTGGGTTTTTTTATGTTCCGATATCGGAACATCTCTAGTTTTGCGGGCTGCCATTTGAAAAATAAGCTGTGTCGAGTGAATAAAAATAATTCCGGGCGCTATTTTGTCACACACCTTGTAAAGGGATAATGCATATTTGTGATTGATCTTATTTTGGCCCTTCTATTGAGGTTTGATGAACAACCAAACATGCATTGAACTACAAAGTTTAATGTGTGGTGGAGTCATGATCAAATACAATCATCACAGCAGAAGTCAGTCATGACTGGGAAATTTTTATGAATTTTCCATTAATTTTCTGGATTTGAGTGCTTTGTAATCTTACAGTATCTTCAAAAAAAAAAATCAGTACTTCACAAAGACAGGAGAATCTGTATCCTTTCAGCTCAACATCTGCACCATTCAATATGTGTGGCGATTATTTGATTCACCGGGTGTACTGCATTTAGATCCTTGCCTTAATCAATGCCAAATCATAACATTCATTGTTACAGACACTTTAGTGTCAGCCTCTCAAGACATTAACAGGGCTGTCTCTTTACACCTCCACAGGATTAAAAACCATAACATTTCCTTCACATTGCTTCTTAGGGGGCCAAAACTCTCATTATCTACATCATTTATCTGCAGGATACAGAAAATATCTTCCATTACTCTGCTGAAGACTGTCAGCGAGGTATAATGCAGGAGATAAGGCTCCACTGTGGGTGTTGAAATGATGCTTAATTTGGCAGCTTTGAGAAAACGGCCTTGTTAATGTCAGCAGTTTTGGAGAAGATGAGCAGTTTTGGCTGTTTGTGGTCCTATAAACTTTAAAGCGCCCATTTTATGCTCATTTTCAGGTTCATAATTGTATTTAGAGGTGTGTATGTGTGTGATAGGTTTACATGGTTTCATTTTCAAAAAACACCATATTTTTGTGGTATTGCACATTGCTGCATATCCTCTTTTCACCCTGTGTGTTTAGGTCTCTGTTTTAGCTCCAGAGTGAGATATCTCACTTGTTTTAGCAATAGAGTGAGACATCCCACCTCTATACTATCTTTGTTGGGAGTCGCACATGTGCAGTAGCTAGGTAAGAGCACATCAGCTAGATAATAATAATAATAACTTTGACTTATATAGCGCCTTTCACAAACCCAAGGATGCTTAACAAAAGGGGGGGGTTAAGAGGTGAAGGTGTGAGGCCAGGAGAGATTAAACTCCATAAGCCTCAGTGAAGAGGTATGTTTTAAGCTGGGTTTTAAAGGTTATAATAGAGGAGGCAGAGAGATAAATCTTTCTCCAACTTTGGTCAGTACAAGGCAGGATTAGCTGGGAGACTTCTTCTAGACCAGGGCCAGTTGTGCAATACCTGCAGAACAGGGACATGGAAGTAGTTCTTTTGGAGATTATGGTCAACTAGTGTGTGGCAGTGTTTTGCCCATGAGAATGAGCCAGCATGTACTACGGTTAGCCACCTCGTCTCGGCTAGTGACGTAGAAAGCCGTGCGGAGACTGAAGGCAGAGGACATTCAGAAACCTGTATCTCACTCAAAACAGCATGGATAGTTTTTTTCCAAGTTCGTATGTGTTTGTAAGCACCAGAGACACAAAATAACAACCCAAATCCCAGAAAAAGTGATTTATTTTCATAATATGGACACTCTAAATCTGCATCGGTTCTGTGTTGATTGTAACTTTGATTTCATTTAAAAGGGAGCTACTACTCTCAGCTCTTACATCCTATAATTGTAAATCATCCATGTGTCATTTATTCCAGACCTTCCTCTCTGGTGGTTGCAGACTTTGGTTGTGGTGACTGTAAAATAGCACGAAGCGTGAAGAACAAAGTGCACAGCTTCGACCTGGCAGCTGCTTGCGAGCTGGTCACAGTCTGCGACATGGCCAATGTGAGTGTGTTGTTTCTCTGCATGCCAGTTCACGTACAGTCTGTGTGATTGTCAGAAAAATAAAACCACGTTCTCTGTGTGTGCAGGTCCCGCTCCGTGACGGCTCCGTGGACATTGCTGTGTTCTGCCTTTCTCTCATGGGGACCAACCTGGGAGATTTTCTAGCAGAGGCCAATCGTGTCTTAAAGAAGGGGTAACATATGTCACATCGATTCAGTACAGGCACGGCAGCTTTGTGTGTATGTACACTTTATGTCTGTATAACTGTTCTCACAATTATTGTAGGGGTGTCCTTAAAATAGCGGAAGTGGCGAGCAGGTTCGAGAACGTGCGGAACTTCATCTCCGCACTGGCAAGTCTGGGATTCAAGATGGTGTCCAAGGTAAGGCAACAGAAACAATTTTTAATATTAACCAAATTTGCCCATTCGTGGTCACGGCTGTTTTAAAAATTAAATGGACGTAGTTCATACTCCTATTACGAGAATCCGTTTAAAGATAAAGCAGATGGTTAATTTACATTTGACTTTTGTTTCTAGCTGTACAATCTTAATAAAAGATGCAAATACATGCAACAATATGTATTGTCACTACAGCTATCGTAATTAATTTTCCTTTAAGAAGTAGGCTTGTTAAAGACGATCCAGGTCTGCACAGAATCTATCACCGGCGATCACTGCCCATTGCATGCTGGTTAGGTTTGTGTCCAACTTGATCCCGAATTTGACATCATAACACATAGGCAACGATAACCTCACCAGATCAAAGCGGCCGAAGTTCTGAGACGCAGGCAGCGCAGTTGATTTTCACAGACCCAGGGCATGCTGGGAAACGAGGGCCTCTCAGCTGATTTAACAGCTGATTGGTTCAGAATCGACTCAACATGATGACGTTTTATATAAACTTTTTAATGGTTTTGAATCGGAGGGATTTTAACTGCTAACTTTGGCTCATTCATAAAGTTCACAGAACACTCATAGTGACGTTTAGAAGTCAGAGACTAAATCTGTTTAGATTACAGTCAGAATACAGTCTGTTAATTAAAATTAGCAACACATTGCACGTAGAGCATTTTGAGAGCACTCTTTCATAATTTAAACAACTGGAGACTGTGTACAAGCTGATATATGGGTCTGATAACATTTTATAAATTTGGAATCGGACCACAGGGGTTATGTCACTTAAAGGCTGAAGGAATCGGCTGGAAACTGTCGCCCCCGGCTGCTGCCGCCTGCTCTCGTCCACTTTACAGGCGAGGCGCAGTTCATCTCGAACGAGCCTTGTCTTTTGTGTTTGCTTTCAAATAGAAAGTTGTGAGTAGCTGGAAGCTGCAGCTTTCATAATTTCTAGCGTGAGCCTGTGGTGTTGTGGGCAGGAAACCTCAGGTAGAGCAGAATATTCAGAAAACTGGTTCATTGTTGGCATCAAACACTTTGTTAAATGTATTAAAAAGTAGGTGAACATCATTTAAACCGCTCAATCTGAATAAGAGTTATCTAAGAGGTATCTACTCAGTTGCTGACTTCATGTATAGTAGGACTGATGTTTGTTTTCTTTCTTTCTGTCTTTCTTTCTTTCTTAGGACACAGAGAACACTCATTTCTACTCCTTTGAATTAATGAAGACTGGAGATGCTCCAGAAAATATAAAGACATTTGGACTACAGTTGAGGCCATGTGTCTACAAGAAAAGATGAATAGGATTTTCTTTTCATTTTAAAAAGCCTAAGCAGTATATTTGTGAATGTGCAGCTTCTTGTGCAGATCTACTGTTTTCCTATGCAGTAGTTGTACATTTGTATCTAAATGTATTGTTTTTGTGTGAAGTGTGTAATTGTATTGCAATAATGTAATGTAATTCAAAGATTTGAACAGAGCTGAATTATCTGCAATATTTGTACATGATTTTTCATGTAATACAAGGCTCACTGATCATCTGCCATTACTATCCAAATGCATTCAGGTTTCCTTCAATTGTCTTTGGTTTAAGATGTGCTGATCAGTAAAATATTGCTGTGTGGTGTTTGGTTGGAATGAAAATGTACATACATTTTTGGATGGCACATTATATACACTACCGGTCAAAAGTTTGGGGCATTTACAAATTTCCATTCCACGCCATTATAGACAGAATACTAGCTGATCTGAGTGGGGCGCTGATATTTTATGTAATATCTACATTGCCCATTATCAGCAACCAGGGTCCAAACTTAGAAAATCACCATCTACTAGCCAAATGCTGGTAAAACATGCAAGTGGCTTGTATATTTGCTTCAATCACCAGCCAAAGAAACTATGATTAACTATTAAGTGGCTGGTGAACAATAAAGTTAGTTTTGGATCCTGTCAGCAACCATTCATCCAATGTTCCAAAGGCACATTCTGTTTACTAATCGGATATCATTTAAAAAAACTAACTAGAAAAAGATTGGAGAACCCCTTTGCAATTATGTAAGCACATAATGTAATCTGTAAACTGTTGCCCTGGTTAAAAAACAAAAGACAATGCAACTGATCTCAGCTGGTATTCTGTCTACAATGGAGTGCAATGGAAATTTTAAGTGACCCCAAACCTTTGGCCGGTAGTGTAAAAGCCGAGAAGTGTTAAAATTGTCTCGTTAAAAATAAAAAAAAAACCTTTTGAAATGAATCCATCTTGTGACTGTGTTAAATGCAGGAGTACGGAGTTGCGTTTTTTTGTAGTGAAGTACAGTGGTTGTGGCACTAAAACCCTCCATACAATGAAAATTAGCGTTTTAGAATGTAATGTTTTTCACTGCTTCAAGAAATTCTTCAGTAACCCATCAACATCATCATCATCAACATTAAAAGGAAGGGGTTTTATTTTCATTTATAATAACCATAGACAGTGATTGTGACTAAAACTTGATTCACTCGGTTGTGTCTGTGTAATCATTCGCCACCAGAGGGTGTAACGGCACTGCAAACTAATGGGTGGCTTAAAGATGAGTAGGACTGCATCTGGATCATGAGAGTTTATTAATAGTTACTCCGGTTGTCACAGCAGATGGTCCTCACTGATCTAGTCAACCAAAGATATCACAATGGCAGACGGTGTGAAGTCAAAGTCATCTCTGCTATACTGTATCTGGAGATGTGTTGCTTGTAGCTAAGTATAGGGCTACAAGCAAGCTATTTGGATGATTTCATTGACAAAATACCATGAGCATTAAAAAAATGTACAAAATTCAAGTAAGATGAAAAAGTGCAAAAGTAATGCATAAAATCGTTAATGCCAATCAGTCAAAACTAAACACCTTAAAAATATTTCATATTTCAGTGCATAAACAGGATTATTTCACTTCTAATGCTGAACTCATGAAAATACCCTGAAATCATAAACAATGCTGCACTTCCAGTAAGCCTTCATATATAGTTTTGTGCATAATGTAAAGCAGAAAGTGTAATCCAAAGCTTTTTCCCCCCATCTTCACACTGTGCTCTTGATGTCAATAACTATGGAGTAACTGATCAGCTGAGCGTCTTCCTTTTTGTCGTTTTCCGTCACTACTGGCTTCTTCACCTCAGGCGAACCGGGCTCTTGCATAAGAGATGTCAAGGCCGAGAGAGACTCCTGCTTCTGAATTTTATAAAATATGTATATATTAGGAAAAACGTAGTGAGCAAAACCAGAAAAACAGGATAAATTTAGAGGATTTATGAATATATTTCTAAACAAAAAGGTAAAAAAAACTTGCATGTTAACTGAATTTTGTCCTACCTTATATTGTGTCCTGCCATTTCTTTTGCTGTGAAACAAAACAAAAGGATTGTGTGAATCATGTCAATAATCCTGTTTTGAGTTGCTACTTGTTTGAGTAACTTGTAGGGCTGAACACCATCACTAGGTGGCACTGTGACTTAATCTCACACACTGAGCTGTGTACAAATGGAATGCATTCTGCTACAGGACCGTCATTGGAGACGAGTGGTGACCTGAGGCCTCATCATGGATCTTTGCTGTGAGAAGCAGCAGCTCACTTTGTACATTATGACCTCAATGACATCAACTTAATGAAGACCCACAGCCGTCAAAGTGTGACCCAGTACTGGAAGGGGAGGGTGAGGGGTTGACATTGGTCCCAAAATAGTTTTTCCTCCCATGGAGTCATGTTTTCTTGTTTATGCCTGTTGTACAGTCTGCGACTGACCTTCCCAAATTAGCCTGACAGGACCCTCCCACTGGAGCGAGGGATAATGGGACCGAGGCTCTGTCAACCAATGGCACCTTGACCAAATGTTCTGACCAGGGAGCCAGGCCTATTGAAATAGCTTCTGAACTGCTGCTATGCTTTGCAGGGCCACTTTATTCACAGCAAGGCCTGATCTGATCCTAACAAACCTTCTTGAGAAGGTAGACGTGGCTGTGAATGTGAAAATGTGGAAACTTCTGCAGGCTGAAACCCATAAACAGTTTTAGGATTGTGAGAGATATCCCACATCAGTCGTAAAAGACGAGTGACTCACTGATTTTTTTCCACAACAGCAATAAGATTAAGAGATGGATTTGTGGATTTTTCTCATTGATGAATGGCAGCTTGAATTTCATTATACTAATAACTTCAGAAGATGTGGACTTTTTTTTTTTTTAACCTTCTACCTTTGCTTTTGCAGTGTGGCATTGATGATAAAAGGGCCAACAAACAGCAGTCTACTGCAGAAAAGTGCCAGAAGTAACACTGCTAAAAGCCTGAGCAGGAAACTGGAAAGTAAATCTGTTTATCTCACAGACAGAGGGAACATTTTTTTACCTGTCTAAAAGCAGGTCTGCGGTGGCACAGACACCTGTCTGTTTCAACCACATTGCTTCCTGTTTGTGAATAACACCATTAAACTGGGGTTTTGGTGAGTTGGGTTAACGATCCGCGCATCCTGTTTGTCTCATATTGTATGCCACTGGCAGGATTGCCCTCATTTGCCTGTCAACACATCACCTGCTGAGCTGCAACCTGTCACCTGTGGAGGCATTTAACTCACCAGCACACCCAGAGGATGATGGCGAGGATGACGAGGATGGCCATGGCCGAAGACGCACAGATCATGGTCGCAAGTGCTGAAACACAGACATAGACACAGTTGTCAAAGCCACGAAGTCTCAGCAAACCTCATATTCAAACTAATAATTTAATTCAATTGTATTTATAGTGTCAAATCATAAGTTATTCAATATTTCTTTTTGCCATTTTTGCATACATCAAACAGTCCATGCACATAGGAATTCTTGTGCATGGGCAAAGAAAAGCACACCGACTTAAACAGAAAAAGATTACACAAGGTAAATAAAAGACAAAATAACATGTAGATACAAAAGAATACACAAAATATAAGTTATGAAAACTACAACTGTATGGGTAATACTGTAAGTTATCTCAGGGTCTAGACCCCACTCTATAATTTACAGAGACAAAACCATTGCTCCCCAAAAGCAATTGCACTTAGAGTTGCCGTGGTGAGAAAAAAAACATACCTCAGCATGTTGAAATGCTCAGAATGTCTGGAGTAAACAAGTCACTCTGATTGTAGATGGAAAATACAACATGGTAACTGCTCACCAATGTGCTTGTCCTCGCTCGCCACCTCCACTTGAATGCGGACTGTGGCTGTGTGGTGATAGAAGGACGCCTGGCAGATGTACAGGCCTTCTTCCTGCTCTGTGAGCGCTGACTGGAAGACCATTGCAACGCCGTCCATTTGGACAAATGATCCATCACTCCTGAAACACAGATGACTTAACTGAGTTTGTCTTGAAATAATTTTAGATTTGTTGTGTTGTTTGTGACAAATCACTTGAAAAAACAAAAAGCCAACAATGTTTCTGTCGTTTCTGACTTTGCTACTCTGTCTGCACCCCATAACTTTAAAGGTCCCATGGCAAGAAAATTTCACTTCATGAGGTTTTTTAACATTAATATGCGTTCACCCAGCCTGCCTATGGTCCCCCAGGGGCTAGAAATGGCAATAGGTGTAAACCGAGCCCTGGGTATCCAGAGCAGGATACCCAGGGCTTTGAGAAAATCAAAGCTCAGATGGGCCGATCTGAAATCTGGCTCCTTATGAGGTCATAAGGGGCAAGGTTACCTCCCCTTATTCTGCTTAGCCCGCCCAGAAAATTTGGACAAACCATGACAGCGAGGGACATCGTGGCTTTAAAACGAGCAAAGTGGCAGTTGGTCAAGCCCCCCCTCCTCCTCTAAAGCTACAGACTCAGAAATGGCACGAAAGCTCATTGTGGAACTGGCTCTAGTGGCTGTAATTCTGCACCAAGGCTGAATTTTGGGAAAGAGACTTCCGATACAGTATTAGGGGACCACTAAGGTCTGTATAAAAACATCCAAAGAACACCATGTCATGGGACCATTAAGAGATAAATGTTAAAAATTGCATCACCAATATGAAAGCTGTATTTTAAAAGGCTCAGTAGGCCTAATTTCCTAAATTAGTTGGGCACTGTAGTTTTTAGCAAATGTTATTTAATGATGTCTAAGATATGTTAACAGGAGGGGACTATTTTCAACTGCAGATTAATACACATTTGGTGCCTTAGTGAGTATTCACAGCAGGACGTATGTGTGGAACTAACTCAAACATGTTTTTAATAGTTTTTGGACAACAAAGAACTGTGACACAAAGAAATAAACTGTATCAGGCTTTGGCTACCCCAAATTGTTGGTTTTGGTTGTGGTGGTTTGTTGACAATAAAAATACAGTATTTCGAATATCTCCAAACTGGGTGCCCAGATAGCTCAGTAAATAAAGTGGGCGCCCATATATAGAGGTTTACTCCTTTACGCAGTGGGCCGGGTTTCAACTCTGACCTCCGGCCCATTGCTGCATGTCATCCCCCCTCCTCCTCCTCCTGTCTTCAGCTGTCCTGTGGAAATAAAGGCTGAAAATGCCCATATTAAATTAAGAATATCTCCAAACTTATACCTTAATGTCAAAAGGATACTGGATAATAGATCCATGTTGTGGAAACAATCCAGTTTATATTTTCTGGCCGATAATTCTTAATTCTCTGAGTGTTTTTCTTTAAAAAGGTGCTCTAAGCGATGGCATGCGTTTTTTTTTGGCTTTTTAACTTTTTTTGTTGTGGGTTGGGGGGGGTAGTGCGCAGAAGCACAGAAGGGATGGAGAGAGGATGGGATGAGGAGGAGGGAGGGGGCGAGTTACCCTCGTTTTGTTTGAAAACGTCACCCAACATCGCTTAGAGCACCTTTAAACGGGGTGCAGGGGGGGCATTGAATTTTGTGCAACACACTGTGCATAAAGGTGCTTCATGTCAATGATTACGTCCTAGATAATAGAGGATACACCACCTTCTACATTCAATGTTGTACTCTGGCACGTTGCCTTCGACTCGGAGCAGTACTCTCTGGTTGTGATGATTTTCCTGAAGAGCCAGTCTGTGTACGATGGTCTCACCACTGTAGCGGCTTTGCAGAGGAGTCGTGTGGTTTAAGACTCTCACAGAAGAGATATCTGCAGAAAAGTCAGTTTGAGTCAGAACCTGGAAGATGAACCTTGTACCTTGTAAGTATTATTTCTGTTAAACTCACAGTATCTGGGGATGTGAATGGTCTTTTTCTCTGTGGCTCCATGTTCAAAATGATACACACAGGTCAGGTCCTGCCCCTCATGATAGGCCAGAGGAAACTGATAAGTCAGCCTGGCTTTAATGACACGCCCTTCGTACGTCGAGTGCAGGGAAGTTTGGCCTTTGGCATTTTCTGGAAGGACCCAGGCGAGGTTGGTCCCGACACCCTCGCATCGGCAGTCACACACTGCCAGCCAGAGGTGAGAGTCCTCCTGTCTCGCCACAGACACACTCAGCACAGGGGCTTCTGAAAAAAAAAACAAGGGGTGACAGAAAAGCAGATGAGCAGCTGTGTGAGTTTGCTTGAGTTGCAGAGAAAAAGATCTCAAAGAAAAGAAATTACGTACTGTGCACAAGAATGTGTATTGTTCTTTTTTCAGGTGCCTCCAGGCTTGGATGCTTCACCCTGCAGGTCACATTCTGACCAGAATACAAAGAAGACAAGAAGTGTGCAGAGCTCCGGGCCAATACCAAACCATCAGCCTGGACTTCCATCTCAGACAGAGATACATGAACAGAACTGATGTTGTTGTCATCGTTTCCAGCATGCCAGGTTATGGTTGCTGCTGGGGCAACGCTGTCCACAGAGCAGTCCACCTTTGTGTACTCCTCACCATCCTTCCACTCAGTGCTGGAGTTGATGGCGATGTGTGGGCGAGCTGCATGGGAAAGAGAAGTTAAAGCAAAGGAGTTTCTTTTGAGATGAAGATAGAAATATATGGCGCTTATATGGCCAAATATGTCCACTACTCAGACAAAATTATCCACCGCTGGATTTGTTGAACATACCGCAAAGAGGGAGGGTTATGCTTCTGTACTCTGGCTCCTCAAACGCAGGGTGATTTATCACACACACTGCAGTGAGCTCCCAAGGCGTGCAGGCAGGGAGGAGTAAAACTCTTTTGACAGAGTGGCTTCCATTATGAGAAGTGAAATTGAACCAAGACACTCCAGACACACCCTCTGGTAGAAGCCAGGACATGTTGGCTGCAGGAACAGCATCAGCCGCTGAGCACTCAATCACCCTGTATCCATCTTCAGTCTGCAAATCAACTCGTACTGTGGGAGCAACTGAGAGGAGAGAAGGTTCCACATCAATATTTCAGTCAGACAATGCAGAAAAATTTTCAATATAGTCATAAAAGTCTTTTAAGAAATAGTATGCAAAGAGTTTTACCTACCAGGCTGTTTAAGGTGAGGTTTGACTGTGACATTAAACTTAAGGGTTGCATTCAGTTGGTGATAGGAGAAGACGCATTCATACAGGCCGGCATGCTGATGCTCCACAGGACCATGAACTGTGAGGCTGCTTCTGCCAACCAGCTCCACGCCTTCAGGCAAGGGTCCATCATCTCTAGAGGGAAACATAAGCAAGATTAGAAAGATGAATTCATGCTTAATTTTTAATGTTTTACCAGTATTAAAATATGACTCCGTCTGGTTCTTGCCGTCTATCCCTTGTGGTCTGGTGCCACCAAAACGTGTCACCACATCCTCCACAGGGTATGTAGGTTGTTTCAGTCTACACGTACGTGAGTTTCTTTCCTCTTTTTTTAATTATTTTTTTCTCCGAAGAATAAAAGAAAACAAGACACACACAAAAAAGAAGAATATACAATTATGGGTCAGAATTTGCAAGACTTTACATCACCAAATATTTCTCACTTTTTGCAGGTAACGCTGTAATGTGGCACATTCCCCGTAACCTGCAGGGTGATGACTGTGTCACTCTGTCCTTCCTGCAGCTCTAAAGATTCAGGGTCTTGGAAGTCATGCTTGTTGCTTCCCAGCTTTCCTGACAAATCTAAGAAAATTAGAAAGCATATCTGTGTTTTCTGTAACTTCTGCCTCATGAGCATCAGCAGAGTTTTCAAAAGGTGAAACTGATAATACTCACAAAACGATGGCAGTGTTATGACTCGGGACACTTTGTGTGTAAATTTGGGGTGGCCAAACACACAAGTGACATTGCGCCCCTCGTACACTGTTGCAGGGAGGAGGACTGAGCTTGTTTGCGTATCTGTGTCTGTGCTGTACTCTCTCTGCAGCTCTTCGTCGGTGTTTAAAGCCAAGGAAATGTCAGCGTCAGGTCTCCCTCCAGATGAAATGCAAGAGACCACCCAGAACTCAGTTCCCTCTCGTTGTACCATCTCTGCTTTAATTGTCACATTTGGCCTTGCTAAAGAGCAGGAAGAAAGGCGAGAAGAGTCTAATGTTTATATCCCAGCAAACTAAAAAGTCAGATATCAAGTTGAGGCTCAGAGTGTTTTTCTTGAATAGGAAGCCAGGGCCGGATGAGCTGAATGTTAGCTAAACACAAGCCATGAGGGGTTTCTGCTTGGGTTTTGGAGAGTGCTGACTTAGGCTTATCACCTGTCCCATCTGCTGGCCGGGCTGCAGCTGAGAGCAGATGTCTGGCCCAGCTGCTGTCCAACCAAAGTTGAGAGAACCGCATGCTCTAATGCAGGGACCAGCAGAGATCAGAGTCTATTATCAAATACATTAAAGTTGTGTTGTCGGACAATATCCAGCCATCCCTAATGAGTATGAGAAGTGAGCTTGGGTGTTGGGGAAGTGTACGTATGCTTAAAGTGAGTTAAGGGGACCATTCAAAATTGTCATCTGTTAACACCTACAGTTCTGTGTGAATTTAAAACCACTGCATTTTGAAAATTACCTAAGCTGCTGTACTTCAGTGGAGTGTTACTGTATTACGGACAAAAGAGCTGGCTGGCTTGGCTCGTGCTAATGGGTTCGTTATCGTATTGATCTGGACGCTCTAGGCTGCATAAAGTGCCTAAAAAAAAGCTATAGTGCATAGTTTCTGTCGCCCCCATGAGGAATTCTAAGTAATGGCAATAACGGTGGATCCACAGTCCGTGATCGCGGCAGCGCCCCCACCCTTCCTCCACACAGTTGCAAATAGCCAAGAATGACATGGAGGATTCAAAAAAACTCTTCAGAAGAGATAATTATCTTCACTCGAGTTTCTACACGGGAAAGTCACCGAACGCCACAATGAACATAGCCATACTGAGAAATACAGAGAGAGTTGTGTGGAGCTGATAGTCTTAATTAGCTTTGCAGCAACTCATTTGGCAATGGCTTGAATGGAACAGACGTTCATTAATATCAAAAAGTTACCCATTAAAGCTTTAACTCGTGTAAACCTCTTCAAATGCAGGGGAGCCAATAAGCAGCCTGTGACCACTTGGGGGCATTTCAATTTGAATCTGACAGTAGGAGAGGAAGAGAATTTTCTGAGAGCATTTAAAAGGGTTGATGAACAGAAACGTGATCATGCTGCAACACACAAACGCATTAACTTTGTTGGTTTGGGCCACCATTTTGTCTCATGTGTGCCGTAGGCAGCGCATGTAACATGGCAACCAGAGCCTAGATATGGGGTGTGAACTTGAACATGGATGGGTCAGTTGTGTATGGATCTGTCAGAGGTGACAACAAAGCCAACTTTTTATCAGTGGTGTTGTGCCATTTGTTGAAGAACCAGAGCACACCACCTGTGACAAGTGGCATACATTAGTCAACTATAACTAAAAAAAATTAAAGCATGGCATATGCTTAAGTGATTATTGAGTCTTCAAGGCTTTACAAAACCATGAATTTCTACCAGATTATAAACAACGAATATTCTATTTCCTCACAAACAAACAAAAATGGCGGAGCAACATTCCAGTGCACTCAGGCAGCAGTACACCACTTTCTTTTTATCTTTGCTACCAGCTGTTTCTAAGCTTAGGTTGTACTATGTGCATGCAAAAAACAAACAAACAATAAATTCATGAAAATAGTCATTTTAATCTGGACTATCTGATTGTTTCATGGCCACTTGGTGGCAGCAGAAACAACATTAGCCCCACATTGCCAGAACTGTTTCCTCAGCAGTGTCAGCGCTTAAGTATAGTCTGGCTACACCGCCAATCTATTCTGGAATAGTAAAAAAAAAAACTCTGAATTGTTTATCCTTTTAACCTCCTGTTAAAATCTCCTGTCTACTTGCAAAGTAGATAGCGGAGATAGCCTAAGGAGAGGGACCTCCGATCATGAGAGATGCCCAGGATGTCTGGCTTTATGTAGCAGCAATGTACATCCGGTCAGCCAGACTAGTACAACAATTACATATAACTTAACATATAACTACAGGGCAACATTCATTTGGAGACGTGTTTCTGGCCACCTGGTGAATGTAAGTCCAACACTCCCTCTCTTTTAGCCCTGTTTTTGACACCACCTCCTGAGGTAATATCTGGCCTTTTAGCTGCTAAAATACTCTACTATGTTCACTAGCTAGTCACTAACTGTCTGTCTGCTGGTTGGTGCTGAGCTTGTATAAGTGAACCAAAACAGTATAGTGTGGACGGACCTGAAAACCAAAACAATGACCTGAAAAGATCCTCCGCAGAGCTGAGAGAAACTGCAGAGTCAGGTCATAATTCTCTGTGGACTCAACACTACGACTGACCCCTTTTTCATTTGATCCACTGGTTATATAAAAAATTTATATATTATAGCAGCTTTAACATTGTCAGGGTACCTAATTAGAACAAAAAGTTTTGGAAGGTGAGTGTGCTGGATTTCGAGTTCCTTCTCACTTAAGAAAAACACATTGATCCTCTACCATTAATAATTCATGGTATGTTGTTTCAAGTATTAAAATTGAAAAATGTTTTTTTATACAACTCAACTTATTTACCTACATGTGAGTGAATGTTTTTGGTCCAAAAAATCTGTAGAAATGCAGTTAGCAAATTGCATGGTGCATGGTGGTATGATATAGTTATTAATTGCTGCTACATTATGTTGTTTCATTAGCTTGACAGCATTAAAGAAAGTGCATTCCCACATGAATGCATTGAACTGTACAATGTGATTTATGGTCTGTCACTGTGTATGTGGAACAGAGTGGGACGGAATAGCTAGCATGAAAAAAAGTTATTGTGTAGTAAGATGCAGAGTCATGGTGCATGATTACATAACTGACTGGTGACGCAACACAATAAGTCCCCTCCGTGTTATTATGGTACCCAAGCATCTTCTAGACAAGACCCCCCCTTCAATAGCATTCACACACTATTGGCAAGGCGTCCATGCTTATGCAAGGTAACTTTACAGGATTTGTTCAGCTAATCTTAACCACAAGGTTGATGCCTAACCCCAACCAATTGAGCTGCTTTGTAGGGCCGGACTTGCCTATAAGTTACGTGGGAGCCATAAGAACGCGTCACTTCCTGGTAACACAGATGGACAAACACTAACACGACACTGACACGCTCAGCTGCGAGTGTGGGCTTACTGTAGGTTTCCACCCAGGCTGTGGTTAGTTTGGGGTTTGGGAGGGTCTGGTGTTGGACAGAGCAGATCACGCTGTCCTCTTTCTGCAGATGGGTGGGGAAGCGCAGGATGCTGCTCAGGGTGGAGGTGCCGTTTGAGTGCGCAGTTTCACTCACGTTCACAGTATAAAAGTAATCTGAGGGAGGGCGGCCTTCAACTAACCAGCTGATCTGAGGCACAGGCCTGCCACCGACCGCGGAGCATGACACCGACTGGTAGTGAGAGCCGTTTATGGTCTCTGCATTCACCAGGATCTGCACATCAGGCCGAGCTGTGAAGGAATTAAGTAAACATGTTATCCTTGTTAAAGTATAGAGGCATCAAACTGGTACTGCAGCAGAACACTTTAAATTAAGGCAATCTCATCAGGCAATGGTGAATGAATAAAAGAATAAGACACACATTATTGGCTTGGTTTACCTACTACAGTGAGGAATAGGCTGTCAGAAATATCGTCTTCCTCTGTTTTAAACTCGCAGATGTATTGTCCCTCTACTTCCACACTGGAGACGTTTATCTTAACTGTGAGGTTGGTAGGAGAGGCTGGCGTTGAGAAGTCATTGCGGCCAAATGGTTTGCCAGCAGTAAATCCTGCCAGTCGCTTGGATTTAACGGAGTTAATATGACGTTTCCACTGGGCGCTCAGAATCTCATGCTCGCCCAGGTATCTACAGCTCAGGTACGAGTCCTCTCCCAGGACTGCTGTGAGGTTGTGTGGGATCTCAAGATTTCGGTCTCGATCTGGACATGAGACAAAGAAAAACACAACTTTCAATAACAATGAAAGGTTGCAAGCTCACCTGAACAGCCTTAAGCAGAAGGTGACTGCAGCTGACAAAAAACAAATTGGCGAGAAAAAAAAAAAATAGAAAATCATCCATCCTACACCTTTTTCTGGTACTCAGAACCAAAAATGTCAACACCATGGAGACGCTGGAGGAAAAGTCTGGGGATCAGCAAAGTCAGTCGGCGTCATGGATGTCTGTCTACAATTACATAGCAATCCATTAAATAGTTGTTGAGACACTCAGTCCGGACTAAAGTGGTGGACAACAAACCAACGTCATTGCCATCTGTGCTACTAGCATGGCTCACAAACGTAACCCAAAAACTGATATGAAAGTACAAGTTATATATAGAGCCCTCTGACAATCAAATGGCTGAAGACAGGAATTGGTCTTTGTGCACACAATGGCACCTGAGTAATGCAACCTTGTCCCCTTAGTGTATATTAAATAGAGGACTCCATGATGTTAAAGGTCCCATGACATGGTGCTCTTTGGGTCCCCTAATACCATATCTGAAGTCTCTTTTATATAGACCTTAGTGGTACCCTAATACTATATCTGAAGTCTCTTTCCCAAAATTCAGCCTTGGTGCAGAATTACAGCCACTAGAGCCAGTCCCACAATAAGCTTTCCTTAGTATGTGCCATTTCTGAGTCTGTAGCTTTTGAGGAGAAGAGAGGGGGGCAAGGTGGTAGCCTTGACCAACTGCCACTTTGCTCGTTTGACAGCCATGATGCCTCTCTCTCATGGCTGGGCCAAATTCTCGCAAAGCAGAGAAAGGGGAGGTGACCTTGCCCTTTATGACCTGAGCTTTCATTTTCTCAAAGCCAGAGCAGGATACCCAGGGCTTGCTTTACGCTTATCACCATTTCTAGCCACTGGGGGCCATTTGGCAGGCTGGGGGAACGCGTTAATGTTACAAAACCTCAAAGTGAAATTTTCATCCCATGGGACCTTTAATGAAATGAAACCAGTCCAAAAGTTATGCCCAGATCCATACCCAAACTGTTGAGAAACCAGCCCCGGTTTGTTTTCAGAGGAAAGGACATTTAATAGAAGCTGACATGTTTTAACACTTGCAGAAAGGACAGTGTGCAGACTCCAATGCATACAAAGTCCCTGTCATCCTGCTTCCTCTGCTAACTTTATTAAAGTGCATTTGAGGACACAGTTCTCCTCATCAGCCTGCTGAAGCCAAGAACCCCTATTCAGCTTTATATACATTATGAGTAAAATGATGCTGCTGCACTGCTTCCTTGTAGATCACAGAGCATACAGCCAGCTGCTGCAGTCTAAACTGAACTGTTTGCATCAAACACTATAAAAGCTGAAACGCTGTTGGTCTTCCTATACATCACAGCAAATGGAAACAATGTGGAGAAGCCTCCAAAGCCTTTTAAGAGGTAAGGACACAGAGGGAGAGAAATAACTGTGCTGGATCAGTGCAATTATGCCTCATGGGTTTAAAATTCATTTGCCCTTGCAAGTTATTGCCAAAATAAATGTCAGCCAAGCATGGAAAAGGCACACCTTAAGGATACAAACTAAGTAATAACTGAGAGAGAAAAAAATCAGTTATTCATGCACTGCATCATATTTCCTGAGCCCCAGGGGCTTCTTTTTCTCACCAAACAGCAACCGTTCAGTGGTGCACAGCAACTCTTCCTTTGCAGACTGGGGATGTGGTAAACAAATAAGATGTTCAACTTAAAAAAACCTTTTTCACATGTTTAAACGTCCACCTCCAGCTGGAAGACCCAGTGACAAAGACTTCACCTAAAAACCATTACTGTAGGACATCTCAATAAGTAAAGGCTGCTGAGGTTTTTCCCCTGACACAAAGAAAAAACTTAACAACCCTCATATATTAACTTTTAAAGGCTGTAATGAACCTAATGTGGTTTTAGGTGACACCACTGGTCAATAATAATGAACTGACTACTGGAGTGACAACACCAACATGCCATCAACAATATATTGCAGAAATAATTATTTAGTGCCTTCAAGACGCATCCAGCATGTGGCTTTATTGCCTGTGAACATTTATAATTGGACTAATCACTTAGGAAAACCATAGCAGCACTGTTCAGTGTAAATGCCACAGGTTAAACAAGACCTCAAGGGCTGGTAAAATAAGCCCATAAACAGCTGACAGTCACAGATGGATTATAACCAGGCAGACTTACCCAAAATTTCCAAGCAGTGAGCAACATTTAGGAGAAAACCCAAAACCAACAGCCCTGAGCATCCCATGATGGTGTGATCGAGTGAAATAGAGTTGGATCAACTGACTGTGTAGCATAAGGGTATTTAAAGTGTGAATGTGTGTTCTGTGGTTTATGGTTGGAAGTACACACACACACACATACACGCACGCACACACACACCTCTAATTCACTTAGAGGCTGTGTGTTTCTTTCCCCCCAGTCAGACTTATTTGCAAAGTACGGTCTGTCACACTTTGTAAGGAAAACTGACAACAAATGTGGGTGAGAAAGGTAAAGATGTTTTACATTGGGCTCAGCGTTGCTGGTCTATGTGAGGTTGACTTTTTTATTTCCTGTCAACTGTTGAGTCATCGAGACCACAGGAGGATGACAGTGAATGGAATGACCTGACAAAAAGCTATTGCTATTGCTGCCAACACATTTAGATTTTGTGTGGTTTGCAACGGCTTTTTGAATCATGATATGAAACTGCCAGCCGTAGTGAGACATTTTGTAGCCTGTGAAACTGGGTTTTACAACAAATAAAACTGATGTCTCACACACACACACTAAAGCAGAGTCAATCATCAGGAGGGCCTACACCACACAAACATCTTTTTTAAAAGCCTTTAAATTGCCTTTTCATCCACACACACACTTCCCTTAAAATGCTCCTTTAAAGCCACAGGCAACTCTCTTTGCATGGTAAGTGGCAGAACTCTTAAATACACCTGAAATTCAGGAGTTAGACACCTTATGTAAGAGCAGAGAAAGGAGTATATTAAGCAACATTCAGGGGCTACCTTTTGTCTGTGCAGGCTCAAATTCAGATGTCTAATCCTTTAAAATTATTAATGTACGCACATTTCACTCAAACCTCGAACCTTGATAGTCCTTTAAAAGGGTTTTAAGAAATTGGTATCCAAGTGTTAATCATATCTTGCTTTCTTGTTAGGTTTCTCTTGTGTCATTTTGTGTTATAAGACAGACTGAAAACAAGAGGAAGGGAAGCAAATTTGTTTAATCTATATTTACAAATCAGCTCCTGAGCCACACAGATAGAGGACCGAGGGTTTGTTAGCTCGAGTTAAGAAAGATTAAAGACTCTTATTACTTCCAGTCTTCCAGCTCTGAGTGAGGATGATCGTATCTCCGGAAGGTAAAACACAGTTCAGTCTATTGCCAAAGTTACATGCAACACTTGATTTTGGAGGGCAAACACTTCACACGGAGTCAAGTCAGTCTCCTAAAACTCGATGTAATCACAACCAACAACAATCCTTATCCAGCTAATGAAATAACCTGAAGTGGTTATTTCCTGAAGTTGCAGGCAGAGGTGGCGTTTGGAGAGGGAGCGTGGATACCTTCAGTCTTTTCGGGGTGTGCCCTACTGTCTCCGCGCTAATGCATTTTACTGACAATGAATTGTTAACATTTCACAGACACAGTACTTATAGATTTCACAGATGTACAACTGGTATCCGTTTCACCTTGCTGGCTTACTCTTCATCACTGTGTCTTTGGACACATATGTGGAAAGTCAGCTGGAAAAAAGGTAGTTGGTGATCAGCCAGTAATAATGGGTGTGCAGTAAAGCACAGGCAAGCCTGCACGTGAAGGGTTGTGTGTGGTAACCTACTTAACTCTGTGGAACCTTATCATCACTTTCTTCAGAGGAGGAAAATTACTGATCATCTGCACCATCTCTTTCTCACACACACACACACCTCTGGGCTTTATATCTTGAAGTACAATTTAATACCACTCACGGTTGAAACAGATGTGTATTCTGCTGCCCAGAGGAAGGACAAACCGTCCGGTGCTTCAGAGCACATGTTCACTCCTAAATAAAAAAAGGTTTTACATTTTAAATAATGGGTTTTTACCCTTGTATGGTATTTGGGTCAAATTGACCCATTTCAGTATACATTTTTTGTACCTGAAAATCAATGGCCTTACCTTATTTTCTGTGATAAACATGTATTCCTGTCTCAATTAAGAAAAATATTCTTAATGTGACCACTTGTGTTTTTTCCAAGATAAGAATGATCACATAGTGGATTTTTAACATGAATTATAACCTTATGACAAAAAACAAATCACACTCTCATTTTTAATTGTGTGCTAGTAGAGACTGATTGCATTCCGTAAACATGTTTGTTATCGCAATTGTTTGAATTTGAGATGAAGACAATATTTGTTAATAGATTATGAAGTAGAATTTTATTTCAGAATTGTTTTAAAAACCCCATATAAGTAACAGGTCAATTTGACCTCAGAGATACGAGAGGGTCCCAAAAGTGAAGCCAATACAAGGGTTAAGGCAGTTGTAGCCAAAGTGCGTAGAGTCTTAACAGTGTGGATGTGATGACGCTAAATATAAAATAATGCATGGCTCTGCTGTGCTGCTAGCAAAGCACGGACAAATTTGTGAAAAGCCAGGTAAACATAAAGCAGAGGATGATGCTACGCTAAAAGCCACCACTACCAAAACAAAGAAGAAAAGATGTAGCCGCAATTCCATCTATGGAGCCTGAAAGTAGCATTATGGTTGCCGTGGACTTCCTGGCACGAGCTAGAATTTTGTTTTCATTTCCAGCATATGGTCCAGCCAGACTCCCGGGAACACTGCATTCAGCCTTGGAGACAGTTTTTTTTTCTAGTTGTCAGGTGAAGTGCAACAAAAATACCCCTGGAGCCCAAAAAGGATTTTAGCCATCGGCCAATAATTGTAAAAGTGATGTCTGTAAAACTGCTGACAGCACACCTGAAACTACAAATGGGCCAAGCGGGAGGAAGCTTCAAGAAGCCTGGCCAGAAGTAGTCTTCATGGAAGAGTTGCAGCCAAAAAGCCAGACCTCCGACATAGAAATAAGGCCAAGCGACTCAACTATGCACGAAAATATGCAACCTCCAACTCTTCCATGAAGACCACTTCTGGCCAGGCTTCTCCGGACAGTAGATGGTGTACCTGGGTCCCACTGGTTTCTGCCAGTTCTGAGCTGATGTCACTGTTGGACATCTTCCAATTTTGAAGGGAAATAAGCTTGATGTGTTTTTCCATCTGCACTAAGTTTCCTTGGTCAACCATTGCATCTACAATCCTCAACATTGCCCGACTTTTTGCAAGTGTACCTTGCAAGTGAATTGATGCAGGTTTTAAGGCAAAAGGTAGTAACACCAAATGTTGATGTGATTCTGATTTCTTTTCTTCACTCACTTTGCATTTTGTAAATTGATAAAAGAAATAATTTATATTTTTTAAAGCATTCTTAGATTACAGCATTTTTCACACCTGCCTAAGACTTTTGCACAGTACTGTAAGAAAAATTTATTTTATTTTCACTTTTGTCATTACTCTATGATGACTTTGCTGTCTTAGTTTGCCATTCACTTATCATATACCATAGTTGGTTTGATCGATTAATAATGCATATACAGTAAGGACACTCACAACTTAAATCCATTGGCAAAGCAGCCTGACCTTGTTTTTAAGAGCACATAATGGTTACTGATGCATTTTATCAGCTCCTATAAAACATTATACATCCATGATAAATCATAAACATTTCACAAATGTTTATGTCTTGTTGTCTAACAATCTCCTAAAGTCACATTACTTTTAATGGTTTTCAAATGCATCATTTACAAGTACTCAAAGAGAAACATTTCTCACGGTTCTTGATGAACCAAAGTTTTCTATGAGCACTCTGTTGTGCTTTTGTAGCGTAAGGTGACTCATACTGAAATACTGAGCCGTACTTACAACTGTTGCCTGAAAGGTAACATTCATGCTTGCACTTCATGTGATGCAATATAGAAACCATATTCTATGCAATTGCGATTGAATGAGTAAAAATAATACATTCAATGGTAACCAAGGGTTATTTAGTTAATGGGGGAAAAAAATCACTAATGACACAGTGATGCAGTCTTGGAGATGTTGCATCTGATTTTCAGCTCATGAGCCATTTATGTACTTCAACTGTTGAGGTCGGACTGCTGAGTGCTTAATGGTTATTTAGTTGATGGAAATTACTCAAACACTCATGAAGAGTGGAGAAGCAAATGTGATCATTACAGTAAGTAGACGCTGGAGCTTGGAAAAGGGTTTGTGAGAAATGATATGGCTTTGAAATACAGTTATGGGAAGTGTAGCTCTTTGTTTTCTCAGGCAAAAACGAAAGAGTGTCCTGCCAGCTGAACCCGATGCTTTGGTGGCTCATGTGAGGACGGGAGGATTAGTCTCATTCAAGGGTCGAAAATGCAAGTTGCTGGCAGAGCATCAAGAGAGAATGTAAGTGAAATGGACAGCAGATGGCTCTGGTCCGTGCACCGGTTGTTTGGGACGTGCTGAGCATGGCTGGGCCTGTGCACCCCTTCAGACCTGGCACCCGGCCTGGCTTCCCCCACCACAGGACTCTTCAACCAGCAGGCTGGAAGTCTGTGCTAATGCAACCTGTACAACTCCCATCACGGGAGGAGGAGAGTTACTGAAGCCCATCCAAGAAAGTGGAGCCAAATTAATACTTAAGTAAATCTTCCTGAAGCCCGAAATCAAGACCTTGTTTACCTGAAGACTGTGGCCATTTATCTCTCACGACACACAAGGGAGTAACATTTGAATCTTTTGTACTACTTATCTTGTTTTGATGCACACACCACAAAGCTATCGTGTTGTTGCAGAGGCATAAAGCCACACCTCAGAACCTCATACCACTTCCACTAGTGGCCATGTGAATAAGCTGATCAGTGCTTGCTTTCAAAGGCTCTTGCAAATGCTTGTTTTGTGAAATTTTGCAGCTCCAAATCAACAATTTTAAATAAAATATTCAATTGTTTGCACACATAATCCATAGAGACCTCTTTGTTTTACACAGCAAATCAAGAAATCATCATGCCACACTGCTGACCGATCAGCACAACTTTTCATGACATTATCTTCCTCAGGTCATGAAGTGTTTGGTGGATACACTTTCTAGGTGAAGCATATAAGTTCCCTTTTTTTTTAGACAACTGCTGGTAGAGAGATGACAGGAAATGATGAGTGAGAGAGATGGAAAACAACATGCAACAAGGTCCCCAGCGAACTTCAAACTAGGGTGCTCTATTTTGAATGAAACCTATACTTACAGTTTGTTAAGATGACCATCTAGCAGCTGGTTTTTTAATGCAGGAGGCTTGAGTCGGAGATGAGGCGCAGACCAACCCGGTGTTCAGCCTTAATTAGCCTGCACCTGACATTGACCTAAACCCCTACCACGGTATAGGGAAGTGTAATTCTAACCTTACATCAAAAACTACACAAATAATACAAATACATACACATCTACATTCATACTGTAAAATGTCACCTAGTTGCATTAACTTAAGTTACTTTACCTATCATGTAGAAAAATAGGAAATCTGAGCTTCAGATTATGGTACAGTAAACTCTCCATGCATTAATTATCATTTGGTAGCTCCTGCAACCTTTACATTGGTGTGTGGACATGCTTGGGGACTCTTTTAGGCCAAACACCCTGGAGATGAAACATGACAGCAGAGTTAGGAGGTTTGAACAAAGACATTTCCTTCCATTTAAACACTTTGTTATTCAATTAAATCATTTTGAGTTAAACAACAATGAACATTTAATTACATGTTGAAATAACCAAACTGAGTGTGTTCTCCTTTCCAGAGCAATCCTTCAATCTACAAAACACCCCACATCATTAATACACACACAAATGCAACAATGTCAATAAAATACATGCAACTCCAAATGTTTCATGTCAATGTTCCATGTTAATGTATACAACTTGATACAGTGCTAATGTGTTTTAAGCCAATGTGCTACAGACGAGTAATGAAAAGGACCTTCTTTGCACAGGGTCACCTATTTGTGTTGTACATCTTCAAGGATCCTCCAGGCCTATTGGCTGCTATTGAAAATAGGATGTTTTCTGCTGATTGACTTCTATGGTACTCTATTCGAAGAAGAAAAACGCTGATATTTGGATAATTCTGCATACCCTAGATCAGGGTTCAGCAACCTTAGGTGGCACGTGGTAGATTAACCAATGGCACACTTTGAAAAAGTGTCCTCTCATCTGCATGCCAAATTATATTTATTTTTGAAAGCCATTGGCAGGAGCGCAGCCTGTTATTTACAGTAGTTTGATTGACTTTTTCCCCATTCACATTCCATGAAAACCCGCCCTAATCTACCTCTGATTGGCTAGTACTTGTTGCCTTATTCACGGAATGCAGCATGAAGGGAAAAAAAGAATACTGCCTCATCGGGCTCGGTTGATGGCCAGCTTAATGCTAATATAGCACACTGATTAACAAGAACATTTTAAAACGGCACTTCTGGTGATGAAAAATAAATAATTGTTACGGTATGGTTAGGGTTTGGCAACTAAAACTCTTAGGGAAAGTTTGTGATTATGGTTTAAAAAAGGCAAATGCAGCTGATGGGACACGACTTCTGACCTCCTGCATGAAAGTAAGTTGGGCTCCATGCCCATCCACATCCTTACTTTCTGCCTGACTAAATTAAGGACACAGTAGTCCCTGTGTTGGTGCTGGACGTTGATAATAAAGTGTGGAATTATCCAATACAGACGTATGGATACACACACCCGTGTGTATTAAAGTGATCATATTATGCTTTTTGGCTTACCATCTCCAACAGAAAACACTGTTCACAAACTGCTCCAAACAGCTCTTTTGTAGTCCAGCCTTTACTTCAGAGACGAACGCTCGTCACTTTGTAGCACATGTTATAATGCTCGCGTAGCTGCTAGCGTGGCACGCCCTCAGGCTAAGCTAGTTAGACACAGTGCAGAATGAACATATGAAAGACTAATTTCTTAACATTTAAATAACTTACCACTGTAAAATGTCTTGCTCCAGTCTTGGTTGCGCAGCTGGTTCAGGTTGTTGTGCCTGTGTTTCGGTATCAGACTTTGTTTTTGGATCTAGCTTGCTTGTCAGGACCTGCCATACTCTGCTTCTGACTGGCTAGTAGTCCTTACCTAAGTACTGCGCATGTGCGACTCCCAGCAAAGATGGAACAGAAGTGAGATGCCTTACTCTCGGTAGCTAAAACAGAGAGCTCAACACACAGGGTGAAAAGAGGAGCTGCAGCAATGAGCAGTACAACAAAAAAATATGGTGTTTTTAGAAAATGAAACCATGTAAACCTCTAAATACAATTATGAACCTGAAAATTAGCAGAATATGTCTGCTGCAGATGTTTTCATGACAAAGTTACACACACTCTGCTGGGGAAGATGAAATATTGCCATTTTTGAGATGCCTACTGCAGGAGGTAATAAATGAGTTAAAGATGTTGCTTTCGTTGACAGTGAGCTCTTAATTAAAGCAGTGTGGGATAATGAGAGTTCACCTCCTCTTAAGCATGCACTGCACTAATCTCAGCTGACACAACAGAAAATTCACATGCAACCTTAGACCTGGGGGACAAATTACTCTGGCACCGGCCAGGCAGGGTCTGTGCAGGAGGGCGAGCAGCAAATCAATATAGTTTTATAGACCTGAATCATGCCTAAATGTTCCTTCTTAGCTCTTCTACTTTCATCTTATGGTTGTTCAGGAGAGGAGAGAGGTGACACTCACACACATCCAGACTGAGATGGAGATTATTATGTTTCCATTAGTTGATTCTGACTTTTAGATCTGGTTTTATAGTTGGTACCAGTCTATTCCACATCGCTCTGTACAGATTCAGCTTACAGATGGCAAAGGCAAAAAGTGCTTGATGCAAAGTTTGTGCAACATGTTTTGGATGCCAGTTTAACAAAACTCATGGCTGCCATCTATGGGCACAACTGATGATTGAGAAGAGTTTTGAAACCAAAAACACCTGTATATACCTGTAAACACTTGCGTATTAAAAGAATAATTTTTTTCCCAGAAATTGGGAACATTATGGGCATCAGTATCTTGCTCAAGGACACTTTGACATATGGATAGGAGGAGTTGGGGATTGCACCATCAACCCAGAGACAGTAGTGGAAAGTATGTTTAGTAAAGTACTGTTCATTTTCTAAACAATGGTAAGATACTTTCTGCGACTATTTCAATTTTATGCTATAGTTTTACTCCTCTACATTCCAGAGTAATCCTAATCAACCAAGCATGTACAATTTATATTTGAAAACACTTGTTTATGACAATAAAATCGGATCTGAGGTGAGTTGCAGCCTATTAACCAATGTGAGCAGTTGTACACACACACACACACACACACACACACACACACACACACACATACAGAGGACAGGGGCCCTCAGAAATCCCTGTGGCGCTTCTTGTGTATGCAATGACCACTCAACCAGTGCATTCCTGCAGCACCCTGTACTGTAGGTCTGTCCATGTTAACACAAGTTTCAACACAATGCCAACAGAATCTAAAGGGGCACTCCCATACTTTCAGCCTCTAAGCCTCTGGGAGAAATCGTAAATGCCAGGAGTTTTCAATAGACACTATTTCAAATAAGCCTTTTTCAGCCAGGAGGTGTCTTCAGTGTCCCTGAGTGACCGCTCTCTCTGCCTCTGCCAATAACACAGAGCCTGACCTTCCTTTTACCTACACTGACTCAGCATTTGCTGCTTAATGTTAAGTGATTATGCTGCTGGTGACGCCCGGTGGGTGTGAGAGGCATTTGTCAAGCATCAGTCCAACATCCTCTTAACCACATTTTAAAAGCCTGAGGCCATAAATCCCACTATGTGGACATGCTGATCAGAAGCTAATTGATTCCTTTAATGGGCAAAAGTTAATGATAAGTAATAACTGCTGCCCTATAACTTTTGAATTTTAAAGCATAAAGTCCCCTTTAATAGCGTATCCTGATTTTCATGTTGTAAGCGATACATTTCTGGGTGTTTTTGTGCAGTTTTTACTGTCAAAACTCAAATGTAAAGATTATGTTTAGGCCTTTATTTCCACAGGAAGATGAAGACATGAAAGGGGAGAGAGGGGGAATGACATGCAGCAAAAGTCTGCATGTCGGAGTTGAACTTGCGGCCGCTGCATCAAGGAGTGAACCTCTATATATGTGCGCCTGCTCTATCAACTGAGCTATCCCTGCCACAAATGTAAAGTAATTTAATTAAGAAAATGTAGCTTTAGTTCTTTTTCACTTTTCAAACTCAGTTTCATGAAAGTTAGCAATCAATTACACTGAAAGGTAAAAAACTAATTAAAAATGAAAACTGAATTGCAAAAAAAATTAAATGGACTCACCTCAATTATGTCATGAAAGAAAGAATACAATATGCAATAAAGGTCAATTTTGGAAAATAACTGATTAAAATGTCATCAAAAACAATTTCGGCAACGATTCAGAAATAAATAGCAGATGATTACAGCCACTAAAACCTTACAGTAATTGACCTGATCTGACACATTGAATTCAATTGAATTCAATTTTATTTATAGTATCAGATCATAACAAGCGTTATCTCAAGACACTTTACAGATAGAGTAGGTCTAGACCACACAATAATTTACAAGGACCCAACAATTCCAGTAATTCCCCCGAGAACAAGCATTTAGTGCGACGGTGGCGAGGAAAAACTCCCTATTAGAGGGAAACCCCAGACAGTCCCCGGGTCTTGGTAGGCAGTGTCTGACGGGGCCGGTTGGGGGTATAATGAACAGTGGCAATAATGGAACTAGAAATAGTAGTTGTTGTAGTTCATGGTGTATCTGGGCACTGCAGAGCGTCACATGGTGTAGCAGGACGGAGCAGGGCATAGCAGGGCACTGCAGAGCATAGCAGGGTGGAGCAGCATCACCTTCAGTTTACCTTATAAGACCCTCTGTTCTTGCTTATAATAAGATATGGTTTATGACAGGATGAGAGGAACACTGTGCTCAAAATCTCACATGGACATGAGATACAGGAGGTGAGGTTAATATTTGAGGGCATGGTTTCAGTGACTCAGGCCACAGTCAGTGTATGAAATGGATCTGTATTAAGGAAACTAAAGTCATCAATAGGTTTCACATTTTCTGTACTGCATTACAGCATTGAGACAGTCTGTCACTGCTGTGCAGATTCAAATAGGAATTCAATCTGTGTTTTATTTTAAGGGAAAAAAAGTTATAATATTCTTGTATAGCTTCTGTAAAATGAGGAAACACAGATTTGTGATTTGAACACTGTGGCATGGCTTTATGTGATTCATCAGGTGGCCAGATAAATGATAATGTTGCACCAAAATGGCTGTGTTTGTCCTGTATATCTAAATAAGTTAGTTTACTAATGCCATATCAACTTAAAAAAGTGTTGATATATCAATGTTGTGTTCACAACTTGTTTCTGCTGCCCCCAAGTGGCCAATAAAATCAGTTGTTGCACCTCTAAAAATCACAATTTGCATTCATGTACCCAGTGGCTTATCCACAATGAGGACTTTTCAAATCTCAAATCCATTCCCTTATCCATTCATCTTTACAAAACAGCAAGCAAGACAGTTGAGGAAAGTGCAAAAGAAGACACTTGTTTGTTTTGAAAAGTTGACCAGAACCAACTGTGAGCTAATGTCTAAACCCAGAGACACACTTTCTGCACACAGCTGCAATTGCATGGCCAAAGTAAACCCAGCCAGACCAGACTGCAGTGACTTCTGTCCTCTCTGGTGGCTTGGTTTGGTTGAGAGGCACTCCTTTATTATAACACATAAGACTCTCTCCCCCTATATAATTACTGACTCTCTCCTGACCAATAGCTGTTTAATGACATCTCGAATCTTGGAAGAAAAAAGAGCCCTAAACTTCTATTTTTAGATTTACATTCCACTTAATAATATTGGGGGGTTGGACATTTTTGTGAGTAAAGTTGGTCTGACTGGAGCCAGACATAGGGGCCAGACAGTTTTATTGCATTGCGGGATTACTAGCTGGCTGAAATGAAAGTGTATCGTCACGGCTACCAGACCCGTGATCCTCACGGCTGCAAAGGCCCATTGCATGACCTCTAAAGGTAACACAGCCCAGGGGTTAGACAAGAACAAACATGTACCTCAGCCAAAATAAGAAATGCACCGTGACATTTGCTCTGATATCACCACAGGAGACACCCAGATATTCAGCCAATTAGGAAAGAAAAGAGCCCTGACTGTGCAGAATGGTGAGCAGTTCAAATCAGGTGAGATTTTGAGTTTGGTTGCACTAAAACTTCTCTAATAAAACTGTTCTAATAATAAATAGTAATAAATACACAAAAAGCCACAACAGCAAATAACTAGAATTTCTCTAGAGATGGAAACTTGGTCAAAAAGGTAGCATGGAGAACTTAATACACGTAAAATAAAATAAAATAGGACCTAGGGTCATGAAAAATTGCAACATTAATGTAACCTTTAGTTGAATGTTGTTTAAATGGCTGATATCCAGCAGTGAAGGAAGTATAAGATCCAATAATACCACACTATGAAATAGTGCTATTAAAAATTGCATACAAAAATGTACCTAAAGAATCAAAAGTAAAATTATGTAACGCCATAGTACGTGTTACACTATTATATATGAGATTCAAGGATTATTATAATCAATGTATTGGTGTGTATGTAGTATTTCACTGTAGTTGGTGGTGGAGAGCATTTTAATCTACATTATACTATGGGGAAGTTTTATCAATTATTGAATTAGCGAAATTTTTTATTACTTTGTACTGGTGAAAGCAATGTAACTATAACTGTCAAATTAATGTAGTCAAGTGAAAATAATATTTTACAATCTAATGTAGAAAGTAGGCTATACAACAAAATGGAAAATGCATTGTACAAGAAAAGTACAAGTACCTCAAAATTGTACTTAAGTAGTGCTTGATGTAGTTACAATGCTGATATGGAGGCATTTGTATTATTCACTTATTTATTTCAATTGAAGATTTTAACCTTGGTTGAGTCCCATTCAAACATACAGCGTGTCACTGGAATCTAAACAGATCAAATGTGGACTGAACTTTGTTTTCTTTTGGTTATCATCCAGCCACATTCCAAGATATTTGTATGAAAAGGCTTTTTAAATTCAATTCCATCTAGTGTTAGAAGAGAAATGTTCTCTAGCTTTTGTGCTGAATGGGTTCTTAGGAGGTTATATACCATGTTGTATACCATGTTTTTGAGCAATTAAGGTTCATTTGAATTCGTAGAATGAGAGCTGAATTCTGTTTAGAGAATAGTTTGATTTAGGCAGGGGATGACTGTATAGATAGGTGGCTTATCTGCATAGAAATTAATTTTCACTTTTCAGAAACTTTGGTACACCTTTTGTGATCTTTAGAACTTTGGACATAGTAGTTAACACAAACCCTTTGGGTTCTGTCTAAAGGTAGTAGTATAACACCAATTTGGCTTTTTTATTATAATTAAATGAGACTTATTTTCCTCCACACTGTAGTCAGGTTTCCATCCAATTGTGTTGCAAATTTTAAAGCTTTAGTGCGTAACTTTTTGATATTATTATTGGTTACATTTAAGCCACTGCCAAATGAGTTGCTACAAAGCTAAGACTATCAGCATTCCCACAACTCTCTCTGTATTTCTCAGTATGACTAGATTCGGAAGATTGTGGCGTCCGGTGACTTTTGATCACAGAAACCCAGAGTGAAGATAATGACCTCTTCTGAAGAGTCCATCATGTTTTTTTTTAATCCTCCGTGTTCTGCCTACTAGCAACTGTGTAGAGGAGGGGTGGTGGCGCGTGCGCAATTACGGAAGGCTTGTGTCCTGTGGAATCTTCTTGGGACATTGTTTTTCATGTGTAAATTAAAATTGCACACAACAACATGGGGATGAAAACACCCCTTGTGAAGTGAAGCTGAAGCAGTAAAGACACATCAGTCCATGAGCCAGGTATCATCCACTCATGAAGTTACTAACCCCCTTTGTTAAATTCCGTTTTTGAAATCTGGTGTATATCTGGTTTAGGCTCATGGTAGCGATTTTGCCAATATTCTATAATATGGTGCTTGGTATAATTTTAAAGGGGATCTTTTAGGCTTTCATTTAAGCCCATTACTGAATCTCTCTGACAAACACAGAGGTCACATGACTTCTTTAAATTTGATATAACACACATTTTCTCTGCCTAAACCATATGCTTTCTTTTATCCCCGGGACATGAAAGAACATCAGGGACACAAAACAACTTTAATACTCAAGGCACTCTGATGATTCAGAAAATGTATAATATACCCATACTATTTATTTGTGAGAGCCTTAAAAAAAGTGATTAGGCTACCACTCCTGCACTACTATCGTGATTCTTCTAGTACTAGGGGTGTATACCTTGCCAAAAAACAATGACAGCCTGACATCTCAGGAGGAAGTAAAAGTCAAAGGTCAGCATGTGTATCCTTATCATCATTCAGACCATCACACCATCCAACTAATGGAACCAGAGCTTCTCTCTACCACTGGGTCGTCTCCCCCATATCTGAACAGCAAGCATTTACATGTGATTGGTCAGCGGGGAGTAATTTGGAATCATTACCGCTAATAAAGCTTAGTGTGCATGAAGATTCAACCTGACAGGAAGAATTAAAAAAAAAGTCGGAAAAAAGGTGTCATTTGTAAAATCTATCTCAACCCGACACCAAGCGGAGAACAGGATGAGGCCTTAGCGGCTTTTATCTAACAATTCCAGAAATGAAATGAAATTCAATCAACCTTTATTTTCCCTCCTGCTGGCAGAGACAGTGGAAACGTCTTCAGTCTTCAGTTTTCCGTCTTCTATCCTTCCTCTGGAGCAGCAGGGGCAACAGCTTCCAACTCCTGACCATCGCTGCGTGATCGCAGTGCCGGCCAGTGTTAAGTCTCAGTAATTAAGACTTCACGCTGTTCGACTTTAAAAGCTCCTAAATGGGCCTCCCGCCTCTTTGTTAAAATAAATGGATTCGATTTGACATGAGTTGGGCTTCACCTCATCCTCGCCTCTCACACAACACACGCCTGTGTTATTGCTGGAACAATAGAGTTCCTTTCCTCCTTTTGTCTCTATCTGCTTTTGTCATCCTTGCTTCTGTATATGACCGGGGCTGTGTTTAATTAAGTCAAAAGTGCCTCCGTTGTAGATGAGGGCATAGATAATTAGGAAGTTAAGTGGTCAATCATGGAACTATTGTAGGAAGAGAAAACAAGTCAGAGACAAACAGAAGGAACAGTAAATACTGTTCTTTCTTCTACTGTACCAGTCTTTGAAAATTATGGGTGATTTTTCTTTTTCAGAGCAAGGTTATTAGTTCAGTTAAGTAAGTTTGGGTTTTATGACTGCTTAATTACCCCAAACCACAAATGTATTGAAACATGTAGTCAAATCAAAATGTTTAAAAATGCCAAAGCCAGATTAACTCTCTAGCGGGCCCCGTTGCAAAAATAAGATGTGGGTCCTTTTGACCCACCGTTCTTCTCTGTGCCTTGTGTATGTATTAGTTAGGGCTTAGTTTGTGGTAACTTTATGAAGCACAGATTTATTTGGGAATATGTCCAACAAAGGTCAAAACTCCAGCAACACTTAGACTAATGTGTTTGGCTTGTGGCCTTTCATCAGGGTCATCATGCAACTCATTACAAAGAACATTTATATAAGAGAAAAAAACATTAAAGACAACCAGTTATATACATACACATACATATTAACAAATTAGGTAAATGCCCTACATTAACACAATAATTATAAAGGCTTTAAAGTGCCCATATTATGAAAAATTATTTTGTGTCTCTGGTGCTTCCACACACATATAAACTTGGAAAAAAACTACCCATGCTGTTTTGAGTGAGACTCCATACATTGATAAACATCTGAATACAATTAAGAAGATGTGTACCATGAAAACTCAATCGGAAGGACGTTAATGTCAAAGAGGAGTGCGGAGACAATAGATATTAAATATATGAAAAATATCTCAATATCATGACATCAAATAAAAAAATATGAAAGAGCTACATGAAAGTAGACATGAAAATGTTTCACATGGCAAATATATATTTTGTTAAACCAAGGGAGAGGTTTAACAACCTACCTGTTTAAACCTTTTTTGTTGTAAATTTAAATGTATTTAAATCAGAAACTTGTCTTCTTGTTGACAGCTTTCCATAGTACTGTTCCTAAAATACAAGCATTATTATTAAGTACATGTTGCAAGAGAAATATGATGAATGTTTGGATTATAAATGCGTTATAGAGAGTAATAAAAGAGAAAGCACGTTAAAATGTCTTAATCCAGAGTGGGAAATGACAAGAAAAGGAAACAGAATGATGGCATGCTATAAAACAATAAAATACAATAAAATGCACAAAAGATGTTAGTGGAGTCTGTGTTATGAAAGAAAAAATAGCAGTGGGAACAGACTTTAACAGAATTCAAATATCTAAAATAAATTGGCTAATATAACAATATAAGTCATGACATTAACAAGGCTATAATTACAATGCTGTCTGCTATAGATGCGTAAATTCTCTGCCTGCCACTACTGTAATCCGGAGC
Source organism: Percina caprodes (assembly GCA_013375575.1). Taxonomy (NCBI): domain Eukaryota; kingdom Metazoa; phylum Chordata; class Actinopteri; order Perciformes; family Percidae; genus Percina; species Percina caprodes. The sequence continues at coordinate 660,212 of JABXJD010000113.1, read as the reverse complement.
CATAAATCAGATATATGCTAAGGCCGCGCTGATGTTGTCGTAACAAAAAAGCACATGTCCTTACTGCAAGCCCGAGTCCTGCTGATACATCATCCAGCCAAACAGCTGAGTGTGACAGTCTCATCTGTCCCAATCAGAAGAGGTCTCCTTGTTAGATAAAAGACTCCAGGGCTGCAAAACAAAGGCAGCAAACACAAATCACGGCTAAACAGATGTTTAAAGTGCCCATATTATTAAATCACTTTTTCTGGGATTTGGGGTGTTATTTTGTGTCTCTGGTGCTTCCCCACCCATACAAACTGGGGAAAAAACTATCCATGCTGTTTTGACTAAGATCTGGTTTCTGAATGTCCTCTGCCTTCAGTCTCCGGGTGAGCTGATCAACATCTGCACGGCTTTTTACGTCACTAGCCGAGACAAGGTGGCTAACCATAGCATGCTAGTGCTAGCATGCTAGCTTGTTCTCAAATGAAACCATGTAAACCTATTCCGGTACAATTATGAACCTGAAAATGAGCAAAATATAGGCTCTTTAAAACATTATGAAATCTAAATGTTGACTGACTAATAATAAGGTGAGCTTGCAGGGCTTAATGTGAGGTGAGGTTTAACGGCCACTCATTTGCTCCAAGGACTTGGAACTAACAATAACCAGCCTCCGGTGGTGGTCTGCTGGCTGCTGAGCTCTGACACCGGTGCAAGCAGCAGTCACAGGACGAGCGGCGTCACGTGCACTAACGCACACAGCTGGTGGTAGCAAAGTGGAGAGTGGACAGCTGGACCGGCTGTCAGACTGCATCCACACGACCCAGTGTCCAACTGTTCACAGGAAGCATGCAGAGGGGAGTGCTGGGTGTCTGGTTGGCCAGAGTAGACGTTGCTTCTAAGGCCTTGTGGTAGTCGCAGACTGACAGACACAAGCAGGTGAAGGAAACAGAGCTTTAACACTAAAAATAACAACGGAGAACAGAAGACATGCAGACAGACACACACACACAAGTCCCTGAAAGTGATAGATGGGGGAATTCTTATGTCAATATGAAGTAGTTTTTAGAAGCATGGCTCCAGGAATGGCAACAGCAGTCGGTCAGACGGTCGCTCCACCACTTTGGTCCACACGGAAATATCTGTTGGATGGATTGCTGTGAAATTTTGTATTGACATTCATGTCCCATAGAAAATGAATCCTAATGAATTTAGTGATCCCCTGACACTTCCTCCATTCTAGTGTGATGTTATGATGTTAACATCTGTGGTTCAGAGTGAACTAGCTAGACTTTTTTATGGATTAAAAGGAAATTTGCTACCAATATTCAAGGTCCTTGGGGTGCTGGTAATTCCCTGACTTTTCTTCTGGCTCCTCCAGCAGGTCAATATTTTAACAAATGAAATATCTCAACATTTACTGATATAATTGGCAAAAAAATTGTGTGTACAGACATTCACGGTTCCTAGACAATGGATTGAAATTACTTATGTGATTCTGTGACTTACGCTGTAGTGCCACTAGCAGGTTGGCGTGTTTGGTTCAGGGTGAAATGTCTGGGTAACTATTGGATAGATTGTCATTACATTTAGTGATGGTATTCATGGTTCCCAGAGGCTGAACTGTAATTACTTCTATCTCTTGATTTCTCCTCTAGAGCCATGAGGTCAAATTTAAAATTTGTCCAATCATGACTAAATATTAGCCCAACTAATGACATTCCCATCAGCCTCAGCTGTACTAAGTGTTTATGTTAGCATGTTAGAATGCTAACATGCTTAACTAAGAATGCTAGAATGGATGGTCTCAAGGCTGTTTATGCTTCTGCGTTGTGGCGACGCAAGTCGCTCGGCTGTGGCCTGGTAGCGTTGCATTTCTCGCTATGACTCTAGAGTCGCTAGTTGCCCCGAAGCTAATTGCCGTCACTCTCTCACTTTTCCATCGCTCTATCACCCACTCCCCCCCACACACACATGCCAGCTTGACGCACACACTAACGAACATGTATAGACATCAGGACACTTGCATATGCTACGGCGAAAGCTCTGCGTGGAGCCGTAGCTTGAAGCGTGTGTTCGCGTACTTGCGTTCTCATACTTGCGTTCGTGTACTTGCGTCCATGTTCTTGCCTCTGTGTACTTGCATTTGCGTAGTTGCATGGGCCATGTTTCTGCCCTAAGTCTTGTTAAATCCACAATGTAAACTTCCTACAGCAAGTATAAATTTGCAGGTCCAGTCCATTCCTTTATAGCCTGTTTCATTCAATTGTGTGCTGTTACCTTTTTATACAGTCTACGGACATTTCCCAGGGAACATTGCATTGTTTTGCTGGGATTAAAATTCACTGGAGATTATATCTGCTCCAGCACTGCAGAACAATGCTAGGGGATGTGGGGGTCTCCCTGTCAGGGCCCAGGAAGATGGCTGCCCACCCATTCTGATCAGAGCCTGTGGCATGCCATGAGCCCAATTAGTACCTGATCCATTAGAAAAACTCAGAGCCTCATTTGTAAAATCATGTAACTGTCTACCCCTTGCACTCCCAACATGTGTGCGTTTTGTCTTTAAAGGTGCCTGTTACAGTGGTGGGCGGCAGAGATGGTCAGTCTGCCAAAAGGAAGAACAATCCTATGGATGTTTTTTTTACTGTCCCCACTACTCTATCTGTATTCTTCCACCTTATTTATTAGGCCACAGAGAAAACCACTCCATCATTCCAGTTTAATTTAACATTGTGCAATAAGATATGCTGCTCTCAGTTGTTTTCTTTAAACTCTCTCTGGAAAACTTTCTGAGTCAGCAGAGAGAAACGCTGCGCTTCAGAGCAGCAAGCTTTTCCACGGCGGCAGAGCAAGCTGGGAACACAGGATCTGATCTGTGAATGGGCCTCAGTGCAATCTGGAGCAACAATGTGGCTCATCACTAAAAACCTTCATTGTCTTTTCTCTCGGTTCTCAGAGGAGTCTCTTCACAAAGAGGGTTTTGTTATGGTGCCCAACCCCTCGGCATTCAATCTGCAAACAAGTCAAACTCCCTGCTTAAAGGTGATGTGGGAGGTGTAGGAGGGTTTATAATCCAGTCATGATTCAGATAAGAGCTATTTCTCACTTTGGCTGTTGTGAGCTGTTTTATCAGAAAGATTTGATTGAAGTATGTCTGCATGTGATTAAAAAAACATACAGGAAGCATGAAGCAGATAGTTGAGACAGCTTGCATATTCTGTCATGTTTGTGATACACAGCATTGTTTAAATGCTCCCATTGTACATCAGTGCATCGCAATGAAAACCCTACAATTGTGGCTTGTGAATCCCAAAAGGCAGTGTGGAACGTATGAAGGTAAATATGGTGCAAATGTGAGAGAGCGTAGAATGTGATTTGAGAGCGCGTAGATGCGATGTGAGCACTTGTAGAATATGATTTGAGAGCTTGTAGAAAAAAATCTGTACTCGTATTTTTTTTTTTCCACTTCAGTCACTTTTCCAGTACAACCAAACTCAGTGATTACAACCTCTCGAATCTGTCGCTGCAGCGTGCTCTGTCGCATCACACAGCGGCGAGTCTGCGCTCTCGACATTTGCAACACTTCTTGCGATACATTTGGTGCAAAACTAATTTGTACCTGTGGACTTAGTCTGTGGAGCTCTGGGCCAACAGGACGGCCGGGGACAGCAGGGTTTCTATCACCAGATGAGGGACAACTCTGTCCGGCTTATTTATGTAGCATGAAAGCTAGTTTTAGCTAATTAGCAGCCAGACCGTATCTAAATAATTTAAATACCTTTTAATTATCTCAACACTTTTTAACAGTCCAACTGGAACACTGGCGGTGAGCTCCAGGTCCTGCAGCCGCGGAAGGACCGCTGCAGTGGGGCTCGGCCAGCGTGGAAACATCGCTAGAAAGCTCCGCTGCCGACCTCGACCTGATTGTCAGCGGGACACGGAGAGCTCCAGACCCGGTAGCAGCGGCACAACCCCCCTGGAGCTCACCGCCAGTGTTGGTGGAATAGAAAGCTAGCGTTAGCAAACTAAGCAACCAGCCCGCGATAAATAAATACAATTTAATTTAATTTAAAAGGCAGGCATTATACCACTGATGGCGGTCCGTCTGCGGCTGAAGGACCTGGAGCTCACCGCCAGTGTTTCAGTTGGACTGTTAAAAGTGTTAGGATAACTAAAATGTATTTATAAGCGAGGTTAGTTCGCTAAGCTAGCTAGTTTTTTTATTCCTCTTTTTAATCAACTTTAGCATGGGTGCGTAAACATATGCAAGCCACTGTATAAATAATTAATTAATAATTCAAAAATAAATAATAATTTTAGGAAAAATTAAGTAAAATGGCTCACTATTCTCTCATAAAGGAACAACTCCAAGCTGACCAGAGAGTTTTTATCTTTTCCCCCGGTACTCGCCGCCGCTGTCTCAGCCAGGTGGCTGCTGCCCTGAAGCCTCACACACTTCACACCGAGAAGAGGGCCAGCAAGGCCGCAGGCCATGTGACAACATTTTTGTTGTAACTGCTTCGCACTCTCCCACCCTCTGCAGCATTTCATTATTTCCAAACCCATGAGCTCAAACAATTTGTCTGTTCAGCTCAGTCGGCCATGGCCTTTGAAGTGAGCTCCCCGGTGCTGCGTTCGTGTTCATTAGCTAACAATCAGTGTTTTTGGAGAGGAGAAAGAAGAGGAGGAGAGTAGGAGTACAAAATAGAAGTGGCTACCTCTCTTTTTATTTCTCCAGTGTGAATTAATAAATCCTGGACGGTGACAAAGGAACACGAAACTGTTCACACTGGCAGTAAAGAAGAAAACAGCCATTTTTACAAGAATAGTTTATAATAGTTCAAGCTGGATGCAGAAACCCTTCTTGACTTTACCATCTTTGGGTGGGGTCTTAAAGAATGTTGAAAGGACCCGCTGCTGTTTTATGAGGAAACAAAACTAAACACATTTGCTGAGGGATTCATTAAGTGCGAAAAAATGCCTCTGCAGCCATCTGACAAAGACTTAAGAAGAGGAAACAGGAGACGTAACCCAAGCCCACCAACACAGCCTTATTTACCCCACACTGCCTGCACAAACATGCAGATGGTAGCAGTGATGGATTAGGCCGGGTTATCCCAGTCAGGCAACACCATGATAATAAAGTGAGTGCTTTTGGGCCGAGTGACATGGCAGCTGAAGTGATGAAAGTGAAGTCCAAGAAGGGAGATTTCTGCCCAACATGCCATAGGAGATTAAGTATCTGGTTTCTCCTCCTGCTCTTAATCTGGACCTGAGGGGTCGATTGTCACTTTGCTAAACAACACATACTGATAGTGTTCCTATCACCTCCAAAGCCAGGCTAACACTGGGGATTAAACACAGGCACTTAGAGTGGAAGGGCTTGGATTAAGGGTGCCATTGTAAATTCCTTTGTAAATGTTTTGAGGGCATAATATCAGTGTGATACGTTGACAATATTCAAGGAGACATCTAAATCTCTGAGGACTGATGGATGACATGAGGGAGTTGTGGGTGGTCAGCAGCCATCCAGGCCCATGCAGGTGTGACAAAGAAAACGACAGCCTCTCTCGTTTCCCTCTATGAACCGGTGATGAAGAGGGTGCTGAGTTAGACAGGATGGAGAGCTGTGTGAAATGGGTCAGTTAGTTACGATCACAGGTGTGGAGCGTGGAAGAGAAGACTGATGGCCACTGGGCTAAAAGACAGAAACATCTTACCTACATACTTTGTATGGCAGAGAAGAATCGATCTATGTATCTATCTATCTATGTACTGTATGTATATATCTATCTTTTTTATTTTTCAACGCTACAACTTTTTCTTTTTATCATGAATCTGTAAACTTTGTTTTCAGGTTAACTCGGTAAATATTTAGTCTAAATGCATCACATTTTTACCAGATTCCACTTGTCCATGCAGCAGCCCAAAGATATATAAATGACAGTGATATCAAACAGAAAAAAACAGCAAATCCTCGCATTTGCCACCAAATATTTGATTTTTTTTCAACTTTAGCTAAAGCAACATACTGTGTCCCACTTTATATATGAAAGAATGAGAATTACAAAATGGATTCCTTTCTGTAAGTGAAACAAAATGCTACTCAGGAGATGCTGCTGAAGACCGTGGAAGAAATCTAGTAAGTGGAAGTTGTATTAATGTATTTCTTAGACTAATGGTGTGATCTCTTGTGTAGCTGCCATTGTTGTCCTGGCGTCAAAGTCATTTTTTGGCCGTTCTGGAGCTGTCCATTGTATCAGATCTTCTTTAGTTTGCCCTGTTTTCATGGCAATTGTTGATGTTCAAATTTCCTTTTTTTTAGCATTTCTTAACCCTTGTGTTGTCTTCACGTTAACCATGAACTTGTCGTTCCAGGTCAAAATTGAAAATTAAATTTTTTTTGCTTTTCTGATGTTTTTTTTGCTTTTTCTGATTTATTTGTCACTTTTTCCATGCTATTGGGGCTTTTTTTTTTTTTTTAAACCTGAGCTGGTTTAATAACAGGTTTTACACTTATTCTTGGAATTCATGGTCATCAAACCACAAATATACATATTAAATTATACATAATTTTTTAGCTAAAAAGGCAGAAATTCTGAATTATTTTGACTAATAGTTAAGATCTGAGGATGATGAGTGGATCACAGATGGGTAGATGTCAAAGTTTGGTCCGGATACTGTTTTGAAACCATTAAAAAATATGTTATAAGATTAAATAAAACACCCAAAAAATTCAATTAAAGTAATTAATTTTACCTGAAGAACGTTGCATGGAATCATCCATGTTATTTTTGGGCAATTTGGTTGAAAGAAATCCATATTTCTGATATGAAACACTTTGAAATGGGTCAATTTGACCCAAGGACAACACAAGTGTTAAAGACTTAAAAGTTGGGAGTGAAAGTTCATTTTTTTGACCTATAAAACAGCAGACAGAACCGTCTCATCTCAAGGTCCATTTAGAATAGCTTATCTGACTTTTTGAACGAGATACACTGACATTTAACAGCTACAAATCAATTACTACTGGGAAAAACTCCACCTGCTGAAAAGGTTTGTGGGATACGATCGAAAGCTCCAGAACAGCTACACTACTAAATGGACCTTGTAGTGAGACGGTTTTGTTGACTAATCTTTCCAAGGTAAAGAATTCACTTTCGATGTTAATTGTAACATTGATGTTTTGCAAGTGTTTATGTTCACTACAAACTACGACCTAGTTATATACATACTATAAATACATACATATACTATAAATTGCCATTTGTAATTTAATTCAATTCAATTGTATTTATAGTATCAATTCATAACAAGAGTTATCTCAAGACACTTTACAGATAGAGTAGGTCTAGACCAGCTAGAGTAGGTCTAGACTACACTCCAGAATTTACAAGGACCCAACAGTTCTAGTAGCTCCCTCCAGAGCAAGCAACAGTGTGACAGTGGCAAGGAAAAACTCCCTTTTAGGAAGAAACCTCGGACAGACCCAGGCTCTTGGTAGGCGGTGTCTGACGACCGGTTGGGGTTAAAATGAAGAGTGGCAATAACAGCCACAGAAAAGATAACAGTTTGTAGTAGTTCTTTGTAGTAGTTCTTGGCTTAATTTAATTTAGTCCTCCCCTGTATCTATCTGTAAAGCTTTCAATAGATATGGCCGATCTAAAGCATTATTTTAACACAATATTCATCTAAGAAAAAAAAACTGATGCAAGTTTAAGAACTTTACAAAGGAAAACAAAAATTGTTGCCTCTGAAAGCAGAATCCCACGACACATTTGAGTGCAATAATGATGGTCTTTTAATGCAAACAAATAAAATACAATCTACCGCACTTTCATCTCTGATTCCAGAAATCATTCAAACAACATACAAAATAATTGGTCAGAAACTCTCCAGAACAAAGGGAATATGCAGTAAAAACAGGCTCACCCTCTACGTTATCATGAGACAGGAGCTCCTCCAACACATGTCAGATAAACTAATACTCTGTGAAAATTATATACCTCATACAATGTTCAATAATAATAAAAAAAACAGCCAGCATATTTACACAACAATATTTTCAATGAATCTGGCTTTCCTAAATTCCCAGTGAAACTTTACTTTCTCAGTAACGAACTTGTTACATGTGTCCGTTCAAAATGAATAAGGCATGACAATTAACCTCGTCTATTCTGACGTCTTGATAACAGCTCATTTTAAATATCAAGATGGAAGATTTTTTAAGGGACCTGTCTGTCCACCTCTTTAATGATTAATATCCTTTATATTAATGCTTGTCATTTTTCAAAGTTTCTGTGCATTGCTCAGCCCGTGTAAGGCACCAACTATTCAGTAGGGGAGTCCAAGAAAAAAAACTACATGAGTATATGAATCCAACAGCTAATCCTACGCTAACCTATTAGCCTTACGTACATGTAAAAACATTAGTGATGAGAAATAATGACCGTAGTAGGTACCAAATAACTTAATATACATGCAACCAGTTGGTGAGTGATCCAAAATGGATAAAGGACTTTACAAAACATTCATCACTTCAGCTCATTTTGCTTTTATCAAATAGATCGCGTGTGCGTGCGTGTGTGTGTGTGTGTGTGTGTGTGTGTATATATATATATATATATATATATATATATATATATATATATATATATATCTCACAGAGTTTGAGCACTTTAGTTGCCAAGTGAAGAAAGAAAAAAAGAAGTTAATTAAAAAGCCAAGGGTTGAGGCGAGGACTGCTCTTCGAATGCGGGCTGCAGTGGCAGATGTGTGGCGGCTGGGTGCGTGTGCGCAACGATGAGAGTGAGAGCGAGATTAAAGTAGTTTATTCTCAGACATCTAAACCTTTCGACCAAAGCCCTGGCATGGGAACAGCAGGGTGGAGAAGGGTTAAAAAAAAAAAAAAAAATAAAAGAGAAAATGTGCACCCACAATCTATAAACCCCAATAAGAAAGAAGACCTAAAATAATACCCAACCCCCCTGTACTGACTGTAATACACATATGGATCCTTCTTCTAGCATCATACACCCTGACTGACTAAACAGGGATCCTTCCAAAAAGGGTTACACTTTCCCTTTCATGTGAGGCCACTTTGATCCATGTATCATTTCTGAGAAGAAAAAAAAAGACTCTCTAAGTAGAAAAGAGTCAAATCAAGCAGTGAGAGATGAGATCACTCATGATGTCAACTCTTGTTTTAACTCAATGTCACTGCGTTTGTTGTTTGTAGGGGAAAGAAAATCCCTTTGGCTGCCATTACACAGAGAGCTCTAACCTACATGGTTCTTAAACAGATTTTTTTCACTCATGGATTCCATTTCCATGATCACTCAGAGGAGCGACTGAGGAGCCAAACTCCAACATTACAGCTTGTTCTGTGATCATAGTGATGTCAGTTAATACAAATTAAAGCTAAGGGAATGAGTTTATCAGCAACCCTTTTCTGTGCACTCCGACCTTTTTTATTTTGTGTGTGTGTGATAATTTACAATCATGAATCACGGTTGCGGAGTTTCGAGCAGGAGCAGCAAAGCTGTCTGTGGTTTATGGAGCCACATAACGTCAGATGATGACAGCTGTGATAGTCACATCTGGTATTTAAAACTCATTGCTTTGATCCCACGTTTAAAATAAAAACTATAATGACCAATTGGTGTTTGTGTGCAGACAGAAATCAGAGGATACAGAGGAGGGAAAATGGGAAAGACAGCGATGCAGCCTGTTATCATGGCTAAGTGGAGAGGGGCCAAAGCATGGTAGGCTTCCTTTGATGTTCACTGACAACTGTAATGACAGAGTTGTGCTTTTTTACTGCAAGGAAGTGACTGGATTAACACATTTCAATAATGATAATAGTATATTTGGTAAACTTATAACCCCCCGTATTTATCTCTCTACAGTTTTTATTAGTAGTGGCAGAGTCTGCCATTCCTTCTTAAACCTGAGGGATTCAGAGAAAACAATGCATGCATGTAATCCAGTTTGAGGTGGCCTTTATTGTGAAGCAACCACAGGAAGTGGAAAGTATTTGTCACTGCAGTAAGCACCGAACGCAATTGTTTATCACAAATGCATGACAACTGTAATTTTCTGCATTTGTTTTGTTGGCAGACTATTTTTTTTTTTAACATCCCATGGCATGAAAATTTCACTTTATGAGGTGAATAACATTACTATGAGTTCCCCCAACCTGCCTATGGTCCCCCAGTGGCTAGAAATGGTGATAGGTGTAAACCAAGCCCTGGGTATCCTGCTCTGCCTTTGAGAAAATGAAAGCTCAGATCTGGAATCAGATCACGGGCCGATCTGGAATCTTTCCCCTTATTCCCCCCACCCCCCCCTCAAAAGCTACAGACTCAGAAATGGTACATACTAAGGAAAGCTCATTGTGGGACTGGCTCTAGTGGCTGTAATTCTGCACCAAGGCTGAATTTTGGGAAAGAGACTTCAGATATGGTATTAGGGGACCACTAAGGTCTATATAAAAGCATCCAAAGAGCACCATGTCATGTGACCTCTAACAAGATTCACCAGCTGCTGCTCTTGTAAAAAGTAGCTGCTCAAGGAGTGTCTGCTGCAGTATTCAACCACACGTGCTGTCACTACGGTAACCACGGGAGAGCGATATCTGTAAAATAAATAAGCTGAACTAAAGCTAAAAGTAAAAGAACTTCTCCCTCTGTCAGCTGACAGGCTGGATAATTGACTGAAGATAAGGGCGAGTTTGAGAAAGCCACTGAAGAAGTAAGCAGAGGTAACAAGAGGATTTTCTTTGTAATGTACTAGCATCGGTCAGTGTAATTCTCCCTTTTAAATCACGTGACCTTCCCTTTTATGTGATGATACATCTTGTTTTAAAAAAAAACACATGCAATATAATTTGCTTTAAATACTGGTTGCAGCCATAATGAACATTTCAACAGTATCAAAACTCCCTAAGCAATCAAGAGACCGTTTTGAAAAATGCCACAGAAGTTGTAAGGTTTTATGAGAGCAGAACTCCATCGGTCAGGGATATAAATACTTCACTAACAAGGGTCTGAACACCTGACCTGTGTTAAAGACACAAACAAGCAGAATACAAAACCTCATTCACATCCGTCCAAACTTCATTGTATGCCAAAGCCTCTTAAGCCCGATAATATCAGCCACAGATAATATCACTGAGGCATTCCAACATATTTGTAGCTCTTTGAAAAGCTACAAAAGTGTAATACAATCCACATACACGTCATTAAGGTTAAGTGGTTACAATCAAGGCAGAGCAGTATTGTTCAAAGAGCTCGTTGTGTAACTCAGCTGAGAAATTGTATTCATCCTGTAACTGAAATAAGACCTTTAACGATATTTATATCTGTCACTTGTTAAGTCATTCTCAATCAATTGTTTGAATTTCGTCTGGGTCCCCCCCCCCCTTTGCTCTTCTCTTCAAACATACCACTCCCTGCGTGAGATCACAGATCCATCCATGTGGGACACGTAGTCGCTGTCTGTACCATTGTCATAGCAGTCCTCCGGGAGGTAGGGGGAGCCGTTGGCCACTATGGTGCTGTGCACAGGAGGCCCACAGGGGTGCATGTTCTGGGTGTTGTAGTGATCAGGGTAGTAGTTTCCCTCCTTGAGGCCCCTGTGGACCCCTCCCTTGTCGGCCCAGTCGGCCCTATCCTTGTGGTCGGGGATGTAGTCGGGATAGATGATGTCTCCGCCCAGTTTGGGTTTCAGCTCCTGGCTGCCTTTGCTCGTCTTGTCCCCATAGACCTCCTGCAGCTCGTGCGGCTGCAGCACGTCCAGTTGGGACTCCTTCTGCATGTCCGAGGGTCCCAGGTACTGTTTGGTGTAGTAGTCTCCTCGAAAGGTCCTGCGCTGTCGCATGAAGCAAGCCCCGCCAAGGATCAGCAAGAGAATCAGGAATAAAACGCCGCCTACGGCCCCCCCGACGATAGTGCCCAGGCTGCCGTCGGGTAGGGATGCCAGGGTTGGGGAGGTAAACAGGGCTATCCGCTGGTCCGCGGTGGTGCCGGATCCAGAGGTGTCACGGAGGAGCGATGCAGTGGTGCTGGGGGCGGCCGTGGTGGGGGGAGGATCTGCAGAGCGAACATGTGATGAAAAGATTTAAACAGAGAGGAGAGACAGCAGATTGAGTGAGTAGTCATAAAAATAAAGAAGGGGGGGAAGACCGCACTTTATGTTCTGAAACGACTGGAAAAGCAAGTGTGAATGGTTTTTAGATTAATTTATAGCAACACTGTACAGTGTGGAACAGAGGCATGCCTCTCCTGAGACTAAAGCATCTGTTGAAAGCTGTGCTGTAGAGCAAAAAAGAAGGAAATGAGAGGGGCAGAAAAGAGGTTAAGTGAATAGGATATGAGGACACAGGACATGCACTCATGAGCATCTGAGTAAGCGTGATTGGCTCTCCCCCCTTTCTTTCTAAAGCCTTGCTGTGGGGAAGTCATGTGAGAAGATGAAACTCTGTGTGATCGATGTGAGGTTCCTGCATCTGATTTGTCCTCCGGTGGCCGGCGTTTGTGATAGCAGCCGGAGTCGGAGAGGAGAGGATGAGTGTCTCCATTTTGACCTGCAGCCTCTGGGGCTAAGAGCAGCCTGATACCACTAGTCAATCTCTGCACAGGCACATCAAAAGGCCTGAATATATAGCAATAGGACTCACACTAATAGAGGTCAGCATATCCACGAGGTGTTTAGGTACTTGTTT